>JAYDZK010000113.1:21080638-21091524 GCA_034509185.1 Euphonia xanthogaster
GTATTCCATCTATTTTACTGGAACTTCTCTCCAACTTTGGCTTACCCAGGGATAATTCACAGGACAGAGGCACTGAAGCAATGGTTAAGACTTACCTGCTCCACTGTCATGGCCTGTGTTTGAGAAGAATGAGTGGAATCCACATAAAACCCAGCACCAGCAATAATATGAACTCCAGTTTCTTCAGCAAGTTTCTTCAAAGTATTCATATCCCGGCCAATTCCTGTAGTTGTGTTTTCCACAATCGTCCCACCACCTGCTGCTTTAAAATGCAGCAGCTCCTCCCTCACAGCATCTGTCTCCTGATACAAAAGAAGGTTTTCTTTATGGCTGTAGGGATTTTGCTTTATCCAAAACAAGTTCTTCATCTCAATGGGCCCATTAGACAAAGGCTCTTGGCCTGGAGAAGGTGGACAAAAGCAGCTGCTGTAGTTCATAGTCAAGTGTTCATGAGTCAACGTGTAGCCAAGACAGTCTGGCTCCACAGGGCCCAAGACAGTCTGCACTTTTCCACTCAAGGAAGGCATTTTTCTTTAACAAAGGGAAAAACATCAGATCCTAAAGGAGTCTGGGAAAGAAGAAAGGAAACAAAAACATTTCAGAAAGAGCAGTGTTTTCTCAGGCAATTTCTGAAATCCCTCCTCCCTGTCGCACATGTACCTACACTCTGTGTGTGTTTGCTGGGATGTTTCCAAAAGCTGTTTTTAGCAGGGTGGTCAATATGAAAAACAAGGCATTTATTTTACCCAACTGTGCTTGTATCAATACTCCAGCACCATAAACACACCACATTCCCGTACATGGATATTGTCATCATTTATTGTGCTGCAGTCAGTATCATATTAGGATGTTTCCTATTTAATAAAACCACTGTAGGTTCAATTAGGATTCTTTGCTTTTCAGCAGCTGTCAAATTTTGTCAGCTTCAGCCACCAGATGAACACACTTGGCACCCAGGCTGAATATTCCTCACTGGTATGTTTAGCATATTTATCTCTGGCCTCCAAGACTCAGTATCCCTCTCACATGCTACAGAAGGTGTCCGTGTTTGGGCACCTTGCCTGCTGCTCTCTATGTGGAATGCATGGGTGGGGGTGATAATCTGCTCCTCTGGCTTGGGAGGGGTGGGGGTGTTAATCTGCTCCTCTGGCTTCAGCAGGGCTCAGGTTCTCCCACCAGCTGTGTTCTGAGGTCTGGAACAGCCCAGGACCAATCCTCTAAGGCTGAAAACAGCCGCCAAAGATACACTATGGCCCACAAACAGCAGCGGAGGCAAAGTGCTTCAGTGGGCAAATATTTTGCCAGTTAAGAACAGACCCTAATCTAACAATTTATATGTGGCTCAGCATCTCAGACACTTTTAAATTCATCTTTAATATCAATGAAAAAAATGTTACTTCTCAAAATTTCAAACGAGCAGTGACAAACACTGAGGCTACAGTCTGCAGTTGGTTCATGTCAAAGGCCCTGTGCCAATCTGGCCTAACTCACAGCAGGTTAGAATTAACTGCAGCTCTCCCCATTGGGATTTTGAGTTTTTTCACCTTTGGGAGGGGAGGTAGTCCTGACTAACCAGTTCATGTTAGATCTTCCAGATGCTAGTCACAAAGGCTTGAGGATATATAGTTAAAATCCCTAGTCAACCAAAATCATGAGTTATGAAACAAAATACATGTTTAATCATGTCCAGAGGAAAGGACTAACTAGAGCATGCATTATTGATTAAAGAGAGAGGTCTTTCCCATTTCTGCCTCCCTTTCAGTGAATAATGTCATAAACATGGGTTTGTTACTGGTAAAGCCCTCAGAGGACATTTTCCTTTTAACTGCTAAAGTTAATCTACCAGGATGACAGAAAAACTGAAATCTGAAGGGCACTGAACTCTACATATCAAAGGGCACAGGAACATCAAGATCTCTTTGGGGATACTTTGATCTCATGAGAAGCAGTCACTGTCAGAGCACCAATGCACAAAAGTGACCCAGCCCCTGGAAAAGGCAGCTATTGCCTGCCCAGTGAAGTCTACAGTGCTGTGCTCATTGTAATAAGAAGAGTTGGCCATCCATAAAAAAGAGAAACAACTGACAGACTATGTTTACTTGCCTTGTGTAAAAGCAGATTAGTAAGAATTGTTCTTTTAGGAATTTTGTTCCTGGACTAGTACGTTAACTTGTTTGAGAAGGTAGAAGAATAAATTACTCTCATAGAACAGACTGCTGGCTGATTAATAGGATGATTTATTTTTCTTCCAAACAGATTAGGAAGTGCATGATTTCAGAAAATATTATTCTTGAACAAATAATTAAAAGCAAAATACCTGTCTTAGTCAGAAACTGCTCCTAGCTGCAATTCAATTAAACAGTCATTAATTCCATCCTTGAAGAAGGCTGGTGCTCTGTACAGAGCAACCCACTATTTTGGAGAAAGTTCAATGATCTGAGTCATTCTTATATGCACAGCAAAGCAACTGACATAATTTTAAGCATTACCTTTATTTTTTTGGCCCCCCCCCCAACTTTTTAATGTTAAATATCTACACTCTGGCATTCTATAAAACCCTGACAGCACAGAGTAATAACTACCCTCTGCATTAGAGTCACACTTCTCTTTCTCCATGTTCACTGACAATTTTACAATCCATTTATTAAGTTAGCAAACCAAACCTATATACAATTAAATACACAAGTATTTAATTTCTTTTGATAAAACTTGACACAAATCAATTACCAGTTCCCATGCTAGGTTTCTCTTGTAGTAGACACCAGCCTGTTGATTTTAAAACTCTAGATTTCAGATTACAGCTCACATACAGAATTTACAGAACCTTTTAACTGAGGCCAAGGATTTTTATAAATATAAGAAGCATCACAAAAAATGAAAACTGACACAAACAGCATTTAAAGTAGGCCTAATTTTACCTTCATGAAAAATGTATTAATATTAATGCCTGTTCCTGTTAACTGACACAGTTTTAGAAACCCACTACTCTTAATAAAAGAACTATAAAAAATAAAGATAGTCAACAACCTGTGACTGCAATTATTTTTGAAACCACGGTTCTGATATCTTCCCTACTGTCATTCACATAAAGAGCCTGCCCTGGTTATGCTATGATACATTATTCTTAGTAAGCTTCACTTGATGGACTCAGAATTATGTGTTTTTAAAACAGATTTTAGGTGCAAATAGCTTTTAAACTGAATCAGGATTCCTACTTAATTTAAGCAAGTATATGTTACTACAGGAATCCCTGTTTGTGTGGTTTACTCGTGACTTGCATGCCATGTTTTACAGTGAACTTTCTTTTGTAAAAGTTTCTTCTTTTATACACCAAGGACTGCATTCATATCACCTCATTTAGCCATTTAAATTATACATGTCTACTACAGAACAATCATCTGAGGATGGAAGGACATATCTATAGGCAATTTATCCAGCTTATTTTGAATGCCTGTAATAGGACAGGACAAGTCACTTTCTGTAATATTATCCTCCTTCCATGGACTAAGGAGCAAGCCAAGAAACAATCCAGGACAAGACAAATATATTTCAGATGGCTTTACATAGGATATGTGAATTATATTTCCTTAATCTTAAGCCAGTCTGAGGGGATGGGAAAACGTGCTGATGCCTATCACAGAAGATAAATAGGTAGGTTTATATCTGGCAGTAACAGCTATTTTGGTTTTGAAAATCACTAATTTATGTGGTGGTATTGCCAAGGAGATCCTGCACAGACCAAGACTTCCCAGCTCTGGGTGTTGTATAAAGAGAGAGATAAATTATATTTCCTGAAAATTACAAATTCAGACTAAAAAATGAGCAAACTGCTTTAAGATGTAACCAAAACTTGTATTATTTCACAAAAGCCATGAAACACTACCTTATCATTTTTGTAATAAACTCTGGACAAATCTTTATAACCACCACCTGTATGGTGCATAAAAGACAACTCTCACCATTAGCCAACTATCAAATCCTGGTGAAGTAAATATTTTTCCTAGAGGTATTGTTAAGAGAAAAGAGACTTGCTACTAAAAAGGTCATGGTGCTGCATTCCTGGCTCTGGTAAAAACTCCACTGAGTTCAATAGATGTTTTGCCTGAATACTGATGACAAGATTTATGTTTCCACTTTTCCCATCTGAAACATGCGCTTCAGTCATTGTGTCATTTTAATGGCCTTGTAATGGGAAGTCCCCCTAGGTTTGGATCAGTTGCTTCCTACAGTAATCTCATATTGCTGAAACATTATAATCACATAAACACCGTTTCCATATGCTAATTCTGCATTTGTTTTGATTCGGTAAGCACATTTTAATGGCATTAGCACAGATTCTCTGTAGACCAGTGTGAGAATCATTTCACTGTCATTACATTACAATGTGAGATTAGAGCAACATTAAATCCAGATTGCTGTGACATAAAATTTAACAAAAAAAAGCAAAAAAAAAAAAAAAGGCTCAATGGGTATTAACTGTACCCAGAAAAAGTTAAACACAGCTGCCATTTAAAAACAAGGGCTGCTCTGGCTGCAACAAGAGCATTTTAAGTGGGTCTTTCCTTTATAACCACACAGCCCTGGGAAATGTGATACAGCACAAGCTCACTATATATTTACAGATGGAGGAAATGTTTTGAGTATTCAATTCTAGCTTGACCAACCCCTACAGAACATAGAAAAGCCACTAATTAGAAATATGTGACACATCTGTAGGAAATTTCTATTAGTTAGTCTCTGCTATGTTATTGCACCGTTCCCAACATGTAAGCATTTTGTGACAAGGGAAAAAGTTAGCCAAGACAAAGAAGAGGAGAGGCAGAGGATAAGAGAACAAAGAGAACACTTTGTAGAAGTGTTGTAGAACACTTGTGTAGACTATGTCAAGAAGAATTTTTAAAAAAAACTGATTTTTCTCTTCCCTCATGTTTCTGCCAGCCCTGTAGAGGTTTACAGAAAGGGAGGAATTCAATACTGCCCGCACAGTTCTTCCTCTTCCCCACCAGACAAGCAAGCTTTCTAACCTCTCCAGGTCTCTTCCACCTTCTTCAAAAATATATTCACGAGTGCTAATTACAGTGCAAATACGCTTACTGAAATCCGTGTCCGAGGGAGTGCAAATAAGCACTCCCTCGGACACGGATTTCAGTAAGCATGGCTTTTTTGCTCATGCATGCTGTCAGGGGCTGTGGAGCTGAGCCTGCCACAGCTGGGTGGCTGAGTGCAGCAGGAGGACAGAACTTGCATTTGCTCCAGGACAGATGCAGACTCACCTGTCATTTAGTCCAGCAATTCCCCGTGTACCAGTCACCGCAAAGGAGTCCAAGACCTATGACACTGTAGTCCACTGTACACAGGCTCTCTCACACCATCACTAGTTTGTGTTACATGAGATAACAACATGTCTTGTGTTGCTTTTGGGTTATTCTGCCCAAGAAAGAGAATTTGAAAATGAGTGGAAGTACTGAAAAAATTGAGGTTTCCAGGCAAACTTGGGCCTCTTCTGTAGAAATGGCACGTATGCTGCTCTGAAAGTGACAGATTATTTTCATTGAAGGTCATAAATATTCCTCCCTGTTTTCAGAATTGACATTGGTCAGAATGGCATTGGTCTTCTTCCACTCCCAAAATGGAGATATGAGAGTACCACAGTTTGCTGAACTTCAAGCTAACTCAAGGCTTTGTGTCCTAAGGAATGATGTCACACCGGAGACTTTTCATGCCTTGAATAAAGCTCTTATGAGAGAGGAAGGGAACAATTAAGGTGCCTCTCTCCTGCCTAACCCCACAGTAGTATATGCTGCATCTCCTCCCTTTGTGGGCCACACTTTGTTTCCCATCTTTGGCTGGCTGTATCTTCATGCAGCATGCACACAAACCTCACCATTTTGGATGTGTAAGCTCTTGACTGGGTAGAAATTGGCCAAGAGACTCAAAGCCTAGAGAATTCTTGGAATAATTATTTAAAAAGCATCATCTACTCCACCGTGCCCCATTTTTTAATGAAACGCATTATTCTAGAAATACCAGAATAGTGGGTTAATGTTGTGGCCTTCAGTAACCTACCTTTGGTCCCCAAACCATTCAAAAACATATTTCCTTATGAAGTCAAGCCAAAAGAAATGCTAAATATTGCTTTTCACTATATTTTCTATATATGGTTTGAGCAAGCAAAAAACCTTTACACTACAGGAGAATACTAAAAGTAAGACTTTATATAAGGTTACAGTATGTGCTAGGAAAAAGAATTAGGAGAGCTTTAGACAAGTCTTACATAATCCAACTATGATAAAGAGAAGTCCCACCAAAATATGCAGGTACACACACTCCACAGCAGCTACATTGCTTGAGCAGCACTGTCAATATTCTACAATCTAAAAGCAGTCACTTACATTTTAAGAGAAATGTAAACACTAGTACACACATGGGAAAGACCAATATATTGATGCCCTGCCCTCAGAACCTCTGAAAAGCACACCCAGATAAGGAGCTGGGTAAGTGAGAAGCAAAGCTTTTAAATGTTCACCTGAAAGGAAAGAGAAAATTCTTACAGCACCTCCGCTCTGTGGCTCAGCTCGTGGCAGACAGACCTTCCAGCTTTGCACGGTTTGAGGGTCATGTTCTGGCTCTAGCCAGGCTCTAAGCCAGGCATATCTAAATCAGATTGCTTCCTTACAGCTGAACTGCCACAGCAGGACGAGCACAGTGTCTCGTACCCGTCTCGCAGGGTGGACAAACCCCAGGGATCAACGCAAGCACGTGTGATTTGCCCCAAGAAGCAGAGTCCAAGTCACCTCGTATACAGAACTTTGCACAAATTTTTTCCAATTTGGTTAAAGTTTAGTTGCTGTGACCAGAATAGTCAGACTTCCATTTTACCTTATTTCTGTGCAGATAACAGTCTCAAAATCTAGGCTTCTCTGAGCAAAGTCACATTGAAGTTTCTCTTCCTCAGAGAGATCTGAGACCAGCATACCCCTAAGTGTTTTTTCATTAACATCTCTTTAGAAGAACTTCAGGGCATTTTACATTTTGGGCAGCTTCCAAAATTACTCCTGATAAAAGGTCAGATAAAAATTCTCCTCCAGGGTCAAACATTACATTAATTATATTTTACATGCACACATAGTGTTTTTAGGCCAAAAATCAGAACTGAAGTCACATTATGCTATATGCAAATATGGGCTAAGTCCTGCATGTTGATACATACATTCATATTCTTAAGACTTAACACTCACATTTGCTTCTTGAGGGTTCTGGGTTACAAGCATATATTCTCTTTCTTGTGAGGACAACAAGATGTAGAGAAAAAAAGTCTCCTTTTCAGGAATGCATATCCAGCCTTCATTCCCTCTAAATTTCAAATCTGAAACAAGTGTACATCTTAAGGCATCTCTTCATTGTTACTCTCATTGACTTCCATTTGTTTTCTCTCTACTTGAGATCACATACACATATTTTCACATGAGCTTAAAGATTTCAGTAAGCATGCTGGGTGGAGCATTATCACTCACTTGTGCCACGCCACAACAGAGCCACACCAAACTCCTCCATGATCTTTACATGCAGAAATGCACCACACAAATCTAAGCAATGGATGAGTGATATGCATTACTACCTCTTGATCAATACTGAACATTAATATCTAGAAAAAATCAGATGAATGAACCTCAATGTCAGCTTTGCCACAGACCACAGCAGTCACTGATCCACAAAGATCTGCAAAGCCATGCACGCTGGAAAAGAACATGGTGATTTGGTTTAGAGTCTCATTCAATACCACAGACTGCAGCAACTGGAAAAAGCAGGGGCTTCCAAAAAACCACCTTCTTTACTAGGGAGTGACGAGCTTAGATGCAAAGAACTAAATTCAATGTCCCACTACTGCAAAGAACTGTATCACAAAATTTACAACCAATTTCAAGACCTAATGGGAAAAAATACCCTGAGAAAAACCTTTGGACTGTGACTGTTCTCTGTGACTGTCAGGAAATGGAAGCAGGATGTCCTTCTCAAGGTCCACTCTAAAGAAACGAGCCCACAGAAGAAAAGTTAATGCGAGTCAAGGGAAAGCTCAAAGCCAATGGGCGTAGCTCAAGGAGTATCTTTTACCTCAGAAACTGTACAGTCTGCATGCTTTGTCAGCAGTCAGACTCAATGACCTCTTGCTTATACAACTCCTGCTTTTAAGTTCTTACCCCCATCTTGGAACAACAGTGGAATGCTAGAAACAACCAACACACAGAAGCTGACAAAACTGTCAGGTCTCCGACATATCCTTCTATTTCTTTTCCAGGTATTGCTGAATCTTCAGGCTTAACCAAAACTGGACACAGAACCCTGCCACTGTTTTTCCTTTTTGTATCACAGAATTTCTGAAAGATGCAAACTCAGTATTTTTGTCCTGGAAACTATTATCTGTTCTTCAAAAAATCCTAGCTACCTAGTCTAAAGTGAACAACAAAGAACAAAGTCCTGCAATAAAGCTTACAGAACACCAGAGTTCAAGCATTAAAATCAGTTGAAGATTTCCAGATCCATCTGAAAATGACTCACCTGCCAAAAGGTACACAAATCACAGCAAAAAAAGAGGCACACTCCTTTCACTTGATCACTAACCCTCACTGTAGTGACTGTGAATAGGGCAAAGACAACTGTGAGATAAAACAATTCTCCTTTTACATTTTGAGGAAAAAGATGAGATCCCAAAAGAGCAGGAAAAGGGAGTAGTTCAGCAGGTAACACGCCACTCTTTGATCCTACCTCCGCCACAGAAGTTACTTCAAGAAAAACCCTGTGGCTGTGGCTACACAACAGCAGGGTTTCAGAATATCTTTGAGAAGAGTGATTCTACATTTCTGAGATCCAAGTTAAAAAATGTGATTTATTTAAAGCTGTCATCTAAAAGATGACTGTGGTGGTCTTTCTTCTTGTTTCCTTTTTATCTGAGTAGTTAAGTACTTGTGAAACATATCCCAGCTATTGTTAGGATAAAATGCTTTTCTTGGATTATTACCAACATACATATTACTGTCAGACCAAAGACATGACCACTGCTTAGAAGATGACACTGAAGCAGAAAAGCTACCCTACCAGTGTTGAGAGGATGTAATTTCTCCTTAGAACTAGAGGGATGGGATACTCCCCTTCCCCTCCAATACAGCTGGCAATCCAATTTTCCAGAAATGCAGAAAAGGTAAAAGTTCAAAACTGTTCTGAATCAAACCAGAGACTTGTACCATAGATTTCCACAGTCTAGATGGATCTCTAATTCTCTCATACCAGACAGGTGGCCAGTCTGACACAAGCAGAAGCCTCACTGTTTTCATGAACCTTAAGAAGTCTTGGTTTCATCTGACTAAAAAACGAATTTGTTCAGTATTTCAAGTCCTGAAAGATGAGGAAAACATTTTAGATCTACATCAAGTGAAATAAGGAAAAAAATTCACCGAATGTTCAGATGCATAATAAACACAGAACTCACTGGTGCCATATGCTTCACTATATACTGATTTTTATGTGTGAGAAGCAAGCTGATGGCTCCCAACCACAGAGGGAAGCTGTGACACTTGCTCCTGCTGCACCATGCACTAATTCACTACGTTGGCACTGGTCACCTACATGAAATATAATTAAGCATCTGAATGCCATTGTTGCCACCTTTGATTATAACTATGAAAATTAATGTGATGATGGTGACAGGATGGCAAATATTATATATGTTAAATTCCAAAACATAAGAGGCATTCATAATAATAAATGACACTTATGTAGTATTTCATAAAACAATCTCAGAGTACCTGACAAAATGATGCAAAACTACTTATTAGAAGCATTGCTTCACCCACCACTGAAACACAGCCCCCAGCAGAAAGAAGGCAACAACCTTTAAACATCACAGGACATATAATCACAGAGGACGTTGAATAATGTATCCAGTGTAAAGAAGAAGGGAATTCCAGACAAGTAAAACAAAATTTCTCAGAAGTAAATGACCTCCAGCTAAAAATTTGTTTCATTCAAGAACTGACACAAGCCTCTAGCATACAGAGGATACCACCCTTAACAATAGACAGCTGAAAGAGAAGAATTATGTTTACAGGTATCTTAGAGATCATATATACATACAAGCACTTTCTAGGCTTCTCAGAGTTCCTCACCAACAGGGCCTGTATGCTTCAACTTATGACCAAACTAACCACAACACAAGACCTAATGCAGAGGGGGTGCCAAAAACCAAGGCCAGTGCCCAGCAGTGGCTTTGCTACCGTGCTGAAGCTCACTTGGCAGGGGGAGCTGAACCTCCCTTGCCCAGATTCAGCCTGCCTTCCGCAGCTCCCCGAGCCGCTGCCGTGGGAGCAGGGAACCTGCTGCAAGGGTGTCTTGGAACGGGCAGCAAGCCTCAGGACACGGAGAACAGGCATGGTGGAGTGTCGTGTCCCAACAGGGCACACAGGCAAGTCTGGAGCTTTGCTGCTGAGCCTTGACAAGCTTAAGCAACTCTGGAAGCATCTTGCAGAGGGCTGCTGGTGCTTCCAGATGGAGAGGCAGCTGAAGGCTGGCTCTGAAGGTCCCAGTTTTGGATTGAGGCATTTGTTCCTTCACAGAGACACCCTCGGGAACTGTCGGGAGAGGAGTACTAGAGAGGACGTAGTTCCAATATTTAACTTGTTATGGCTGTACAAATATTAAATACCAGCGCTAATAATAGCAGCGTAGCTGCACTCACACAGTGAAGCCGCCTAAGCTCGGGGCTCACTCTGTTGGTAACTATCATCTGGTGCTGTAAAACGCTTCCGCAGAGAGGAGCTGCTCGTCCCCTCACACCTCACCCGGGCCGCGGGGCTCCCCGCAAGAGCCCTGCCTGACCCAGCGCCGCCGGCCCG
>JAYDZK010000113.1:21105241-21116270 GCA_034509185.1 Euphonia xanthogaster
GTTACGTTGAAAAAAAACCAAAAAAAAAAAAAAAAAAAAAAAAGTGCCCTGCATTTTATAGATTCATCACAGACCATGGGTTTTAGAGATCCATGGGTTTTCCAGGGTAATGCTTTTCTTAATCATTTTTTTAAGAGAAAAATTCTTTCCTTCACAAATAAAAATATCAACATTTACAACTGACCACTGTTCATAGTGGTTTCTTAAAAATTCAATTTTAAACTTGAAAAATAAACTGAGAGGGCAAGACTGATGTTGCCTGTATTACCTAGAACTTGGATATTTTGTCTCATAGAATGTAAAAATAATTATTTGGCAGAAAGAAGATATCTGTTGCTGTTCAATTGTCTTGCTAACTGTTTTTGACTCATCATGCTAAAATTTACAGATAGGTACAAAATTCACAGTGGAATAAATTGTATATACTATGCTTACCTCAAGAACAAATTTTTAAAATTCATTCCCATATGAAAACCTAGTCTAAACTAGTATCTAGACTTAGAGAAAATATTAAGGTGATAAGGTGAGGGTGTGGTTCAGTAGTTCTGAAAATGACATGGGAATCCCAGCAAACAATCAAAAGAAGCCAATCTGATGTTGTATGCAGTACAGCAATGTATTTCCTGCCTGTATTTACACCTGCCATTGTCAAACAGAAGTAGGCAGATGGAATTATCTCAAATCTACAGTGGCATTGGCTCAAGCATTATTTGACCATTCCTTCCCATTATGTCTCTTCACAAAGGGTACTAAAAACCACAGAAACTGTTCTGAGAAGAGTTAAAAGGAAGGGTGAAAGAAAATAGAAAGAGAGCCATGCTTAATCCATTGGTTTTCAAATATTGTTTTTTAAGGGTAAGATTAAAATATAAGATCCTGATACATTAAGGATATATTAATGTATAAGGATAATACATTGATGTATATTTATAAGACATTATACATTACATTGTGGTAACTGGTTGTACATAGCTCTTGAACTAGACAAACTCAGATTAAAAATAATACTCTGTTATTTAACAAGTGTGAGTAATTAATTCCTAAAATACTTTATTAAGGGAAAGAGCAAAGTATCCACATCTTGATTGCAAATCAAATGATGCATTTATACTTCATCCACAGTCATTCAATCCTAACTTTTGATTGGGATGTTACAATGTTGAGATAAAATTCTCTGCTCCACAAGGCCCACACTCTTGGAGCCCATTAATTGTTTTTGGTTGCCCTGCTTCAATGACAGAACTCTACACTTCTCTAGTACTCTCTACTGAGAACTCTTAATATCTCTGCAACACAGCAACATATCTAGTGCTAGATACTGCGTCAGGATTCTGGAAAATCAAGGTCCCTGTGGACAGTGAGCTAGTTGTTTCACCTTTCTGTACCTGAGATAACCTTGGGACATGCATCAGTCCAAGGAGAGGGATTTTGCCATGGTTGCTGGTACAGTAGCAACCCTTGGTTTTCTGCTGCTGTGCAGCTTATTAGCTAGAAAGTACCACTTAGTTCCCTGCTCTGCAAGGGTTTTGACAGAGCCTGGCCTCTCTGTGTGTCTCTGCTCCTCTCCACCCTCTGTTTAGTTGCCCTTAGGCTGTGATGTGTGTGGGAAGCAGGGTATGCTGACCATGTGCCATCCAGGGAGCAGCAACCATATTTTCCCCTATAACTTTCCTACTGTTACCTTTTTGCCCTCAGTCATCTTCCCAGAAAAGGCTCCAGATATGTTTGTTGGTTTACAATTGCACTTTCGATGGTGCCCACAGTAATAATTGTTCATATTGTTAATATCTATGAACATCATATGACTGCTGGTATTACCACAGTGGAAAATTCCAGTTGTAAAAGAGAATTAAATTTCAGTGGTGATCTGAAAATATTCCATGAAACACCTTCAGATGCCTTGTTTTCATTATGTGTGCATGCATCAATGTGCCAGAACTTGTATGCAGTTCATTAGCAAGCCACTGGTTATTAGAGGTGGCTTCATACAGTTTGCAGATTAACATTTGCTAGAACTGAATTTGAAACATATTTAGCTACAGCTTTGATGATGTTTTTAATCTCAAAGAGAGGTATCTTGCTGTCAAGCTTTTTATTTTGCTTAGCCATGAAATGACATCTTCTTTTAACACTTTTTAAAGACTCTGAAAGTGCTCTTCAGCCTCTAGTAATACTAATAAAGTCCAAATAGGAAATGTTTTTCAGCCTCCCTGGAAAAGTTTTCTTGATTGCCTTTTCCACATGGGGATCAACCCAAGCATAGTCACCTGTTTTCAAACTGGAAAAACGAGAAAATCAGATAGATTGGTTCCCATTTGGGATAGAAATGTTATGTGAATGGGGTCATGAAAGGGGAAGCTTATTCCCTGTCTCAGGTTTAAAAGCGAAAGTCACACCACATGAAATAAGGGGGGCCCAACCTATTCTGCCCTTGTTATTCTGTTTCTGGTCATGCTCACCTCAGAATGACTGAAAATACAGTATTTTGGCCAGTGATCACAGAAAAAAAGGTTAGGATGCAAATATTGTCTCTGAATATATTTTTTTTGTTTTCCACCAGCTTCCCCCACCCAGCAGAGGGGAGTTCATCTTTATGGAAGCACATCTATATTTTGCACAAACTTGTGGCTTTGAGCAGTTGATATATTTGTGACAGAAAGCCATTTTACCAGAAAAATTCCTACCAAGTCCAATGTTGATCTTTTGGAGGGCAGCAACAGGACTCCAATCCTATCAGGAATTCCATATAGTATAAAAGTAGAGAGTTTAAAGCACATCTTTTCAAATATTTTCTTCTTACTTTGAAATGTCATTATTTTTCTTCCTTCAGCTGCTGTAAGGCAGCAGAGTGAAACATCTCCATATTTTGTAAAAGAATATATAAACTATGTTATTTGAATCTCTCTGCCAGGTTCAAAATAGTCTTTATATATGATTAAATATCTTAACGATTCTTTTGTTGCATTAAGATGAAATGGCAACTTTTATATGCAAAAGGCCAGATGAATCTTTCCATTTAAGATTTCTGAACTGTAGCTATAGAGCATGAAAGCTAAGACAAAATTACTAACATGAGAGAGAAGTGCATTACTGTGCTATTCTATCTGAAGTGCAGGAGGGCTGACAGGATGGGTAGCACTTGTACAATGTACGGATAGATATCAAAATGTTCACCACTGCCTATCCTCAGCTGTGCACTCACCTTCTGAAATGGGAATAGAAATTGTCATGTAAATAAATGTATTGTCTTTCAAAATCATTTACTTTTAAGTCATGATTTTGTAGAATCCATTTCTCTAAATTCCTACAGCTATAGTTATGCAGTTTATAAAACATTACTCTCCTCAGAAACATAACTTTAAAAAGAAAACCAATTGTTCTTGCCAATCATCAAAATATATTTTTCCAGTAGAAAAAGTGTTTTCCTTCCCTTTATCTAGACTCTGTTTCTCTTTTCTGTTTGGTGACCATTGTCAGCAATAAAACAGTAAAATTGCAATGCCGTCAACTGGCTCTATAAGAAATTTTGGTGTCAAATATTGAAAAGTTTGACCCTGTTCAGCTAAGGGATTCATGACTGAGACTTGGAAAATGGTGTGGGTAATGAGTAGGAGATTGGAAGAAACAGTGTGGTTACTAGATAGGAGGAAGAAATAATATAATTTTAAACTTGTTTTCTTTTGAAACTCAGTTGTATGCACATGTTAATAGATGCCTGGATATTGCCCCGTGTGGCTATAACTGCTTGGCTTGCTACATCTGCCAGTTCTTGTGACTTTATTTCTGACAGTGTAAAGAGCTTGAAAGTCTTAACAGGGTTTTGGGGTTTTTCTGAGAAGGAAAAAGTGGATAAATTTACATCAGATCTCTGTGTTCAGAGGTTAAGAGATATTTTAATGGAGAAAGGGTATAAACTGAAAATTGTGATCTGGAGTCTCTGTGTCCCTAAGGTGGCAGGATTGCAAACAGTTTTCTCTGGACTCAAAAGAAAGAGCTCTGTAGAGGCCTTTTTAGCAAGACTTTGGGATGCCATCTTCCCTGATAGGTCATGCATACTTTGGCTGATGATTTTTCTCTGCCTGCCTGGGCATTTTCTTTTTTTGGCTGACATTTTAAAGAAAATACAAGCCACGGTTTTATAACAAAACTTGTTAGGAAAAAAATTATTTCAAATTTTCAATTTAAAAAATATTTTAATGATTTCACTTTTAAAATGTTTAAGACTTCAGTTTTTCAACAAAATTCTTTATTCAGTAAAATAAGTGGGGTTATTTCTTGAAGGTATCTCATGTAATTAATTGGAATTTCTAACTATCTCCAACATGCACTTCTGTGGATTAAGTAACATTCCTAGAAGGCTTCACTATACTTTTTTACACTGATCTGGCATATTTACTTGTTCAGATTATTCTTAAATGGTGCTATACATTCAAATGAACCCATCATGATTTCAATGAATACCAAAGCAATTAATAATGATTAAACACTTACATTAAATGTCATTCTCTCGTATGTATTTCAGTTAGAAAAAAATTCTGGCATCTATTTTTATTTGAAGAGAGTCACATTGCCCACAGAAAATTTCAAGTGCATACTCAAAGTTTAGCAATTAGCATAGATCAGAAGGCCAGAAACAGAACAGACAGCGAGAAGCAGTTTGGAATTTTGGTTATTTCATAGGAGGCATGTGCTTTCTCAAGCTGTTTCTTTCCTGGAACCAAGATGAAAATCAACATGTAAAAAAATTATTTTCTGGCTTTTTGAAGAAGAGAAGAGATGAGAAAGGTTTCTTTGTTGCTGTTGCCACATTTGGTTATGAAAACCAAGAACAGGAGTTTGAGTGCAATCACTCCCTGGGTCTTTTGGCAGTTCTGAGGTGTCAAAAGAGTTTTGTTCTGTTTAGCATGTCATAGTGGGTGTTTCAGCTGTCACTTCTGAACCAGACTGCAAGGGCTAGTGGAGGCCCCCCTGCTTTCCCTTGCCTGATTCCTTTTTTATATTTTTCTATACACAGACACTAATAGTGAGGAGGGAAACAGGAGACAATCAGAGGAGTTTAATATATCACTTATCATATAAAATATAATGTGCCTTGATTGAAAAGAGGATATACATGTCCTCCAGGGACAGTTTGTCATTCATTTATGACAAAATCTTCTCCAAAAATCAAATTGAAATGGTTTTTATTTTGCATTTTGCAGCCCCTACCATAATAGTGGCCTTGGCAACTTTCAAAGGATAAGAAGTAAAACAGTGGTAAGTTCAGTACTTGTATAGCAGTTCAATATACCTAACCACAAGACTATTGAAATGATTTCCCTTTTCTGGCATGATTGTGGACTAGAAGGACATGAATTGCTGAACTTGTAATAAGATTCAGTAATTCTGATAAAAGTAAATTATTTACCATTTACTGCCCCATTTACAGGCTTGATAGTTTTTATAACTGTATTACCTAGAGCCTTTCACTGCTCAGTATATTCTCCTTTGCTAAAGAGGAATTAAATACAGCATCTGATGGAGAGGGTGCAGAGCAGATGGGCAAGTATATATTGCAGCTTCATCGTGGTCCCTCCTTGCATGGCAGCCTTTATGAAAAAGAAACGCATGGGTTTTTCCTCCCTCTTTTCTCAGGGTGTAGCAGAGTGACATTAATCTGCCATGATTGAGATATCAGTTTGGTTAGCAGGCACAAAGCAACCTTAAGCAAAAGGGCAGAGCAGCTTGAGAAATGTTGGCTGTTAGTGCTTGGTAACAAGCCGATGGAGAAGCCCTGAAGTGGTTCAAATCACAGACTGCCTGCTAAGTGGTCTTTGGGGAGCCTGCTCTGCATCTAATCCCAACGAGAGAAATATGAGCAGCAGTGGACTGGAGATCAATGTAGGTGCCTTGCTGGGGATATTAACTACCCCACCTTCACTTCTGGCTCCTGCAGCATGACAACTTTATTCCCAGAGGGCCAGAGGATTCTGCTGGGGTCTGTAGTAAAGTCTGTTGAAAGCAGGAGAATTGACATTTTGCTCATTGTCTCGACTGCTTTGACATCTCACAAACAGTACAAATGATCACTTATGTAAAGGTTATTTGAATAAAGGTAAGATCCCTTGGTGTGACAACTGTAAAACTATTCCAGTTCCCTTTAGATGTCCCTCTGAGATTTCTAGTCTCCTAAAATGTGCATGTACTTCTAATTTGCCTGTAGGCTAGGAGAAGGCTGGAATCTGAAATCTGCAGAGCAGACCGAGCTTGCACAATACACTGAAACTAGGCTTGTTCAAAAAGGCTCTTCCAGGGCTTTAAACAAGACATGAAAAAACATCTGAACCATTAGTGTCTCAGGGAGCTCAGGTGGAGGCAGCCAGGGAGCTGCTGGAATGGGTGCTCCTGCTGACAGAGTTACAGGGTAAGTGAAGGATTTGCTCTGCAGCGGGAGCTTTGCTGCACAGCCCCAGGGAGCTTTGCTGCCCATTCCCCAGTGTCATGGGGAGGGTTCCTCCAGCAGCTGGGGAAGGGGTGCTTTTGGGCAACAAAGTCATGCAGCTTGAGCTCTCATTGAGCTTCTCAGTCTCTGAAAGCACTTGGATTATGTTCACAGGATTTTCTCAGCAGCTTCCCTTAGGACTAGAATGCTGGGGAGAGAGAGGTGTGCTGGTTTGTTTTGGTTTTCAAATGAACATCAAAAATTTTTAGATTAAACTATTTAAGTTGAGGAGACAAAATTTTAAGAATCACCATGGAATGTTGCAAAGGGCTCGTGAAATTTCAACAGCAAAATTGTGTATTAGATATGGCCTGGACACTCGTTCTTCATAGCTCCTGTTGTGGGGAACAGCACAGACACTTATGCAGAATCCCTCTGAAAGGGGAAAGCCCATGTTCTGATGCCCTAAACCAAACCTGCCATGTACTGTCAGAACACATCTGGAGATCTGTGCAATTAGACCCTCATCTGCATGCCCATATAGGCATTTTTTTCATTAACTGTATAATTAAGTGTATCCAATTAGCATACACCGACATACCTGAAACAAGCAAAAATCTGTCATGAAGAATCACAAGCATAGTTTTAGATGGTATTTTCCTTCATATCTGAATGATTCTCAGGTACTTTGTTGCAGTGATAGATACTGATAGATAATAAGAAAAAATGCAGTTACCCTAGGTTGGTGGGAATAGTTGGCATCTCTGGGTGAATAAGTTCAGCTTTTCTGAGTACTTGTCCTGAGCTCTGATTTAACTTGATGCAAAATCATTTTTAAAAGATGATACCAAGATTAAATCCAGCACTCCTGCATTGTGCCATACTTAGTTATGCTCTTGAGATAAACTGGAACTATTGGAAGGAGGTTTTGGCCGCTTTATTTGCAGAAATGTGCTGACAGCCTTTTTAATTGTGCTGGGCTCCTACTTCCAGGCTCCTGAGGCATCATGTGTTGATTACAAAGTAGCCTGTGAAATTGTATCATATGAGCATTCTGAGAGTCACATCATAGGTGAGCAGATTCCTTATTGCTCCTTCAGAACAGTTTCTCCTATAACATCAAGGTCTCATCAATATGCTGAAAGAACACCCACATTTTTGTGCTCCATGCAATGTAGCTAAAAGCTTTTTACCCGAGTTGTGATACTCCTTACTTAGGAGGCTTTTCTTACAAAGTCGTGGGCCAGAAATCCTCATTTACTTTAAATACAGTAAAACTAGCCTACTGCTCTTGCACAGAAAAGTTTTTGTTTCACAGAAGAGTTTTTTAATAGAAACATTGTGGTACAATGTTTCTATCAGAAGATCTACACTCTCCAGTGACGCAAAAAAGCCCACTCTGGGGAAGGGAACTGGTGATTTTTTTTCTGTGTATATTGGTTGTAAAGTTTTGCTAGAGCTCTTTTTTAAAGTGACAATGCTGTACCATACATACATGAAGAACATGAGCTGATGCCAAGGTTTAGCAGTCATCTGGAATTGCCTGCTGGATACATAATTGCAGTAAGTATGTGATGATTTTTATAACAAATTATGAAATGCCAAGTAATTATTAATTATTGGACATTTGCTATACAATATTGCCCATCAGTGAGTGACTCCATCTGGTCTGAAACTATTGCAAATATTCTAAAGAAAGACTTTAAAGAGTAGGAAGGCCTTCATAGAATGGAAAGTAAAAGGATGGGAAAATAGAAAAGAAGAACTATTTCCAACTTTTTGGCACTGAGGTTCAGTGAAATCCTTGCTAGATTTTTCAGAGTCCTGTAAGAGACCAGCCCTCCATCCAGAGCTGATTACATAAAGTTCTTGTGTGTTGTCTGCCAACCCATGTTCTCACCAACATATAGGTCCATCTGCATCTGCATCTGCACGAGGAGTGGACAAGCAATGAGAGAAGGAATTATTTTGCTCTCCTCATTGTCATTAACAGACTTTTGTTAGACTTTCTGTAGTGAGGAAAAGTAATTATTGTTAACACTGTGAGGAATATTGAATGGGCAACATTGATTGGCACTGAAGTCACATTTAATGCCTCTGCTTTGGTAGAATCTTTACAAGAGCTTTACATCAGGCCAGATTTGTTTCTAAAGGTCCCCAAAGTCAGTGTGCTTGATCAACCCTCACCTTTCTCACTGCAACTTTCATGCTTATTTTCATATTTCACCATTTGCCCTCCAATAAGAGCAGGAGGATTCCTTTGCCTCCTATGTTGGCTGACCTTCCACATTCCATCCTAATTTCCTTCTAACAAGGCTTTTCAAATGTAAAGTTGCAAATTAATTGCTGAGAGACATTTGAACATGAATAGCAATAACAGAAACCAGAACTCTGGGGATGTGACTATTTGTCACCAAAATCCCACCACTCAAGTGGAGATGATCAGCTGGTCAGCTTCATGTAAGTACTGCTTACACTGAAGGCTGTGAGGCTTCCCAAGTTCAGAGTGTAAATATTGTTCTGTCCAATTTGAAAACCAGGACGCCACGACCAAGTTGTATCTCTCAAACATCACTGAGCCAGTGTGGATGAGTCCTCTGCTTTTTGGGTTTCATTGTGATTTGGGTTTGATGATGCACTTGCAGCTTCACTTAAGGAAGGATTTTACTTCAGTTACACATCTGCTATCGACAGCCAGCTAATCACGAACAGTTGAGATCTTTGGGCCAGGAACTCCACTAGTATCATTTCAGTTGACATGTGCTGATTTCCTGAAGGCAGCTGAGGATGTGGCAAGTTACACAAACCTATCTTGCTACTTCTTTTACCTATGGATGGTTCGAGTGAGCAGCTTCCACTCGAACACACAATTGGACTTTTGTCCAATTATTTTCTTCTCTTGAACCACAGTGAAATTTGTATCTAGGTCATTTCCCCATTTTATTGGTATTTCCCCTTTTCCTTCTCAGACATTAGTGGGTTTGGTGTTCTTTTTTTAGTTTTTGTTTGTGATCTGTTTTCTTAACTTTCCTTTTAATTCCTGTTTGACTCATTTCTCTGTGCTTTCTGCAAAAAAGCTTTTTGTTTTTATTTCTAGGCAACACCTGACCACCTTTTCTGTCCTTCCTGCTTGTCACCATGTTCCCTGCCAGAGTCAGCGCAATAAGTCAGGGAGAAACAGAGTCAGTGCCTTTTCTACTTCCTGCTGTCCAGACTTCAAGGGTTAATTCTCACTCAAGTTCAAATCACAGGAATCCTAAAGAGGGAATTTTTTTCCCACTTGCCTAAACATCCTTCCTTCATTAGGACTCCTTTGCAAATAAAATTATGAGGTTTAAGTCTGACCTTGCCCAAGTGAGTAATCAAAAAAACTGCGTTACACCCCAGAAGTGCTTTTATTTTCCACTGAACAAAACAAATCTCTTTCCTGCTGACCTTCAGCTGCCTCAGAAGCAAATCACAATAATTAACAGGTGAGACTCATATTCTGCAGCTTGGTTGCCACTTGACAGCAGGATTTCATCAGCACTTAGCTGCTTTTTTCCCTTTCTTGGGGTAGTGTTTCTGGTGGTAATCACCTCATCTATCAATTACAGTGGGTGTCTCCTCAACTAGGGTCGAGGCACTGCAGACTCCTATCACTGTGAATACTCACCCCCATACCAAGGGAAGGTTTTAGGAGAGTAATGGGTGCAGAAAATTGGTATGGAGCACTTCTACTGCCAAAGGAATGAGACATAGAAAGAACTGAATTGGGAAACGTGGAGAATTCAGGGAAATGGTAAGCTTACTCAATGCTTTTTGAGGCCACTTCCAACAACTCTGGCCCTTGCCCAGAATAAGCCACCCACTTGCAGTTTTCTGCATGTAATTTCTTATGCTGCAAACTGATCAGAAGGTCTGATGTGGCCAAGTACAGCTCATTTAGATGTGTATAGATAATTTAAATAAACTCAGTGGTTGTCTGTACACCAGAAAGACAAATCATTCAATTGCTGGCAGTTTTCTGACAGTAGGGCTAATATTTTTCAGTGTTCTAGCTGCACACAGCTGCCTCAGCACCTGTGGCCGTCTTCACCCTCACAGCAGATCCAAGCTCAAGTCCCTGAGAAACCCCTTGGTTCAATTTGTGGCTTGAAGCTAAGATGACAGATTCCAGGGAATGATCCAGACTTTCAGCAGATGCAACTAGTGAGTAATATCTATTCTAGTGCCTATCATGCACGAATCCTGGCTTTCTGCTAGAAGTAACTCTGTTTTTATGTATGTGTTTTTTATTTGAATCCTTGGCACACAGGGACTGACTGGAGTCTTTCATATTCCAGAAAGCGAGCAGCAAAGGCAGAATGTAGCAGTTTTCTCTCAACTAACAAACCATGCTTTTGTTGATTTATTGTTTATTTTGCTTCTGCGTTAAAATGTGGTGCTTAAGAACTCTATTTTAATTGCAAATGAAAGAAACATAGCCGCCTTGCTTCCGTGGGACGGATGCCCGTCTTCCAAGATCGAGTGAGAGGAGAAGGCTTTTTTGGCTTTCTCCTCGGAGCTCTGGGGAAGGTGAGGAGCAGGGCAGTGGCGCCGGGGCCGGGCCGGGCCGGGCGTGCGGGA
>JAYDZK010000113.1:21116370-21142986 GCA_034509185.1 Euphonia xanthogaster
TCGCGGGGGCTCCGCGGCTGCGCCGCTGCCGCTGCGGGGGCCGGCGGAGCGGGGGCCGGCGGAGCGGGGGAGGCTCGCGGAGCCGGAAAGGCGGGCTCAGCGCCCTTGTCCCGTGCACACGATTGCTCCATAACCTGTTTTGGCCTCCCCTCTCTAAGACCTGTGATTGTTGCCATAGTGAGAGGACACGGCTCAGACAGCGAATGCTTGCTTTTCTTTGACAGAGGTCTAAATAAAAACAAGGGTAGAACAGTTCTGCATAGTCTTAGAGAGAATCCTTCTCTGTCTTCAGTGTTTGCATCTCCTCCAGTGAAAACTGACACTCTTAGAAAGAAATGTGCTCAGGATGGCACATTGTAACCCTCCCTGGCAAATTATACTGGAGGGACTGGAGCTTTTGGGACATGACAGAGCGAGAGGGAATACAAAAAGAAGATGCAGAAACAGAGAAAATGTACCTCATTTCCTGGCTGAGAAGGGTAAATGGTGTGGGAATGAGAAGAGAAACGTACTCCTACTGCCCGCAGTAGCATATATGACCTCTCCGAGGCAGAGGAGAGCAGTGCCACAGCCAAGAAGGAGGGACACTTCTCCCAGGGCTTGAGCTAGCAGTGATGGATTTGTGGACCTCTGGAATGCTCTAACATAGAAATTGTCTGTGATGCACTTGTATCCTTGGGGTCTAAGAAAAGGCTCCTGTGTGATTCATGTGCCCTTCAAGTCAGCAACTAGACTTTCCTATCCACCGAAAAGTATCTATCGAACTTTCTGCATAGTTTTTAATCTAAGTACCAGTAGAAATGCACACTATGACCTGTCTAACTATGTCCTTTTCTGGGTTTACCACCTAGAAAGACTCAGAGCCAAGATTTTGCTCACCTGTGTTAAATCACCATCTTCATTTCTGATAGTGCCATGAAGGTAAGCCCACATTAGCAGAACAAGTGAGCTAGTAAGAAGAAAAGCAGTCAAATATCTCCTAAAAAGGAAGACAAACATCCAGGTACAGAAGGCATTGATCATGCTGCCTGCATGATCAATGGGAGTTTTGCCACTGACACAAATGGGAGTGAATTGGCAGGAAAGAGAATTGGAAATATTTGCAAAGTGCACCAGCTTTGCATGTATAGAAGAAAAAGCAGCTGCATTAGCAACTGTCCCATTAGAAAGGGCTCAAGGAAATCGAGATTCATTGCTTCAATCTCCCAGGCACTAATTGTGCAGTTTTACTCTAACTTCCAATTAGAACATTTAATGGGTCTGCACCCCCTTTTCCCCCACCCTCTATGCAACAAGCTCCAGGTAGAAGTTAAGTTTAGAAGAAGTGAGAGAAGTCTCACTCAGCAGAGTGTACAAGGGTGCTCTTTCTTCAGAGACTAAGACTCCAGCAGTCCCTGCCCTGCAAGTGCTGACCAGTGCCATGGGCAGACCACAAAGTGATGCTGTTGTCAGTGTCTCCACTACACGTGCAGAGAGACCCCATTTAAACTTGAGACCCCATTTAAACCTTTACTACTGCACATACAGCAGGGGAAGGGGATCAATCCTTGGCCATCTCTCTCGCCCACATCTTTGCCACTACCCAGTTTGCAAAAGTTTTATGAAGACTTACCAAACACAACAGGTGGGATGTTAAACTCAATTTGCAAATTTGGAGGCCCCTTCCGAAAAGATGATTCCTGATGGTAAAACTTTGTGTTGGAAGATACAGCAATGTAAGTGGTCTGTGACTTCTTGTGATGACAAGTGAGGGCTTTGGAAGTTACCCTGCATGACCTACCAGTGGTGATGTGAAAGAGTGGCTTGGCAGTTGCAGCTGAAAGCAAAACTTATCAAAACACCAGATACTGTGTTAGATTTGAGCTTTCTGGATTGCCAGAAAGTTTTTCTGGTGAGTTGGAAGCATATTCCATGACTCTACTAATCAGCTATGTTTCCATATGTGATATGATCCTCTTCATTAACCAGATTTGTTCCTTCATCTCAGTTCTCTAAAATACCAGTTTTGCTGAACTACTAATCTTTACTTTCCAACAGTCAGTTATGAAAAACTGCAGTTTTGAAAATGTTGCTTTCCTGTGAGATGTCTCAAGCTTTTGCAGTAATGATATCCTAAAATACTTCTGTAGGCAAATGTCTACCCTTTATTACAGAAGCAGATGCTCCTTTTACTAGTGAAGGGACAGCTACGTCCATGGCACCCTCTTTGTCAGTCACATGAGAAAATAAAGCAGTACTAAAATATGGTTGCAGCAAAGATGTCTGGTGTGTAATCTCCCTCTGTCATGTAAACAGTATATTTGTGGGTTTTTATATATTTGCATATTCCGAATATTGCAAATGGAATTGTTGCACCAGAAAACAGCAACAAATCAGACTATTATGAAGAACTAGGTAGCCAGAGAATTAAAATAGAATAGGTAATAGAAAATTGAGTAAAATGTAATTGCATTTAAGGAAGAGGGATATGATCTTTTCATGTAAACTGGGAATTCATAGGTTTAAAATGAAAAAGGAGAGGAAAACCAAAGTCTGCTAGTCAATGGCAGCGTCCCTGTAAGCAATAATTATCATGCAATTGTGAAAGACTCAGATTTGGTACTAACTTAGCATATGAGGCATAATCAAAACAAAAAGAGGAAAGTATAAGTTTTTTGTATTATATAGATTATTTAAAATAATTCAGCCTCTCTGTGTGCTAGAACCGTTAAATAAAATTAGAATTGGTGCAGGGAGTGAGGATGACCAGAGGAATAGATGTTAAAACAGTTGGTTGGTACAGCTTAGCAGACTGGCTGGGTGGAAACTGGGAGAGCACATGATAGTGCTCTATAAATGCATAAAGGACATATGTAGTCAGAATAAGAAGAGCTATTTAAGCAGAAGAATCATATAAGCCCAGAACAAATAAATACATATTTTAAGATTAAATCAGAGGAAAAGTGTTTCTAATTGTTGGTGAGATTGTAAAACAGCCTCACATAAGAGGTAATTTCAGCAGCCTGAACATGATGAGTTTATGAGAAGTATATAGTATGGCTGCCTGAAGTGGCAGAATAAAGGACCCAGCACCTTCCCATTCCAGTTCACATACTGTGTTTTCTCACTTTCACATACAAATCAGCGAAGAGGAGACAGCAAAGGTGTGCAAATGAACAGGAACCTGGAACCAACAGCCCAGTTCTACTCCATACCCATCCATGCTCTGGCAAGATGAACAGCCATAGCCGAATAACCATGTTCATGGCCATGGCTTTTCTTCAGGCAGCATGTAAAGAGTCACTGTCTGTCACCAGGGAGTAAATTGTGTGAATCACTGTCTTCCAGTTAAATGTCACCACTGCTGCAATATCTCAGACAGCCACTTATAGGAGGCATCATTGGTTAGGGCCCAGCAGCAGAAGCCTGTGCTGCAAAAAATAGACACAGCATCCTCCCTCTGCTTTACACCAAACTGCTACAAATGCAACACTCAGTTGCTAATGTGACAAATGACAAATTCAAACTGTCTTTAACTGATTCGAGCCTATTCCATAAAGTTTCTTGTCAAGGCAGCAAGTTGCCTCCCTGCAACAATTTCTGTCACAGAAGAATCTAAGCAGAAAAGGATCTGGGACAGTAGTAATTGAAAATTATTGGTTTATAGTAAAATACTCGAAATATTTGCACTGACCCTGCCGCTGGCTCTCTGAAGAATCATTCCCTGCCTTCGAACAGGTAATTATTTTCTTCTGTGTCACATGAAAAGTGCCCTTTCTTGTCTTGCATCACAGATTTTCAATTCCAATTAAGTTGCAAGCACAATTTTATGTGAGGAATTGCACTTTCTCAGAACAAAGCAGTTTTCTACTGTACACTGTAAATGTGTTCTCCATGGCTGAGCCGCTGCAATTCACCCTCAGCACTCAGTTATGCATAGCATGTGGGGAAAAGCACTGAATTAAAATGACACGATTGTCCTCAGGTTCTGAATATTATACTAAGCATGCTTTGGCATCTTATATTGAGAGTGAGTTATTTTATGCTCGTTTCCTCTTGACACAATTTAGTTAATAGCCAAATTCAGTCACAAAACCACTTGTAAATAAACACCTTGTTACAGATTACAGTGTTTTCAATCTCATGGCTCTTTGGCTCAGTCTATCAGCCAATAAAACCTGCCAATTCAGTATATTAGCCTCTGTCATGTTTAAGTATTTTTTTTACATTAATGGACCTTCTTGTAATTTCACCATATAGGCTACACATTCCTGGATATACAGCATATATGAAATAAATAAGCTGTCCAAAGAAGACATTTGTATTGGATGTTCACTGTTGGTTTCTTCCCATACTGCCCTCAGATTCAGAAGCTGCCCTGGGAGATGAATGTGCCAGGATAAGTTATCTAGGGCTCATAAAATCTTTTTTAGAAGATTGAAATAAAGTCAGTGCTTGCAAAAGACAAATCAATTGTGACATTTCTGAATAGAGTGCGATGCATTTAATTAGCACAAGACATACTGGCAAATGCTGAATTACCCAATAAATCACTGAATGCTGGAACCCATACAGAGCTGGGAATCAGCTGTCTTGTGAGATGTACAGCAAGAGATAGTAGGAAGATCTGGCCATTTCTCCACCATTTTCTGCTAAATTTCTTCCATTTTGACATTTCCATGCCAGACAATTTTAATTATTCTGAAACATCAAAGAAATTCTCCAGCCTAATCTGAGAAATCTGTGCCAATATCTGAGGAATGAAACATGTGTTTTATGATATGCTACAGGTTTGCTCTTCAGTTGGAGGCAAATAGTGGAAGTTAAGCCTCTAGGAATGAAGTATTTATAAGAAATGTGACAACTGACATTGGCCTTGATGTCTTGGGGTCTCCCTGTGTGATGAGCAGAAGGGGCTCCAGGCTTTTTGCATCTGTGAGAGAGGGGGGGCAGAGGAGAGGCTGAGCTTCAAGGTCTACATGTGCTGTGGTGCTTAAACGCCCTGGCCAGCAGCTCTCTGCTCCCTGCAGCAGAGCTACAGCCCCGTCTGGGTGCATGTAGGCAGAAGTGCTGTCCCTAATGCGCGGTTCCTGTGCCCTCACTGTGCCCTGTCAGTGCTGCTGATCCACCTGCTGTGTCACAGGATGCTTTGGTAGCCATTTAACAAAACTTTTATTAATGTGTAAGAAGTCTTTCCAAGTGTTTACAGTGCTCTCACCGCCTCCCTACCTGAACTCCTTCCTTTCATCTCACTTCCCTGTGCTTCACTTCTAAATATTACGACAAATTCAGTAGCTGTGGTATTTTTCCAGAGACCTGAGCACCTGAGATACTGAAGAAACAAGCCACAAAACCAAACCAAACAAAAAACCACCCCAAAACAACACAATGTCAACAAAACCAAACTCCAAATAAATTCTTAAGATCCTAAGATGTATATGTGTACTTTTTTTTTTTGTATTTTGCACTTAATATATTTGTATTTACATTAGATTCTTGTTTGCTTGTTGCTATAAAGTTTAATCACAGCTTAAAAATAGAGTTGTTTGATAAAAAGTGATTTTCCTATTTTAAAAAACCTTAGCTTCAGGCTAGACTGAGCTATCTAGGAATAACATACAGAACACTTGTACAACAGTTCTCACAACAGTAGTGCTAATGTTGTGCCTACAGTGAAAGAAAATTGCATGTGCAACTACACCCATGGGATAAGGATTTTGAACTCATCAGCTGGCCTGTGATTTTTAAAATTTGGCATTTCATGATATACCACCAAGCAGGAGTGGCCTACAGTCTCTGCCCAGCATCCTCTATTAGGCAAAAGACCAGAGCACAGCCTCTTCTTAAGAAGAAATCCAATTGGTTTGTATGTTGCTTTTATGTGGCACTTATTTAAATCTGTATTTATCACCAGTGTAAAAATCAATATAAATTTAGCTTCAGTGCCTGATTTCTCCATTTCTTCTGGCTGAATATCTTCAGTTCAACATTGACATAGAATATTGTGTAACCCATCATTCTTCTGTAAAGCATTCATTCTCTTGCCAGTTTTACATGGTCCCATGTTAATTTTCAACCTAGTAGTTATCACAGCCCTGCAACAGGTGATCTAAGCCACTACCAATCTTACAAAGGAGAGGTATGACTCAGGTGACACTTTAGGCTTCTTCTTATCCTCAAGGAATCAGCAGGGTGTTCATTGATGCTGCTTAAGTTGCCCAAGAGCAGAATTGTGAAAAAAACAGACTAGGGGTCTTTTGTTTCTATCCTGTACTCAAAACATCAACAGCTTCCAGCTTTTGAAAATTATTTTAATTGTTAAGGGTGGCCTGGAGAGGAGAAGGTTCAGAGGACACCTTATCACTCTCAACAACCCCCTGAAAGGAGGTGTAGCCAGGTGGGGGTTGGTCTCTTCTCCCAGGCAATCAGTGAGAGGACAAGAGGGCACAGCCTTAAGCTGCACCAGGGGAGGTTTAAGTTGGACATTAGAAGTTCTCCACAGAAAGGGTTACTGGGCATTGAAATGGGCTCCCCAGGGAGGAGGTAGACTCACTGTCTCTAGAGGTGCTTAAGAAAAGACTGGATGTGGCACTCAGTGTCATGGTCTATTTGGCATGGTAGTGTTGGGTCATAGATTGAACTCAGTGATCTCAACAGTCTTTTCCAACCTAGTTTATTCTGTGATACTGTGAGCATTTAAGTCTTAGAAATTATTGTTAGAAATAATGATAATTAGCAAATATATACAATCATTCTCACTTGCAGCAGAGTAAATCACAAGCCTTTAAAATCATATCCTAGTGCTTTAAAAGTAAGGAATCCAAGATCAAAGCAGCAATCTGGTAGATAGGTAAAAATAAGAGAGGGAAAATCATTCCATGCCATCTCTACCCTCTTGTGCCTAATTCTACAGAAGGCTGAGCTCCCTCAAGATCCAGAAGCTTCAAAGCTTTCTCTTGCTCTAGATTTCACTGGTTCTCCTGAATGCTATGGTCTTTGAAGGCAATGAAGAACACTGATCACTCTATCAGCCATTAAGCAATACACTGCCTCCCCTTTCCTGTAATGAGCGGGATAATCTGCTTTGTCTGTTTATGAAGTCTTGTAAGGCCACAGAGTTGGAAACAGATGTAATTTGCATTCCTCTGCTTCTCTGTGTCTTTCCTTAAGTTCAGAGTAGGAGAACAGCAAAGCAAAGCAGAGTTCTTTCTATTATTTATAAAGATTATTATATCATCACTTCCTGAAGAAAGGAGGTGTTCATTACAAACAGTCTGTGAAAGGCCAAGGACTTAGAAACCCATTACTGTCCTGTTGCTCTTAGTGTGCTTATCAAACAATATTTTCTGCAAAGAAATAAATGCTTAGAAATTCTTAAGCTTCTTAAAGTATAAGGACATGTGAATTGATGTGTGTAAACTAAGTTTATATACATATTATATTAACAGAGGTTAATATGTTGGTGTGGGGTTGGGGTGTTGCTCAGGCTGGGGCTGTCCACATAAGGCATGCTACTTTTCAAGCACATCCTCACCTATGTGCCTTCCAAACAGCAATTGTTATATTATGTCCCATAGACCTTTATGCTGGGGTGACAAAATGTAGCCATGCAGTCTCTGATGCCTTGCTCATTTCATTGGTAGGCACTATTTCAATTATTTTTTAAAGTTGATTGCAAACCAGCACCTGACTAAAACCCTTTGTGAGCCTCTGTGTCCAAAACCACCCATTCAGAATTACAGAGCGCTGTCAAAGCAAACGTGACATCCAGCAAGACCCTGTCCCTCTTCATCTCCTTCATTCCCCATTGCAGTGCATGCTGGGGAGGTGACCCAGTGAATCCCACTGGGGACTGGTGCTGAAAGTGCTCTGAGAGGGAAGGGCTTTTGATGTTGGCACTGCCCGAATCCTTCCTTTCAGCTCTCGGGCCCTAGGGCTTTCAGATCAAAGCTGAAGCATTACTGCAGAGAGCAGAACGGTTTGCCAAAAAAAGGAGGAAAGTCTGCCAGAAAGAAAGCTCGTGAACATTTAGGGTGTGTTTAAGAAGTAAGTATCAACCTTCAGTTCTTGCTGGAAGCATCTCAGTAGTCCACGTGGATCTGCTTGCCATGGGAGCACCAGTGCTTTCTCCCCTCCCAGTGTTTCCTACAGCTCCTGCAGCCTGGCCTTAGGAATGGGAAGATTCCCCAGCCCAGAAAGGGGATCAGCTTCTGATCCTGATGAAACTCAGGGCAGAACAACAGACATCTCTGCTGAGCATGTTCAATCACTTTGATTTTAAGATTAATAGTGCTGATAAAAGCTGTGGGTGATGATTGCTAAAAATTTACTACACAATTTAGACTGCTATCTTGGAGTAGACAAAAAAAATTTTTTTTTGCCCTTTCCTACTAAATCCTGATAAAGCTTTTGAGCCAATTGTGTTAATATTCTCTTCCTCTCCTCCATGTCTCTAAATAATTTGTTTTTTCCTTTGTGCTGTTTTGAATCCTTATCATGATGTTGGTACTTCCCAGTTGGGTGTCAGAAGCACCCAGATAATTTTGTTTATCCTTATTTGAGTCTCTGTCATTAGCAGAAATTTTAAGCATGCTACATCCTAAGACTTGTGTTTTGGGATTTCCGCTGGTAACTTTCCTGTTCCTTTTCTCATTGCTATTGCAGTCAGTTTCTGAGCAAATCTCTGATCGTCTCTAAGGACGATCTCTTCCAGCTTAACTGTTCTTCATATGGCACCATATGTAAATTATCTTAAATATAGGTAAATTAAATTTAGGACATTTCATTGGCAATTACCATACAAACCCCCAAAATATCAAGACATTTTGGTTTTATGTATTCTGGAAAAAAAACCCCATATTTCTATCTTATTTCCTATATGTTTCCATATCTTCCATTTTTCTTTCCTTAAGAATTCTCTCTCAAGTCTTGCATACTCTTGATGAGCCTCATAATTATAGATATTCAATGAATTGATGTTTGATGTGTGGCATATCACTTGCTTGACTACCTTACTGGAGACTCTTCAGGGGGAAATTCCAGTCCCTTCTTTTGCATATTTGCTCTAGGGATTTGGCTTCCACTTCAAATGTGCTATTTTCTATCTCCCTTCCTTCACTGGTGCCAGTGAGAATTGAATCTGGCCTTTTGTTGGAAGCAGCAAGCGACAGCATGTACACAAAGCTGGGAATTCAGAGAGGGGCAGATGGGATTTCAGAGGCTGTTTTTGATAATTTGTCCTTACACATTTGTCCTAGTACACACGAGGCATAACAGTAAGCAAAAGAAGGAAAAATTAATCATCTTGCTAATGGACAATTTGTCTCCTGGATGCTCCCTAATGAGGGTGGTCCCTTACAGGCTGTTGCCTTTGTAGAGCTCAAGCCCCAGGTGTCACTGTATGTGTTTCATTCTGTATTGTGGAATTTACTGCTGCATTTCCTTTCAGAGAAGCTAACTGTGAGCTTTATTGAGTGTTTTCTGGGTCAGAGATATCTGACCTACCTGGGTCAGGGCAACTGTCTGGTATCAGCACAGGATGGGGGATGAATGGCTGTGGAGCAGCCCTGCCCAGAAGGACCTGGGGGTGCTGCTGGGTGAGAGGCTGGACATGACCCAGCCATGTGCACTCACAGCCCAGAGAGCCAAACGTGCTCTGGGCTGCACCAAGAGCAGCGTGGGCAGCAGAGTGAGGGAAGTTTTATGCTGTGCTCTGGTGAGAGACACAGCACCTGGAACACAGCACCCAGCTCTGGGGTCCCAGCACAGGAGGGGCATGGATGTGTTGGAGCAGGCCCAGACAAGGGCCACAAAAATGATCAGAGGAATAGGACCCCTCACTTCCAAAGAAAGGCTGGGAGAATTTGGTTTGCTCAGCCTGGGGAAGAGAAGGCTTTGAGAAGACCTTCTGGCACTCTCTATGTATGTAAAGACAGCTTATGAGACAGATGACTAACTTTTTAGCAGATCTTGTTGTGATAGGACAAGGTAAAATGGTTTTAAAGAGGGTAGCTTTTAATTGGATCTAAGGTAGACATTTTTACAGTGAGGGTGAAGGAACCCTGGAACAGGTTGCCCAGAGAGGTGGTGGATACCCCAGCCCTAGAAACATTCAAGGTTACACTAGGCAGGGTTCTGAGCAACCTGATGTAGTTGAAGATATCCCTGCTCATTGCAGGGACTGTTGGACCAGGAACCTTTAAAGGTCCCTTCCAAACGGAACTGTTCTGTGGTTTTATGGTCTTCATCATCAAGAACATTAATTGCTAGTTCTGTTCCTGCAATTCCTTGCACCAACAAAGAAAAGTAAAGCTTGAATTGGTTATATTAAGACATAAGTATTTTATCTCTTACATTTATTGCATCTATTGTATCTACAAAATACCTTTCTCCTTAGCATTCCAAATATTCTTTGGCATTTGACAGTATATATATTTTGGCAGAGATGAGAGCAAGTTAACAGGCTGATGGCATTTTAATTATTTTATTGAGATGGCATTGGCCCAGCATGCTTGTTGGAATTTACAAATGTGCGTTGATTTATATTTTATTTTGTAAACCAGGCCCAAGAGGCTGACTAATTAGAAACATGACTCAAAGCTATAAGGAGTACTTATTGATTCAGATCATGAAAAGACCAGGATGATCAAAAGCAAACATCTATCTCCCTCTTCATCTGGGGTTCAGGAGGTTAAGTGCCATTTGTCTCAAATCCCTGGCATTAGCTCTCTCTCTGTAATGGAGAAGACAATTAGCATCTACATCTTCTTGGTTTTAGTATGTACTGTATTGTTTAAAACAATGTGCTTTTCACTATTAAACTATGCATAATAATCTATTATCAATCCCTTTCATTAGCTGATATTTTGGTTTTTTTGTCCCCTTAATTTATATTTTCATTCTATTTATTTGAAGTTGGAAATGTATGCCTTCATTTTAGAAGAAACAGGATGATTGGCTAAGTAGATGGGTTTTGTGCTGCACATCTAATTAAAATACCATGGCAGCATCTAATCACTTCATTAGTTACTTGGGACCAATTTTAAATGGCATCAACAGTTCTGTGTCGCCATAATGCAGCAAAAATGCTAAAATGTTAATGCATTCATGAAGTAGTAACAGAAAAGGCAAATCAGAAGTGTTTTGTACTGTCTGTGCTGCTCCAGGTCTTCACTGGAGCCTGGCTTCAGGACTGACAAGGAAGGAAATATGCATGTTGAAAACAGACATTGAATTCAAACTCATCCTGAATGCACCTGAGAGAGAATTTGTTTTCTGGGCAAGAGAGCAGGAAGCATCCATACCTGCCTCCTTCTGCCCTCTGCTCTGCCAGGGTGGGACCAGCTTTGAGCAGATCTGGGCACATTCTTCTGTGCCACCAAATGACTGCAGAGGGGCATTCTGTTTTCAAGGGTGTCTCAGATTTCTAGACACCTTCTCCAGACTGAAGAGCCTAATGTAAGAAACGTGATTTCCTTTTTAATATGTAAAAAAAGCACAGATAAATGTCAGGCTCTTTTGAGTACTCTTCTGTTGCTCTGCCTGTGTTGTCTCACCATGGTGCACATGGAAAGCAAAGCTAATTGCATTAGCACTGGGGTGCAGCAAGAAGCATATTGGAGCTGGGCTTGGAAAGCGGAGCTCGCAGGCCTCTGCCTGCTGCAACTGCCTGTACCAAAGCCTTCATTACTATGAGCTGGAAATATTCACACCCTCCCACACACAGGGACTGGATTGAGAAAGTTTCATATTGCAGAGTTACTGAAATTATTAAATACAGAAACAAAGGATGTCTCATATAGGAGACTGATTGAGGTTTAGCAGTGCCAAAGGGAAGCAGGACTTTCCCTTCCAAATCAATGGGCTTCAGTAACAACTGCCAGCAAATCATTGCAATTTCACTGCTCCTCAGTGCCACAGCACAAGTGGCTTAATACAGTTCACCCTGCAAAATTAAAAAAAAAAAAAAAATTACCAGTATTTTTTCCAGTGACAAGGTTTATAGCCTCAGATGTGAGACCAAGCACTGAGCAACCTCAGCTTTCCTTGCTGGTGCAGGCACCTGAAGGTGCTCAGTGTGGGCTGCACTTGTTCGCTCCACTTGTGCTGCACTCCACTTTCTTCCTCTAAGGTGTGAGTTTCCAGCAGTCACAGAGTGTCAGGCAAAACCCTACTGGATGTGTGCCTGCTTTGTCCCTGCCCAGTGGGTGACCACGTGGAACAGGAGTGGGAGCAGTGGAGGCTGAAGACATGGTGACATGGAGTAATCCGCAGGTTACAGACACAACTGAAAGGTTGATGCCTCCCCCAAGTTACTCCACCCCAGCTTGTGACCAGTCATGTAAAAGGCTAAGTCAGGTCAGCTCCAGTTTGTTCTGACTCAGCCTGTTCCTCTTTAAACCGCACTTAGATGGCATCTATTTACAACAAAAAGAAAAAAATATCAGCAGACAGTGTTTAAAAACCAGGCTTCTATAACCAAATCTGATTGAGAGTGCAGCCTACAAGACAGCTGATTTAATTGAGCTAATATAGCAATTACCTCCAGGAAAAAAAAACAACCCTGTTTGTGCATGGAGGATTTAAAATAAGCTCCCCACAGCGGAAGAGAATGGGGAACCACTGCCTGAAGTTTAGTAAAGCAGAAATTTCATTTACAAAGGACTTAAAAGAGATATTGTTATGTGGCTAGAATAGTAGGTTGGAATCATCTAACTAAATATAGCTATCCACATCTGAGTTGATCAGCTTGACTAGGTTGCAGTCAATGGAGGAATGCTTGATACGGTAAGTAGAGCATAAAGCATGATTCCTTTCTTCCTAAAGGTGTCCAAATTAGATGAATCTCAGCCCTTAAAACACTTGTTTCTCACCAGAAAGGAACCTCCTGTGACTAGCTCAGACATGGATCCTTGCATTATAGATGTGTGAAGTTAAGTGAACAAACCCTTCTCAATGTGACAAAAATTTTTGCTTTTTCAAACATTCATACCATTGCTTTTGTTCCATGAAATATTGGGACTGCAGTCACCTTGCCTCCTTACTCCTACTGTTTTGGTCTGTACCTTATTAATTTCTTTGTGCTGCAAAGGCTGTCAAGAGGACATTGTTCTTTGCCTGACATACCTACTTACTGCAAAGCTCTGTGTACACTGCTGTATAAATAACATCTCTGGGGAAAAAAATGAATAATTGAAAGGGATGGAAAACTTTGTTCAGTTGACTGAAATAATCTAGTAGAAGCTATATGAGAACAGATTCTACTGGGACAAAATTTCCCAAGCATATATCCTAGGAATTAATTTTGACAGTTCTGAACAGAGTTCTGTAGAGAGACAAACAATTCAACATATAGATTAAGGGGACACAAGTGGTTAACAACAAACCAGATACCTGCTCCAGCTGGATAAAGGTTTATTGATGTCTGTTTCTAAAAATCTTCCACATCTGGAATTACCAATAAAAGAACTTGTTCATAGCCTGAGAAGAGGAAGAAGCCCATTTCCTTACAGACCAAAGTGTTTCATTTTCCATCTAGACTGTGAAGTGTTTGGCAGCTCCCTTTCACTTTTCCTGGTTGGTGCTGCTGAAACTGCAGCTATTTCCATGGTATAGCACTTACCGTCCCACTGCCTGCATTGCCACAAAAGGTGGACCACAAGGATTTTCCAGGGAGACTCTTTGAGGCTGGGTGAAGGGCTAGTCAGGTTTAGATTGCACGAGGTGAGGGATCTGTGGTAAAGATTCATGAGTGGTGGCTTTTGAATATTACTGTAGATTTCTTCTCTGGTCATGAAAAAAGATATATAATTTTTCTTTTCCTTTGTGTCCTGTTAAAGATTTTGGTATGAGACTTCCTTTGGTGTTTTTTACCTGTCTTATTTAAATGAAAAACTCATTGTGCATTTTCCTGCAGTGGTGGGTTGACTGTGGCTGTATTCCTTACACTCTCCTCCTGCTCCAGCATGGGGTCCCTTCCAACATGGACAGTCCTCCACGTACACCTTCTGCACGAGTCCTCCTCACAATCTTCAAAAACTGTTCCAATGAGGGACTTTTCCACGGAGTGCAGCCCTTCAGGAACAGGCTATTCCAGCATGGGTCCCTCATGGGGTCACAAGTCCTGCCAGCAAACCTGCTCCAGCTTGGACTCCTGTCTCCATGGGGTCACAGATCCTGCTAGGAGCAGGAGCCTGCTCCCAGCATGGGTTTTCCATGGGGTCACATATGCCTTTGCCTTTTGGCATCCACACGCTCTGGTGTGGGGTCCTCCATGGGCTTCTGTGTGGACCTCCAGGGGCTGCAGGGGAAACTCTTCCCCAGTGCCTGGAGCACCTCCTCCCCTCCTTCAGCCATGATGTTTGTGTCTTCAGAGTTTTTCCTCACACATTCTCACTGCTCTCTGCCTGCAGATCCAGTTCAAGGTATTTTTTTCCCTTTCTTACGCGTTGTATCCCAGAGGTGCTCCCACTGCCACTGGTGGATTCAGCCCTGGCCAGCAGTGGGTCCATCCTGGAGCCAGCTGGAGCTGGCTCTGCCAGGCATGGAGAAAGCTTCTGGCAGCTTCTCACAGAAGCCACCCCTGTAGCCCCCCTCTGCTACCTCAGGGACTGTCTGAAGGAGGTGTGATTCCATTGCACACACACTTAGGAAGGGGAGAGCTGGCCCGTGAGCAGCAGCAGCACCCCAGGCCCGTGCACATCTGGGTTTTTAGGGGCAGCCAGGCAGGGTCTGGGCAGAGAAGAACAAGCTCTGCAGCAACAAAGTCTTGAGCAGAGGAGCAGAGGCTGTCCCTTTGGAGAGACCAAGTAGTAGTGTGCTGGGTAACTGGCAAATGCAGGCTCTCAGCCTCCCCCTCTCGTGAATGTGCTTACCCCCGTGGATAACCCCGTTTTATCATCTTCATATGTTTGTGTCATTTCTGTCTCACAGATAGACAGGGTGTTAGCAAGGCAAATGCTTCCCTGAAAAGTAGCATCTTCTGTATGCCCACATCAGTACTGTCTTTTTTTAGACTAGAGCTGAGAATTTTATTTGTTTGAAATAATAACATTTTGGTTTTTAATCTTTTCCTGCTTTGCATTGAATATAGTGTTTGTGGGGGTGAGACCAAAGGAGAATTTTCATTTGTTCTAGTGACTGGCATTTTCTATAACTGTTTTCTGCCCATGGCTGTCTTGTTGCTAACAAGCAGACTTGGCCCTCCTGTATTTGCTATAAACTGGACTGTGAGATCCCCCAGCTGATAAAGCCCTTCAATTTTTGCAGACTGTGCTAGTTGCCACTCAATAATAGACCTTAAATTGTAGCTTCTCACTGAATGTATATCCGTAAGAAAAAAAAATTATTGAACTTGTACCTTTATATACTTTTGAGCCATTCATAAGGAATTATGAGAGCCAGTATAAATTTGTAGAGTATCTATTATGACACATTAATTCCCTCTCCAATGAAGCCCCACATATTTACATTATAAAATGCAACCAACAAGAAAAAACTGTTTGGAAAAGAAATTGCCCAGGATTAGACTACTGCAGCTCTCTGCCCTTCCTTTCCTCTGCTTCAGGTTTCCCCATTCCTGGTTAAAGGGGCAGGGCCCAGGCCAGCTGGTCCTGTACTGTCCCAGGAATGCACCCTGGGGGCTGCTGCCACCACCCCTGAGGCATCTCTGCTGGAGGACAGCAGGCACAAAGTGGTCTTGGTGGCCATCTCCTCCTCCACGCCTCCCAGCCCTGGGGAAAAGCACCACGTGTAGAGACAAGCTTGGGGTCATGTCTCTGTGCAAGGCAGCACCTCCTGAACCCCAGCTGCTGCTAAAAGCATGTGCCCCAGGGTCAAGCATGCTGTCCTCAACTGAAGGACATTGAAAATTGAAAATGCATTGAAAATGCATTTATTTACATGTCAAGATTAAACATGTAATAAAGACAGACCAGTCATATTTCTCATTTTCTGCAATTTTCTTGTAGCAAAGATAATGGTAAAATATCAACAAAATATGAAATGTGGTGCTCTTAAAAAACTTATGGATATTGACTGGTGTTCATTTTAATTCTTAATCCTAGGTGTGTGGGGAGATGGTCACTCCCCACCTAGAGTTACTGTGGAGTTCTCACAAGAAAATAAACTCAGAATCTCGTGGCAATAAAAAGCCAGGTGCTTATTGGGAATAGTATTACTTTTACATTTCATATAGCTGCTTCATCATGTTCCTTATATTAGTCAGTGATTCCCCTAAAGACATCTCTCATGCCAAGGCCCCTCAAATGCATCTGAGGTCAGTCTGACCTTGTTGAACTGCCTGCCAGCAGTTTTTCTTGCCAAGATCAAGGTAATCAGCATCTGGAGCTACCTCTCTCGTGATTGCAAGAAGGTACTGTATAGCCTATTGTTAAGGTGGGAAATAGATAAACATCCTGATGGATCCCTGAGCTAAAGTATCAGCTCATTTGGATATCTTTATGTGGCACTGTGGTGCCCTGCACACATCCACTAGGCCATGATTTTTTACCACAGAATGAGCAGGGTAAGAATACACTCTTATGATCCCTCCCATGCACACAGGCCTGCTGGTTTCAGCAGCAGTTTCCACACATCCAAAGGGTGGTGGTGGGTGGCTCCTACTTTTAAATGAGAAAGAGCTCCCTGATCCTAGTACCCAGAGATGGTAACACAGTTCAGATTCATGGAGAGGGCTGTCTAGCAAAATTTGGGCCTTCATAGCCTGTAAATGATTCTGAATATGTGGAAGAAAAAGTTTAAATAAATGTACAAACAAATGACCTGGGGATGCTAAATGATGATAAATTGAAAGTTAAATGCTAGTGGCATTATTGGAGAATGTTACTAACTAGCTCAAATGGCAAAAGTTTTTATGTATGATATGATGCCAAAGTGAGTGGGTGACAACGGAGGTCCAAATACCAGCAGGAATTAATAATGCTAATATTGCCTTGAAAAGTACTTACTGAACATTTAAAATCATGTTTTCACATTCCCCACTTAACTGCAATCCCTGACAGCTGATTTCCATTCCAAATAAGTTGGCAGAAAAAATGATGGGTTTCCCCAGTACTGGATGTTAGTTTGTGTTGTTGGGAGATGTTTTCCTTTATTGTCTGGTGGCCTCCACGGCTGTGGAACCTGTAGCCCTCTAATAGAGTTCATCTGTCTCACCCTGCGTGTGCCTGGTTTTCAGCTGGCAAAGACAAAGGCACGTTCCTGCCCGAGGCTAAATGCCTTGCTGCTGGCAGTGGGTGATTGCTCAGACAATACTGGTGTTCCTGTTGTCTCCAGGTTCACCAGGAGACACGATGGCTAAGCTGCCTCAGGGTGGTTGGTCACACAGGATGTGTGGGCAGATTCAGAAGTAGCTTCTAAACCTTATGAGCCCGTTGGTCTCCAAAGGACTTGCACCACCTTACATCCCCCCAAATCATCTGTCTCTTCCTCTACAACATCGCAGAATGGTTTAGGTTGGAGGGGACCCTGGAGGTCACATGCTCCAGTTCCTGGCTTAGAGCAGGTTTAACTTCAAACCTCAACCTGTTTGCTTGGCTGCCCAGTTGCATTTTGAGCATCTTCAAGAGCGGAAATTCCAGAAGCTTGCTGGGTTGCTTATTCCAGAATTTGTTTAATTTCTCTGTTAAGGTACTTTTCCACATGTCAAATTTCTCTTGCTGCAAGTTACATCCATTTTACAGATCATCACTGGAAAGAGTCAGGCTCCATATTCTCCATATTCTCCCATGAGTTGGTTGAAGTAAGATCTTCCCTTAGGCTGATCATCTTCAAACTAAACAAATCCAATTCTTCACTCTTTACATATTTATCCTCCTGATTTGTGCTCCCACTCTTTAATCTTCTTGATAGTCCTCCTGGGCAATCTCCCATATGTAATGTTTTTACTGTACTGGGGAACCCAGGTCTAGACACAGCACACCAGATCTGGCCTCACAAGTTCCAGAAAGAGGGGAATAAACACTTCCCTCAATCTCTGGGTGTGCTGTTCACAGGCAGCCCAGCACATGGCTGCTCTTCCCAGCCCCAAGAGCCCACTGCAGACTTGAGTTCTGCCTCTCCACCAGTGAGTGCCCACAGCTGGCTCTCACCTGTGGTGTTGCAGGGGATTATTTCATCCCAGATGTATGGCAATACATTGATTTGTGAACTGGCTGAGGTACCAGAGAGGGAATGATCTGCCTTCTTGGGTAAAATCTGGTGTGGTTAAATTTATTAGCATAAATGGCATACAAGGTGTATGTAGTACCTCTCCCACCAAACACGATGAGATGTGCAGTGCACTTAGAAACTTTCTGTTTAGTCATTTAGGATGAAATGAAAGCCTGCTTTACCAAGACAGACAATAATTGACTACAGCTTGGAGAGGGTTTAGGTTCATCTGTTAAATCAGGTTCACAGTCTTTTACCAGTGAAATGAACATATTGGGAGGAGGGGGGGAAGGCAAACAGAAAGGAGGGATCACATGGACTACAGAGTTTCCTTTCTGCTTTTCATGAGAACATGAAGACACAAGGTACTTTACCTCTGTTATTCTCCATCACAGAACAGGATATGGCACAAAGCAGCAGTTTGGCAGCATCACCACCACAGCAGTGGGGCAGCATCTCTGTGACATGACGGGCCCTCTGTGCCCCACTGGCAAGGCTCTGTGCCAAGGTCAGTGGGTGGCAGGGGACAAGTCTGTGGCTCTCCACTGCTCCAAGGCAGTGATATACAGTCAGGCAGGAGACATGTTCTTGAAAAATTAAAATAAGAATAAACTCTATGGTCTGAAGAGTGCTGGGATCAGTCCTGGTCCAGAACTGAATGAGATGGGGCTCGTGTGTGCAGATTGATGATGTATTGCAAAGATCATGAATTGCCTGTTAAGGAGTCATTCAAATCTCTCCAGCTTGGTAGGGAACATATTTACAATGAGTTGAAAACAGACCAAATATTAGACCAGTCTATAATTTCTCTGAAAGTTGCTGTGGGTTTATGTCTTTTATTTCTGGGTTGGGATTTTTTGGTTTTCATTTGGTAGACTGTTTACATTTCTGTAATTGAAATGAATGGCAGATGTCTAGCTAAATTCCTTTAAGAGACCGTTCCCAGAGACTCGGTGTCAATAAACAGAAGTATGCAGGATTATAATTATCTGTGATCTGTCTAATAGAATAATAATTTAATAGGGTAGGCACAGAGGGTCACCTCTTTAGTTCAAACTAGCATGTCTCCATTGAATTAAACAGATCTCTGACAGACTTCAGCAGCTGAAGATCAAACTCAGAATTTTCAAGCAAATTGTGATTCCAAATAGACAGTTCACCTTAAAAAGTGTGTTCAGCAGTGGTACACTCAGACTGCATCACAGAAGAAGAAATGTCACTCTCTGTAGAGTGATTTGCTACTTCTTTCTGTACAGCAGTCTGGATGCATGTGTGAACTCATTATGTTGTTGAAAGAGGAATTCAACACTGCCAGAAAGTGAATGCTGGTCTTTATCATCAGCAAGACACTAAGTTGGATAAAATTTAGTAGAAGGAATTAGTAAAATGGGAGAAAATGTCTTCTCTCCCATGAATGCAAAAGTATTTTTTTCTGATTCCCAGAACACAACCTGTGTTGATTGGATGACATGACATTAAAACTGCTGACACACTCAGTTTGTTTACAGAGAATTGAAATTCAGATCCATATTGTCTGAGCAAGGCTGCCTGCAGACAATTTCAAATTGTTTTCCTTTCTCTGAACCATTTACCCAACAATGTTTTTCCCCAAGAAGTACTGGCTTCTGCTAATCACACAAAATATGTCTGTGCAGCAAATTCAGAAGCAAGTTGTGGCTCAGGGGCTTCGTCATCTTTATGATCCATTAAAAACTTTCTGTTATTACATTTTTTGTTTTCAGAAGAGAGATCTTAATAGACTGATCATCATCTGGAGAGGTCTGTGGGCTATGAGCCAGGCTGGGCTGGGCTGAAGCCTCACGACTCCACCTCCTGGCTATTGGGAGCTGAGCAGAAAATCCATCTCTGAAGTTGCTGTGGTCAGGGAAGAATCAAGGATTGGTGGTTGAAGGCATTGCAGATAGTTTGGAGAGAAACTCCTGAGCTATGGCACTCATTGCTGTACTGACTTGTTCTCAAGTTATACTTGGTTATTGTGCATCACAGTCTTGTGTTACTCAAATGAGACAGGCTTGAAAGACAGCAATATTTTTGAAATAGGCTGAAAATAAACGAGCAGGCTTAGAAACTTCCTAATTGTCCTTTCCCTGTAAATTATGGAAATGGAAGATAGTTCTGAGTCAGTATGAATAGAAGATTTGTGTGATTTAAGACTTGTTTGCTTTTGGAAGTTCCCATACTACTTGCTGCTGTGTGAAATGTGATAGCTATTCCACCATCCCAGCAAACACAACTGATTTGTGCAAGCACAGACTAAGAGAAACCTCTAAAGCATTGCCTCAACGTGAAAAGCATGTTGTGAAATTCCTTATTATTATAATACATATGGATCTGTGTAGGCCATTTATACTCTGGACTTTGTGTACAGGACAGTAGGATGGGATGATACCCTCTGATGACTGGCCTGTTTGCATATGGCTGCAGAACACAATTTGGACAAAGAATGCTGTTGCATCACTTAGGATGTGATCTTTCGGAACAAAAGTTTTTCCTTGGAGTGAGACAAAAAAAAAAATGCTGAGGTGTTTTATGGCGAATGTGCATTTTAATTTGATGTCTGAAGATGATGATTTCCTCCTAGCCTGTTAGAAGGCTAAAGCTTACAATGTTTTCTCTTTGCAAGCAAAGTTTATTTCAAAGAAGATCTAAATGCTTTATGATATGACAGTTTCAGGGCATGTGAGATCTATAAAATAAGGAGCAGCTCAGAAAGTGTTAATGGGGTACGAATGGAGGCTCTGATACATCCAGTTAAAAGGTCTAAGGGATATCTAATCTTAACAGCAGGCAGAAAGTTCAAAACGATGGTTTTTGCATTCAGTGAAGGTAATCTGTGTGGCCCCTTGAGTCTGGATGCTGCGAATACTAAGAATTTGAATGGCTTTAAAAACATGAGAAGATAAAATTAATTGAAAAGAACCCATCAGTATCCATTCAATGAAAAGGCAACAGCTTTTGTTCAGAAAGTCTCTGAGCTACAATGTTTCTTTGGAGTCAGGGACTGAACCTGGGGAAATAGAAGTGCTTCCCTTGCATTACTATTCCTCCACTGTTGCCCAGAGACAGGAACAGGGTGCAGTGCCAACAAACCCATGGTCTGCCTCAGTAACACCAGTCTTGTGTTCCTATGTTGTGCTGCATTATTGGACTGGGTCTCAAAACTACTGTAAAGACCCATTATAACTGAGAATGCCAAAAGGGCTGGAGGACCTCTTCTGAGACCCATCTCTTGATGTTAATTTGGTAACAAACATCACGGAAGTGGTATTTTATGCCGTAAGAAGTTATGGATCTGTACAATGTATTCATTCTATTTATCTTCATTGAAACCCTAAGATATTTTCAAATAGTTGGTAACAGCTGATCAGGGACCTCATAGTTTCCCTAGGGCAGTTTCAAATAAACATCCCATGACATCATTTACATGAGTTTTGAACTGGAGCATCCATTTGTATGATCCTTCATCCCTACACTCTAAACCAGCAAGACAGAGGCACGTTACAAATGTCAGATCAAGCTAAACCAATTTGCATTTTCTGAGGTTTGCATATATGCAATCTTGTCAAATGAAAGCCAAAACAAGCTTGATACAACAAAGGACAGAGTGAGCTCCTTACGCTGTTTGTAGTGGGAGCAGCTAAAGCCTCATGCCTCCTATAAAGGCAGTATGTTTAAAAAGACTGGGAAAGATGCCCATGTTCTAGCAATTTTTTACTTGCCAGTGTTAAACAGAAAACAAGTTATTGCCACAGTAAGAAGTCAGACTTTAAAAATGGCAGAAACATGCATCTTGGACCTGTTATATATATTTTTATATATATATATATATTTATATATATATATATATATTCATCAGCCTCTACAGGAGAAGAAAGCATATTATAATGTGATTACCCACAGCAAGGAGCTGCTGGAGTGTTAACGGCAATCTGTCCTCTTGAGCTTGCAGAGCTCTCCACAGCAGCCTGGAGACTCTTCTCACTTTAAATTCAAGCTGATTGTCTCAAACAAAAGTTATGTTGCAAAGCACTAAAAGATATTTTAATAAAATGGTCCAGACTAAATTGCTGACTACAGGACAATTCTGCAGCTTCACAACAGGAATTCTAGGGTTCCTGCTGCCTCCTTAACTGCATGATAAATTGCAAGCTTCTTGCTTCTGTGCCACAGGCTCAGGGAGCATTGCATGATCACCACTGCTTTTCTTATTTACTTTTCATGCCTACTGGCGTCCATATAAAAGTGTCTTTGCTTGTGCTCAGGCTTCCTCAACTTTTCTCATTGGTTATATAGTGGAACAATCAGTTTGACAGTTAATGTAAACATATATCATGGATGTAATGTTCATTACATTTTAATTCTCTGCGTCCATTACATCTGTCACCTCAGTCAATGCACTTGCTGTGAGGCTATTAACCCTTTGTCAGGGCTCTGGAGATCAATTTATTCAGATGTAAGGCCTAGTTTTGGTTTTGCAATTTCATACAGACAGAAATACCAAAATCTTCTGCTTTCACACAGAGTTTGCAGACCGTTCTGCTGTGCAGTGCAAGGTGCACTGTTCTACTGTTGTCCTTCGTGGCTGGAAGCTACCCCAGGCAGGAGTAATACATGGAGGTTTGTTTTCACCCAAATCTCTGTGATTAGTGTTTTTCTTTGTAGAGGTCCTCAGGAGCATCAGGGAGGTTGGCATTCACCACTGTTTAGGTATAAGTAATTGGTGGAATTTTGTTTGTTTGAATATCTCACTGAGGACCTAACCAAAGTCAACTTGACCGAAAGCCTGGTACTGGCTACAGGAAGATTTTGCTCCAAGCACTGTGAAATCTGAATAGGTCAGATGGGAAAATGGCATAGCAAGAAGAGAAAGAGAGCAGATGTGAATATGTTACTAAAAAAGTAGGGGCCTTCATGAGATGCTTTCTGTGCTAATGAGAAACTGAGTTAGCTAGTCTCCTAAGCCTTGGTCTTGCTGGTTTGCAGGTGTAATCTGATGGCTTCTGCTCCTCAGTAAAGAGAATGAACACATTTGTGCCTGAAAGTGACCCCACCTATGATTTCTTTCTGCAATCCACCAAATAGACAGTTTTAAATCTTCTTTAGTTTGTGCTTCAGTGGTTCAGTTAAATGCTTTTAATCAGGATGTCATACTGTATCAAGGGATAGAACCTTTGGAAATCTAAGTGTATTATGTCAGCTGTCACTTTTTATTAACTAAACTTGTCAAAAATGCTAGCAATATTTCAGTGTTAAATGCTAACATTTAAATTTACATTTAAATGGCATGCTATTGTTTTCATTAAAGTGTGTTGTCAGTGTTCCTTATATTTGCATCTTACATTGCACTTAAACCAATCTTTGATAATAATATTTACGTCATGCTCAGTCTTTCCCATCATTTTGCCTGTGATGAATGCTAAGCTAACAAGCCTGCAGTGAGCCCTGCAGTTTGCCCACCATTAATACTTTACCTGCTCTTATGTCTGCATCAGCCATTGTGAAGCATCAAACACAGACAATGATTTTAAATAAGATAGCTTTTGATATAGGTTATATAAATTCTATATGCAAAAATGTCAGGTCTACCAAAAGCACCTACAAGTGCTTTTACAGATATAGCAATGATAATCACAGCATAACCTCTAAATTTTGATGCAGCCTCTGGCTCTAACTCCTGCAGTTAACACAAGTATTGTTGGGTGAATATACCAGATGTGTACATTGGTTAATATTTACACAGTGCTTTGAAGACACAAACTATTGAAGTCCTATATGGTATTCAAACCTACATAAACTTACTGCTTTAGGACAAGGATTAGAAATATATGCCACCTGAGGTGATATAAAACCTTGGTGAGCAAGAATGTAGTTCAAAGCTGAGTTCCAGTGTGACAGATAGGATTCTTCTCTATTGAAAAGGCCAGAAACACCTTACAATTGACCTGACTGTAATGAAACACTGTAATGTCTAAGTTGTGACATGGTTACAAGGAAAGGACATACAATGACACTGAACAATTGAATCAAATATGCTATAAAATAACAGTCCTAAAATAGTAAATGTTGCAATGAATTATTAAAGTTGCTTATTTTAACATTTTATTTACTGAATTTTGCATTATTAAAATTACAAATCATGAACTCACATTGTGCTGTCATTGAATCTGGCCTCCCTGAGATTTGCTTTGTTCCCATTCAGTCTATCCAGTTGGTTAATATGAACTTGGTTCCTGAGTCATTACACCCTTGTGATTCATGCCACTTACTCCTTGTTGCCCATTCCCTCTCATTTGAATTTTCTTGGCTGTGCCAGGTAAGCTTTGTGAAGCTCCCGCACACCATGAATCTCTCATCATGTGTTTTCCCATGTGCAACACCTCTTGTCCTCCATGTCCCAGGGTGCTAAGCTACTGCCATCTTTCATTTAATTTTATCCCTGGCACTCAACTTTCTTCCAGTACTCAAATGAAAAAAAAATTAAAGTTGCTTGGTAAAATGAAATCCCTCAGGAGATGCTCAGCATATGCCAACTTTCCTGTGATTGTTTTTATACTCTATAAATTTTCATATATTTTTGCTAAATATATAGGATGGTTTCATGTACAGGTCAATCAATGGATTCTTTAGCATGGTAACAAGCAGAGACTACTCCTGTGACATGCCCCAAATGGACCAAAGATTTGAGAAAAAATTCCTTACAGGGAAGGGAGGAATCTGTAATGCTAAAAACGGAACATCAAATAGAAAACTTTTTAGACAGAGTGAAAGCACAAAGGTATGGAAACAGCTCTACCTATAGTCTTCTGAGTCGCTGAGAAAAGCCAAGATCTGTCTGTCCCATCCAAAGAAATAAGGCTGGCCCAGGTGCAGAACAACGTCCCAGTCTGTTCCCTGTTTGTGTGTCTCTCCTCTTCCATGTCTTCTCCAAAGACCACCTACAGCCCTTCATGGAAAACATGTAGTGGAGACACAAAAAAAGGAGAATCACCCACCATGATTTAAAAAGACCCCGAGAAGACAGGTCCCATGGACAATTCTTCTATCATCTTCAACATTGTTTCTATTCTTGGAGGTCAGAGAACCTTGACAAGGCTGATTCCTTCTGGGCAAAGCCGCGGCACTGATAAACCCGGCAGCAGCAGCATGAAGCAGGGTCTGTCTTCTCTTGTAGCTTGGATGCTTTATATTCAAAACTACCTATTTATAACATTTCTCATATGAATGCTAAAATGGTATCTGCCATTTTTAAAACAACACTTATCTGTTCTGGTGAAATCATTTTATTTTTGAAACTACCTACCTTGTGCACGTAGTCATACTGCTGGCAATGACAGCTGAGCTTTGACTCAAGTCCCACTAGAAACAGTGCCATTACACCTCATTTGCCTTTTTCTTTTTGAAACTTCTCCTGATAGATGAACTTTTGGATATTTTCAAAATATCAGTTCAATGGCAAGTTAATTTTCAGATTATCAGTGATTGCTGCCTAATGTCTGAACGGGGATGCTAAGCCAACTGTATCTAAGCACAGTGCTCAGTGCCCTTACATGTCCTCAGAGCAGTCTGCGTGGGAGAAGAGGCTGCGCTGCTCATCAGACAGGGGAACCATGTGCTTGGTTTTAATTACAGATGGTTGGTTGACAAGTGGCACTGTTAAACCTGCTTCCCATCACTACCTGAGTTTGAGTTTCTCACCTTGCTCCAGGGAGATGCAGGCAGCGCTGGCTGAGGAGTGGAGTGGGAGCTGCACCCCAGCCTCCCACAGCTGCTTAAACCTGGGCTTAATCAGCTGGAGGAGAGACATGGAAGTGGGATGTGATTGCTGTCCTCAGCTACCTGCCAGGGGTTAGGGTTTCACAGAGGTGAGCAGTGAAAGGAAACCTTCCCATGCTGCAGCAAGAGAAATTCAGATTAGAATCAGAGAATCATTGAGGATGGAAAAAACTCCTAAGATCACCTTGTCCAACCACAAACATAACCCTGACAAGTTCACCACTAAACCATGTCCTTAAATGCCACATCTTTTAAATACCTCCAGGGATGGTGTCTCAGTCGCTTCCCCACGGCAGCTTGTTTCATTGCGCGAATTTTGATGCTCCAGTTTGGACTGTAAAAGAGGTTGGGTGAGTCATGCCATAAGCGTGTGTTGGGCATCATGCCTTCCTCTCCAGTGACCCTGCAGGAGTGAGCAGTTCAGCTGGAGGTGGTTGCACTGCAAACACCAGCTGTACCACAGGACCTTCTTGTCTACCCTGATTGGAATCACCCATCTGTTTGCCCTTTGGTCTTTTAAGATATTTTAAGAATAATTGCTTCCTTAATAGTCACTGAACTCTTTAAGGACAGATAAAGTGCAATCTATGCATTCTAGCTTATTGTTATAAATGGGCATGCATTTGATATACAGCAAATGTTTCTGTATATGTTTTTCTTTTTCCTATAAAA
>JAYDZK010000113.1:21143086-21216569 GCA_034509185.1 Euphonia xanthogaster
ACAGCAAATATTTCTGTATATGTTTTTCTTTTTCCTATAAAAGCCATTGCTTTTATTTTATTTTTTTTTTTTTTTGCTTAATCTCTCTTCAACATTAAAAGTAAATCCAGGAGACCAGGTAATCATGCCCAGAATATTTCCATTTCAGGTTAATGATAGTGAAGAACAACCCCTGAGGTAGAGTACAAGTTAATACTGCTGTAAATTTCTTTCAGGTTTCTCCTGTAGAATTATTTATGCTTTCTCATGAATGATTCCCTGGAAGGTTAATCAAAATAATATCAGTGATATTTCCTTCTTTGGTCCAGCGATCGGTTCCAGAGCAGTATGTTTATGTGGAAAACCCAAGATACTTTTCCAAATATAATACCTTTCACTAAGGCTTTCTGTATCCCACAGCAATAGGAAGAGGACTTGCAGATGCTGGCCTCTGCAACACACTCCATTAGCTTGGCACAGTCTTATTTTGGTAGGAGTCCAGTCTTGCTGGGATTTTTGCAAACTCTGTCAACATAGAGGGATGCTCAGTGCTGAATAAGCTTTGTTTACTATTTGTGCTAGAAGTGAGTCAAAAAGCTCTATGACCACCTTCTAGCCAAAAAGCAATGCTGGAGTTTTCTGTGCAAAGAGCATTTGGAATCTTAACGTTTTCAGTATCATGTAGGGAAAAAAATTGAAATCTCACAGATACTGAAGAACATGCAAAATATAGTTTATGTGAGTGTGCCAAAGACTTCTGTCCAAGCTGGAACAAGGGGATGTCTTTTGATCCTTTTGTTTCCAAGGCAATTTTTTTTTTTTTTTTGCACGGCCTCAACCAGTTCTCTAGACAAAACGTAAATCCAAGAAAGTTCTCTTTATAATATTTGGAATTAGGTACTGCACAGATATTTTGCTAACATCTGTCTGCCTCAGTTTAGGGAACAGAAACTGATTCATCTGAGGAAGCTGCTGGCAACTGACATACAGAAAAGCTGAATCACAGCCAGCACCAGAATCATAAAAATGCACTGTTTTGTTCAAAGGGAAGAATTTTGTCATTAGCCATGCCAAAACCTGCCTTCGTTGACAGAAATGGATGAGTGATTGTTGCCTTATCTCAGCAACCAGTTTACCAGGTCACACACTGGCAGAGTCCTAATTGCATCCATGGTCTCACAGAGGTGACAAAGCCAAGCTTGTTCCTGGCTCAGGGGAAGCTTCTCTATATGTATATATTTGAAAATGGGTTATGTGGCCAAGCAACAGGCAGCTCTTGCAGGGAAGGTCTTCTATGAGACTGCTCTGTTCTCTTCTTTGTCCCCTCCTGGGAAGGCTCTGTTGTGAAGGAGATGGTATCTGGAGACAGCAGGGAGCACTGCTGCTCACCAGCCTTGCACTGGTCCCCTCAGTGAAGTCATCCCTAAATAACTGGATTGCCACCTCAAAAAGCCCATCAGGTGAGAAATACACCATCACGAACAGGAGAGGTAAGGCCTGCCCAAAGTCTCTGCTGCTGAGGATGGGAATTTTGGGGAGCAATCCTTTCAAGGAGGAGGCTGATGGAAAGTATTGCTCTCTTCTCCAGTAGAACAGTCATTAGAGAAATTGCTGGAGATGGCACATCCTAGGATTTTGCAAAACATACATTTCTTCTGAACATTTCTAGATTATTTTAAGAATTTTACTTCCTGACTCATTGCTTCCGAGGACTTACTAAGGAACACTGCAAACACTGAAATAAGTAAAAGAGAAGGAAAAGTCATGTCTCTCCTAAATTTTTGTGCTTTGTCATCTTGGAAGGTGCCTTGAGTGCTTTTTTTTCCCCTCTCTGCAAGTTGTTTACACCTCCTGGGAGAGACTCTTAACAGAGGAAAAACAATTAGATGGCTCTAGGAATGTCATCAGGAAAATACTGCCTTCTTTTGACTCCATGAGAGCAAATGTGCAGCTGAGCCTCATAATGTGGGCAGATGCTTGTACAGTATCTTTAGCTCATGTGATAAAAAATGAAATACTGCAGCAATTTAATAGCCCAAACATCTATTCAAACAAAGGCATTTGGTATGTATAACAGCACAGTAAAAAGACATTTGGAACAGATAGGCAAATAGCTTAAGCTGAGAAATAAAAAAACCAATGTTAATAATACAAGTAATGTCAGTCTATCTAAAGAGAACTTATCCTTTCTCATTTCAGTTGATTACATCTGCCTTTGTTACTTTATTACATCACTGATATGCACAAATATTAAAGACTTTTTCATGTCTTTTAAGGAAAATTTGAAGACACCAGAAGAACCTATCAGCCTATGTGGTAAGGATGTGTTCACAGTGATCCATTGAATATTTACTTTGGCAACAAAGGTTGAGGAAACAGAATTATGCACCTTTGCTCATGTATTTAACAGGTCATTGCACTGTACAACAAAGGGCTCTCAGGCTGTTTGCATATTCATTTTCAGGTGTTTAAGAAATAATCTAAGGATTTGAAGAAGGACCAAAGTAACTCACTGCACTTTAAATTTTTTAAAATAAGAAACTGGCATTTATATGAGAAAGCTGTTTTTTAATGCTGTTACACATATCAGTGAAGTTTAGTGTTGTAACAAATTACCATGTACTTCTGGAAACATTTTTAGAAGACATCTTAGATCCCAGGACCTCCTGCATCAACAGAATTTCTTCATCTGCATTATGCTTCCATTATTGCATTGCTGATTTAAGTTGATATAAAGCTAGACATGCAATGGCTCATGTCAAACACCTTCCTCACTGATCTCATTGTCTTGAAGATATTATAGGTGAATTAAATAAACATCCTTTAATGAATTATACTCCCATACATTCCATATACGCAGGTGTGAAGAGCAAGAAAATATTTGTATTAATACCTCATCCATCCACATCTTTTAGAAGCTTAAAAAAATAGAAAACCCAACCAAATCTGTAAGAATTTCAGGGAGGTTATTGTAATAGAAGTTACAGTAGGCTGTCTCATAATGCTAAAAAAGCAACAGTGTCCAAATATGGTACCAAATATGAGCTGGCATATATTAGGAGTGGGACAAAATATGCTCTTAAGTTGTTGTAGCTGAATCACTGAGCCAGAGCTGGGGTAAGGCAAGGAGGTCCTGCAGTGTACTGTGTGCCTCCTGGAAAGGTGGTACCTGGGGGAAGGCCATGAGCACAGTGCAGGTCATGTCCAGCAGCTTGCAGGATAAATCCTCTTTGAAATGAATTGACCATCTCTAGAGGGTTTCATTTATGTTATCAAAAACTTCCCGAAGGAACCTCCTCTTTTTACAGAGTTGAGAAATGGAAGTTTCTGCACTAATGAGGAAAACAGAAATAAATAGAAAGGGCACAGTGAAGAGTGAAGGGTCAAATGCATGCTGCTCAAAGATCTCTTACCAGAAAGCAAGGCCAGACTCCCAGCTGCTGTAAATGACTGACTTCCCTGTTAATGATCTGAAACTCGTTTGTACCCTGTGACATCTTTCCAAAGGATGCTGTGAGTCAGTACTGTGCAGTAACTAAAGAGTTTTGTGCAATAAGGAATAAATCCATAGGGTTGTATTCCTGCAAAAGATTAGCCTTTGAATGATAATTTCATAAATGAACCATTAAGGTCATGAGTGAGTAGGGCTGTAAAATCATTGTGATCAGCAATGGATGCAACTGTCCTGAGGACAAGTTGTGACCTTACAAAAATCAAAGTAAGCACACAAAAATTTGGCACTTTGATCCAAAAGTACACTTTGACCTCTGTATTCCATGGTTTTTATCAGGATTATTTCAGAAAACATTAACCTATAGGTGGCATTCAAGGATAGCAAATTACTCCAATTTTGCGCACAGGTATAGTGCTGCCACACTTGGTCACACAGGAATGCTATGACTGTGCTAGTTTTTTCACAAGCTATGAGTGTTGCAGGGTCATTCTCAGTGGTACAGGCTGGACAGAATGGGAAATGTGCTTGCCCTGCCATGGCTCTGAGAGCAGCCATCTGCCTTTCTTCGCAAAGCTCTGTGCCACACTGCAGGCTCTCCTTTTTTATTTAGGTGCTGAATTGCCAAATGGGCTGGGTAGCAATGGGTCCTGGGCTGCAGTGTGAGCTGAGCTCCAGCCAAGTCTTCCTGCCCCTCGTCAGGGGCAGCCTGAGCTGTGCCCATCCTGCTGCTGGGAGGGGAAGGTCCCAGCACACTGCCAGCTGCAGCTGACAAACCTGGGTGCCATTGGCAGGGCTGCGCTGAGCTGGCATTGAGCAGAAAACTCATGGGTGCTTCCACAAAGTGCCCAAAGCCAACCCTGGCTATGCTGTTGCAGATGGATCTGGACTGCAAATAAAATCCCAAGTAAACTTTATTTCCTGTCAGAGACCAAATCCTGACGACCCACTGCCTGGAGTCTCTGTGAGGGACCACTGGGTGTCTCCTCTTTAGATCAAACCTGGGGAGGATGAACAGCCTGCCAAAAGCAGAGAAAAAACAAAGCGCTTGAAAAACATAAAGAAAGTAACAATAGTACTCCAGCATTCTTTCCTCCAAACATTCATGCAGTAGAACTTGAGACTAGATGTAAATGAGGAAGCACCTGGGAAGGCTCAGGGACAGTCTGGGACATCACATGTGCACTGCAACAGGGTGCTTGCAGGTAAGAACAATCCTTCATTACTTGTTTTCTCAAGACATCCAAACCCTGTCCAAGTGGGCCCCAGTGTACCTGCATGAACACCCACCCTGCACTATGGGATTTCCCTCCTATCTGGTTGTTGGTTGGCATTTAGCACAATGCACACTGCAGCCATGTCCCAGTGCTCAGGCTGCCCTCAATAATGAGAGATTTGCATCTCTTTGAAGCAGCATGGCAAGCCATCACCTTGGTCCTCAGCCTGGCACAACCAGGAAGCAGGGCATGCACTCAGGACAAAACAGCATAGCACCATTTCTTTGTTAAGACATAAACCACACAGGAGTGTCATAATGTGTGCAGGAGCATCCTGTTCTCTAAAGTACACCTATATTCTACCCATCAGCACAGGCCAGTCCTCCAGAGCAGCTTCATGTGCCTGAAGCCTCCTGGGATTTCATCCCCCACTACTTTCCCCACACCACACCTCACCCTGACTGGCACTGGGAGATGCTGTTGTGCACCTATTTCCATTCATTTCTTTGTAGCTGGAGATCCCCATTCAGAGTAAAAAATCGGGCACAGATTTTTTATCTCCTAAATAGAACTATTAAACTTTTCAAGTCTCCTGCACCCTCATCTCGTGTGGTCAGTGCAGACAGTGGCCTTGGGCAGACAGTCTGTGAGCACAGCTGGCACTGTCCTTGTCTCTAAGGCAAAGCAGCCAGTGCAACCAGCATTGTCTGCCTTCACTAAATTCAGAGGTCTGCAAGGCATGCAATCCCCTAATTCTTCACTTAGAAGGTTTTCTTAATAAATCTATGGTGTATCCAAGGTAAAAACCTCTTTTGCTGTTTTGTGACATTCTCCTTTGCAACCTGTCCACACAGGACTTTTCCTCTGTGAGTTCTGCAGAGCATTGTTTGAGGGTTAATTAAAGCAGTCTGTTTCTACAGCACGTTCTGTCTGTTTCTTCTTTTCATTATTAGATGTGATGACACATTTGCCTGTGTGGCTTCCCACAGATGGCACGGAAATTTTGTGATCAAATGTTAAGAGTAAACCAACTGTCAGATCTGATCACAGCTTCCTGTATTGCTCTGCTGGTGCAGGAATACCATTTTAATAAAGGGCTCCTTCTTTTTAAAGTGATAGGGTTTGCAGAAAGGATGAAGTCTGAGAGTAAGTCTAGTTCAATATTAACAGATTCAGGGCTCTATTGAGAAGTTTTATCTTCCAGCTATAGATTTTATTTGCAAACACTTCTAAAAATCAGTAATACAAAACGAACATTATTAGTGATTGTGGTTTAATTCACAGGCAATTTTCATGGCAAACTGAATAAAATACAAAATAATGTGGGTGGTGAATAATTCAAATGCTTTGAAAATCCTCACTTCACAATAATCAAGCGTAATGTAATGCACAGATGCACACAACACACACACAAAGAAGAAAAATCAGACATTGCATAGTTTAGTTTGGTTTAAAACAGAAAACTAAATTATAGGGAAGAGATTTTTTCTGGAGATGCCCATTGTAGTGCTAACAGAAGGCATATACATGCCTAGCACTGATCAGCTGACCTCAACCTCCTCTGAACAGATCAGACTTGTCTTGGGGACAGTAAATTTGGATCTGACATTGAAGAATCTGAGTAGGTGTTCTGGCTGATAATTCAGATGTTGACAGAACAGCATAAACTATGCAGATCAAACATTTATTTTGCTGTTTTAGCTTTTTCTGCTATTCACAAATTATCTATGAACAGAATTTGATTTTGACAGATTTGTTCAATATTCAAAATACTCAGAACCTGTTCCAGGATATATCTTGTTTGCTAATGGTTTGTTTTCAGTTTGGGTGTGGTGTGTATTCAATGATTTGCTGAGCACCATCCTCTGCTGGTGGTCGGAGAAGTAAAAGATTTTACAGCAGAGGAAGGAGAAATCTAACTTCCTCACACTAATAAGCACCTGCATGAGCAGCAGGCTCTGCCTGAATGGTCAAGCTGTGATTTTCTTGCAGAGAACTGATGGAAGCACCTGGTATCTGTGGGCCTCTTCCCTATTTCACCGAGAACTTGAGCCACCTGGACACCTTTCCCAACTTGGGTTCTTTCCCTAAATGTCCCACAGGACATTTCACACTAAATCCCTTTAAAACGTCCCATAAGTTTTGCACCGTTCTTCCCGAGTACAGTCCAAAATAAGTCCCACACCCTGGGCACACTGTCAGCCCATGGTTTGCCGGAGCTGGCTGGGGAGGGAAGGATCTCTCCTTGACCCAGCTCAGTGGGTTTCATCCCAGGGACAGTGGTCTGCTTGGCCTCCTTGGATGGCTTTGGAGCAACTGATTTGGGTGCTTTGGTTTTGTTCTCTTCACTGTGACCTGGTGTGGCATTTGCTGAGTCTTTGGTCAGGAAACCTAACCAAAAGGTTTGGGCATCCTCTGCTTTTTTCCACTGGCATTGTACAGAGAGGGGAATCCTGCTTCAGTGGGGCAAGTGGTAAATCCAGCCAGTGGTGCAAGCTTGTGAGTGCAGAGGGGAAAGCCCTTGATATGAAAGGCGGGTGCCTAAAGCTAACGCCAGGCTGACACTTCCTTCCGCACTAATCAGATACTCTTCCATCTCCCTGGAGCTCTCAAGAGACTGATTAAATAGAGGGATCAATGGATGGCTTCACAGTAGTTTCACACTCAGAGAAGATTCCCTTCACCTCCCGTTATAATTAAAAGAACTGACATTTTTCTATGTTAATAAGCTACTTTATTTCTTGGTGGGGTTTGTTGGGGCATAACAAACTCCATCATGGACTGGTTTGCCAGTGTACGTTGTCCTTTGCAGCTCTATGGACACAGATGGTCTCGCAACGCCACGTGAAAGACCAATTTGACTAAGATATGATATTTAGTAGTAGAATTTCTCATGCACATATTAAATAGCATATTTAAAGGTCATAGCAATTTAAATTGTGATCTGATGAACCTTGTGGTTTAGTGCATTATGCGTTAGATGTAAGTATTTTCGGATTTTAAAATCAAAGACATTAAAAACCATTATTTTGTAATTTTATTCTGAAACTGTTGTTTTCTCTGCTAGTGACCTTTAGTGTTTTTGCCTTGAGCAGAATCCATAGGATTTACTTAACACCAGCTCCTAAAATCCTCTTGGCAGGGGGTAATGCCCAGCATAGAAAAGAACAAGATCACAAAAAATATTTGTAAAATAATCCAGACTTGAAAATACGGTACACCAGTCTTGTTTCAGCAACACAGAAATAAAGTATCTGGTTTTCAGAAAAATCAGATCTACTTCCTAAGGGTCTGGTTAAACTGCTGAGTGTAAATTGCTATTGGAATTGACTGTTAAAGATCTTGGTTTAGCAGGTTAAACATCTGCTGGATTTGTTACAGTTTTATTTGTACTTCATCTGTATCTGGTACAATTAAGCCAATCAAAGTAAGTGAATCAAATCTAATTTACTCTCTAATGGACCAAAAAGGAACGAATAAACACAGCACTATTAGAGCCAAATGATTAAACATGTCTCTGAGGTATTTTTTTTCTATTTCAGCATAGAAGAATCATGGTGTTTATGCTGTAATTAATCACTAAGGAGTGATGTAAACTAGTTTGAGCATTCATTCATTTTTCATATGGTTTCATAAAAATGCTAAACAAAACATGTGAATGTAATGGAATAAGTTCCATTGGAATCAGGTACATTTATTCATATGACCATTTATGCTCTATCTAAAATCATTATAGGATTGACACAGAGAGGCATATTTATCAAATTAGATGAAAATTTGTTTTACCAACCTTTTTCACATTACTAGGCCTTTTAAAGACAAAATTCAGCCCATGTGTAAATAGCTGTCTAAGGTGCACGTATCATGTTCAGGTTCATTAGGTAAGCATAAAAGTTGAAGTTACATAATCAGGATTCACTTGATATTTTAAAATTATGCAAAATGGAACTGCATCTACTCTGCATTAGCTAGAAGCTGCACACTGTAAGTCTGGAGTCTTTCCTACATCCCAGCACCAGGAAGTAAACCTCAGCTTGCAGCTGTTTGTTTACACTTCCAACTGGAAGCAGGATTTAATCTGAAACAAGTAACCTAAGCAAGAAAACTATTTAGAGCCTAAACAAACAGAGGGCACCTCATGATTTAAACATATCATATGAAAACCACCCTTTCCTTTTGAATGACTTGCTTTTTTGTGCCAATGTGATGCTTTTAGATTTTAATGCTCCAGGGGGGCCCATTTATGGAATGGTTTCCTTTGGTGTCTCTGGAGACATTTTTTCACAGCAGGAGGCATCTGCAGCCCCCATGGGGTTGCTTTGCCCCAATTGTTTCTCATTGCACTTTTTCTGTCATCCTTAGCCTACACGATCTCATGTGAAGTTGTGTTTTGGCTCTTACAGTATAGGAGAGAAAGCACAGTGTAATGTATGAACAGGCTGGAAATAGCCACCACTTTGTAAATGTGAATGTGTTTTATTCCATGTGAAACATCTTTGCAAATATCAATATTCGGCAGTGACTAAGGGTTTCTACAACGTCTTGAAGTTCTGTTTTGTCAGGACTTTGTTAGGGTACCCCTAAGGCAGAGTTAAAAGGCAAGTCAGAAATTACTCAAAATATTTTGTAAGAAAGCATGTTGCTCTGAAACCTGAAAGTTGATTTGGATGTTTAGCAAACAACGGAAGATAAAAATAGCAGGATTTGTACTCTGAAACCAGTACTTTTGACAACTGAGGCTATCATCATTCATCAAATCACTTGCTTTAAAAAGCAAATTCGCAGTGACAGTTTTCAGTCTGGGCTTGTACAGTATCTAGTGTGAAGGAGTCCTGGCCCACAGCTGAGGCTTCAGACTAACATACCCATCAGACATACTATGTTGCTATAGCAAATTTACCACTGCCTTGGCAAAGACTATAGTGCATATTTTTATCAGTCAGTACCAGTCCCAAAAATATTTTTGCAAGTGGGGCCACCAAGCTGAGGGAATAATTTCCACAACCCATGTCAACTTGTGACTCCTGACACAACTGAGCTGCACTGGTGGCTTGAGGAGCTCCTGGCTACCCTGGGGAGTGGTGCAGCCCTGCAGAGGCATTGACTGCACTGGGGCCAGAGTAGACAGGCTGTGGTGGAAAGCACACCAGCACTAAGCCTCAGCACTTACCCTGGCCTTTGGAATGCTAAGAGAGACAACAGGCCAGGTGTTGCAGTTGTGAAGCAATTTCAGCAGACCCTCTGTGCTGCATCCAAAGAGCTGTACAGGCAAACACATCATCCACGTGGCTCCAGACCCTCCCCAGCCAAATAACCGAGCTCCAACACCACGCAGCCTGTGAGCCCTGCTCAGCTCTGTGGAGATGACAGGTTCTAAAGTCATCTTGTGGCTGCCCCTAACTGTATGAGTTTTCTTTCCAAAGCACAATCATCTTTAAATCATGACTGGCCTGTGTATGCCCTGAAATGGCGTGGGATGGCCTGGATAGTCAATGAGAACTAAGATGGCTGGAAAAACAAAATTGATGTAAATCTAGAGTAAGATTTAGCTGTACTAAATGTCAAATATAGTTGAAAGGTTTGATTTTTAACGAGCATAAAGTGAATGAACTCAGCACTTGTGGTCAGTCACCTATCCATGTAAACATGCTGCTCACACACATCCTTCCTTTGCTTGGCTTGCTGCGCTGATGTGACACAACCCTGATGACAAGCAGCAGGCTCCCAGGGCATTTGTACCATGCATATTTTATATCAGGAGAGAGGTGCACACCACAAACCTGCTGAATAATCTGCAGATCTTTTGTGATAGTCTTTTCTTCATAATGTTTTATTTAAGGAACTGAATCAATAAACCTATTCCTGTAGTACTGTCTAAGCACCTGTTGCCTTCAGCGCCTGTTGGGATCAATGATCCATGGAGTCAGTTCAAAGGATGCATGTATTCTGCCTTGCTGCCCTGATGAGATTGCTGATGCCAAGTCAATGGTTAGGAACTGGATCACCTCGAGGAAAGTGGAATCTGCACACAAGATTTTCTGAGCTGGGTGTGAGAATGGATGTTGAAGTGCAACATCTGCCTACAGATTTCTGTTTCTGTGATTTTTACTTGGGCTTACAGCTGGGTGTTAAGTAATTCAGTTCTAAAACATATGTAATAGCAAAACAAGCTGTTTCTTTTCAAAGTGGCAGACAAATTCAAAATGACAATGAATAATTTAACTAGTAATTAATAATTACTTCCTCTTAAAAATATGAAGTGAATTTCTTTGATGGGAGAATTTAACGCACTGTACCTAGCAAACATCATTTTTGAAAGCCACTTAAAAATTCCCAAACTAATCACTTGGAAAATAACTGTGTGCCAAATGAAAGGGCCAGGAATCTCCTGGGACTGTGGATCAGAACTTTCAGCAAGCTAGCTTTAATTAGCAGCAAGACAGTTAGACAACATCTTTCCAGAGTCATGATGCCAAAGCTAAAATTCAAAGTAACTATCACTGAGAATGAGGCGTGGATGTGGAAAGGAGCTTAATCACCCACAAATGAACAAAAGGTAAGGTTGAAAGACAGGGAAAGCCTACAGCTCTACCCGGAGAGGAGCTAAAGGCTCTACCTAGAAACAGGCTGCAAAGGTAAAACTGCAAAGATGGCTTTGATGTGAGGCATGATCAGAGGTAAGAGAGGGAGTAGCAACCAAAAGAAAAGAAGCTTCAGTGAGAGGTCAGCGCAGAAACAGGGATGTAGGGGTACTAGATGTATATGGCATTTCCTTTTCATGAAGAGAGCTGGTGTTTAGTTCCTGATCCCCGTATAGTTTCTTTTATGCCGTGTGATTGTGTGGCAGCTGTTTAATGCTATTGAATGCATGTTTTACTCATGTGTTTGGGCAAGGCTTGAAGTAAGGTTCTCTATCTTACCTGAATACTATCTTTTCAGATTTACAACATCATGCTTTCTCCTACTGTCACTCCTTCTGACCCTAAAATTGTTCCCACTGTTTTTGCACAGTAGGGAGCGTGTACCAGGCAGGAGGCCCATCCCAGTGTGCCACACAGATCTGTCTGCTGGGAAATGAGCTTGATCTGCCTCATGCTGGAAAAGACTCTGAGCACCAGACTAGCTGATTAAATTGTGTTGCCACTGACTATGTTTTTTTAAAGAAACAAAGGGAGCTGGTTGTCTTTGCCCAAAGGAATGATTTAAGTGACAGAGTGTTGGTCTGTGAATCTCACATATGTTTTTGAAGTCTGGGGCCAGAGAAGGAACAGATGTCTAAGTTTGGAAGAAACCCTCTTCCCTTTTTAGCACTTCCTATTGACTATTATAAGGTGTCCCCTCATTCAGTAGTGATTTCCATTCCTCCATATCTAGTTTTCCCTGTGACTAATGTAGACACCTAACCTGGCACTGGGTTTGATGGAGGCGTGATGCTCCTGTTGTAGTGCTCTCTGGTGAGCACCTCCACCAGGCTGTGAACCTACAATTGTAGTGAGCAGAGGGTGCAGCAGCTGTCAGGTTCAACTCCAGTCTTTTCATCTCAGCTCTTTTTAAGTGTGCTTAAGAGAGCAAGGTTGGTATGGAAACTGCCATTCACAGAGGAAAAGCATTTTGTACTGCAAGATCCTGCAGGAAGGAGATGTGTCAGGAAGTGAATGATTTTTTTGTTTGTGGTTATGGCATCTCCAGAGTTGGTCTTACTCTATCACTAGATATCGCTATATAAATTAGCCTTTGTATAAAATAAAAGAGCTGTTGGAACCACTCAACTAAGTCAAGAGTGGACAGATATTGAACTGCTAACTTAGTACATGTATTTCACCTTCATGAAAGCCTTCATTGTTTTAATCTCTTCTTCTTTACAAGCAGCTGTAGATATTGCTAGCTCCTTTGGCAGAAACAGTGCAATCAGGAGCACATGATGGCCAAATTGGCAACATCAGTGCTCACTCTCTTGGTGAGGCATCACAGTATCTGCTACGACTGAAGGAGAATTTCAAAACTGGGAAGGGCATATTTTCTTTCTGCTACATAGGATTTACTGCCATTTTGAAGTTACTTTGGGTTCTGTTTTGATCTTATCTTAAACCAGGAAATACTAGTCATTCGTTCTCATCCTACAGAACCTAAAATGCTCATCAAAATCCACTTCAGGTTCAAGTTGCATGGCACTGTCTTTGCCATGCAACCTGTGGGCTGGTTTCCCAGCTGTCTGCAGAGAGCCGCTCACAGGTTTTTGGTTCCTCAGCAGAACCAGAGTGTGAAGTTGGGACTGTGCTCTTCATCCCAACTCCGCTTTGGAAACCTTCACAGAGAGTTGAGGAGGTCACACATAACATGAATCCAGATGGTCACTTGAACACAGAGGCTGCCATGGAAGCCCCTTTTCCCCAGAGGTGGCACTGCCAGCACCTGTTGCCAGCCCAGAGCCCCCTGAGCTGCAGGCTGTGCCAGCCCACTCCCCCTATCCCCCAGACCCCCAGCACCCTTTGATTGTCCTGACTGACCCAGGGCTCATATGGACACCATGCCTTACCCAGCCCACACAGCTGGCAGTTTGAATGTCTGCTCCCAGAGCAGATCCCACTGTGGGACCCTGCCCTCCCACATAATTCCTGCTGCCAGCCACTGTCCCTCCCATCATCCTTCAGGTCTCTATCCTGCACACTGATGCTGCAAAGATGGGCTTTCATAATTAATTTGTGTTTTAATAAGATCCATTCTGTGACACGGTTTGTGACTTTATAGTAGGAACGCAAAATTTTATTTTAAACAGAAGTAATTTTATGATTAAGCACATAGTGCTGCCAGTTTTCGCCTCTGTGGCTCATCTACAAAACTATTTGGGTGGGTATAAGAGAAGGTAGATCAGAAACTTCTTCACACTGTGACAGAGAATATAAAACTGGAAGGCAGCTGACAAAAGGTGGCAATGAGACAGTAAGAGAACCATGTAGTTGCAGAGGTATAAAAACCTAATGCCATAAAGAAAACATTGCTGAAAAATAAATTTAAGTTACGAGCACATATTCAAAGAGCACTTGAGGAAGGCAGAAAAATTATATTCATGTAAAAGAGGTAAATCCTGTGGTTGCAGAGTTTCGAGAAGCTTCCAGACAACAGGACCATTTATTGGCCTCAGCATGTGATCAGACTATCAGAGCCAGGTTAGCCCATCACTTATCATACCAACTCCTAGCTGCCATTCCATCATATTTTTTCTATACGTCTAAGAGTCAAGATGCCCCTTAGAGTAATGTCTGAAAGTACTGATTGCACATACCTTAGTGAGTAATTGCAGTCTGAATATTAGTGTTATAGACTGCATGATTTAAAATACCCTTTTTGATGGTACGGTGTGGATAAATTTGGATTACATATGTCTCCTTATGTAAAAGAGATTTTCTTCTTTTGGTAACACATTGTCTGCTGCATTTGCCTAGCACCCCCTACCATATGCTCTTTAAAACAAGCTGTTGCATTTCAAGAATTGTACCTAGTAATTAACAGGAAAAATATTGTTTTTCTGTTTTTTTTCTGAATAAACTAGAAGACCTTGCATCAATTGAGACTTATTTTCCCCTCTGGCTACTTGCGCTGGTAAGCCATAAAATCACTTCCTTGTGTTCAGATCCTCACCTCCTGCCTGTCAGTTCAGCTTTTGGCACCACTGCTCCAAGTAAATACAAAGCAAGCTTTTTCCAAACATCATTTCATATCCCTTTTCCATTTTGTCTCTGAGCTTCTTGAAATCCTTAAAATTAATTTGCTCTGAGATCTTCTTTTCGTCTCTGTTTTGCTCTCTTCATTCTCGTGCGTAGGTTTTTCCTCTCTTGCTTCCAGAAACCTATGTCTGAACCAGTCTCAGAGCTGCTATTTGCATCCCCTTGAACTTCTTTCTTTTTTTCTGGACCAAAAATTAGCTTTCTTCTTTAATTCCAGAAAGATTTTGCCTCTGTGGCTTTCTGTTCTTCCAATTAATCTCCCTAGCACTTCATCAATCAATAGTCTGGGCTGTATGAGCTCCCAGTTCCCTGTTTCCCCCTCAGTTACTGTAAGACAAAACCTCAAATCCTTTTCCTTTCCATCCAGTGCATCAATTCTGGCCCATGAAATTTGCTTTTGATACCTATAGGTATATTATATAATATATATTTTTGTCTATTACAGTAAATCTCAACGTTCCTCAACTCTGATTTGCCTTCTTCTTCCAGTTTCTCTCCTTTATGCTCTGTCTAATACCCCCTAGATTCTCTAAAGCTTTCTTAAATCCAGATTGGTGGCAGCTGAGAGAGTTGTTCATCACCATCTAGTTCTCTCCTTCGTGTGACAGTTGCAGGCTTGCTTGGCATCTAGCCATCCAACACTGAGAAAACAAGATAATTGTCCTAAATGGAGAATATCTTTCATCTCTTGATGCATAGAGTCCCCTTCTTTAAAGTTACCCACTGATGTTTTTTTCTGTTGGTTTTAAATAATTTTTAATCACTATCATAGAAACAGATTTCATATAAATCTATAGCAAAGTTCCCAATAAAATGAGGATCATCTTTAACCAGAATTTTGCCTAGGTTTTGTTAATTTGTGGGTTGTTTTCTCTTTTTTTTTGAAATGTGGCCCGGAAGGAAAAAGATCACTTGAATGGAAATCTTTGGCAAAGAAGACTTCTTCAGGAATATTAAAGAATCCAGAGCTCCAAAATTAGGTCCTCTTGACTGAATGTGCAAAAGAAATCTTGAGTTAATTGCTGTCTTAAGCAATAAGGCTGTTGAGATGTATTACAAGCTGCTCTTAATTCCAGGTTTAGGTATTTTAATTTCTTATAAAGGTATATTGATTGCTTTGGACTGGTCTTCAATTAGGAAAATGATCAAGGTTTCCTAGAAAGTGAATGGGAAAAAAGGTGTCCTGAGAACTGGCTCCTTGTTACTTGCTTATCTGGGTTTCACAGGCTGTGACTACAGCCTGAAGATGTCCACAGACTATTGCAGAAGGCTGAACGTTGTAGAAGACAGAAATAGTATATGAGGAATACTTTGAAGAGATTGCTGGGGTCTTGACTGGCATGTGTCTTGCATACCTTAAGCAAAATTAAGCCAGCGGTAATCTTCTGTAGGTATTTTGATATTTTAGAAATAGTGGTGGTTTTCTCTGTTGACAGTGACAGTTTTTGTAAGCTTTCTTCGAACTCAGACAATTAGTTTGCATGTCCCACATATCCAAAACAATTACCTTTCAAGATTATTTCAAGTGCATTTCCTCTTGAAGGATTTCTACCTTTCACAAAGCCTCCTTTGAGATAGTTGGAAAATCCCTGTTTTCTTTAGATCAAATCACCATTTAATTTTGGCATGCAGGGACTTTGTTCAATTTGGAAAGACCATCAAGTATTAGGATCAAATACAGCAGCAGTTAAACTCTGCCTCACAGGGAAAAGTTAATTCAACACTTTGATGTATCAAGCGATGATTTAACTCCTCTTGGGAATCCTAGGTGATGGATTTGCTCCTTCTAAAACAGCAGCTGTTTCAGTTATGTGTTACCAATTAGGAAATCATTTTCCTGTATTTTGAGCCTGTAGAACATATGGTATGTTGAGGTCCCCATAATCACATTCATATGTACCCTCACCACTGATTACTCCCTAGGGAACCTAAAGCTCTGCTAAATCAGTGAGTAGTCCCTGAAACAGACCCATACATGGTCCAGCCATTGCTACTACAGGAGTAAATCCCCAGTGGTACAGCCTCCAGCTACCTCTCCAAAATTGCCTTCCTCTAGTGAGATGGCTACAGACATATAGAAGTTTAAAAGGTCAATTTTATTTTAATTTTGTTTCACAGCCTGTGCATGTTTTTTTTTGTTCTCTGTGTTTTCCTATTCTAAACTGCAAATAAGAGGATTTTTCCTTGAACTTTGTTGCTAGGGAATACCTCTGCTGTATATCACGGTGAGCATTGAAGGCTGTGGTAAAGGAGGCGTTTGCATTTTCACGCCAGACCTCTGATCTGAAGTGGAAATGAATTATGGTTGTCTTGTACAGTGGCACCCCGAGCATCTTAGAGGGCCAGACAAACTGCCAGACAACAGGGACATTACAGCACAGTGCTGTAAAACCAGATCAGAGGGAGGATCTGAGCCATACACTGTGGAGAAGCATGTGAGTCTTGGAGAGACTTGCTCTGGCCAAGCCAGGAGAAGAAGAGGTTTCTGCTACTCTGTGCTGAAAAGCAGTACACTCTTGTTACTCATTCCCCATAAAACTGAAAGCTGCTGGTTGGAGAGGAGGAGCTTGTCTCCTCCACGGGCTCGGGAGAGCCTTCAGACCAGCTGGTGGAGAATCTGCAACCTGCCAGCACCTGAGTGAGCTCTGCCCACAGACGCTCACAAGCCCGTCTCGCTCGCAGACAGATATTTTGCCACCTGACTCAAAACAAATCTCTGCTCAGAGCACGCTTTTTAACAGCCAGCTTTCATCACTGCTTCCAGATACCTCCTCCCTTTTTTGCAGCCTGGAGAAGGATGGTGGTCTGGGAGATTTCCAGAGGAGTAAATGTTAGCAGTGCTGGGAGCAGCTTCCCTGCATTCAGATGTGATAGCAGTGAAACAAAACCAGTGTTGCCAACTGTCACATCTTTTTCATATCTTCTGTAACACACAGTGTTCTCTAAAGCTTTGGTTCAGAATCTCATCATAAGAAAAATCTATCTTATCTTAAATTCTATTGCATATAACTGCTTAGAATTACTGGGAGAATTTAGGTTTCAAACAGAATTTAAAACATCTAAAAAGCTCGGTGCATGTTGATGTTCATTTGGTTTGTGTACTTTGATATAGTCATGAAATTAATGGCATTTATGGGTAATCATATCAACTATCAATGGAGCAAAGTGTATAAGAAAGAAGTAAAGATTTATGAAATCTTTGTGAGTAATGTTGCTGGGTATGGCTCCTTGTTCTGTCATTTTAACTATAGGCAAATCAAATTTTAGGCTTTTGAGTTATTTTAAATAATAATATTTTAAATAATATTATTGAACTTAGTTTTAAATAAAGGATGTTTTCAACATTTTTTAGAATCATGTTCAAGCCCTGGTGCTTTATAAAGCATTGATACATGCATATACCCTGCAGACTACTGGGATGGCAAAGAAGGCCAGTGATGAAACCAAGCAACGTCACACTCTGAGAGGGGAACTGTAACAAAAAACACAGGTATTATCTGTCTCATGTACCATCAGCATGGAAGTGAGAAATTATCACTGTTCTCAGCTTGTTACATGGATTTTACTTCTACCAAATTCAGCCACAAAATCCCTAATTCTAATTCTGCCTGTGGATATATGGTTACAAGAAGAGTATACCTGAAGCAGATGCATCATCATTCAACTCAGTCATTCAACAGTAAAGACCAGCAGGAAAGATACATTAAAAATAGCTTCTTACTGTGGATTTAATATACAGGACTCTGGTGGAGTCAGTGGTATAATAAATACAGAGCTGAAGCAGGGAGACCTTCCTATTTTTTTCGTCCCCTTTTTTTACCCCACCCCATGCTTGAAAGGAAAAGTTCTAAAAAGGGAACTGTTTGCCAAAAGAAACCATATGCACTATCAGTTCACTGCAGTGGAAACCACTGGGCTATACCAGATGGAAACTCCTATCTCTGCGAATCTGCTGAAGGATGACTTAGTGAATTTCTTGCCTGTTCTACATTGTCTAAACATTTATAAATTACTTTCAAACCTGGGATGCAATAGGAACATGTGGGAGTTCCTGTCTTTGACAGGAGCATGTTTAAAAGACTACTGGCCATATTCTGGCACACGAAGTGTCACACGTACAAACTTCAATGCTGCTCCTCCCACAAACCATTTGTACCTTAAACACAGTGTATTCTTAAAGGTGCAACTAATAACACACAATCACAGTATCCTGGCTCTGTCTTCCACAACCTCTCTCTTTCATTAATCTAGGAGTAAAAATTCTGAAACCTAGCAATATCTTTACTATATGTACATTTCATTGGGGCACCAACCAATTGCTGCATTACTAATTACTATTAATAAATCATTGCAAAAGTTCAGAGATCTTAATTGCATCAGAATAATGGATCTACTCTAGAGAGAATGCACAAGGGGTAAAATTATCCTGCAGGATTTGCAACTGTTTGCCTTTAATATTAATAGATTAATTAGCAAGTGCATTTGAGACATGATTGCCTGGAAAAATTTTCTTCCCAAACTGATGCAATGAACACAACAGGATGAAACTTTGGTTGTCAATGGTTACTCTGTAACTGGGTCTCTGAAGAAATTTATTTTTATAATAACTTACAAAATATTGGCATCATCATTATATGTTAAATGTGATTAAGAGTTCAGTAAGTGTGATATTTTAAAACACGTTTAAAAGCTATTATAATGTTAATGCTCTTGAAATAAATTGTATCTTTTCCTAAGGTAAAGATTTCCTTTGGTCTTTCAAGACCCACATATTCTCACAAGACATACAAGCCCGGTGGATTGTTTTTAAAGGACTTTTTGTTAGTAGTTGCAATTACCACAATCTGAGCAAAATTTAACTGCGACAACTGGTCTGTGGAGAATGCCTGGATGAAAAAGAACACAACAAAGGCTCTGAAATGCACAGTGGTACAGTACTGAATCAGTGCAGCTGGGAGTGTGAGCTTCTGTTCAGACTAATTGGTGATGCATTATCAATGTTGGAGTGATATGTTTGAAAATAGCTACCCATGATAGCAAAACACAGCACTGGTGCTGTCTACCAACCGTGATGCTGCTTCAAGAGCAATTGCAAACCTAGTAAAAGCAGCATCCTTGGCTAACCTGTGGCAGAATATGTCATCCCACTTTGGAGCTACAGGGAGGGCACCCTGTGTCTGGGCTGAGAAGTTATGAGCCTAAAATCTTTGATTTCTGACAGTTTCTTCCTGCAGCAAGTGAAGTATCACACGGTAGTAAATTACTGTCTGAAGAAGAAAAGAGCAATGAGTTTAACTCATGGCAAAAGAATCCCAGGTGAGACAGTAGGTTAAATTCCATAATGACAATGACCCAATAAGACAGCAGGATGCAAGGCATGCAGCCAGAGCATCTCTGGAGATGCAGAGCTCTGAGCCCAGTTGCTGCAAAGAGCAAAGGCAGAGCTGATTCTGCAGTGATGGAGAAGAAGGCAAGCAGATGATATGTCAAGACTGTTCCTAGTCTTATTTTTCCTTATCTGTTATTTTCTTGCTCTGTGCTCTGTGTTTGGTTGCCATTTTGTATGTTCATCTCATCTATATGTTGCATTTAAAATTAAGCAGTGTCCTATGTCTATATAGTTATTTGGTCCAATAACATGAATTGGATTATACAACAGGGCTGCAGTATTTGATCTTGAAAAATTAAACAAAAAGTACAAAAACACAGCACTACACTGATGTGAATGTCTTTGCAGATTGAAATTCTTAGCCTCTAGCCTTAAGGAACTTGCTCTCTTCCCTTTCAGAAACTGTCAGAACTCTCACACCTTCTACTTAAATAATAATATGGGGTTACATATAGTCAGAAAAAAACTGTCAGGACTTTAATCCAATATGATGCAAGTTTGTCTTAGAAAAATTCCTAAAAGGCATAATACTTGAATAGCAAAACAGCCAGAGACTGACTCTATAGCAACAGGCAGCTGATGGTCTGCCTTCCCCAGCTGTTAAGCTGCTGTTTTACCAGCAAAGTGTCTGCCAACCTCGCTCTCCAGACAAGATTTTATTAAAAATAAAACCAGCTTAAGTGAAAGTGCCTGTGCAGATGTTTCAACAGCAATTAAAAGATCACTGAATTTTGCCTCTGATTTTCAAATCAGATTTTTAATTAACTTTAATTAACTTAAGGGCATCTAGAAAAGATGAGAGGGAACAAAGTAACAAGACAACCAAAGCTTCTGTGTTCTCAGAAAGAATAATCATTTTGCCTTCATGATTTCAGGAACTACTTGCAGAAGTCTGCAAGTGGAGAGAAAGTAGCTCTTGATTTCAAGTCATTTGCACTCAGCAGTGGCCTGTCCAGCTCAAGTGCTTGGGTCATTGCTGTCCAGCTCAATGCCAGGGCCATTGAGTCCTCAAGTTCATTTGAAATAAATGGATCTAGAGTTGCTGCAGATCTTTGTACATCTCTGTGTAAATTTTGTGGCTTACAATGGCCTCACAGCTGCAAAAAATAGGAAATTCTACTTCAATTACAGACATCCTGAGTGGCTTTGGACAGACATAACTAGCAAGATTCTGTGCCCTCTCTACCTTGGAAACCCAGTATTTTTTCCTAAGGTTTTCCTATGTGCTGTGAAGATAAAATCTGATGGTATAGTTTTGATGATCTCAGTAAGGCTTGGCAGCAGATAGATATTCTGGCTGCAAAAAAGACACCCTTTCATTGCAGGACAAAACAAGAAACACTCCAAACACTGAAGAACAGTAAAATGACCCAGCCTGAAATAATCAATTACTAGCATTGAGGGTGCTAAATAAGAGAGTGGGAAATGAAGGCTGAAATACTCCGTGTACTTCAGGTAGAGCAGGGAAGGGAATCATGGCTTCTGTGCCTTGGATGGCCACTTCTGGGGAAAGATACCTTTCTAGTTAAAAATTCTAATTAAAACCTGAAAGACCTCTTTCAGTGAAGCTAAGCTTTCCCTCTGAGTGCTTTTTCTCGACAAATGCAAGTTTTCAGACAAAATCTTGTGGCTGAAACATTCCAGTCAGCTCTAGAACTCAGCTGGTGTGCAACAGAGCCCACCTACATGGACCCCTGGGAAGGAGCCCTGGAGGGAAGTCCCACCACCAGCAGAGTTCACTCCATTGCCTCTGGAGCTTTGGGACCTCTTTGCTTTCTCACTTGTGTTATTTCTTTGAAAGTAATGCCAAAGACAGAGCACAAAGATCTAACAAAGAAAAACAGGAGGAAAGTCAGGATCAGGGATGCTGTGTCCAGTGTGTGCCTTGTCCTAATACAGCAAAATAGACAGTTCAGTCAAAGACACAGAATAACTAGTTTATTTTATATAATCTACTGGATTTTTTTTTAGGTAACCAGTAAAGGAGTATTAGCCAGCAACCCTCCACCTCTTTCTAAGGGATTCTGAGCCACGAGTGTCTTACAGTCCCTCTAATATCCTGCTTGAGTGAGAGTCTATCACCATCTAAGAGTTATACTAATAGGATGTTGAGAATGAAATCTCTGGTTTTTCATTGTGCAGTGCTCCTCCGTGTATTTATCCAAAGGCTGGCTACTAAAGCCTGTCAGGAGCCTCCAACTCTCTTGGGAACCACTATGATGAGTGCATAGCATAAATGTCTGGATTGATACAATGAAAAGTTAACAAACTGCTCAGGTAAAATCAATCCTGAAATTGTGGCATGGTAAGTCATGGAAATGGGCAATTCAGCTTCTAATAGACACTATAACAAAAACAATGCTTTTTCTTTACCTTGCCACCTACTGACTTTAGTCTTAGACTGTAATTTCTGTTTGTCATGGATCCACTCTTTCTTTTTGTTTTTATAATGCCTAGGACAGGGATGTCCAAGCTGTAATGCGCCCTCCTCGTTAGGCAATATTGCTACAAGATTGACAACAATTATATAGTCAGTCTTTCCAAGAAGGAGGGTAATAAGAGTTACCAAGCTGCATGAAAAGAATAATGAAATTGCTCCTGCTGTTCCTAGATTGTGTAAAATGTCTAAATGGTCATTATTTTCTTATTTAATATACATGTAATGTTACACATGTAATAATTTTCCAAATTATTCCAAAATCAGTGAGAGCCTATATTAATTTCACTTATGATCATAGTGCTAGCAGCAGTGCTTCTTAATCATTTGAATATGCAATTAAGAAAATGGCATGCAATTACAAACTGGTAATGCATGGGATAAAACACATCTTTGCCCTGAAGGGACTGAGTTAAGCTTTCTTAAAGCAACATCTTTCAAGGCTGCCCAAGATTTTCTTTTTCCAGTTCTCTCATTCTTCTTGCTAATATAACTGCACACCAAGCCATACGGATAGCATAAACCTTTTCAAAGATCTGGTGTGCTCTTCCTGCACAGCTGAGAAAAAGAAATTGGAAAAAGTCAGATTGTGATGCTAGTCCTTTGCTTTCCAGGGAACCCTGCCCAGGCTTCCCCTCTGCAGTTAAACTCTTAGAAAGGCACGGGTAGAGCAAAGGGCTAGGGTTCATGTTTGGGTCTCACTCAACTCCTTTAGTATGCTTTCATTAACACAAATTTGTACAAAAATTTTAAAAATCCCTGAAGTCTCTGCCAACCAATAATAATGAATGCCAGTATTTTGATACATGAAGCAGCTGGTATCTCCTACTAATATTTCAATTAGCAATATGAATGCTAATTATAAATATTTCTGTGCACTTTGGAAATCTACAGTTGGAAGGCTTGGCTGGAGAAGAATTAGAATTGCTGGCATTTTATGACAGAGGTATTCATTTTATGAATACCTCTTGATGCAGCAGGTGGACAGGATGCTATATAGGTACTATTCAGGCATGTGTTCATATTGCAAACAAGATCCCAGCATGGGCTGTAGATAAAATTTGGTATTGATTCCCATTTTAGCCTGTCTTCTGGTTGCTTATAGCCTTACAAAGCTGCAAGTGCTGTGTCTATGAATTTCTATTTGGAGAATAAATTTGTTTTTGGACAACTCAGCCAAAAACTGTTTGAGGAAAAGCTGGTGCTCTCACACAAGTTAATGCATTCAAGGGCCTGAAAACTTCTAGTGCTCCAAGCAGGAGCATGAGGGAGACAGAAAGCTCTGTTCATGTGTGTCAAACTTGTGCCCAAATTAAAACTTGAAAATTCACTTGGTGCAGGATCAGTTGAGGTAAAGGAACAAAAATGGAATTGAATGGGAAAGGAGCTGACAAGGTATGAACCAGATGCTGAATAGATCCAGGTGTGTGGAAGACTGAACTCCAGGGTGGGAACCAGCCTGGGAGAGAGCCTGACACTGAAGACTGGGATTGTCTGGAGGAAGAGACCAAAGTGGTCACACTACCTGGGAGGCTTCACCTTTGTCTTTGCCATTGCCCATGCCATGAGTTAAATACACAGCACGTGAGTCTTTGGCTGACCCAGGAACGCAATGGCTTCTTACCGACATAGATTTCTTGTTTGGATTTTCTTTTTTCTTTTAGCTAGAGAGCTGTGTAGCTATTTCATTTTATCTTAAAAAGAGAACTGCAAGAAGAGATGGCTCTTGCTGTTGCTTTACTCTTTCCAGCAATCCCCATCTTTGTTGGGGAATGCTGCTCCCTGTTCCTGCACTTCCTTTCCCCTCTGCTAGATTTGCAGTCTGGCCATGTAAAGGAGCATGTGGCTTTTTATATCCTGAAAACTAATGCAGAGGTGTTAGAAATACTGTCATAATTGTTTGAAGAAAACTGCTAGCCTTTCCAGAAGGAGAGGGAAACAGCAGGAGGGTTCTTTTAATGTAAGTTTAATTATAATGGCCAAGTAGCTCAGCACCATCAGACCATAAGTTACAGCTTCTTGTTTATGATACACCTGCCAGGAGGAATTTCAGATTCTTTAAGATATGTGTCTAATAACTGGTGTCAGTCCCTAAAGGCACAGACCTTCTGCTCCATATCCATCTCCACTTTAACTTGATCATTTTTTATTGAACTATGAAAACACATAGCAAAAAATCCTCTAAAATTAATAACTTATACAATGAAGTAAGATTAATGAAATTCTTTATAAAACAGTTTAATCAGTGACAAGGCTAAATGCTGCAGTTCTCAAGTTCTGAACTTGGAAATTCACAAAATAAATAGTTTCTGTTTACTCATGCTGAGTTTATGCTACTCAGATGGTAACAGTAACCTTCAATGGACGTGCAAAGATCCAAGGGAAGAAGAAAAAAGCCAACAGATGGTACTGTATGTAATTCTTCATCAGTGTTCACTAACTTTCTTTGCCTTTTGTCATTAAATTATCTAATTCTGCATGGCCATTTGTGAATGCATCAACAATACTCGCTTTAGTATGTGACACAATGTTTTTTCATGCCCATGAGAAGCATGTCTAAAATTTGAGAGGCTAGTTTTAGCACAGCTATAATAGCTTGACTGGAATCTCAAAATATTTTGTATCTGGATGCTGGGTTTTTTTTTTCCACTGTGTTTTATCACTGGTTATCAAGACTCTTGCAGAAACACCTCCCAGGCATGTTATTGTAGAATGTCTGGTGGGTGTGCAATAGACTTCAGCTGTGACTGTTGTTGTAGAATTGCTGGGCAGCAGTTTTGGACTGTGTTACTGACTGTGTGCCAGCCTTCAAATCTGGTGCTAAACTTAGTTGCTTGTTGAGAGTGGTATTACTCCCTTGAGTATCACTTGCAGGATTAGGTATTACTTACACAAAGTTACACAAATGGTACAGTTGTGGGAAAGCTGAGAGTAAGTGCACTGGAACTACACTGAGATCCTGTGGTGGGCTTTGCTTGATTTTAACACTATTCCACATCACAAGGAATATCATCTACCAAGATATCAGTGGTAAATCACAGCCAGAAACAGGATCAAGAAAAACTATCCAAAAGAAATGACAGTTTTGTAGTATTTTAATTACAGTTCTGAGGAAAAAAAAAAAAGATTGGAAGTGGATGATTCATCCCACAGACCTTTTCTGACAACTCCATTTCTCCTGGAGACCATAGTACACAAAAAATCCTGGGTAGAGTTGTAAACTGGTTTCTTCCCCCCCTTTTCTCTTCAGCAGAACTTGCCAGGTTCTCCTGTTCCATTTCCTCAGGTTCAAAATGGAAGTGTGGTCTTCAAATTTAGAAATAAAATTCAACCTATGGACAAGAAGTATCCTTCTTCAGAGGTCCTGGTGGAGCTATAAAGTCTCCTGAACTGTAAGAAAATATTTGCAAAACTTCAAGTCTTTCTCTCCAATTTTGTTCTGCTGAAGAACTCTGATATCCACACCCACATGTGCTCTCTTGAAATCTGCTTTTCTTTGTCCAGACAGCATACTGCCCTGGTACATCCTTGAACACCTCCTCCACTTGGAATAAAATACTCTGAGTTTTCATTCTGTTGCCACTATTTAGACACTGCAATAATATATTTTTTTTTAAATCAAAGTGAGATATTCCTGGGACAATGTATTTAAACACAAATCAAACCACTAAATTAATTTTTGGACACCTATATAGGATACTTAATTTCCAGGACATCAGAGGTAAAATAAAGCAGGTTTGGTCCTTCCTGGATATCAAGGCAGTACTTTATTTAGATATCTAAAAACTTTCAAAGGATTCTAACTTCAGATGCATCCAGTTCATATTCCTGTGCCACATTTTTCTCCTGAAGTTAAGGAGGTGTGGAGTCTGAAATGGGGATACTCAGAGGATGGGAAAGAGAAATGCACATTTTTCTGTCATTCTGGTGATGCTGTCATTGTCTTTCCCTACATGTTGATATCATGACTTTATCACAAATACATTTTGTTGTCTGTTCCCCAGCAAAAGGAACTCCTAACACCAGCAGGGATCCCTAGGGCCATGAGGGCATAAGCTTAGCTGCCACTGGCCCTGTGGGAGTAGAAGCAGAAGCCTGAGGAAAACTACAGCCTTTTAGCACAAGTCAGCAGATCTACAGCTGCAAATCTGAAGAGCACTTTGTTACCTTCCTAGACCAAACAGTATTTAGGAATACTAAACCTAAATGCTAAACTTACCAATGCAAACAGCCATTTGAGAGAAGAAACAGATGCTCATTTGGTAAATGTCACAAAAATCCCAAAGTTGTTCTCTGATGGAGTTTAGTAATCAAAATCTAAGCCTCCCCTACCTAAATGCAGGCTGCCATTTCACAGGGCCAGTGCTGAGTTCTTGCTGAGCAAGAGGATGCTATTGCAGCATGCCAGTGCCAGCAGCAATGCCTGGCAGGTGGCCAGGGGCCAGCCAGCCCTCCCAGGGTGACACAGCCCATGCCAGGACAAGGGTGAAGGGACCCCTGCGAAGAAGCAGCCTCTGACAAGCTTGGCCCCAGCTGCCTCTTTGGGACCCACCTGGTGCAGAGCCACCAGAGATGCTCGAGCCTGATCTGAGCAGCCAGTGGGGACTATGCAGATATGTTCCTCTGATTAGCACTGCTGGACCCATTCTGTGCCAGAGTTGAAAGGTGAAAAAAATAGCTGCTGGCAAGAGAGGGAAGAAATGAGGGGTGGAGAGAAAGCAGTGATTGCAGATGATGAGGAGCATGAAAAGGAGCAGAAATCAGAGCAAAGCCTCTGCAGTTGGAGGGGATGAAGCATTACAGTGGAGAGATGGAGGAGAAAAGGAAAGGAGCAGTCTGAGTGCCTGTGTGTCTCTCACAGTGAACAACAGTGATTATTAACAAGGCCTTTCAGTTATTACAGTGGCATAAGTGTAAGGATCAAGAACAAAACATCTGTCATTTTATGCAGGTAATAGGTTAACCTGGGCAGCTGACACTGCTGTGCAGCCTTCAAGGCTGGAGAGGGTATGAAAATATCAGAGGTGGCAGTGCCAAGAGTCCACAGGGAACACTGGAAATATTCAGCTGTGCCATCACTCTCAGTACCTTACTCACTTGGAAAGTGGTAATGAAAAGACATTTACTTAAAGGCTGATATTTTAAATAGCAACCAACTGTTTTATAAGCACTGACTTGTACCAGTTAATAACTGTGTTAGAAAAATAGAGGTATTTTTAAAAGCCAGCTCCTCAATCTGAAAGCCTTGACATGTGAACAAGCTACTCCCAGAACGACAAGTTACCAGAAGGTGATGGCTAAATTCAAAATTGTACTACTGTGGCTTTAGATCAGCTTAAAATAAATTTAATTAAATCAAGCAAAACCTCAATTTCTTCCAATATATTCAGAGGTCCTATAGACTTAATAAGAACTGTTTTGAAACCATATGAATCTTCTTTAAATACAATTAAGAAATGCCTGTGAGTCAGCCGGGTTTTGTGTCTGCCAGCGGCAGGGGCACATAAAAGAACCTACGAGATTCTTGTGACCAGAGTTAAGTAAGGTAAATGGGAATGCTTTTCCTTATTATGAAAGGAGTCTGTCTGTGTGCTTATTCAGACTAGGAAGATGGCCCTTAGGACCCTGAAAATGAGGTGGCTTAGTACTGGTGCACAAATCTGCACAGGTCTGATGCCTCCTCTTGTATATTGATAGCTTTTAGCTGGTAGCCACGTTAAAAATAGAGAGATCTTTTGGATAGGAAAAAAAGCAGTAACCAAGAGCTGGAGAAAATATTTCTTCTTCTTTTTTTTTTTTTTAATTTTGTTGTCTTTTTCACACCTAGAATTTTCTGAGACTATTTAAGACTGTGAGCAAAACCAACATCTCCTTATTAAAAATGTGTGTTTCTGAAAAGATACACATATCCAACATAACCTTCACTAGGATGCTTCTAATTAACCAGTCTGCTTCACAATAAAGTATCTAGCTGTCACCAAAATCAACACTGTTCAGTTATTAATAGATTAAGGAAAGAATGTTAATTCTTCAAGCTCCATTTCATTTGGTCTCATTACTTTGCAAGCCAGATGGTTGCAGGGCCAGACCTGTCAGCAGGCACTGGCAGGAAGAATACACTTGCCGAGTGGCAAGATGCAGCAAACAGCATCTGGAAACCTGCACCCAGGGGCAGCTGCTTACAGTTCCTGAGAATTATTCTGCAGGGAGAAGAAGAAATTATGAAATGATCTAATCTGGTATTATTTTTCTCACCTCTCCCTCTGTGGTACCCAAGACCATCTCCAACACAGCGGTGGAGTGTGCCTCCAGCTGTGAAGGAAGTAGCTCTCTGTTCATTTTAGGGAGCCAGCTAATTGCCTTTTTCCTTATAGTGATGGGCTTTATGGTCTCTTCTCAACTGGCTGAGATGATGCCAAGTTGGAAGAGTTGTTGCTATCTGCATCCAATTTGCTAAAGACTTTCCTCCTGCAGTTCAAGTCTTAGGACTATGAGAAAAGCACTTTGTCTTGCTGATCAGCCAAAATCTGTGGTGCATTCCCAGGTTCACACGGCATCCAAACCCAGAAAGAGAAGTTCACCCCCACTTAGAGCCCAGGCAAAAAGGCTGAATTATAAGGAGGTGGGTTTTTTTCTCCTCTTGGAAATGTATTAAGAATTAGAGATTTTGAAAGATAATCACCATTAACACTTGGGGGGGAAAAGTCTGATCTGTTTTTCATAAAAACTCTCCAAGACTTTTACTTTAAATCAGAAATTAAAAAGAAATTTCAATTTGACCTGAAACTAAAGTTTGAGAAAGTTTTTCTCTGGTTCCTTTTTGTCTCCTTGAAACGATACAGAGAAGGGAGCTCAGAGCAATACAAGGCTGGGTCAGGTTATCTTCCCATAATGAGGCAGGACCAAACATACCGAAACCATTCTGGAAATATGTTCTTGAAACTTTCCATTGGGAATTCGGCCATCTCTGAGTAGCCTCTAACAGTACTTTTCTATTGTTAGAATTAGCAAGGTTCTCCTAAAGTCAAACCTAAGTGTCCTTTGCTGCAATTTAAGCCAATGTCATCTTATCTTTCCCCCTGCTGAACAATTGATTATTTACTCTTTTAGCATCCATATTCTGTCAGATTTTTAATGTTTCCCTACCAAAAACATCATTTTCTGTGTATCAAATTGGTGTCTTATAACAAGCTTAAATTTTCTAAGTTTCTTTCCATTCTTGTTCCTCTGTCTGTCCTCAGTGATGGTTTGTGCGCTCCCCAGATGACCACGGTATCCATGACTGATTTTTCTATCTTGTTCACAGCTGAAAAGCACAACTAACTTAAAGTATACTGAAATGTTTGTCTTCAAAGAAAAAAAACGAAAATTATGAACCTTTTCCACAAAAAGTAATTTTCTACTCTTTTATATGAAATGGCCTTAAATTAAAACATTTTACTATCCCAAAAACACTATATATCTCATCAACTCCTTAGGCATAAATGTAGAAATGGCAATGTTTTTGTAAAACATTTAAGTGTAAAGTCTCTGAATGGGAACAGGGCACAAATATACCTCAGAGAGGTGGAAAGACCTGTGAAGAAAATGTATCTGTTCTGGCCCATTTTTTTTGCTGTGGGGAGGCCAAGCTGCAATTTCCTCGTCCTTTTTTGGTGGGATGAGCAGGATGACACAGACAGGACCTCTCCAGCCTCATCCCACTGTAGCCTACAGCCCAGAAAGGGAACAGCCACAGTGGCTGCTGCAGGTTGGTGAACTGGTAATGGTAAAATTAATGGCAGACAGAGATTAAAAACCCATCTGATGGCTCTAATTATAGAGATGGGTTATGGAGTTTAAATATAAAAGGCTTTCATACAAACTCCTGTGTATGATAGTCATATGTAATTAGCTATTGTAGAAGACCTAGATGAATAGTAATGAAGGCCATTTTAGAAGGGCCAGCTAAAATTACCAAGAAAATGAATTGACAGAGGAAGAATAGAGGCATTGATGGGGAATTTATTAGGAAAAAAAAACCCTCTTGTCTTTTATCTGAAAAATACTGAGGAGGGGAAACAAGGAGCAATATCAAAATGGTAACCTGCCAAGATAGAGATAATCAGTCCTGTAGATTTTAGGAAACAAAATGATCTCCAGCTGGTACCACACATAGTGAAAAAGAACTATTTATGCCACTATGTACAGCAAGGAGTTGCTCCTGTAACTTTATTTTGGCCTTCACTAAGCTGCGTTTTCTCATCAAAGCAGAAGATATCAAGACCTCAACTGTTACATTTGCTAAAGTTAAATTTATTTCACTTACACACTTCCATGGCAAAGAGTCTGCATCTAGAGAAAGGATGAATGAGCAAATACAAGAAAGACCACACCTTCCTAGATTTCCCAGTTTTGCCATGGGGTCATAGGTCTGGAAAGTTCCCTGGGGCTCTTATAGTCTGTTTATCATTCTCAAGGCAAAATCAATGATAACCACAATTCTCCTGAGAAAAGCTATTTAAATCTATTTAATCTGTTTTCAGAGAACTCCAGCAGTGGATGTGTTGCAGATTTCCTTGCCATTCAATTCTTACACATTTTTTAGTACATACATATGAAAGATATATTTTAACATGTTTTAAAACCGTCTTGGAGCAATTCAAGTCCATTATTTCTTTTCCTGTTTATTCCTGCATAGATTTCTCCCATCTTCACTACAGTTGTGCAAAGGACTGTTATCATTAATTCTCTCATTGTCTGGTTTAGACAGTCTTTGTTCATTTGTTCTTGCCTCATACATCACTTTTACTGGAGCTTGATCATGCTTGACACTCAGCTTGTGATCCATGTCTAACATTAGCTTGATCCTGTTGCTCTCAGGGATGCATTTATCTGAAGTGCAAGGCGTTATGGTGAGGCTGGTTCAGTCAGGGTTTTTGTCTCCTGAGGCATGTCCAGATCATGGTAAACCAAATCCCTTCTCTGCAGAAAATTGCTTCTCCTCTAAATGCCTCATTTCCTTAAAAATTCGGAACATTATTTGCCTTTGTTTCTACACAGTAAGCTAAGAAGCAAACCATTAATAAACACAAAATTTACCACTTTGGGTTTTTTTCTTGTTTGAGGGAAAAGGGGAATTCAGGGGTGGACAGTGGCAGACCTGAGTCAGGGCACTGCATTAGCCTTGCTTTGCCTCTCTTCCACGGGGCTTGCAGCTAATTAGTATCGCCTCCCAAACCAACATCATTTAGTGCAATATCTCAAGTTCAGCACCCCAGTTCAGAAGTATCAATAGTGAAAACCTTCTGTATTTAAGATTTGCAATTTCAAAAGGGATTATTTTAACTGAGGGAACTAGCTAAAGATGACAGACTCTGTATCTCAGAGTCAGAAATGTTTGCACCATATATACCAGCCTAGAGGGAAAAGCCTTGGAAAAATCAGCTGCCAACCTGAAGGGAAATAGTAGGGCTAAGAAATAAGGCTATAGGCAAAGGAAGAAAGAAATTATCAATACAGAAAACTAAAGTGCTACAAAGTATTGAAATAGACCAAGACTTTCAAAAAAATGAGCATTGAATTAAAGGTATAGAAATTTAGCAGAAAATAAACCGCCTTTTGTTGCAGCTGGTCCTCAAAGATCAGAGGGGCTGGGTGTGAGTGGGTTTAACTTCTGATCGTAGTTAAGTCAGCATGCTATGTCTAGTTAAGTTCAATAAGAGCTTTCACAAGTATAGGTTCACAAAAAATGCAGTTTACCAATTCAGATCTGGTTGTGTTCAATAAGGACTTGCACAACCTGGGTTCATGAATAGTACAGCTCATTGAAGCAACAGGAAAGAGGGTTCAGTATTGCTGGTGACAAATGAACCAATGACAGAGTGTTAATACATGAGACTACAGAAAGTATGGCAATTGACTTCTATCAGTGCTGTACACGTGTGTACACACACACACACACACACGTACACTAAATGAATATTCCCAGCTCTGGTCCAACAAAGTTGGAGGTGCAAAGCTCACCCAAATGCATCCTTGCAGGAGAGGAGGAGAGACACAGTCCACCACCTGATCCTGAGTAGACAGAGGTATTTTCCCCCTGTGACCCTTTCTGCTCTGAAGCCACCCTTTTATACTACACATTTTTGTCCCTTCCCAAAGGGATGGAACAATGGTGTGCTACAGGCAGCAGTGAAGACTGTCTGACCGTGGCCAGAGAGTCTTTGCACACAGACTTATCCCTTAATGGGCAAATTTTACATCAAGTCTCGTTTTTCAGGGTGAAAGGGGAGTACAGATCTGTGAGTGCTCTTCTGTGCCTCTTCTTGGCTGTGAGACTTCCGCCTCACTCCAGCCATCCCCCTGTTGTTAAGCCTTGCTTGAGCCAGGGAATCAGGAGCCCAGCTCATACTTTCCCCAACCAGCATCATCAATTCTTCAATAACATAAAGCAACACTGTACTGTTCTGACCATCTCCTGCATTGAGTCAGACCTCTCAAAGAAAATAAGGGGAAAACAAAAAATAAACAATACAAACAATAACAAAAAATAAGGATTCATATAAAAAAATTAGAAGGAATTTGCCACTATGCATTCAGAATGGAGAAAATGATTAAAGACAGACTGGATATGGCCTAAAGATTGATGAATACAAGTCCGCCATTTTCTATAATGATATACTAAAAGTCTTTCTAACATTTCAAAAAATAAATTGTAGGAAAGGGCTTTTTGGAAGTTCATAAAATCAAAGGTTATATTAGAGGACTGCAGACCAGCCAAAATAAAATCTATTTTTAAAAGGAGGACAGAAGAAACGTAATCCCAGGAGCTATGCTATAGTTTGTGGTCATCCCAGAGCATGATGTCTGGGGCTTTTGAGAATAAGTGTGAAAATGGTGTTGTCAAAGACTCAGAAGTAGACAGATGAGGATTCATCAGGCCAGGAAACAGAAATTAAGGGGTTCTATGTATCCCCTCCCTGCAGCCGTGGTTGGTGTTACATAGGTGGTGCAGTTGCTGGAAGGGTGGTGGGCAGTGTTGGAAGGGCTCTTATGCGGCTGTGAAAAGGCATCAGTCAGAGCACTGCTGTTTTCAGTCCTCTAGGAAGAAGATAGGATAAAATTCAGCATAAGATTCCAATGTTTTTTCAGATATCCTAGATAAAGATACCATCTGAATAACTGTGGCTTCCCCTGGCAATTTGTTTTTCCATGCAGCAGAATTTAGCCGTAAATTTAACAAAAATTTTTTACAAAACCCAGTCAGTCATGAAGACTAGATTACCTATGTAAGATCACTAAAGTTTAAATTATTCTGACTCTGCCCAGGCTGATAAAACCTCTGTGTTATCCTTCAGTTCTGCCATGAGCATTTGACCAAAATGTTCTCAGAAAAGGAGTATCTCTCCAACTTTTTGTGGAGAAAATCAAAGCAGGTTCCAAAACTTTAGAAATTCAGTGCTAAGTCCTTGGAAGTCACTTGTCCTTTCCTGTTGGTTTCAGATGTTTATGAGCAGCTGCTGCAGTGTGAGCCTTGGTGGACTGGGAGCATTGGAAAGCTGCGGGGCATCACTGAAAATAGGTTTAGGCAGCTCTGTAGAGAACCCTGGAGCTGGAGAGTGAGGGCTGATTGCTTTACTGGCATAGCCTCCCTAAATAAACAGGCTTTTTGCTTTCCATCTCCTGGTCCTCAATTTGCTCCCCGGGAGTCCCCCAGGATGCTCACTGGTGACAGACAGGCACGTCCACCCTGAACGTGCTGCCCCCAGGGCACTGGCACAGCCCTGAGTCCTTCGGCAAACCCAGCTCTGCTGCTCACAGTTGTTTTCCTCTCCAGCAAAGGTTTACTGTGAATCTTAATAACTTGCCTGAGACAGAGAAGGATTCTCAGTCTTTCTTCCCCAAGTTAATGTCAGCATGCCTGCTAATATAGGATAAGCTCAGCTACAAATCAAGTGTTTTTTCCAAGCTAAATCAAACCAAAAGATTTCAAAGGCATTTCATGCAGGTTTATAGGAGAAAATCCTTTCTGTACTTGCCTCTCAGTGTTTAAATCCTTCAACCATTCCCTAACCCATCTTCTTATTTTATGATCTGAAACAAAAGGCACTAGAGCAGCTTTATCCTTATCTCTCATTTCGCCTCCCTTTTCTTCAACCCACAGCAAACCAACAAGGATAGTGCAAAAAAAGTATTTTTCATTCATTTTGTAATTTTGCTTTAAATGCATTTTGCTTTTTGTGAGAGCACAAGATATCTCTGACATGAATGGTTTAAGATGAGGGAAAAGAAAGAAGTCAAATGCTGAGTTAGCATGAGGGAAAGAGAGGCATGAAGTGTAACTGAAAGGAACCTGTACCTGACAAAAGCATGTTACTTGTTAACCACCAGATTTGGTAAAGATTTGTGTTTCTGGCAGTTCCAAAGTAAAGTCAGCTGTCATCTTTAATCTGCCTCAGTGGCTCAGTCATCATCAGCTCCATACAGTACTGGTAGTGTCCTTATCAAGCTGTACTGACTTATTCTGAGATTTTAAGTTTTCTTGTGCTGTTTCAGGAGGCAGATATTTCAGATGGGCCCACAAAGCCAAAAATGCAATAAATCCCTAAAATATTCATTTTTTAAAGGGTAAAACAGCATTCTAGTAGTAGAGCACATTTTACACAGTTTTCAGGATTGATCTAAAATGCTTAGGCATGGGTTGTTAGCCATAGCGACTGCGTTGTGCTTCTACAAGAACTTCCTCATGGATCATTGCTTAGTTACTACTTAATGATTTCATCCATGATTACACACAAAACCATTGCTAAAAACACTGGCATTGACATAAGTGCCTGTGGAATGGTAAATAGGAATGAAGCAGAACCAACAGATATTTTAATTAGTGAAAAAATATACAGAGCCTTGTGTGTGAAACAAAGCCAGCTGTTGAAGGAGACATGGGAACCTGAGACTTCCCAGTAAGGCTGTAACTTGCTGCGCTGCCCAGGCTGTCTCATCCAAGCACCCTTCTGCATCTTCCAGTCTCTGTTTTCTGCAAGCCAGGGGACAGCTTCAGAGGACCACCAATAGTACTAGTACTGCTGTGAAATTTTCACAACTGTTCTTCTCTACAACACTTTTCTGAGCAACACTATTAATTTCTTGTTTACCATTTGGGTGGGTTTGAATGTGGTAGTTGAAGTTTTTCAACTTATAATTCAGGAAGGGCTTGCTGAAGAGGCTGATGGTGCCCTATAACTTACTCTCAAGGACATTTCATGGTAATAGGAGCTGATGTATATGTACTGCTTTCAGAGGTGTTCCTGATGTGTGCCACAGAAGCACAGAGAGCATTTTTTAGATAGCAAAGTGTGGCCATTTTGCCTTAGACCAGCACTGTGCTAGCCCTAAATAACCCTCATGAAGCCTTTTGTCTTTTCTTCTGACACCAGCATGCTTTTGTTTTTATCCACATTTTCTGCCAAATTGCGTTCAGGAAATATGAGTGTCTGTATCTTGTGACACCCTCTAGTTTCACACAAACTGAATCATACTGTACAGTTCAGCTGAGTAATAAAATATAATCTGATTGGCAGGAGGTATTAAAGAAGGCCACATCATTACAGATCCTCTTTTAACCCAGTTTAACAAGTTGCTCCTGAGAAGTTATTTATTCTAGCTGTCAACATCTTGTTGTTGAGATGACAGCGATCAAATCTCTGTTAGATCCTAATCTTGTTCTTCTTACTCCACCTTCAAGTATCTGAGAGCCTCATATAAGCAATATCACTTTTTGTCAGCAAAATGATTTGTTTGACTCTGATCATTTGCTGGGAGTTACAACAATGTATTTTTTTAATACCTACAACAATTATTAGTATGAAATGGGGACGGAATAAATAGCAGACAATAGTGATTCGTGGAGTGTCGGAAGTCTGAATTGTTGCTGTGTTGTGCACCCTGATCCATATACAAAACAAGAATTTCACAATTACAGAAACTTAGCAATGCATCCCCAGGTGCACAGATGTCACAGCAGCAAATTATTACTCAGAGACTGATGTTCTTCTAGTGTCCTGGGGACATCTCACTAGCTAGCAGAGTGCCAGACCCATCTCTGTTACGAAGTTAAAAAAGTTATTTTATTATGACTCTTATGATGCTAGGACTGGGAAAGAAAAGCTGTGTATTATCTGGCAGGCAGACTCCACCTCAACTTGAACAGTCCTCTGACTTGGAAAATTCTAGCCCCTAAATGATGTATTCTATTGGGATTTTAACTTCTCCAGTCCCCCAATCTTAAAAACTCCTGCAACTCTATCATGCTGTGCATTATACTGAAAAGTAAAATGTTTTAAAACTAGGATTTTCCTGAAAGTAAAGTTTAGAATGTTAATTGAAATATGGGAATATTTTTTTAATTGTTGGAAGCTTAGTATTTTAGGCTTATGACACTTTTGAAGTAAAACCACCTACTGAGTTCAAAATTATTCATTTAATATGTTACCTGTCTCTTGGGCCATTTGTGAATGCTAGATCTCATTCCTTCAAAGGAATCTGAAAGCAAGTTCACTTTCAAATGTGGAAATATTAAAGGTAATACTTCTGATTTTCATCTGAAATCATTAAGGAATGTTCTTCTAGTGGAAAAGTTTTAAACTCAATGCACAGTATATTTGTATCAGAATGGATCCAGCTGATGTTTTTGAAGGTCTTCACAAAAGTATTAAATTATTGTACCTGTTGGAAAGACAGCCTAATCAACCCTGCATCCACTTGACCAGGCAGGAGTGTTGATCTGCTGGAGGCCAGGAAGGCTCTGCAGAGGCACCTGGACAGGCTGGATCAATGGGCCAAGGCCAGTTGTATGAAATTCAACACAACCAACTGCTGGGTCCTGCCCTTGGGTCACAACTAAGCCAGGCAGCACTGCAGGCTGGGGGAAACGCCTGGAAGGAGAACAGGCAGAAAAGGACCTGGGGGTGCTGGTCAGCAGCAGCTGAACATGAGCCAGCCCTGCCCACACAGCCAAGAAGGCCAGTCCTGGCCTGTATGAGATCTAGTGTGGCCAGCAGGACCAGAGAAGTGATCATCCCCCTGTACTGGGCATAGGTGAGGCCACACCTCAAGTGCTGCCTCCAGTTCTGGGTCCCTCACTGCAAGAAAGACATTGAGGGCTTGGAGGGAGTCCAGAGAAGGGCAGTGGAGCTGGTGAAGGGTCTGGAGCACAAGTCTTGCAAGGAGCAGCTGAAGGAGTTGGGGGTGTTTAGTCTGGGAAAAATGAGTCTCAGGGGGAACCTTATGGCTCTCTACAGCTACAACCTACTACAGCCCCGAAAGGACCTTGTAGCCAGCTGGGGGTTGGTCTCTTCTCATGGGTAACAAGAGAAAGGACCAGAGGAAAGAGCCTTAAGTTGCACCAGGGGAGGTTCAGATTAGATATTATGGAAAATGTTTTCACAGGAGAGATTGCCAAGTACTGGAACAGGCTTCCCAGAGGCACATTTGAGTTACCACCCCTGGAGGTATTTAAAAGACATGTAGATGTGGCACTGAGGGACATGGTTTAGTGGAGGGCCTGGCAGTGCTGGGTTAACAGGTGGAGTCAATGATTTTAAAGGTCTCTTCCAGCCTAAACAATTCTGTGATTCTATTCGTATTATGCTGATTCATTGCTTGTATTTTGGGATCTTATATTTTGGACACTAGCATTTTTGTGCATAAAAGGAAGATATGTTATTTTCTGACTCCCTTTGCATAGGTTGGCTTTCTGCAGCGATTTTAATGAAGTATGTATTTCATATATATGTATGAAAAAAAGCTGTATCGCACCTCGTCATCCCTCATCTCCTCCTCAATACAGCAGAGAGTCTTATGTTTTTAACATTATTTTTTCCTTCACATCAATGAATCAGTTTGGCTTCATATTTTGACATCGTTATTTATGAAAGCAAATACCCTTGAAATTCCTACTAAAACATTGATTTTTACATTTAGTTTGCTGGCTTTCTTTTCAATTTCACTGCATCTTGTACATAATTTAACAAAATAGTACTTCTACATTGGTTTGTACACAAAATAAGAGGAAATCCTTCCTTTTCCTTCCATAGGAATATTTTTTGAGAAATACATTGATTTCTATCGTTGTTGGAACTATAGATGTAAGCTTTGTGGAGGTTTTCATGGCATGTATCTATTTCTGGCATTTCTGTGGGAATTTCTGCATTTCAGAGCAACACGTTTCTGCATATATGGGTGGAGGAGACATTAAGATAGAAAGCTGGTTGTAAAATGCTGTAGAATGAAAAGAAAATTATCTAAAAGCAAAATGACTAATGGAAGTTATTTCCCATGGATTTTTCTTACATCTGAATCCTGTAGTGTCCAGTAATTCTCAAATCTAGATACACCACTTTGCAGAAGTCTTCCCTGAAAGCAAGCTGGAATCAGGCACAATGGGAACTGCCCAGTTGCTCCTTCTGGGGTGAGTCACTGTGCTCCAGAAATGCATGCCCCAGGGAAGAAACTGGAAATTCTGGACCCCCCAGTGAGATAATGGGCTGCTTTGAGACTGGTTTGAAATGGGTGTTCAACATTATCCCTCCACAGCAAAGTGTTTGACTGATCGTAACAGGAGCTCTCCAGATGGGAATTTCAGGCAGGGATGGAGATTCTCCCCAGGCAACGATTTGTATGCTCAAATGTGTTGATTAGTGTCCTGATTGGAATGTCCTGGAGATGCACAGGCTGCTTCTGCTGTAGAACTCATATGTGTGCATAGATAGACACTTGTTAATAGTTGAAACTGTTACTGCAGCTACAGAAATGCTCACATAACTCATTTTAGATTTGTTGTTAAGATATTTAAGAGTTGTTTTCTATGTTGTTAATTACATGCTGGAGGTGGTCATGTAGGACCATGAGCCAACCAGGTTAGAACTGAGCAGAGCAGCAGCTCTGGGAATCTCAACCCAGCCAAAGACACTGCTGCAAAGACTCCTCCAGCAGAGATTCCTGTCACCACCAGACAGCCACTGGCAGTCATGTTTGAGGGATCTGATTCCCTATGCAAGTGTCTTGTATGCCAACAAATTTCCTCTTCATGCCTATGCAAAGGCTTGAAAGTCAAGACCTCTAACTGACCTTGTGAATTTTCCTTCTTTTTTCTTTATTGTCATTTAACTTGAGCACATTGCCAAATACTCTGCTCTGCTAGGTTATATGGTAGTCATTCAAATAATTTTATGGTGAGTAGGGACTAGAGCTTTGAACAAGTCTTTCTTCCACCCTCTGGGTAAATGCTCTGGTGGATAGGTCCTTCTATAAGCTGAGTACTTTTTTTTATCTGATCGTGTTTCCAAGCAAAAGTAATCCTTTGTAAGTTGTGACCTCAGAAAATTTATTTTAACTCCCAAATATAATTAGATGGAGATAGGTGCCAAGTGCTTAGGCAGAGCAAACCCCCTTGTTGGATTAAGCATCAAAAATTCTAAGGTATGATTTATTGGTTGAGCATCTTTTATTTGGTGTTATACTTCTAATCTGAGTAATTTAAATTCCTTTCACTACAAATAAAAAGACACAATTCAAGGATATTACTTCTAATAAATGATCCTATTTCTTTCCATTGATTACAAAGATATCTTTGGGTAGCTAGGTCAGATGCTAGTATTTGCTTTGCAGATATTGAAAGTTAGGCAACATTTACTCACAGGGTCCAAGGCTGGTTCAGGAAAAGCAATTCAAGCAAGCAAAGGAAGATGCTCCTCCCTCTCTACGCAGCCCTGGTGAGACAGCTCTGCAGGGCTGTGTCTAGTCCTGGGCTCCCCAGGGCAAAAACCACAGGGACACACTACAGACAGACCAGAGAAAGGCCACAGAGATGTTGGAGAGGTTGAAGCATCTGACACATGAGGAGAGTCTGAGAGAGCTGGGGCCATGCAGCCTGGAGAAGACAAGGGTCTGGGAGATATTACCCAAGAGTATGAATAGCTGAAGAGAAGGAGTAAAGAAGTTATGACAGAGCTACAGTCCTCCCAGCTGGCCCTTAGTGACAGGACAGGAGGCAATAGGCACCAACAGAAATACAAGAAATTCTGCTTAACCATCACAAAAAATTAATTTTTATCCTGTAGGTGGTCAAACGCTGGAACAGGCTGCTCAGATTGATATGTCATCTTCATTATCAGAGATACTCAAAATCTACCTGAACGTAGCCCTGAGCTACCTGCTGTAATTGACCCTACTCTGAGCAGGAGGTTGGACTGATCCATCTCCAGAGGTGCCTTCCCATAATTCTGTGATTCTGTGGAAATTGTTCCACAGAACAATTTCCACAGAATCAATTAATTTCATCTATGTTTAGTCTAGTAAACTTTCTTATATTGCATTTTGTTTCTTTTTAAAGTTTTTCCTTAATCTTAAGAAATAGGCCACATCTCTAGCATAACATTTCAAGAAAATTTTCAAATTTCAAAGATTTTGTGATATTCTTAAACCTCCCCATAAAAATACTCATAAATAATGAATCTGAGAAAATTGCCCTATATTTAGGAAATTTACCACATGTGACAAAAAAAGATATGTAAAAGAAGCTTGGACTTTTGTTTGAAAATATAAATGTATCTAAATATAAAAGTTAATCTTTTATGATCTTTGTACAGGGCTTTATCTTGAAACCCTTGCTCAGGTAACAGAAATTGTCTCTAACTAAAGATAAAGAGGAAAGTACTTTGAAGATATATTGCTACATTATGTAAATTTGAAAAAATTACTGCGCATTTGGAGCATGAATTTCGTCCTGTGACCTAATTCTTGCCTACCACTATACCATGAGCATACTGAAAAAAGATGTAAAGATTATCTTTTGATCTTCAACTCTGTCTAATTAGGACAAAAAACTTGTTTTCAATAATAAAACCAAAACATTCCATAGGAGAAAACTGAGGTTTGTTTTATTTTCATACGTGAAATTAAACCTCTAGAATACCTCTGCATGAAAGTTAAAAATCATAGAAGCATAGAATAATTTGGGTTGGGAGGGACCATCGAGTTCCAGCACCCTGTTGTGGGCAGGGACAACTTTCACTAGACCACATTACTCAAATCCCCATCCACCCTGGCCTACAACATTTCCAGGGATGGGATAACCACTTTCAGACAGCCTGTTCCAGTGTCTCACCACCCTCACAGTATAGACTCTCTTCCTAATAATGGGGTGATTGAACACCCCCATGAGGACCAAGACTTCTGAATGCAAGGCTGCTCCAATCTGTCTCATCTGCTTGGTCTTCCTGGTCAGGTGGACTGTAGGGGACTCCCATTATAATGTCACCAGTCCCTGCCCTCCCTTTAATCCTGGCCCACTTCCCTCCATCCCTAGACAGAGCTCCCTGCACTACAGCTGCTCACTGACACAGAGAGTGACACCCCCTCCTTTGTCCCTGCCTGTCTTTCCTGAAGAGCCTGTATCCATCTATTCCAACACTGTGGTCACAGGAGCCATCACACCACATCTGCACAGTTCCAGTAAGACCATGAAGGGATGTGCATGGCTCTATCTCCTCTTGGTTATGGTGTGTGCGTTTGCACACAGACATTTAAGCTGCCCCTACCCATGCTTCCCCCCCTTTCCCCCCTCCCTGCTTCCTTCCATGAAGCTGACTGGAGTGGCTGCAATTCCTTGTGCTGCTTTTCAGGTGCTCTCCTGCTGATGTGTGATCCCTCTGCAGGCTCTGGGCATCTCTTGAGAACACTGGCACCCACACTCGTGGGAGTGGGATGGATGGAGGTTCCTAGCTTAAAGCCCATGGCTGAAGATGCTCTTCCCCTTCTCTGACAGATGGACCCCAGCAGCCCCCAGCTGACCAGGTTTCTCAAGGACAGTCCCATGGTCTGAAGTAGTCAAATCCTTGACTGTGGCACCAGTCCTGTAACCACTTCTTGATTTGTCACATTCAACTGGCTCTTTCAGACCCCTTCCCTTTGAACAGGAGGAATGATGAAAAATAGCCTGTTCTCCAGAGTCCCTCACCACTCCTCCCAGTGCTTTGCAATCCTTGACACTTCAGGCTGCTCCTGGCTGTACCACTGGTGCTCACATGAAACAACAGGTAACAGTAGCAGACAACAGTCAGTGGGCCCTAAGAGCCTTGCTAGTTTCTTGGTGGCATCCCTGGTACAAGCACCTGGAAAGCATCACACCTCTCTGGAGCGTGCGCAGCGCAGCCAATTGGTGCTCCATAGCCCTCAGAAGAGGGTCACCTCCTACTACCACTGTGCACCTCTTTTGAGTTGCTCTGGTTCTAATACAGGGAGGATTGGGCTGCCTTACTCAGCTCCAGCATCTCTCTGATGTGCGGTAAATTAAAATTAGATTTGCTATGTCAAAAGGCTCTCAGAAGAGCCTCTTTGCTATATTATACTAAACAGAAGATGAAAAGGCAATATTCCTAGTACTAGAAAAATAGGGCTTAGAACTTCTGTCTTTGAACCACAGCAAAGTATTTGGCTGAAATTCCAGTGAAGCAAATAATGCATCAATAATGTTTGCAATACTTCCTCAGGTTACATATGCAAAACAAACAAGAGGTTTACTTAACGTCGGCATAACTATTCCCCCTATTAGTTTTGATCAATTGCTCTGTGGTCATGTTCATTAGACAGCCTAATCTGAAGTGCAATTAGATTTTATCCTTTTAAAAGACAAAGCAGAATCCCAAGTCATTAATTAAAGGGTCTGACTACAGTTGGTTACAAGATGGATGTTGCATACCCTTTAGTGATGACTCAACTCAGCAAAACAGAGCACTTTAGTTTTAAGTGGCAAATACTCCAGCACTAATTGAATGCAAGCTTTTTGCTCTAGTACAGCTGGAGAAAAGGAAATAATTTCATGTGCGGATTCTTGAAGACATGAAATGCTAATGAGAACCATGTGAATAAGCTAGATTTACATAGGGCAAACTGCAAGTATGAGGAAGACATTTGAAATAGAGGAGAGTGATTAATATACAATCCTGCACCACTTATAGGTTGTTTTATTTCCCCCAGAAACTGAAAAACATTTAGTATTTAGTTTTCAGACTCTGTATCTAACGCTGCAGTATCCCAATGGCAAAAACTGATTTATGGTACCCAAGAAATAAAAAAGCTCATTGCTTTCTAACTGATTGCACTCCGTGGGTGTCCCCCAGTCCTGGTTTGGGGTAGGCTGCTCCTTCGTGCTATCCAGAGTGTAGGATATTCCCCTTCCAGAAATTAATAAGTCCACATTCTTGGTCGCTCTCCTCCTAAAAGCAGAAAAAAGCCTCAGAGGAGTTGCTGATCTTTAAGATCTGAAGTTATCTGTCCGGACAACAAGCTGCACTCAGCCACTCACACCACCATGTTACACCAAATGCTCCAGGTTTATGTCTCTGCTTCTCCAAAGATTTCCTGTATAACCACGAATAAATCAGAGGCATTTAAAACAATTTTGAAGGCAGGTAAAGCATGGTATTTTTAATGTATGAGACTCAGGCTTTTGTGGATAAAATGGCCATATTTCTCAAACTCCCAGGGGTCCTGCAAGACTCTGAGTACCTGTGGTAACTGAGGAGAAGCACAAAATGTGAGGTTGAAGGTAAAAGTGAAATTTGGATGCAGTAACTAAAGTTTCAAAAGAATTTTTAAGGGAATTTTTTTAATTGAAGAGAAGGAAAGAATTTTTTTAAATGCAGGATTTGCTGAGCTATCATCTGGTGTCTATTTGTCTTTCCCTTTCCATGAGTTTGGAATAACAAGACTCTTACCTAGAAGCTTTAAGAGAAGAAAGAAAAGCTGATCACTGCTAGTGGTGGAAAAAATAGAATGCAGAGCTTGGCAGTAAGGGCCTGCAGCTCCACCAGTCATCTCAGCATGTAGCCAGAGTTGCTAACTCAGCTAGAAGGGAGCCAAAGCACACAGAGAGGTGCTTTTTTTGTTTTAATTAGTTTATTGTCCATTATTAATAGAAAACCCACAGAAAATAAAAATACAAATTGTAGACAAACAAAAAAGCCTATTTTTAGTCTGTGAGATATGGGAAGAAGGTATATTGCAGCCACACGAGGTTATCTCCCATTTCTCTGAAGTTTTCATCATAAGTTTACCTCCACAGCTGTCTGCTGCATACTATTAGCTGGAACTGCTCTCAGATAATACCAAGTATAATCTGAGAGCACTAGGCTGAGGGGATAGCAAAGAGTAACCTTGCAGTTGGCTTGAGGAAGGTTGTTTAGCATACACATCCTCTAGGATGAGACTGAAAATGAACGAAGAGCTGGGTTCTCCCACGACACCCAAACGGAGCACAAAACCAGGAAAATAATGGAACACCATCAAGAAAAGCAACAAAACCAAGCACAAAATTGAAAGAGGAATTAGGCTTTACCTAAGAGCAGCATTACTAGCACAGGGAATCAGAATTTAATTAATAAATTTTTTTTCTGCTTTTAATGATTTTCATGTAGGTATTCAAAGACCTTGGAAAAAACCCATAAATATCAAACATCTGGTTTATCTCTTTCTGATAGTTAGCAAAATGCTGAGCCAAAAGAACTGAGGTAAACCATCATCTTCATCAAGTTGTCTTCAGCAGACAACTGGCAGAGTAAATTATGCCCCGACTTGTAGGTGATACATCATTCAACATTAGAGACATTTTGAATAAATTCATCCATGGATAGGAAGAAAAAGGGGGAAATGCTGCTATTTTTTCTGGATGTGGGAAATTTGCTACAGAATAAGTAGTTAATTTAATGATAAAGAGCTTTCTTGCTGAAAAATATTTAAAGCAAAATATTAGAATGGGTCTACTAAAAGAAAGGAATATTTACATAAACAGCAAAAAACTTCCAATGTTATTATTGTAGGAAAAGAACATGTTGGATTTTTAGTTCAAAATTACTTCTATACTGACATTTAAGTTACTTACAACATAGAAGTTGGAAGCAAAATGAAATATTTGAAACTATAGGAATGACAATTTCACCCAAGTTATTGCTTCATGAAAATTATCAACATTTTGATTTCTTATATTTAAATTTTCAACATTTCTTAACCTTTTTAGTACAAAAATATATTTTCTCCTCTTTATTCACTAATTCTTTTTGAATGGAATAATGAAGACACTTAAATGGATACTTCACATGTGGTTAAATATATTCCTTAGAGAAGCTAGTTCCAACCTTAAAAGTAAGAAAATTATGCCTTTGATTGAATATTCACAGAATAATATGAGTATTTCCCCATTGACCCCATTGATTCTAGTTCAACATGAAGGGCTTCACTTTCAGAAATGTATTGTTGCATGTTTAAACACTCATAGGCAAGTAACTGCAAACTCTTCCACCGATCATGAGTGGAGACTGTCCTCCCAGTCTTGCAGACTTTTACACACATTGGAAGCTGATATGTATATTTCTGAGCCTTTCATGTATCTATATGGAAAATCATATAAAATATTTGTATGTTTTTGGCTGCAGCTTCAGAATAAACATGCTTTTCTCTCCTAAAAGGAATACCAAAAACTCCCAGACATTGGTAGAAGCCTAGAATTGTTTGGGTTTTTTTGATATATTGCTGCCTACTTGCTCATTAGACAACCTCCCTCTTTCTAATTTATCACTTTAACATCAGATTCAGTACAAAGAACCAGCCTCTGCAAAAGTTAAAAAAAATAATTATAAATTCTACTGACCAGTTCACATTAGTGTGAGTGCTGGCAACACTAAGGTGTTTCTATTTATCACCATTTGCTTTGATGGGGCACCATTCATTTCACTTATCATTTGATTCTTTTCAATTATTTCTTCTTGGGAAGAAGTAGAATCAGCATTATTTAGTTAGGATTGTGTTTGCCCAACAGGTTTTGTAAAGTCCACTAAAAGAAAACAGTCGCTAGATACTTGTGCATTGGGTCTAGAGTTTTCATTCAGTATCTCCCTATTTTGTCATTTAAAAACATATCTGTGTTTTTTAGTATTGCAGGAAGCTAACATAGACTTAGGCATTTAAGCTTGAAAGAATGTAGCAAAATTATGTAACTAATTTTTTTTCCAACTTCAGGGTAACACACTTTTGTCTGGAATAACATCCAATTTGAAAATATACCAAGGAACATTGCTGTATACCTTACTGTTTACTTAACTGTGTGGAGGTTATGGGGGGTTGAGGATTGTGTTGTTTACAGTTTTTTCCCCCCAGTTTTGGAAGCATTGGAAATCCTCAGTAAATATATGGAACACATGATTCCAAAAAATAAATTTAAAAGCCAAAATTAGCTCTAGTGTAGCACAACCTTCTTAGGTACACTGAGTCATTATGGGTAATAAGACTGGGCCAAATCTCACACCTCTTCTTCCCCTACCATTATCTTTCCCAAGAAAATGCTGAGAAACCTGCATATATCCAATGGGCAGCTTAGTTCAGGGAGGGCTCCTGGACTGTAAATCCCAAAGCAGTTCTCTCAGCATTTCTGCATAACTCCCTACCAACCAGCTGGATATGTAGGGCATCACGACTTTAATCCTAATCTGCTTGCTCTGGGAATTGCACTGTTGGATCCTGATATCTTGGGCAATAACAACTGTCTCTTGTGTCAGCACCCATCCCTTGGCCCCTTTGAATTTGCTCTTTAAGTACCAGAAGATGTCATATGGTGAATAAATACAGAAGCGGTGCCCAGGAGAACAAGGTGACAGTCAAATGTCAGATGTAAATTTACAAGTGTGAGTTAATACATTGCAACAAGCTGCTCTTACTTTCAGTGAAAAATTTCTCTCCTACTTCTGGGTTTTTTTGTGACTCTGGGCTTCTCTTGCCACAGTCCTGGACACTTGGATGTTTTAAAACATTGAAAATGAGGAGATCCTCCCCCGAGAGTTGATGCAGACACCAGGGAAACAGCACATGTGAGAGTCCAGACCAACTGTCCAGAGCAACTTTGGCTAAAGCAGCAGGGACAGGACTTGTCTCACAGTGTAGGAATTATTTCACTTGAAGGAAAAGGATTCTAACTTCTGTGAAGTGTTAACTGTTCTTCTTTCAAATTTTTCGTTGCGCCCTTTACAGGAGGTGGTCAAGGCCTTTCTGGGAGCCGTCTTCAGATTGCCAGTTCATCTCTTGGCAATACCTGCAATTAAAGACTTCTCTGAGTTTCACATAGGAAAATGATTACAAGAACACTGAGAGGTCTACTGGGGGCTTTGGGAGCCACAGATGAGGAGCACAGTATTTAACACTACCTTGTGAGACACATGCAAGGCCTTAAGCTTCACAAACTTCTGGTTTTCTATGGGTAGAAAGGGAGATGGAAAAAGAAAATAATTTAATTGTCAGAAATAAAAGCAATCTTCAGCAGCTTTTTAAAGAAGGAATTGCACAAAGACATCCCTAACGTAAGAAGCTCATAAATATTTATGCATCATCACAGCAGTCACACAGTCCCATCAAAAACTTCTGTGACAGAACCCCTCTGGAAGCTAAGGGTGGTCCTGTTTGACTCTAGGTCTCTTGCCTTTGACAAAACACCAACCAAACTCATGGACAACAGCATCACCTGCATCCTCAACCTCTCTAAATAGTAGAAAAGTGTTGTGATTAGAGGACAGGAACGTATCTGCCTCTGTTTTGTTTGTTTGCAAAACAGGGACTCACGGGGGCACAGCAGGGCAACTGGCCCTCCATCTGTTGTGCAGAGCTATGGGTTTTTTCTGCAAGGTATACAAGAAACAACCAAAACTTCATTAGGAGAGCACAATTTGACCTTCACTTTAAATATGCCTTAGTTTGCCTAAGAAGCTACAGCTTGAGATTCCAACCTCACCAACCAGTAGTAGTGAAAGGACAAAATAGTCACAAAAATCCCCTAATTTGTGCACCACCAGAAACATATTGAAGGATCCCATGGAACCTACCCCAAGACAGCCTCCAGGACACCACTTACTCACCATCAGCACACCCTCTCTGCCTCAAACCTTTCATGTGATGTTTCCAACACAAAAGAATATTACCCGATTGTTTGGTCAAAACTCCCATGTCCTTGGCAGTGAGGAGGAGATTAATGAAAGTTGGGAGGAAGAGGCAGATGGGTGTGGAGAAAAGGTATAGGGATTTTTGTTGATTATACCTGTTGGAGTTTCTGAGGTACCTGGATAGAATTGTTGTACAAGATATGATTGTGTTAGACAAACAGATTCTATACATTGAGTCTGTGAAAGGGCACAATCTGCCAGACATTCCCCGCCACAAGAACTGAACATGCTTCTGACTAAACTTTTCTTTGTAAATAATTTGCTTCTCAAAAGGGCAGCATCTGGACTTTGGAGTGCTATCATAAAGCCTATCTTTTGGGGTACAAGATGTACAGCAGAGGAGTCGTTTAGACAGTAAACCTGGAAGGCTATTAGACATCAGGAAAAATACCAAAGGAAAGAACAAGTGCAATTAATAAAACATAAAACATTTGCTCCATAAAAATCTAGAATATCATCATTACTGCTTCAAATTAGTTGAAGAGTAATTATCCCCAAGATGCTCCAGTACCTTCTACATCTTGCTTTCAAAAGTTTAACAAAACAGGAAGGAACTGGTAAAGCTAAGGACCCAAAACTCTGTGTGATTAATAAGGAGAAAAGGATGAAAATAAATTATTTTAAGTATAATGACAATACAAACAAAATTGGACAGCTCTAGTTATGTGTGTTGCGAGTGTGCACATGCAAGTGTCTGAACAGCAGTGAAGGTGACCTTGCATAGTCTCATCTCATAGAAAAGCAGATTAAAATTCCTATTTATCTCAACTATTGTCATGACTACTTTCAATAAACAATGCAAACCTAGTGGAAGAATCCAGCTGATTGTTTACGTGAGTAAATGCTTGATTTGTTGAAAGTGAGCATCCTTTTTTGCTGAGGTGATTTAGAAAAAGAATTTATTGAACACTTTTAGGGACATAGGAATGCTTTGTGAACAGGGTGGAAAAAGTCCTTATAAAGCTTTACATTAAGGAAGGTCTTCTCACGAGACTTGTAACATGTGAATCAATATCATATCTATTTCCACTGTTTACCTGTGATAAGGAAAAAGGAATGTCTTTATATCCCAGTGGTGTAAAGGCAGCAGAAAATTCAAGGCTAAGGTTGTCATTGAGGCATATTCCTTCCCTGGTTAGAGCAGGTGAGACTTAGTGAGGACAGCAGGTGTGTGCCCTGCAGAGGGGCAAAGGTGGTGAGCTCCACAACCCTTGGGTGCACCAAGCGAGGGCAGGTCAGGTACAGCAGAGGAGCAGACATCTCTTTCTTGCAAGAAAAAAAAGGAGTGGGGGAGAGAATGTGCTGAGAGTGTATGGAGAAAGTGAAAGGAAAGAAAGATGGGCTGCTGAATGCCCTTCCTTCCCACCAGATCTGAGAAAAACAATACTGTGCTCTATACTGTGCTAAAACATGACATTTAGACTTAAGCACTTTAAACAGTCCCCTGGGCTATGTTGAGGGTACAGAACAGCTGTATGTATAATTAAGTAAAGCTAATTACAATAAATTAAGTTAACTAGAGAATCAGTCACAGCTTTCATTCCTAAAAGTTCTGTTGTTGTCAGACTTGAAACTGCTACAGGGCAAGATACTGGGCCACTACAGATTGTCAGAGACCTAGTCACTTAGTTTTATTTTTAAGACTTAATTTGTAACTGGAAAATGTTGGAGTAATGGGAAGGTTCCTCATGTGTTCCAAATTTAGCATGTAGATAGACAAGGCTGCTGATCTCTCTGGGATAATTGTACCAGTGAGGTATATGCCTTCTCTTTCTCTTGGCTACAGAAGACTGCTGAATGTTCAAATTGGCACCAGAATATGGTGTGAATGTTTCCTTTGCCCATCTACCCAGCCATGCCTGCACAGCTCTACTCTAAAACTGTCACAGGTGCAAAAGGTTTTGTTCTACCACAGCTTTTAAACATAACACAGAGTCCACTGAAAATATAGTCCATCTCCAGGAAAGCCAGCAGAGTTAAATAAATATGCTGTTGGTGAGTCCTCTCAGAGAAAACAGTTTGCCTACCCATTTATTGAGATTCCTGCTTCAAGTTGTGCCAGGGAAAAAGAGGCAACCTGCCAGGAGCAAGCCTTATTCTGTTGCAACTGGTGGAGAATGTAATGCAACAGATGAATTTTGTTTGGATTTACGGTGGAATAACTCTCTTGAGGATCAACTACAAGGAGAATTGTTTGCAAAAGTTTTCTGAAGAAAACGTTGGGCAGAATTTGGCTCTAGCTGAGAAAATGTGTGAAGCACAAAACCCTGAAATCAAGGCAGACACCATGAAAGTGTCACTGTAGCTTGGTTTTATCTTGTTCCCAGAACATCTGCTGCTGTCCACTCTCAGAAACAGGATAGTGGGCTGGGCAGGTCTTTAAACTCACCTTATATGAGTATGATGATTGCACAGTCTGCTGTTTCAGTGGCAGGATGTATTCAGGAAGGAACAAATTGTGGTTCAGCTGGCACACAGCAAAGAGAAGCCAAAGGCTGTGAAAATTCCTCCTGTGCCTCAGTACTGGGTGCTGGAGCTGCAGACCAGATTGTGAGAGGGAGAACGATCTTTCTTTGCAGAGTAATGACTTTACTTTGTGCAAGGAGAAAGGAATTACGTTGGCAGAAGCTTTGATTTTGCCTTCTCCCCACAACAAGGCAGCTCCCTGTGCTAGCAGATATAGACCGTTCCATGCATCACTGCCTCAAAGTGCTCCCTTTTCTTCAAGCCTCTCCTGGAAAAGTGCAAAAAATTCCCCTCCATTGCCCCAAATTGGGGCAAAACCTGGAGTGAGCCTCCTAGCAGCAAAAGTGCCATTGAAAACTACATTTAATTTGTCTGCATTTACCTTATTGGATAAGAAGGGATGTCACCACAGTAAAGATTTTTGGAATAAAAATGAGTCAGTAACTATCTTTAAAGGACTCAGTTTAAGAGTAGGCGTAATGCAATCCACACAGGCTGTGAAGTTATTCTCATCAGGAGGCTTAAAGGAATGTTTCTGGGAACCAAGGTGAATTAAAGTTTGACCTTCCTTATAAAATTGTCTTTCTCAACACTTTCTCTTATATATATACACTTGTTTTCAGGTTTCAGGAATGAGCTGCATTGATCCTGATTTTGGAGATCAGTCATAGTGGTAAACAGCAAGTCTCTGTGATTTATGACTGGGCTTGCTAATAGTACCTTAGAGATGTCTGAGCACCTGCAACTGGAGATCCAGCTTTAGGAAGCACCAACTGAAGCCTTTCAGGTATAGCTTTTCCAGCTGTGCTCATTTGTGAGATGAAAACAAATCAGATGAGACAACAGTGATTATTACCAGTGATACTGATCACTGTTCAGCCCATGAAAAACAGATCATTCTGGTGTTATAATATTCTTCAACATCCCCTTCCCCCATGCCATCCTTGATCAGTCCTTTATTAAACACTACACATGCAGAATTTCTCATAGCAGTAATAATAAAGAAGAGACAGTATCAGGAACTATAATGCATAGCATAGATTTGAAAAAATTAGTAGAGAACTTTTTAGTTGGTAAAGTATTCAGGGCAGTCAAAAGTGGTTTTGATGTTGTATTGACTCACAACGTGATTTCACACCAGCCACCCCAAGAACACAGCTACTGTGTGCAAGTCCTAGTTAGTCATCATAAATGTCAGCAGTGCGAAATAAAACGGTATTTGTGACTAAGATTAATTAACGTGTTTGCTTGCCATTGTACTTAATGAAAACAAGGGCAGCATAGAACACACTCATGCATAGCCATGCTCACACCATTATCTTTTCTTTCTGTCTGACACTGATGGATATAAAGGCATCCTGCACTACAGATAAACCTGTCAGTGACAGGAAAGACTGGCTAGGGAAAGACCCTCCTTAAAGTGCCAGCTTCAAATTCAGCCATTTTCACTGCAAAATAATGATACAAGAATAAGCTTGGCTGCATGGGACTGGATGTTGTCATGATATTGGTAGACAAGGCTGTGGTACACTTCAGCTTCACTTCAGGCTGCACAGCATGGAGCTTAGGGGGAAGTCTACCACTCTCTGAGCCACTGCTAAATCTGCCCCTTGGTGTTGATAGGAAAATGTCAGAATGCCTGAGGTTCATCAGCTGCTTTGTAACATTACATCTTTTGACACCAACACAGCAGCAGCAAACAATTGTGGGGAAAACCCTGCAAGTAAATGGCACATCTGTATTGATCCAGACCTACTTAGAAAGGAATTGAAAACATGCCACTCTTTATTAGCAGTGATTGAAAGCACAGATTTTTAAGACTGGGAGGAATCATTATGATTTGATAGTCTGATCTTCTGTACAACACAGGCCAGAGGAGTTCTCTGGCGCAAGGCCAAAAGCCAGGTTTCTAGGGTGCATTTTCTAGGAAATAAAGTATAGCCTTATTTCTTAGAAAGTCTGTGAAAGAGGAACCATCTCAGCCCTTCATAATGTATTCCAATTGCTAGCCACTCTGAGCAATACTATGCTACTCTTCCTAATCTCCACCAATCAATTCACAGACATTAGGAGTAAAACTTAACCAACTTTGAGCAACTTCAGTGGTGGTCTGCAGCTGTGGCAGTCACACTAGGTGCCTTTCACAGACAGCAGAACAAACAGAAACTTTAAGGGAGCGATTCATCTAAACTGTTTTAGACATCTCCTTCAGACTGAGATGAATTGTGCTTTACAATCTACTGAGAGTATTGCTTAGATCTGTATTGACACACAGAGCTTCTAGATGGACTGGCTCAGGCACAGGCATCTATATTTAGCCAGATGAATCCTACCATCATGCATGACTTCTTTCTGTTGAAGAGTTTGGCCTTTCTCAGTTATATACTTGTGGACTATAAGCAAACTGTCCCTTAGCCCTGATCTTGTTAAGAGGAATAAAGAGGGTCCTTTAGTATTTTACTCGTTTCCTAATACTAAAAAAAATATTTTTACAGTCTCCAAATTTTCAGTTTCCTTCCTGGACTGTGAACATCTGAACTAGAGATGTGATCATATATCAGGATGGTAAATATATCATTAATAGGAACAACAACACTAGCTGTACTAGGTCAGTTCCAAGGTCCATAGAGATAAATGTCCTGTCTATGACAGAGGTGTGCAGTGGATGATTCAGGGGAAAGTTTAAAAAAGAAAAGGAGTGATATTTTTTGAACTCCTCTACCAGCCTCCAGCTTTATGACAAATACAGAGACCTCAGACACCTCTGTGCTCAAGAGTACTCTGTGAAAGGTACTTAGAAGAATTTGTCTCATTAGCACAATCTTTTGGTCTCCATAATCATGGAATCATAGAAAACTTGGGTTGGAAGGGACCTTAAAGACCACCTAGTTCCAACACTCCTGTCCTGGGCAGGGAGACTTTCCACAAGACCAGGTTGCTCAGACCCCATGCAACTCGGCCATGACCACTTGCACACATCCACAGCTTCTCTGGTCAACGTATTTCAGTGTCTCACCACCCCCACAAGTAAAGTATATCTTCCTAACATCTCATCCTAACCCACCCTCGTTAAAGTCACTATCCTTTGTCCTACCACTACATAGCCTTGTAAAACATAATATTGTATGCCAATGAGTTTAGCAGTTTACATAGAGAGCATTACAAAAATAATCCTTCTTTTGTTTAGTTTAGTTTAGTTTTGTTTTGTTTTGAATTTGTCGTTCTCTTTTCCCATCCTTACTTAAGATCACCCTGTTTATCTTCATTGGTGGTTATGTTCTTCAGCACTGAGCACCAGATCATCTTCTTCAAACCCCAAGAATTTTTCAGAATTTCAGTTTCTGGAGGTGTGTTTTTTTAAAGCAGTAGTCTTTGTCCCTGACATTTGTGCTTGTACTAAGTTGTTTAGCATTACCTACCAAAGCTGCAGCCTCAAAAGGAAGCGCTAAGTGACAGGAGCTGCTCTCTTCACATTCATTTTGGGGGAGGAGGAAAACTCCTTAGTGCTGTTTACAGTTTTGTAAACAGAAGTATAGTGAAGTGCTCTAATAATTGTTGTGAATGAGTGAAAGCTGTCTAAGAGATTATTGCCCATTATTGTTTACCATATTCTTCCTTCTCAGCTAAGACCCTGAGAGCCCAAGAAGCAATTCAGAGGCTGTAAGTAGACTACAAAATGAAGCACAGTCTACAGTTCACATCAGGCTCAAACAAATCTGTTTTTACTGTTTGTGTGCCTAGGTTTTTTACCAGGAACAGAGGGTGGCATGGTATAAGCTGAAACATCAGTGCAGCAGTGCTACCCAGCAAGCTAGGCTTAACTGGAGAGAACATGCAGAAGCAACTGGAACCTGCGAGTGGGGAGCTTATTCTGAAACCAAAGGTACCAGCCAGAGGAGATACAGTTACTTAAAAACCCCACAAACAACGAAGTATCCAGAATTGGGAGTATGCAAAGATGAGAACCATGAACAGCCATGGCCCAAAATCACTGGTCTGTGATTTTGTGTCTTTTGTGTTCTTTCCCTGACTTGCCTCAGTCAGATCACACAAAACAAATTTCTGAAGGAGAAAATAGGACTTTCAGCCTTTGCAACATAGCCAAAAATAGTTAACTCCAAAATGTTATTTACAATTTTTATCTTCTTCCTCCTGGAGGTAGAAATGCTGCTGACATCCTCCATAGGAAAGATGCCTGCCAGAGGGTGGAATGCATGAAAAAGGATAATTTCCTGAATCATCCTACGAAGGCGGCCACACTATGGAGGAGGAACAGAGCGACCTCTTTGCTTCTTCCCGGTTTTACTCCATCTGCAGATGGATGTTGAACGTAGGGAGTAGGAGGTAGAGGGGAGGCACACAGGGAGTTTTGTACCTCCCACTCATCACATTTGAAGACACCAGCCCACTCACCCAGGCTTGCCCTCTCTGCTTTAGGCTGCTCTTTCATATATTAAAGAAGACCAGGGAGCCATACTGAAACAGACATTCTACATTCAAGTTAAAACAGTTATTTTATGGTTTTATATTTTCAAACACATTGTGGCTTGCTCTGTGTGCAAAACTTAAGCACAAACCCTGAATCCTGCTCAAAGCTTCGGACGTGAGGGGTCAGTCTTTATATAGATCCCTCATAAAAGGCAATTTTTGTTGCCTGTGAAGATGAAAAGAAAGAAAGGTAAAGGTTTCAGGATATTTGAGGTAGAAAGGGACATGCCTGTCTCTGTGGAAGCAGTAACTGCAAGAAAGACATATCAGTTCTGTTGCATCTACTAAAATTTTTTTAATTGTCCATTAAAAAAATTCCATACAAAAAATATTTGAGTCACTCATGCTCAGGCAGCAATTAGTATCGCTTACACTACCAGAAATAAGAAGGGTTTATAGTGGTGAAGTCAGCACACAGTTAAAGAACAGAACCTGCCACCACCAGGTTTCATTTTTACACCATGAATAAAAGAACTTTCTAGGGGTAATCAGACAGCCATGAATTCTCGTTGTAATATGTTCTTTCATGGACTAAAAGGTTATATTAAAGTGCCCTCGGATTATATAATCTGCATATATAAATTGACAAAAGGATACCTGTGCTTGTATATATGTACAGGAATAAAAAGAAGAAAAGAATGAATGCAAAGGTTTGTCATTAAAAATTGGTTTAGGTTGTAAACAGAACAGGTAATAAAATTAAGTATGAGGTATGTCATTTCAGGTTTAGTAAGGATTTTGCAATCTAATTTTGTCATTGATGTAAGAGATCTGTTTCTACTGACACCAATGTCCCCTGAAGACTGTATGATTGTGGCCAAGGGTGACATTTTCCCTGGCTCTAGCTGTTCACAAGCAGAAATACAACTAAATTCACTGCATTTGAATTGCCATAGTTATGTGAATCTATAAGATCTGAAGGATCTATACCTTTCCTAAAATATAGTAGCTCTGTGTCTGAGAAAAATTTTCTATTGGAACTGCAGCATCAAAAACCAAGACAAAAAATGCTGTGGAAGAGTAGGTCCGTGGTGTAATTACTGCCTCCAAATCAGCTGGCTCTAGAGCAGTCCAGAGTGAAATGTCTTGAGACAAAGAGCTCCTGAGCTGACCAATAACTCAACATCCACTTTACTTGATCTTTGTATCACCAATGAGAAAGAATAAAGCTTCATGTCTGCCTATGCAGGGTGAATATAAATTATCACAGTATTTGCTATCGATACAGTAGCATAAACATCAAGACAAAGCTGAGCAGATCTGCAGCTCTAAGGAATATGAGATCATACACATGACTGACACAACTGCTTCTGCAGGATTTGCAATAGGATAAATATGAAAATTGACTTTGAGTCAAAACGATCTTATTAAATAAGCATTCATGTCAATGGCATGGACAACACAATGTTATTTTACCAGACACATCCACTTACTCCACTAGTTCAACAAAGCATTGTATATCGATTTGACAAAGATACTGTCAAATCATGTTGAGTGACTGCTTGTGGTACCAGTACAAATCTTAATTTATATTCTGGAACTGTGCCCTCTCTGCCATCTTGGATCTCCCTACAAAATCTTCTAAGATGCATGAAAAAAATCTATTCCGCATTTTTCAGATTTATGACTCTCAAATGAAAGAAGGAACAGAAATAATCTTTCCATTTGTCAGCCTGTCACCTACATGGAACAGACAGAGCTGCTGCTGATGCAAGAAAATTCTATTACAGGTGCAAAATGGACATTCTCTTCACAATTTTTTTTATTAATTTATCATAGAAATCTAGGAAATTTTAGGGCAGTCGAATACTCATTTCATTTTAGGAACAAAAAGAAAAATCATAATTCACTTGAGGTTTTGACTTTGTTATTTTGTGCAGCTGAAAAGCTAGGAAATTCTGCGTAGGGCTCAGAGGCGCATGTGCCTGGTTTGGGGAGATGCAATATGCAGAGCTGCGCTTTCACTTCAGTCTTCCACCCAGGAGACAACAGTGGGAGTGATTCCTAGCTCCCGTGAAATTATGAGGGAATGAGGATCACCCTCTCCCGCAACCTTGCTCACTGATTTCCTCAATCAGTTATGGATGAAGACTCTCTCCAGACTGCAGATACCTAAGAAAGAGTTAATTTTCTTTTACAGTGGAACATGTTGCTTAGGAAATACATGCAAGTGTGACATTTTATCAGTAAGCCTTACTTTGATGGTAATATGGAAAACTATCTGCAACACAAAATAAGGAACAAAATTTAAATAAGAATGAAATCAATATAAACCAAAAACCTTCGAGAAAAAAGGGTAAAAGCCCTCACCTGACTCATCATATTGGCATGCAATATCCCTATATTCCATCCCAAAAGCATCCACAGGAGACAGATGGGAACCTGGAGAGTGAAACATGACAGGGAATGTGCCAGGTGCAAAGAGTGCTTTGCTGTGTGCTTCCCTTTCAACCATTCACTTCCTGGGAGAGAGCAGCCATCTCGTCCTTGACACAGCAGTTCATCCTGAACCCCACCTAACAACGGACTTGACCACTGCTTCCTGCCCTGATCTAGTGTAGCCAGCCCCTGCTCTGTTATTCTCCTGAGTCCACAGAAACCACTTTCTGTGGTGGAGCAGAAATGGGTTCCTTTCTCCCCTGCTTTCACTCTTTCCCCTCACATTCCATCTGTAACCTGAAGCCCCCTGGGACAGGGGGATGTGCTGCATCTTGCAGAGGGATGCCTTGCTGCCTCCCACCTTTCTTCCTCCTCCCTCTCTTCTTCCACTCCAAAGGATGGCAGGGGATAGAGAACTGGAAGCGACTAAATACCAACAGGAAAGAGAATCAAAGTGCAAAATGTAACTAAGCTGGGAAAACAAGTTGTTTCTGATCCCAGACGTTAATGCCAAGTGTTTTTGCTAATTTGCTAATGCAGACACAGCATCGTATGACTTGAAAAACAACGAAACTAATATTTGTGAGCTTCTTTCATTTAAGAAAAGAGGGAAGACCTGACATTACAAAATGAGCTTTATACCTGTGTGTCTGACCTGCCTGTGTGCAAGACTTCAGTGAGAACTTCAAAAGAAAGAAAAATCAGATTTAAACTATAAATGGGTAGGGAGTTAAAATGCAAAGTGAGATTACTGAACTAGAATAACCATATATTTTGAGAAGATTAACTGATTTTTAAAGTGTAGAAGAACTAGCCTGTCTGGATTTCAGCAAGGAATTTAGCATGATGCCACCTCAATAATATTTCTGGGTAGCGTGAAACTAAGTTTGGAGAGTGGATTTCTGGAAAAAAAAATTTCCATTTTAGTTCTTAAAGCAGACTGTGTTTACAAAAACAGAGATCCATCAGAGCAACAGATTCTAGCATGGAAACTTGATTTTTGCCTCATTTTGAAAATTTCTAGACTTTTTTAGTTTTTATAGACTTTATATTTGCAATAACAGGATACTTAACAATGCTGGGATAGTTTAAAAATCTGCTGTGTCCAGAATTTAGAAATGTTCTACAGCTCATACATGTACTGATGTATTATAGACTGGAAAGAAAATTCTTTCATATATAATTCCTTACAAATAGAATATCCATTTTTTCTTAGATTCCAAAGGATTAAAGTAATGGTAAAAAAAAAAAGGGAGAAAAAACCCCAGAGCCTGCACTCCTTTGCTTCTGCCATGATGACATAAGTAAGCCTCTAATTTTCTGAGAAAAGTTATTTTAAAGTTCTGAGACCAGAGCACTAGATAATTCAGCATTTTTATTATAAGACTACTATGTTTATCCTTTGGTTTTAGTGGAGTTGGCATACTCATAAATCCCACCTTCCTCTGGCTGTTATTTCTGTCTGGTAAATTATTTTTTTATTCACAAGGCAATAAAAGGTCACTGGAAAGAGGAATATAATATTCACTCCCATAAAATAAAGTTAAAGAGTATTTAGCATTTATATCTTTCCAGGGTGGTAAACAAAATATGGTTTATTTGACTCGATGAAGACCTACGATACTGAAAGAGATAAATCTAATGACTTGTTTTAACAAAATAAAATAAATCTTTCAAGACAAACCTTCAATAATGCCATGCTGTTCCTGTGGAGGTCCACTGCACAATTATACATGGGTGCACATAGAAAGAGCAGCACTTGGGCTCTTACCTGACAGAATTACTTACCAGATGCACAAGTAGATTTCCTAACCACTTCTGGAAGTAGAGCACACTAATAAATTGTTAGTGTATTAAATTATAAAGGCAAAACATAGCTTAATAAAGTTTAGTACTAAATTTGGTCATAAAATTACAGGAATAAAAGGGGTTTTTCATCTTTCACGAAGCTCTGTTTTGACTGGGGCCTGGTTCCTGCAGTGTATTTTCAAGAAGGGAAGTAAATTAATTCCTTTTGAAAGGAAAATTTAATCCTACTTAGTAGGAAAAATTAATTCTCTAGCTCAGTTTAAAAAAATATGTAATAGCTAACCAGTAAGTGCACCTAAGTGTATACTACAGATAGGATAAGCCAGAATTTTTTAGAACACAATTGTATGTGAAAACACAGGGAAAGAATGCCTAATAAAAGACACTTTTCATTTTGCAGCTACAGTATTCACTTCCATTTTCTTTTTTTTTTTCTGTGATTTCTTCATTTTCACATTCTTTAAATGCAGCCTGCATGAATGGGAGTTCTGCCAGAGGATCATTCTGGCCCCAAATAGTTCTTTAGCAAAAAGTAGAATTTTATATTCAAAGCCCAGATTTTTCCTGGGTGAACTCATGTATTAATTGTGATCTCTTACATGGACATCCAACAGATTAAAAAAATCATGAGTTATTCTGCCAACAGAGAGTTGAAATAAGGTTTTTCTCCTAAATGTGGACTCAGCTTCGGAGTTTAGAAAGGAAAGTGAAATAAAACATTTCTGCATCTGCCCTATGGCTTCTGATCAGTCTCAGCCTGTCCAGCTCTTTGCAAACCAGAGCTCACTTCATTAATCTACATTTAGCACAAGTAACAGCAGTGGAAGCCCTCATAACATTTATTCTTAATGTTATTTCTCAATAACATTTATTCTTACATTTGCTGGCAAGCTGATGCCCCACCATGGGAGGGAACTATTGTAGGGCAGGTCCTTAGTGGCAACAGCACCAGACAGTGAGGCCAGTCACCCAGCTAGAAGGGGGGGGTGGTGTGGGTGTGTGTTCCTTGGCCACTCAGCATATTCCAGTGAGGCAGAATTTGATAGAAAATTCTTTGGATGGCCCAAAATATTATCTTGCAAAGTTAAAATTTCTGTTACCTGGGAAGGTTAGATTGAAATAACTGGCCCATGCTAACACATGGTAGACTTTTCCATTTCAAGTTTTTACAAAAGGATTACAGTGAAAAAGCCCCATAATTAGCTTTTTATAGTTGGGGTAACAATTTCTTTTTTTCTATTATCGTGCTCTGAAGTAAGATAAATATTTTATTGAAAAGGAAAGAAAGAAGGAAAGAAAGCAAATCTGCTGATGGCAGGAAGAAAAATATAGAAGGAAAGAAATGAAGGAAAGAGAAAATGTTTTGAGGGAAATTATGGCACCTGCAACAGGTGCCCTAGTCTGACAAAGAACTGGAGTTTTAGAGGAATTGAAACTGTAACTTCTAACTGATGAGAAAGAACTTGAAATAGAGCTATTATCAATAGCTTCGCATAAATTATTCACATTTCCAGTCAAAGGCCCTCAAAGTATTTCAGTCCTGGGAGGTGGGAAAATGGAAAAGGGAAAAGAACAAGTCCTGTTTGCTAAAGCTAGGAATCTAACCAGAACTGATTGTGCTCTCCCTCACTGAGTAGTTTCCAGCATTCCCCTCGGAGTTAAGGGCACAACATCCCCTACAACCCAGGTTCCTAAGTTCAAGCAGACTATCATGTTGCTTCTTCCTGGTAAATAAGCCTGAATCCTTACATAGTTTTCTTCTCAATCAGTGATACACCAGGCAAGTCTGTTTTGAAAGGAGACTGACAGATTCAGCAGAACCGAGCTGTACTTCCAGTGCTCTTCTAAGCACTGAAGACAATACTTTCAGAGACCCTCCACTCCATTCCCTGCCTCAAGGCATGAGCACCTATACCTAGATCATCTCCAAGATGATCTACTTGCTACTTCATGCTACTGGTGTCTTAATAATGTGAAGAAAGTGGAAAAACAGTACCAAAAAACCAAAAAGGAAATAAGAAACGTGTCACCTTTTGGACACTGTCATTTTGATAATCAAGTTACTTGCACTGATTATCATTCCCATACTATTCCATTAAAAAGATTCTAGAACTATTTTCGAGTGTAATACAAATAGGATTTGGTCAAATCTGAAACAGTTCTCTAACAGTCCCATGTACCCACACTCAAAATCTTAAAAACTAATTCTTCCCTTGTTCGGCTGCCCAACTGTGCGTTTGGAAAGTTTGCTCTTATGTGAGGATCTAAACATCCCATTCTTGCAGAAGAAGAAATTTCCCCTAGTTGCCTGCATGAAAATCCACGTCCCCACTAAGCATTTTGGTTTTGGCTATTTCTCCTTTTTCAGTAAAGGACCACTCTGATGTGATGCTGGAAGCTGCCCAAATGCTGTTGTATCTGGTAGAAAGATATTTCCAGAACAAGATCTCAAAGAGTGATTGAGGCTTGATGGAACTTTTTCTCCCTTTCTACCTCAGTATTGAAAATCAAGTATAATCACTATTTATACTTCCACCTGAACAGCTCCCTGCCTTGGGCTTCTCAAGTGGCACCATGTAACTTCATAACTCCCATAAATCAGGTAATCCTGTGTACTCAGTCCTAGAGGTGCCAGGAACTCATTTTTTAACCCAACAAGATTTATTGGGTGGTGATTTTTCATGCCTTCTGGCACTTCAAGACAGTGGATATTTATATTTTTCTTCCCAACTTATTCTCTAACATTTCAAAGCAATGACTGTATATCACAGTTTGTGTTCTAAAAGTATCACCTCATGACGAACTCCCTACGCATTGATACGCACAAGATCCAAGAGTTCTGCCATTTTTTCCCATGGCTGACTGTGCTGTGGGTTTTTACAACCAGAGAACAGATATATCTGGTACAGTGTGTTTTGCACTGCTGTTTTGAAAGACCTTGTGATGCACCAGTATAATGGATCTCCCCACCTTGATGTTTGTGAAAACCTGCAAGCTACAGATTATATATTATGCCTGGCATGACAATCTGTTACCAAATTTTGTCACCAATTTTTCAAGAGAACATTAAGAAGACAAATTACCTGTAAATAGGATACTGCAGGGAGTTTCTCTCTTAATACTAAAGTGTCCTGATACTCCAACGATTGAAGAAGGAATGATTGTCATCTTTGTCAGAGAAACTGGATGTGTGGTAGGAATCAGAAAAACTACAATTCTACAGATGTAGTACTGTCAGCTGAACTTTCCAATGCCCCTACTGAAACAGTGAGAGTTGAATGTTTCTGAACAGCTAAACGTCCAAGGCAAAAGAAACAGTAGGAAAACTGCACATTGAGTCAGGCTTAAAATGCTTACCCTGGAACAAAGCTTATGCCATAAAGCCTGGCAAGGAAATCAAACACACTGCAGCAATGAAGCACAAAATGGTCTAGACCAATTTTTTCTATATTACTCTCAACAATGTGATTTTTTTTCTTAAGATATCTAATGCAAGATTGCCTGTTCTGCCTTGTGCTGTATTTGTCTTTTTGGCTAGACTACTAAGGAGTGCAGAGCTGACTGCAGCCATGCACATCCCACTGCAGTCACATACCCACTAATTGTCAGCTCAATGGTTCACAAAGACAGGTCTCTTCATTATAAACATGACACTGCAATACAAATATTACTGGGTGCCATCATTATGAATTTCATAATACTAGAATGTTAATTATATTTTGGTTTTATTCATTTATGCTTTACCCTGTCAGTGTTTTGTTTCTAGGAGTTTCTAACTGTGAGGCGTTTTACAGTTTAGACATTCCCTGACTGCATTTATCTGTAATCTTACTGTTGTTGCTAGGCAAGCTATTGCCCTACCATATGTAACATCACCTAAGACCACATATGTGTGCTCCTTAATAATGTGAAGCAAGGCTCTATTAGAATTTCTTATTATGCAGTATTTGAGAACTAGTGCCTAGAAGTGAATAAAACATGGAAAAAAAACCCACTGGAGTTTTAAAAGAACTATGAGTAAAGCATGACAGTTAGTGCCTGAGAGTTTATTAAAGTTGCAGACACTGCTTTGATCTGCATTGTACTTTAACAGTAAAGATAAAATTGCTACAGTTAATCTTGAGTTTGGGGGTGTGATTACAAAAGAAGAAGCTGAATTGCTCCTTCAAGAGTCACAGAACCAGGAGAAACACTGAGACTTGGAGGAAAACAAACAGTTTGTACGGGAGGTGTCCCAGACCGTTTTTAAGTTCAGGGTTAGGACTGATTTGGGGTCATGGTCACAAAAAGATGCTAATTTATACAGCTTGATGCTCAAATCAATTGCAGTTTGGGAAAAATTTCTGTTCCCATTAACTATGTCTAGATAATGGTTAGTGCTAGTAAGGGTTCTGATTAGATTTACAAAATGTAGATAAATTATTACTTTTGCTACATTATCTTGGAAGAAGAAGGACACAGAAACAGGAGACTGGGTCAGAGCAAGAAGTTTTTTTTTTATTATTTACTTCTATTAGCTCTAAAGATGAAGTTTGATTAGTGCCATAGACACCAGGAACCTACTTTTTTCTTATTACTACTGTATGAAATTTAACACATGAAAAACAGGCTGACAATTGGTGTGAAATGGGAAATCAGTTATGTTCGATTTTGGCCAGGGGAAAGGTGTCTAAACCACTATTAAGGATTATTGTTAACAGTACAACAAAGGCTGGCAAAAAACATATTAGAGAGAGCAGTGCCTGAAGTGATTGGTTTATTTCTCTATCTTGCCAAATCCCTGGCCTGGTCAGTGAAGCCATCCCAGCTTGCAGTTTTCCATCAGTCTTTTCAGAGTTGGAAAAGAGCTTTTATCATCTACAATGAGGACCTTCAAGTAGTGAGCAATAAAATCAACATGTGCTGGTCCTCTGCCTGCCTGTGATCTAACTCCACTCAGCCTCTGCTACATATCTCAGAATAGAATGGAATAAATCCATTTTGCAATTTTCTTGTAAATCCTCAACTAGGTCTGGGTGCAGTATCAATATCACTAGCAGTATCAAGCCACTTATCTAACACTTAACACTAAACTCAAGCGCTGTTTTGTGGATAGAGTCCATACCATGCCTCAGTCAGACTAGCTTTTATGTGGCCCAACACAGCCACGAGCCATCTAACCCTAAACTTGAGAAGGGATTCATGTCTGAGGCTCCTTTGCAGACCTTCCTGAAAGGGACCCTTCAATGACATTGGTGGCATAGTCTCCTACTGGGCCTGGAATGCAGGCAGCATCTACTGCAACCTGCTGCCCCTTGGTACTGAATGAATTCATGATGAATGATAAAAAAACTACAAGAATAAGGAAGATTATCACACTTACATGAGCAGGTAACAATAGAACTAAAGGGAACAGTTTTAAGATAGATTTAGATTAGATATTAGGAAGAAATCCTTTAATGAGAGGGTGGGTGAAACATAGGAAGAGCTTGCCCTGAGAAGCTGTGGGTGCCCCATCCCTAGAAATGTTTAAGGACAGGTTGGATGGGGCTCTGAGCAACCTGGTCTAGAGGGTGGCATCCCTGCCCATGGCAGGGGTGCTGGAACTAGATGATCTTTATGGTCCCTTCCATCCCTAACCATTCCATGATTCTGTAACTCTATGATTTGTATACTCCACATACCCACACTAGCTCCAGTGATTTTCTATAACTAACCCATAACCAACCCTACCTTTAGCATTATGGCAAAACCCCACCCTCAACAGGCACATAAAGTGTAGGACCTTGTGTGTCCCAGCCCTCATTCTCACTGTAGAAGATAAGCAGAATCCAAACATTGAGCAAATTTAACAAACTTAGAACCCTATCCACAACCCTACAGATACTGCAAACCAGCAGCTCTCCCAAAGCTCTTAAACCAACATGGACAAGGTCGCAGAGGACTAAGGTGTAAAACTATCAACCCAAGCCTCAGTCCCATTCTCAACCCTAATTCAAACTATAACCTTGAGTCTAATCCTTCTTGCCCCTTGCTCATTCTAGTTTTGTCCTAGGCTTGTACAACAAAAAAATTTGAACAATTAGACTCTGACTTCAGCCTTTTCCCACACAATAATGGATCAAGAAGAAATAACCCATTAATCTTTTGTCATAAATCAGTTTCAATGCAATTGTTGCAGAAAGCCCCAATACCTGGCTTGATTAAACTAATATCAATAAATCAATGTATTTCATATTGTGAATTTTGGAGACTAAAACAATTTCATCCCTTGGGATTTTAATGAAGAGTAAGCCAAGACACTAACATACATAAAGTGATCTGTTTCAAAAGTTTAAGATATTCTATAAGCTACATTTATTCTTCTGAATGCTCAGTTATTTTGGAAACTTCTAGAATATTTTTTTCCAAGAAATACCAGATCTAAATAAAGAAGACTTTTATATTGCCTCTCAAAAACATGAACACACTAAATTTAGGACCTGAAAAGCAACAAAACTGAAGCAACCTGTAAAACAGAAAGCCACTGGAGAGAACATATGAAACACTTAGCAGGATTGCCTGCACCAGAGGGCTACAGAGAGAATTTATGATTTAAAAAATTACAATAGTTCAGTTTGAACAAGTTTTAACCATGTAGCCTGCTCCCTCTGAAGGGAATCCACAGCAACTCTCGACATCTCTCAAGAGAGGAACAGCCCATATTTTCAGCCTATCAGTTCAAAATTTCCTTCCTAAAGCTTTTCAAGTATACATGTAGAAAATGGGAAGAGGATTCTTGGGAAATATCTAAAGAAAAACAGTTAATATTTGGATGACTTGGATGCATAATAATTTCACATGTCCTATGGATGTATAGTTTAATAGATGATACCAGAGAATGTAATATAGATTATGTTAATAGGTTATGGATTATGCTAACACAGTGAGTGCTTGTGGACTCTATAGAATAGGAGAGAAAATTCCTTCCTTTAAAAAAAAATTGTCTATAGCAAACACAGAACTGTTTGCTCAATTAAAGAATTTAAAAAGAATTTAGAAGATCTTGCCTGATAGTTTCCAGTGTGAGCAATAATGACAAAATCTGAAAAGCATATTTAGGCTCAGCCCTGCCACCTTTCTTGATGAAGAAGTAAACCACGTCACCTCATTGCCCTCAACACCAAAAGAGGGGGTGACATGTCAGCAGTGGTGACACTCCAGGTTAGCCTGCAGGGCTGGGGGAAAGCACTCCACTTTGCCCAGTCAGAGGTGCTGGAGCTGTAGCCCACCCTGCCAGTGAGGTTGCCAGGGTTACCACAAGGCTCAGAGTGTAGAGATTCAGGATTGTAATAGAGAAGCTCTGCTTCACTAAACAAAAAAAAATAAAACAAAACAAAAAAAAATAGAGAGAGATTATTAAATACTAGAGGATTGCTGCAGAAATAAATAAAACTGGAGAAAACATTAACAGCTATATACGGGCAAAATGCCAGAGCTGGCAAAATAATTGCTAAATCCTGAAATACACGTTAATTTTAAAAAGTGTTTGATAAACCTGGGGAAATTTTTTGCACAATTTCATTAACATTCCTGTCTCTGCTACAAGCTTTACCACTCACACAGTATGCTCACATTTATCCCAGCTATATCAGCAGGACACAGGTGTATCTTGTACCTGGTGCAGGGTAAGATGAAGCCTCAGCTCCAGCCACCTATGCTGGTTCAGCACAGCTCCACCTGCATTTGGGTGCAATGGGTCTCATCCAGGAATGTCCTAACTGAGCTACAGGTTAATTCAGTGTTCAGTTGTAAGGCAGCAGTTTAATCAGGACAGCTGCTGTGCATTGTCCCTTTTTGGCACAGCAGGTCTGTGTGAGGCAGGGTAGCCAGGGCTGGAGACCAGAGCAAGGCATGAAGCCATGCTGCTGAGTGTGCCAGGGGCAAATGGGCAGCCCTGTTTAAGCACAGCAAGAGTCTGGCTAATTTTATTACAAAACCCCTCATTATTACAAAATTACTCTGCTTGTATCTGACTGCAGAATTGAGCTCCTGGTGTAAACACAGCTTTAAAATGTCAGTTCAGAAACTACCAGTGGTTGCTGTGAAATGCACAAATACTACAAAAGCCTCCTCAATTTTTTGAGAAAATTCCATCAGAGACTTAAAACTGCTCATGCCTTTCATCATTTAGTTTTGGCTTGGGTATGGGGTTTTTGCTGCTCCTGTATTATACTCCGCATCGAGGAAATTGCCTTCCTTGCCTTATTTAATGCAATTCATTCTTGACATGGAAACACAAATATTTACATGGTAACCATGCAAAATCTTATGTTATCAGGATAAGATCAGGAAGAGGTGACATGTAATAGAAGAGTTTGAGAGAAACCTTAAGAGTAATGTCCCATCACTTGTATAATCATTTGCAATGCAATATCATTTGCATACTGAGAAAATACTTTGAACAACACTTACACTTTTTTTGAGGAATTGCATTTTATACCTGAAGTTCAAACATCTACTAAAAAATAAAATTAAGAAGGCAAATATAAGAATGAAAGATAATAATTAGTAAGTCCAAAAGAGCCCTTTACCCAGGGAAAAATAATTTTATGACCTTGGCTATTTAGCCTTGTATCTTTACTTATTGTGCAGGTTGTCAAGCAGTATAATTTAATTAGAAAATAGTGGTTCATTATCTTTAAGTTAAGCCCACATTGTGAAGAATTCCACGAAGAAGCAAGAATGCTCATTGTAGCTATTTCTGCTTTTGCCTCTTTATACTGGTGAGCATGCAGTGATGTTAGGAGATGAGAGAAAATGACACAGGCCAGAGGCCCAAGATACTTCTATTTGTAGGTCTTAAATCCATGTAAATGAGTAATCTGTCATTATCTGCAGTAGTGATACGTTTGAACAGGAATCCCTTCATCTGGAGTGATGAGTCTTGTTTCCCCTGGACACTTACAGGGGATTTGGCCTTTAATGGGTATTTAGGCACCAAAGTGGCCCTTTCTGTATTCCTTAATGCTTGGCTTTCTCACAGGAGGAACTGTGATAGCCCAAGGCTTCTGGAGGTTGCACTCATATCAGAAAGCTTTGCATGTCTGTGTTTCCTTTGGGCACATTCTTCAAGCTGTTTTGAGCAATGGGGAATGGAGGACCTGATTCCTCCTTCACCCTTCACAGGAAATCTATGATACCTCCACAGCCTCTGCTTGCCACACGCCAGAAGTACCTTCTTCTGCTGCTTTTCTCAGGAGATTTTAAGCTTCTTTTTTACTCTTTCCACATGTCCAACAGGAGGAGATTCAAACTGGAAGCGAATGTAGACAGGAGACAAAATCCTGCATATAGTGCATCAAAATCCCATGGCAGTAGCCCTTTTATGTGACAGACAGGTTTGGGGGTTCATTGTGGCATGAAGCTGAAGAAGAAGCTGACAGAGAGGAAAAAAATCTCCTAGAAAGTATAGAAAATGTAGGAAAAAATGTAGCCAGATTAATTGTTAGTGCTAATGGTCTGAAAGCCTATCTTCATAATAGTCAATGTATACGTGGATTTATTCACAGTTTTTCTTTCTTTCTACCTATCACCACATTTCCGCAACTTTGAATTGCTTGACCAGATAACTGAATTGAAAAAAAAAAAATTAAGTGTTTAGCAGTAACAAATGGACATAATATAATTTCAGTAATACAATTATCACATGATCCTGGGGGTTTCACAAAATTAAAGGGATTAAATGCCTCTCTAAAGGTTTATAGTTTGATGTGAATCTATAACTCAAAAAGCCTGCTTGCAATTCAGCTGTCCAAGAAAGATATACTTAAGATGCACACAGAGCTTTTGATCTAAATGAGAAACGTGAAGAAAGAAGTTGCCATGTTAAAAATGTGAGGGCACATTGAGGCTGACTTTTTGGATTTTGTATTTTTAAGATAAGTTTAGAGGCAACTAAAAGGATTTTTCCGCCATATCTAGAATAAATGAGAGGACAAAGGGAGGACTGTCCAGAGAACAAACGATGACCTACGAGATTAAAAAGAAGTCTCTTTGTTGCAATTTTTTCATCACTTGTAAGTGACAAAGTGCCAAAAGACAGGTTTGTGGCAGCAGCAATATATTTTCTTCAGGGCAGGAAAATCATCAACAAGGTGTCTGTATATGTGTAGCACTGCTTGAATATGAAAGCAATTTTCTGAAGCCCTGTGGCCTAATTCTATTGTTTTCATCAGGAATGAATATTCTGGATCACAATCTTCAGCAACTGATAATACTGGACACATTGTGAAAAATGGATGGGTAAGTTCCTCAGATGACTGCTGGATAGGGCTACAGTATCATTGACAGCAATATTTGCATTTATCTAAAAAGAGATTAAATGCTAACAAGGTTTCAGTACATTTATCTGCCTGCCTTCTGTGTATGGTTCACATTAAATTAAAGGGGGAAAGAAAGGGAATAAAATATAGAGAAAAAAGATACAAAAAGCATGCTGCATATAGAGAACGATAATCTTCCATTTTCTAAAATACATTTATTCTAGAAAAATATCGACTAGAGATGCAGAAATATCAGCAGTGATACAACTGCACAAAGTATAGGTAATGTGGGATAATAGAAATTATTGAATATTCTACCTCTAATGCACTAATACACCTTCAAGAAAAGTATTATGCATCTAATATTCATTCTTAATATCTTCTGAAAAATGCCTCAGACATATGAGAGCCAGTTCTTTTGCAGCAGGATCATATCCTCCAGCAATTGATGGCAACATAATTTACAAGCTTCTTTAATTATTCATCTCCATCTAGCCTAGCTGGCACCTTCATTATCTTCCCATTCAGAGCATCTTCCAACTTGGAGTAAAGGCTGTGCAAGAGAACAAGTTCTACAGACAGCTTCAAGGGATTTTCTTTTCATTGCCAAGCCGAGATAGTTGTTGACTTCTCCATCCACTCAAAATCCACACAAAAACCCACTGTGGTTGTTGCAGTTATGAAATTGAATTAATGCTTTTTGTAAAGAGTTTCTACACTTTCTACATTTCTACACTGCCTTGCGAATTATTTCAAAGCAATGTCAAATATCTGTATTTGATTCTACTCCTCCCTAAATCAAAGGTAAAGAGATATCTTAGGTAGGAACAAGATGAGAGATGGAAAGCATTTGACTTCATGTAAAACTTCTAGATTCTGATCCCGATGCAGGCAGGAATGTAATCTAGGTACAAGTTTTACCTTACCTGTGTAGCAGCAAAATTAAAGCAGATGGAGGTAAATATAGGCAAAATTGTCTGTTCAGTTCTTTCCATGTTTAAACAAAGGCACATATTCCCAACATTTCAAAGCCCATTTGGACACCTTAATATCTCTGAGAAGCTGAGCAGTACTTGGGAACTGTTAAACCATGTTTCTCCAGTAAACAAAGCTGTAATAAAATTGTATTTTAAAAATTTACATGATTAGTCTGGTAAGAAAAATATTAATATTTTGTATTTAAACTTACTGAGTCTTGATTTTGATTATTTGTAATTTTTTTCATTTAAAAATACCTTTATATGAATTTTAAACAAGACTGTCCAGTTAGTGCAAAAATTAAGACAGTAAAATAACATTGGGAAAATAGTTTTTGGAAATATTGATTATTCGTTATTTACAAACAGAAACTTTCCACTTCTAATCACACAGAAATGTTAATTAGCTCTCTGCTGCAGGAGCAACACAGTTCTGCTGAAGATGCATTAGTAATTTGTTATAAAGTTCATAAAGATGGTTTCCTGGGGCCCAAGCACTGCCCATCCACAAAATTCAATGGGAGCTAGCAGTGTTTAGTCAAGGACAGCCCCTGCCCATAGCTTTATTTATTTCTGCATTTCTGGGGCACCAAAATTGTGCAGTCATCACGGGACATGATCTCCAAAGTGATAGAGTTTGGGTATGCATATGCTGCTACCTGCCTCTCCAGCTGGCAGAGCATTTCCTAAGCTGCAATGAAGCACCAAGGGCTGTCTGGTAACAGGACCCACGCCTTACAAGGTGATGCCATCTCCTGTAGTGGGACTCTATGTTACACCGGGAAGTATTTTTTTGCTTAACCTCCAGGCAAAATGTAAAGACAGCAATCTGTCTCCAACTCCCACTCTGATAAGCTGTGAATAATAAATGTCTGAACAGAACTATGACAAGTGGGGCTGCTATTTAGGAGAACTATAATAGCAAGCACTGACTGCATGGAGTGCCATAAGGACAAAGGGGAACTATTGGTGGTGTTAAACACTACCTGCCTAACTAGGGAAAAGAATGTTCTTTATACTTCCAGTACGAAAAGGGAATCATGGATGCATTTCTATATAATTCTTTTCAATGACAGTATTTTTTGACACTTTTTCCTACAACACTGGATTTCGGAACACATTTAAATAGACATTTTGCATATGTATTATTTCTGTACATATAAAACTGATATAAAACCAATATTGTGAATGTTTGTGGAGTCTGCTATTGTCTATTTAAAAACTGAATTGAATTCACTATTGAATGAGTTTATCTCGCAGCTGCAAAGATAACTTTTGTTTCTTAAAGGAAAATAGTAAAAGTATACACTATAATAGCATAAGAAAATATTAAAAGTGTTTTGCCGTGAATTTCAATGCAATATAACCAGCACCAGATCCTCCACTTCGATTTCTTAAATTTCTTCAAAATTAAAAATATAGCTAGTCACAACAAAATTCCATTACTGGATTGTGGAGACCAGTCTGATTAGGGCCTGGGACTCTGGGAGGGAGCTCCAGAAAGATCAGACTATCAGCAAGAAAAATAAGTCTATTATTTACCAAGATATTGATGTTCTGTCTCTTCATTCAACTACTTCTAACACCACACATGAGAACTACAGTACCGAAAATATACTGTATCAGGAATGGCACACAAGATCTATGAACAATTTGTCCCTCCTGTCATTGCCAGAACAAGCCTCACTGCAGATCAGAAATGAAGCAAAACAAAAGAATAACCTTAAAAAACTTCAAGCAGCAGATACTACATTCAAACAACCCACATATGAAGGCCTAAATTTTCAAAGTTCAAATTTGGAAAAAAAAAAAAGGTATAATTTGCAAAATTCAAATTGTGTGACACAGTATTTCTATGAAATCATACAATGCATACATACATTAGTGAAGCATTTCTGAGTGTGTGTACCTAATTTCTCAGTTAAGAACAGGTATCTGTAGTTTATCATCTACTTGATGCAGCTAGACATGGAAATCACAGAGGTATTTTGTTCAATGTAAATATAATAAATAATTTCAAGAATGAAAATTACTTCAATTCTTACATGTTAAAAGAGCAACTAAGAAACTATAATGCTGGAAAGCTTTCTATGAACAATATTTCTACAGTATTTGGGATACATAAAATAAATAGTCATGCAGTGGTCTCTGGACCATCAGTCACATAATTCCTTTCCTGCATTCATTAGGCTCCATCTGAAAATCTAGGTGTCTTGTGTCCACAGCCCACTGTGCTGGTTTTGGCTTAGGTACAGTTAATTTTCTCCACAGTGGCTGGTAAGGGTCTGTGTTTTGGATTTGTGCTGAACACAGGGTTGATAACAGAGAGATGTTTTTGTTGTTGAGCAGAGCTTACACAGAGCCAAGGCCTTTTCTGCTTTTGGTGCTGCCCCAAAGGCAATGGAGCTGGGAGGTGACACAGATGGGACAGGTGACCCAAAGTGACCAAAGGGGTATTCCAGACCATATGGTGTCATGCTCAGTATACAAAAGGCAGGGAAGAAAGAGGAATGGGAAGACATTTGGAGAGATGGTGTTTTTCATTTCCATGTGATGGGGCCCTGCTTTCCTGGGGATGGCTGAACACTTGCCTGCCCATGGGAAGCAGCAAATTAAATCCTTGTTTTGTTTTGCTTGCATGCAAAGCTGGTGCTTTCCTTATTAAACTGTCTTTACCTCAACCCATGAATTTTCCTGCTTTTACTCTTCTGATTCTCTCCCCATCCTCACTGGTGGGCAAGAGACTCAGTGTCTGCGTGGGGCTTGGCTGCTGGCTAGGGCTAAACCACAATACACACACACAGTATTTTCACAAATTCTCTCTCTTGAAGGTTGGAACATTTCTTTATATTTTAGCCTAAATTT
>JAYDZK010000113.1:21216584-21240148 GCA_034509185.1 Euphonia xanthogaster
CATCTGTGCTCATTTGAGTCAACTTGATGCCCTTGAGTTTAAGCAAGTCTCAGTTCCTTTTGTTCCCCTTCCTGATGTGATTAAAACAATCACATCCTCTTCCAGCTTACTTTTTGCAAGAGCAATAGAACCCTGCTGTAATCTCTATCTCCTGGATCATCCAGGAAACTTTTCTTTGTGATTGTTTCAACTTGATCTCAGCTTTATTGCATATAAGTGAGCAGAATTTGATCAGTTCTCCTGATGAGATCTCATTAAGGCTTTATAAAATGGCATTCATGTTTCCTCCTCTCTTAGAAACATTTCACCTGATATATCCTGTTTACTTTTCACAGTCCTGCATCCAACCAGCTTCAGTCATCCTTTGGCCGGCTAAGACTGTGTCCACATTGCTTAAAGCACCTTGTACAGGCAACAGCAGAGGTCACAGCCACAAATGATGCCAAATGCCTCCTGCCCACTCTGCCTGGGACATGCAGTCCCTTTCTAGTGAGCACCATCTGTGTCTAAATTGCACAGCACATGATCTGGGTCCCCTGTGGCATCTGCATGATACACCTGTGGCCCTAAGATTTCATACTGATTCTCTTGTGGCTTTCCAGTTAGGGTGCCCAAAATAAAATGGAAATTGAGTATGCCAGAGAAATGCCAGACCAGGGACACTTTTTGGATGTGGGTGATATATGAGAGGTATTGGGTTGGCTTGATATATGAGAGGTTTGGATGGCTACACACAGGAAGAAATTAATGATGAAGTACAAGATATGTGCAGAGCAGGAGAAGAGCAAGAAACGAGCTGAGAATTTCCATAATTTCACCAACACACTCATGTGTACTCCTTTCTTCCTGTTATTTCCAAAAGATTGTGATCTCTCTCTTGACAGAAAATGTTCCTACTGCTCTCCATTGACCAGACCACTGCACATGATTTTCAAGTTTTCTTTATAGTTAATAAAAAAATTAATAAAAAAAAATACAATCTCCTTTTGATTATTTTCTGCAGCCATTCCATCCTTAAAATCTCTGCTCTTCCCCTACATTGAATATCAAACATTAATTTGTATTGATTCAGTGATTGTTTACTGAAGAAATAAGACTGTTCCCTACTGACACAGCATTAAACAAAACAGCACCAGTGAACAATAAAACTCCTCCATCATGCAATTATTAGAAAAGTCCACGGTGTAATTTCCCCTATTTCAACTAGCTGTCTCAGCCCAAGCACCACTCAGGACTTACCACAAGCTGGCAAAGAGTCTCAGTCAGCAGTGGGCATGGAGGCCACCTCTTTGAGGATGAAAGGCAATTAATAATACGGACATGGGTTATGCAATGCTGTTGGCTTCTTCATCAGAAAATAGTCTCAGGCCCTCTTAATTTTCTGGTGTAGATTTGGCTGACAACATTATTAGCTTCACCTAAAAATACTCATCTGGTTTTGCTGCAAACTCTTAAATAAATTTAAATCTGAATTTGAATGCATTTCTTCAACGTGTGCCGTGGTTTGCCATTTTGTCAGATCTTTAGAAGTGAGACATTCAGTTAGAGTCATCCAACCTTTCAGAATATTCAAATTTCAGAATTTGAATATTCTGAAATCTAATGGTAAATATCTCAGCTCACTTCATCTCTGTGATGAACAGAACCAGTCTCTGCATTCAAATACCTCTAACCTTGGCACCTTCTGCCCAGCTTCATTACTGGCATGGAAAACCTTGTATTTTAGTATTATGGGGCATTTTTCCTCTCACACTAAACCCATTTAATTCCTGGGTTATATACAGAAGATATTTTCTGTCCATAGAAAAGCGGGACTATGAAAAGAAGGTGGACCTACAAAGGTGGTCAGAGATTGCGATCATACAGGGTTTGTGCAGATCACACAGAGTTTCAGAGGAAAAACCTTATCCGTACAGACACAGCAGCTCCAGCCATTATCCAGCAGAGACACACACATCTGCATTGCTCCCTTACATGCAGCACCAACTCCAGAGTGACACCACACACACCTACAGAGCTCAGCAAGATCAGGGACTGCCTGTTTCAGACTGCCATGACCCTGACTGGCTCCTCTGGGTTCTGAGTAATTAATAAGTGATCACCCTAATGTATTATGCATTCAAAAATCTATTTTTTATACGGACATTTCTTCATTCTCCCAAGTAACATACATGTTGAATTCTTACTAAATGCATTGCTCTAGGTGACTGTTTCATACTTGGGCTGTGCCTCTGTGCCCTTGCTTTCTCAGCTGCACTCACCAATGCTCAGGAAATGCCTGGGTTGATTTTGTTAGCATTTTTATAGTACTGGGAGCAAAAAGGGAGGGGATAATGAAAAGGAAAAGAATCATTTATCAAGACAGAATTAAAAGCAAAACTTTAACAAAAATATATTTGGGTTAAGATTTTAAATGGCATTTGCCTGAATTGTCTGGGAACCAATTTCCACTCACCCTATCCTCCTGTGGCCAGAAGGCTTATACAATGAATTTTACACTGTGATTTCCCCCATATTATAAGAGGTGAGTTATTTCAGATTCTACTGTGCTTTCAGAGTTTCAAAGCTGAGTCTTAACCTTTAAATCTGCTTATTAATACTCATGTCATGGCTCCTATTGAGAAAGAGGTTTAGTGTCACTGTCCTCAATCAGTGTCCTTTCATTCACTTTCATTAAAGAACCATGTTTTCCTGACAAAGGATAACAAATGGACGCTGTGGGTCCCTAATGTGCTTTTTGACTACAGAGCCTGTACCATTTCTCTGAAGCAATGGCAATTATTTGTCATTTTAATATGACTTGGCAAGGAGATCCAAAAACATATGACCATTATTCATCAATATGTATATCTTGTGCTTGCATTAATATTAGAATATCATTATTATTATCCTGACATTGTATGAGCTAGACAAAATTACATCATGTAAAAAATGTATTAAACTATGTTCAGCTGTATCCATGCAGCAAGGCAAAAGTAATTTAAAGACCTGTAGCAGCTCTTTGTTGAATGCAGCAATTCATTCTGATTAGTGAAAAAGTCCTTTTACCTGTGTATTAATGAAATATATTTCAATACTGCTCCACTGTTAATTGAAAACAGCATAGTTCTGTGTTACTGTTGTTACCAAACATACCCAATGATCACATTAATTTTCTTTGTTCTTAAAATCTCATGGTATTCCATACTCCTGACATTCCTGGTAAATTGAAGGGGAAAAAAAAGTCAATTTCTGTTAATTTGGACAAAAGCATAGCCATGTTTTTCCCATTTTTTCCAGCTGTTTTTTGCTGTCACTGTTTTTGTTCAAGCTATTGCACATCTTGAGCTTGTGTACAATACTTGAGTCCAGAACTAGGTTCATTATCATAGTTTCCTGCAGAGGAATAAAAGAGCTGTGCTTATGTCAGTGTCTGTTGCTTTAGATCCAACCACTGACTAAAGCCAGGGGGAAACTCCTATTGTTTCTTGGGTTTGTTGAACATGAAATTAAAAGTGGATGAAGGAAACATCCTAATAATATTTAATACTTTTCTTCTCATTCCCCTCCACCTCATAAATAACACTTCTCTATGGAAAAAAAAAAAAGGTAGAAAAATCTCAGAATAAAAGCTCTGTAATAAAATGCAGGGATTTCAGGTTCTGTCCAAGCAGGCTATTCAGAATGCTTCTCTCATGTAAGTATGACCCGAGGGACAAAGACTCCATCATGAAATAACATTTGAGGTGCTATGTTTTCCCAGATGACATACTTATTTTGGTATGACACTAACATAGCTTAAGAAGATACAGTCCCTTCCACTTTGCAATGCAGCAAGTTCAGGCTTTCAAGGACACTTTCCTGGCAAATTGTTGGAAAAGACAATTCATAACTAAACAGCAATGGCAAAAATTAAAAGAGGTGATGGCAGAGGCAAGTGGCTTCAAAAAAAACACTCAAAAAAAAAGTTTGTATTACAAGGTCTGGACCTAGCATGGTATAGTAATTAATTTATTAGCAGAGTAATTGTATAAACTTGATTTTCCACCTATTTCCATCTCAGCTGAATGAAGATACAAAGAACTTGGATGCTCTGCTCTACAAACTTACATCTGTGAGAGCTTTCCAGATCACTTAACCCCAAGTGTGTCAGTCCCTCCATTTAGTAGGCCTGGATATCCACCGTGATCTTTAAGGGACTCTTCCTTTCATTTATTCTCCTTAACTTTTACTTACAAACAAAAGCTATATTAATATATTATTCTACTAATTTTACATAATTTGTCCATTATTTCCTATTTTCTCCAACCGTAGCACTCTGTCAATTTTGTATCAGATATTTCAGATAAAATTAGCTCACTCTAAAACATTCAAACCCATCACACCAACCATGAACCTTGCTGTGCGCTATGTACTTAGATCATTGTCCATTCTAGGAAGGACTGCTCTTTGGTCACTTGAGTGCTTCCTTAGTAGGTAGAAAAGGTGAGTTGTAATATGCCATTGAACTCCTCCGTAGAACAACATAATGGGAAGCAATAGCTGCATCAATGTAGGAGCAAGCCTGTATGACAGCCAGACAAAGGCACATCAATTATGCAGGTGGAGGGATTTTTGCAGAACACCATTTTGTGCAATTCAAAGACATGAAAAGAAAAAAATCAATAAATCAACAATATGCACAGAACAGAACTGGGATTATAGCCCTAAAAAAAGCCCTGCAAGAGTTATGACAAGTGCTGCCTGAAAGAAGCTTATAATTCCTGTCATTTTGAGCACTCTTTGTAAATAAAGAGGGTGATAGCAAGATACTTAATTCCTTCACACAACTTTCCTAGAAGAAATATCTCATTGACCAATTGCTCAAGTCAACAAAAAATATATAGGAGTGTTGTTTCCAGTCCTTTCACATCATCTTCACTTACATGCCAAATAAGCAGTCCAGGCAGAAGGAGATAAGTGGGTCTGGTCAGAGCAAAACCAAAAGCAGCAGTGGAATGGAGTGCAAAGGGGGGACTGAAGATGTCAGCAGCATAAAAACCACATAATGCAGTGAAGAACATGCAAAGGGACATCTGGACTGCTTTTAAATATAGGTATCTGTAAAGATGGTTGCAAAGGGATTGCTATGTGAAACTTCATGGTCATTTCCCATTCTTCATTAAAGCATAAGAAAGTTTTAGGTATGTCAAGTTGGAAATACATTTTTTTCAGAAGTCAAACTCACAAAGGGACTCAGCATCTCTAAAACTGCTACAGATTTGACAAATACCGAGAGACTGGAAACAGGAAGATAGTAGTGTTCCCATCTCAGAACTTAGGCAGATCAAGTTCTGCAAAACAGAAGGGCATCCTACTCTATAAAACATATGAATCAAGTGCACAAGTTGTGTTTAATATCTTTGTCAATGACACAGAGAGTGGGACCAAGACCCTCAAAAAATGTGCAGGTGACATCAAGCTGTGTGGTGCAGCTGACACACCTGAAGGATGTCACACCTGAAGATGCCATCCAGAGGGACCTGGACAAGCTCAGGAAGTGGGTCTCTGCGAACATCATGAAGTTCGCCACGATGAAGTACAAGGTGCTGCACTTGGGTTAGGACAACCTCCAATCTCAATACAGGCTGGGAGATGAAAGAATTGAGAGCAGCCTTGACAAGAAGGATTTGGAGGTGCTGGTGGATGAGAGGCTGGACATAACCTGGCAATGTGCCCTTGCAGTCCAGAAAGCCAATTGTATCTTGGGTTGTGTCACAAGCACTGCAGATAGAAGGTTAAGGAAGGTGATTCAGCCTCTCTACTCCAATCTGATGGGACCCCACCCAGAGTGCTGCATCCAGCTCTGGGGTGCCCAGCACAGGAAGGACATGGATCTGCTGAAGCAGGTCCAGAGTAGGGACACAGAAATGATCAGAGGGCTGGAACAGGTCAGCTACAAAGAGAGACTAAGAAAGCTAGGATCATTCATCCTGGAGAAGAGAAGACTCTAGGGGAGACCTCAGAGCAGTCTTCCAGTATCTAAAGGGGGACTTATAAAACAATGGAGAAAAACATTTTAATAAGGCCCTTGCAATTGGACATGAGGTAATGGTTTTAAACTAAAAGGGGGTAGATGCAGACTACATACAAAGATTAAACTTTTCACAATGAAGGTGGAGAAACTCTGCAACATGACCAGAGAGGTGGTAGATGCCCTATCCCTGGAAACATCCAAGGTCAGGTTGGATAGAGTTCTGAGCAAAATTATTTAGTTGAAGATGTCCCTTCACATTGAAGGGGAGGTGCACTAGATGCCTCTTAACAATCACTTCCAAACCAAACTATTCTATGATTCTATGTACAACAAAATAATGAAGCAAGATCAAAGAGGAAGAATCTAAAGCTTAGCTACATAAGGATGGCTCTCTGAGAAACAATGAGCTCTGGAGGGAGTAAGCTCTGGTTAGGTGTTTACTCACAAGGCTGTGTTTTTAACACCACTTTGCAATTGACTTTCTGTTTTCCACCTTTTGATGCAAAATCAGTGAGCATGTGGGATGGCCAAAGTAGTTGCATCAATGATCAATTATTGCCTGGAGTGCTTAAAAACATGCCTTTTTGGTGTTTTCTCAAGAGTATATATTATGGTAAGAGCAGCAATATTTCTTCAGTCTTCTGAGAGCATTACCAGGAACAAAGAAAAATGGAAGACACAGTACAATTAAGATCATCACCCTTAAAAAAGAATAGCTATACTGCAAAGCACAGAAAGAAATCCCAATTTTTAAATATTTTTAATATGTACCTCTATCTGGCACTTTAGTTGTGGATCTTTAAGATTTGTGTTGTTAATCTTTCCAGTTTATAGTAAACAAAATAGAGCTGGAATGAGCAAAATGGTTCATGGAAGACCTGAACTGCATTTGAAACAGCAAATTACCTGCTAGTGCTATTCAGATAGATGACATCCTAAAAATAACCTAAAAATAACCTAAAAAAAAAAAAAATTAAAACTGCAGTCTTTATTAGTTTCCTGACCTGGCTTACCAGTGGAAACTCACTACTGGACCCATTGGCATAGCAGTGGGGGAAGCACATGTCAGAGCAAATGGCTTGAAGTGAACAGTGGCAAAAGAGAAGCTGAGAGTGCTACAGAAAGAAACATACATTAAATATGGCACAGTATTATAAATCTCGTGTGAGCTTTATGTCCTTTCAGGACTGCACATTTGTGTAACTGCTCTGAGTGCAGCACCATCTTTTCCTTATACTTCATTGGAGAGGACCCACAGGAACACACTGTGTATGTGCGCGGTGACCACCAGCTGTGGTCTAAGAAATCAAACTTTGAATGAAGTTACAAAGAATGGGCATAAATATCTGAAGGATATAAAGAACAGTTTTCCAGGATGATCTAGAACAAAGCTGTTTAAAGTTTGAAAAAATATGGAACCAATACAATACAAGAAATCCCTTAGTGATCTTAAGGATTTGAAATAGACACAGAAAGGCAGTAATGGCTTTGATGACATGCAGTTCCTTTAGAATGAGACCAGAGCACTGGAGAACAACAATGATGAAACAAGACCTCTAATTTCTACCATTTGGGCATTCTCTTTTACCATTTGATCACCTTCTGCATTGTCTATAGAAAAAACAGAAACGTAAAAAGAAAAAAAATACACTGGGAAGCATGGCTTATGCTAAAATACAGACATAATTAAACAGATTAAAGTATTTTAGCTTCAACCAAATTTTTTTTCATTTTACTGTTTTTGGGGTCTATCACACTGGTTGTTTTTTGCCATATTTTGCATGATGAAGCAATTTTCTGGTAAACTCTCTGGGACAAGGCTTGTCTCCTACAGTTATTAATAAAATGCACAGAATACCAAAACTTTTGTCCCTTTTTAGTTTTCTGAGAAGTGACACTGAGAAAAAAAGCCAAAGAGGAAAGAAAATAAATACAGGTATTATCTTGCACATTTTAAAGCCACAGATGATATATATTATACATTTGTTGCTGCTCTTTTCTTTCTGTGAAGGTAAATATTTATCTTGAGAGGTTAACTAATGCATACTGGCAGTAGGTATCCCAAACACTAAAGTGCTACACTAAGAACATTTTCAAACTCCCCATTTCCAGGTTATTTACTGTCCTTGACTTTGACTGTCCTTTGAGAATGAGAGAAAATTTGGTCTTAGCTTTGATATGCAGTAGGAAAAGCTAATCAAAATCACTTGCACTTCCATTTCCAGCATCTGTGTTGCCTTTTGATGAGGAAGCTGCACACTGAGAGCTTAACCCAAACCAAAGACACTTCTCTCAGGATCCCTGGCTATCCTGACACAGTAAAGAAACTCTGCATCAACTTCAACATGCTTTTAGCTAATCTGGCACCTTGCAGAATTTACCCTCATCATCCCACTTGTATTTTGATCTGGACAACCTGGCATTTTACAGTATAGTTTTGATAGTAAAGAACAGTCAAATTCCTTTAGACCAAAGGGAAGTTTTCCAATAGGAGAGAGGGGTTTTATCCCATTCTAGCTTCTTTCCAAATAGAAACACTGTATAGCACCACTTTTACTTCCACAGTGACATTCTTATGAATGGACAAAAATTTTTCCCATAAGAGATAAGCCTTTCTTTTAGTGAATCAGTTCTATAAAGGTAAAGATGGTACAGCAACAACACATTGGCTTGAATGATATAAGTGGGTCAAACACATTTCACATATATGAAATCAAGATATTTAATGTATAAAAATCAGGACAGTGTTCTTAAAATTGGAACATTACAGCCACATGATCTTATCAAGAAAAAAGCTTTCAATAAAACATATTTACATCTAACCAACCAATACCCAAAAGTATTCTCATAAACATTTTGCAGTCAGGCAAGCAAAAGCTACTTTTAAAAGAAACTGTCAATAATTTCTAAAATAAAGCATAAAAATAACTAAGGTGTCCTTTTGATCCTCGTGAGTATACTTTATTTGTCCTTGAAAAAAATATATCCAATGTACCTTTCAAAATGATTTATTATGTGTTATTGTTACAGTGTTCAATATTGTTCAATACTGAACTACTGTACTGATTACCACTCTCCCAGTCTGCTTTGGTTCTATCATGTGCTTTTATTTACCACCTGAGGCAAGAACATTTTAATTGGTTTAGGGAAGCTTGAACTCTCTTTTATCAATGACACATTTCATCAAAATAGAGCAAAGCCAGGAGCTGTACGTACTCTCCCAGTGTTGCAAAACAATGGGTTTGTTTGAGGGCTTAAGTTTGGAAATGGATCTCTGCAGTGTAAATTACTTAATCACTTGAATAACAACATCAGAACGTCTTGACTTTTTCTTCCATTTTTTAATAGTAACAAAATTTATCAACAAATTGCACTAACTTTCCAAATTTTAACTTCATTCTAGATCAATATATTCTGCAAACTGATCCTAAATCTGTACATCTACCAAAGATCTAGAATATAGCATAACGTGGTTTATAGCACTGTGAGGGACAGAACTAAATCATGTACACATCAATTTTAAAAGTTTCTGTTAAAATAACCCTTACACGAAACAGAGAGAGAATTGTAGTCATGTATGTTTGAAGTAAATTTAATTGTCTGCAGTGATTAGAAAAAAACATCAAGTTTTTCCAGATCAGTACTGTCACTTTAAGAAAGCATATGTCACTTACTTATGGAAGATATCACATGACTTGTAAACAACAAAAGTAAACGGTCTTTCTGTTTTATTAAAAGTGCCTAGCTGAAACAGACACAATCCCATTGTAAGCATTGCATTTTTGAAATTTTTTTCAACAAAAAGATATGTACCAGTAAAATATTAGTAAAAATTAATTAAAAAGCAAGGAATAAATTTATTAGTCTGTTTCCATCAATATTTTCAACTGTGATCATAAATATTTTACTTTGAAATACAGCAAGAATAATACAAAATAAATATTTTTTCAAGAACAACAGAGCTAATGAACTCTTTTCTCCTAGCAGGTTACAGACTACATCCTTCACAGAGGTTACTGCCATAGCTTCTGCTTTTATCCCACCTTTCTGTCTCGACAAAAGGTGAAATAGCTGGCTGGTATCACACACATGGTGACCCACCAGCTGTTTCAGCACATGCACTGGCTCCACATGCACTGACTCATATAAGATTTTTGCATTAGAAACGTACATGATACAAATATGTAAGAAGCCAATGTAGTCTAGCTTATTGTTTTCTCCAGCTTGAAAACAGATATTGGCATTTATTAACCACTTTAGGGTGATTTTTTTTGGGGGGGTGACTGATCTTTAAGCTTTTCCTTTTCGGTCTACCATAATAATATAGCTTAGAGAAGTTTTTAAACATGCTAACTGGAGCTGAATATATTTATTATTTTGGTAAATCTTCTAATTTCATTTCGCTTTAGAAGTGAAATGAGACAGATCTCTCTCCCATTTTTCAACTGTTCATGATTCTGAACAAGCATTTGTATTCAAAACCTCTACAGATGAAAACAGCATTCAATACTGGGAATCCATACTGAGATACGGAGAATGGAATTTATATTTCAGAAGACCAAATGGACTTTCTATTCCCTTCAGTGTTCCAGGTGAGCGGCTGGAAAAGCATCTGGCAAATCTCTGCCAGACTCTTAAGCTGACACAAGGTTAAAGGTCTGGCACCAGCATTTGTGCCAAGTTTCATACTAACAGAAATATGACCAGGTATTAAAGATGACTTTTATGATGCATTTGGCAACCAACATAAAAATATTTCCAACATTATCCTAACCAAGATTTTTATATAATTTATTCTGAAAAAGGAATGAGACTGTCACCTAGAGAACTAATACTATTATTTTATCTTGGTGCTAATACTAATATTATTTGTGTGATTGCTACAAAAAGTGGATATCTAGGGCCTAATTTTAAATAGCTTCCCCTATTCTGTTCTGCTTGGTTCTGGAAAGATGCTTTATAACAGAGCTTTGTTGACAAGTCATAGCTATGCACAGAAAAATGGCAATACTTCCAAATAATTTGTTGAAAATCCATCCAAATTTGGACCTCCTTGGACTTACGATTCTGACCACATAAGTTGGCATCACTGCATTTCTTTACCATGTACAGTTATATATAAGAGGATGCCCAGAATTATATATAAGAGGATGATATATTTTTCGTGCTTATGAAAGACTCACTGGCAAAAGAGTTAGTAAGGTGTTTAAAATTTATTTTCAGTTTTACTTTAAAAATGCTTTTAAAATTTATTTTCAGTTTTACTTTAAAAATGCTTCAAAAGCATACTGCAGGAGACACCTGACCTAACTTGCAACAAATCAATAACAAATTTTTGCACTGAATCCTAATTCATTTCAGTAATCTAAAATATTAATTTTGACACACTAAAATTTAAGAGTCAAGAAGAGAAATCAAACACTGCAGACCATACCTATTAAGAAGTTCAAAGACAGCAAAAGACCCAGCTCTAGCAGCTAGGCAAAAAGAAAGGTTGCTATAACACTTGGTAACATGGGAAACATTTGGTACATTATTATTTCACAGTCTTTACATACACAAACCCAGTTTAAAAGAGCGCACTGTAATATTATGCTCTATAGTTTCCTATAAGGCCTGGTTGATGTGACATAAAACAAACTGTGTGGAAACTAAACTAAGTCCTATGATTTACAATGTTCTTTCCATGTTATTTATTACACTGAATCAGTTTATATATATATATACCATATATACATAATATTAATCTCTGGATTGTTTTGAATTAGCACATTATTCCTTAAATTCTGTTCCCTTTCTTTCCTTTTGTTTATGGGCTGCAATAAATTCTTATTGTTTCTCTTTCTTCATTTTACAAGGTAAAAACTGTTCTTAATGCCTCATCTTATGGGTATAAAAATGGAAGTTGATGGAGCACACTGTTATGATTTATACAGCTTCACCCAGAACTGCCTGTGTATTTAATCCCATAGTGAGACTATAATGTCTGTATAGCTACCATTTGTTTCTGAATAATATTATTTAATACTCAAAATACATAACTTGTCGGGGGGGAGGGGTTTGGGGGGGGAAGCATTACAAGAGAGAAAACCAAGAAAGGCTATAAACAGATTCATTATCAATGTACAACAGCCAAGCTATCTGAAGTCTGACTTTAGATCTGAGCATACATTGCACAGTGGTTTCATCTTGGTGCTTCTCCTCTCTAGAGTATTAGGCTGAAAGAACAAAGATGATCCTGTAACTAGTTACTAGCTTGCATGCAAACATTGCTCTTTTAAGCTTTCAAATACTGGACTGTCAGTGGGGAAAATCTCAAAGCCTGTTAATTTTCTAGCTAGTAACATAGTGGGAAAGCACCAAGATACTTCAGTTCAGGTAGGAAACTGCTAAGCTGTTAATCAACGCACCCCGTATACAATTTATAGTAACTCTATGTTGTTGCTTCAATAAAATGACTTCACCTCTCCATTGAAGATGAGACTTCAAAATTACTAATAAACTTCTCTCAGCAGAAGGAATACACATCATCATCATCATCATCATCATTATCATCACCACGATTAGCCTGGGAATTAGAAATTACAGGAAAAAAGAAAACAGACCAGGAAAAGCAGAAAATCTAGATTTCAGCTGGATCACCATTGGTGTAGGCAAACACCTGATGAATGCAATTACTACGATGTTGTTATAAGTTATCAAATTAAATATCAATATGACATAGAGAAAGTGAAATACATATAATACTGTTCACGGACTCCTAAGAGTCAAGCAACACATTATACAAATGAAAATTCACAACTGATTTCTTCTTCTTTCATTTTAGTTGCTTCATTTTTATATATTTCCCTACAAAACAATACTCCATTGACCTGTACCTATCACTTCAAAAATATGAATGAAGAGAGAGAAATTTCTCTTACTGGCATCAGTCCATATGCATTCAATGACTACCTTAGACAGAAGCAGTTGGAAGGTACCACTGGAAAACACACCAACACCCTACTCAGTGTAAGTCTATTCAGATCAAAATACTGAAGGCAGTGACTAGTCTGAAGTGGCTGTAGTCTCCTTGGGTGAAGATTCCACAATCTATACAGGCAATCCATTGTAGCATTTGACCACTCAGGGCAAAGATTTTCCCCTTGCACTGGGATGAGTTTCCAGTGTTCCAGTGTTCTAACTTTTGGTCACAGGCTCTTGTCTTCCCACTGTGCTGCTCTGAGAAGAGCTTAGCTCTGTCTTCTCAACACTCTCCTGTTGAGGGAGGCATATAGAGCATTAGCCTTCTCTACTTAGGACAGAAAAAACACATCTCTCCTTGTACATCATATGCTATGGCCCCCTAAACATCAAAATGGCTCTCTGATGCACTTGCTCCACTATGTCAATATCTCTTTTGTGTTGGAGAGCCCAAAACTGGACACAGCACTAGAAATGTGGCCCCACAAGTGCTACATAGAGGGAAAGAACCATCATTTCTCTTCAGCTGCTGGCTACCTTCCTCCTAGCACAGCCCATGATGCAGCTGCCCCTCTTTGCCAGAAGTGCAGCTCACTGGTGACTGAGTGCAACTCACTGCCCACAGGGGCCTCGAGTCCTTTTCTACCAGGCTGCTTCCCAGCCAGCGCTGCCCAGTGCTGTTCCACAGGTTTATTCCATCCTGGCACTTTGTATTCTCTTTTGGCAATTTTCCTGAGTTCGCTCATAGCCCATTTCTGGAGCCTGACAACGTTCCTTTAAACAGCAGCCCTGCACCCCAATGTACTGAACACCCCTCCCAATTCATATATTTGCAAGCCAGCAAAGGATGCACTTGATTCAGTCATCCAATGAGAACAAGCATGGTTGGAATCAATCCCTGAGGCAAGCAACTCATACCTCGCTGCCAGGTGAGCTTTGTACCAGTAATCACTATCTTCAAGTTCAACAGTTGAGGTAATTTTCTACCTATCATACTGTCCATTTATTCAGCTCACCAGTTTGGCTGTAGGAGCACTATGTACATTCTTAAAGGCCTTATAATACAACATCCACTACTCTCAATAGCTTAGCTGGTATTCTCATCACAGACTAGAAGGTAGATGATCCTCCCAGACTACATGGCACAGAGGATATATAGGTAAAGAAAGCTTATCAGAGATGAGAGGTGGCCAGAGTACATAAGAAGCAGTCCCATAGCAACTGTTTCCGACTGGTGCAAACTCAAAAATCCAGAAATCTGGGAGGCCAGAACCAGTTAGTTGCCTGCTGTCCTTGCATTTTCTTCTGAAATTTTGTTGGGAAACTTCTCTTGCCCCAAGATTTCTGCTCATTGTAAACATGATGCCCTCTAAAATTCAAAAGGAGTTGGGATTTTCGTTTTCTCTGTCTGTTGTATCAAGTTCTCATGCAAATGCAACAACACTGGAAGCTCAGAAGTGCAAGATTTAGAGTATATCCTTCTCACTCATTGCCTTAAATTAACAGATTCTTTCACTAAAGTACACAAAGCTTGTTAAAAAATTTGCCATGCTAAGCCACACATGAATTTTTCTTTTCAATGTCATATGAAAAATGTTCCAAGCCAAAAACATTTCTCTGTCGTCATGTGAGTCATCATAACACTGACTTACATTCACATCTCCCAATGAGCTCCTCAGTTTTGCTTTCAGTTGCACTGCTACAGAATGAAGTATTCATAAAAAGAAGAGAGGAAAGCTGCACTAGGATTTCACTGTACATAGGTGATGCTGCTGAAAATATACTAATGCTGACTGCTTATGAAGATTTTTTAAGCAAAAATAAATTAGTGAGGTAATAGGAGAGGCAAATGGCTTTTGAAACCCATCCATATGCACTCATGTAATGCTAAGTTTTGTAAAACACTATGCAAGGATGTACCATATGTCAAATTGCAGAACAGGCTCTGACACTACCAGTTTCATACATTTAATAACAAGCATTCAAACTTCAACCATTTCTAGTGACTGTGACAAGATGCTTGAATATCAGACCGTCTCCTCTGTTTTCCACAGCCAGCCATCTTAAGATGAGAGTTGCCATAATACTTTAAATTTATGTGCTGATTATTTTTCTTAAAGCAGCGTTAGCAGCAGCAGTCCCACTGTTGTGCTGAATGGGCAGTCTTCTTTTTAGCATTAATTTTCAGGTTTCTAAGAACATGTAATACCCAAAGCTAGTTAGTATATTTCAAAGAGGCAGCAGGGAAGCAAAAAGAAAACAAGAAAACTCTTCTTAATAGGCTCAAGACTTTCTGGAATTGTTAGCTTCACAAAACCCAAAGAAAACTGAATTTGTACAAAACAAGGAAACTTGTTTATTTCCATCTAACGTCAAAATTAAAATAAAACAAAACATTTCTAATACTTGCAGTTATGCTCTGTAGGGACTGTGAATCATTCCAAGTGTTTTATTTGAGGAATAGATGGTTTTAAGTAACAATCAAATGTAGTGTTGAGGAAATGCTCCTATTCATCTACAGTTTTTAACTGAAAGAGGCATGTGGTATTGAGGATATGTTCCTAATTAATCTAGACAGTTCTAGATCACAATTGCCTCTTGAAGCTTTGATGTCTATCAATTGCTGCTAAGAATGACAGGAGAGAGGTTATTAGATTTTACTAGTATTTATTCTTTTGTTTTTTTAAAAAATAAAAGAATGGGAAGAAAACAAAAATATAAGCATAATTTTGTTTGGGGAGAAATTTAAAAGGAAAAAAAAAAACCAACCCAAATTCTAGCACAGTTTATATGTTCAAGAATAAAAGTTGTCAGTAAAAATGCCAACAGTATGTAAAAGGGAGACAGCTCATGGTTGTTGTGGGAAACCGTAAATTTGAATTCTTCACTTTGTATATTCCAAAGCAGATGTTCAGCTGCTATAAATCAGCAAAACTCCCTGACCCTTAATTTCTTAACCACACGAATGTGCTGAGGATATTTTTTTTTTACCAAATTCAGTTAAGCTAAGTAGCAGTACTCTGGCTATTCTAAGAACTACAACACCCTCTATTGGGCAAAGAATTTTCATTCAAATACGGAACACCAGTTAATTTCAATGATCCAAAGCAACCACTGGTTGCATTCTTCCAAAGGTCGAGCTTGAGTGCATGATGCACACACACGGAGTCTATACAAATGAGCTATATCTAAATATAATGTTATATAAAATCCTATGATTTATTTTAGTGTGATAACATTTTATAAAGAGAAAGTAGGAATTAATCTTTTGATGAAAGAAAAGACCATCTCAACTCAATAATGAGGTTACTCTTGAACCCCCGTTTCTCTGAATTCTTTCATTTGATGGGTGCTTTTATAAGTACTGCCCAACATCTCCTCTGGACAAATCAGCGTTCCCAATATGGGTGCTCCTTTTAAATCTGACCCTTGCATCCTCCCTTATGTATTCTTAAAATGTCCTAAGTATGTAATACTTTTTAAGGTTGCACTCTCACAGGCCCAAAGAACTTACAGATTCTTGCAGAGAGAGTATCAGTATGAAAGCAGATAGGATTTTCAGCTGCCTCTGTGAAAAGTGATGAAATAATGAATTTTCATCACAAATCAGAAGGATACAATGTCATACAGGAAGAAATAGATTGTTGCAAAAATAAAAAATCAGTAACATTTAGATTAATACTCAAGAGAGAAAACAATGGTTTAGGATGGAAATTTATGAAAAAGGCAAGCATAGTTAAACAGAAGTATTGTAGATGAAGGGGAGATGAGAACCAGTGTGTCAGGGTTTTAAAAAAGAGGATTTTGAAACAGAAAACTCGTAAAAGTAAGAAAAATAATTTAAGAGAGCAAGACATTTAAATGGACAAATGGTTTTGATTGCCACACTTAGAGAAGGAGTTGTCCATCCCTTTAGTAGAGACCACTTTCTGAATATCTGTTTTCTCCTGTCAGCCCTCTGAACCACCTCTTTGTTCTGCATTCTCCCAACATATCACCTGCTTGGAAACAAAACCTCCCCAATCAAACCAACTTTCCAAGATAAAAGAGTAAAGTTAGTCTAAACATACTGGGGCCATCACTGGAAACCAGTCCTTTTAGAAGACTGAACTTTCCTGTTTAATTTTGACTAAATAATGCATATTTAATCCTTTTAACATTTCAGTGCAATTAACATATTTCAATTCAGCTTTTTTTGAAATCAGAAATTCAGTTCCTTGTATCAAATAACTTTTTAGTTTGAAATGCAGTTCACATTACTAAATTTGATGAATCTAAATGCCTTTTATCTTTCCTTTTGTGCATTGTCATTGCCAGGTAAACTCTGCACTTAACCAGAGGATACTGACGGCACAGCAAGTTATTAGCCCACTGGATCATTTGGCTTTTAGCTTGCCTGAGCCACTTCTAACTAATAATGCCAGAGGTGTAGTATTAGTATCACTGGGTTGGAACTTGTCATCCTTAATTTAATTATCCTACTAATAATCTTAATAATTACAGACATTTTTCCTTGCCAATTACAATGTAATTTTTTTTTATTTTTTCTCATAAAAATGTGAAGCTCATAACCCAAAGCATGTGCTGAGAGCTACACACTGAGTAACCACGCGAGGATAATGGATGTTTAAATTTACCTGTCTTTGTAAGATCATTTCATCTGAAAATAATAGAGAACCTCAGGATGCTTTGGGAGGGAAAAGATGACTCTTGTCTTTAAACAACATGAAAATGCCATGGTAACTTACAAAAAATGAATAAATGACTGTTTCTGAAATAGTCCATTTTCTTCTTCCATACACTTATGAATCCTAAGTGAAATGCAACAGTGAGTAGAATGGTTAAGTTCTGATGTAGATTGTACTAGGAGTACAGGGATATTCACTCACTGGTGTTTCTGCAAAGGATGGAGTTTTAGCCCCAGCAGTTTTAAACAGCTTACCTAAAACTAATCTATTGTCTATAGCATTAAGACACTATTTATATATATGTTATATATATAATAAATAATATATGGTATATACACAAGAGAAAACTCTTTTTTACCTTGCTATCAAAGAAAGTTGTGATTCTCCTGAAACTCCTTCCCATTCCCTCCCTCCCATTCCTTGGGATTGACAAAGATGTCAGTCTCAAGCATTCACATACACAGGACAATCACTGGTTTGTTTAGTCTCATCAACAGATTCTGAGAGCAAATACCAACTATGAAATTGCCCTTTTGCTCTCTTCTGTAATTTCAGTAGGAGCCAGTAAATAAGAAAATTTTCCACCTAACACTTATTCATCATTTTAAAAGAGGAAATAAGAAACATGACAGCTTCCTGTTTCTTAGACTTGGACTCATCTTCTCAGAGAATTTGGTCGTGATACATAGCTCAAAATAAAAGTTTTACCCTCCTCTCAAAACAAGGAGGCCTAAGGAGAGACAAAAGAGACCACGAAAGTGTCAGGGCCATAGAACGTCTCTTGACACCTGAAGAATTTAAATTTTGGGTCCCAATTTTCCTCCGAGTCTTTATCCTAGCAGAAAGCACCTTAATCTGCTCTAGATTGGAGGATCTTTTCCTTTGCCAGAAAAAAAAAAACAACTAGGCCACCCGAATTCAGGATGGGTACATTGAACAGATAAGCACGACCATGTTCTTGTCCCTTCCATATAATGTCCCACTGTCTGACCTCAGCACAAAACAGGGATCAGCATCTCTTCCCACCACCACTTTGCCATCACTGCTACTACAACTACCTTAATCTCTTCAGTGAGAAAGATGAAAGAATGAATGTCAGCCGCAGTCCAAAACTTGCCTCTGCCACAAGGAATCAGCATTCTCTAAGCTGGTGACATTCATCATTCCTCAAACAGAGATGTGTACACAATGGAATTTTGAGCATGACTTCTGATATTAAAATTTCTCCTCAGTGATCACCCTGAGAGAAAATAGTTATATAGTACTTCATGTTGTACTATAAACAAAGTTCAGATAGATTCACACCAGTAGGAAGTAGGCATCCAATCCCAGCAGGTAGACAGCTAAACATTTTCGTGATTTGGTTCAACATTTTCTAGCCTACCACAAGTTTCAACTTCTTAGTAACATTTTTGCTATACAGATCTGATTGATAGACTGATTTTTGTTTTGCTGTTGAGAGGGCAGAAGCACACGGTGAGGTAATTAAAAGAGGGGAGTAAACAGAAAAGGGAACTATAGAAAACTTTAATACACATTTTTACCTCCTCAGAAGAATTTAGTAATACAACACCATTGCAATTCCCCATGGATCTGTATGAGCTAATTAGCCTGCCATTAATTAATATATTTGTTTTTCCTACCACTCAAACCAGCTTTTTTAAAGACAAGTAAGGCAGAACTATCTCAGTGTAGATGAACTTTACTGAGATATGTCTGGCAAAAATCTACAATGTCTGTAATATGTACTCGTGTCTGTCAACAGTTCATTGCAGTAAACCCATAAATTCTCAGTAAAAAGTTTCATGAAGAGATTTAATTCTTTAAAAATATATTAAGTAAACTAAATAGGACTGCACACTTAGAGACTATATGCTTATGTTCTTTACCTACTCCTGTCTAGCAGAGAAGTGTTCTAAGATGTAACACACTGCAACCAACAGAATGAAGCTAATCTGAGTTTGGATTAGAGAAGGGAGAGAACAGTACCTGCTATGTTTTCCTAAAACCCCAAACCCACCACACTAGACTGCAGAGAGAATCAGCTGCACAAAAAAAAAAAAAAAGCTGCATCTTAAGTCACCAAACCAACCACATGATGGCAGTCCAACATTAAAAAAAAGGAAAAAAACTGCATTAAGAGAAACCATTTTAAAAAGTAGTATAAAATTGATACATATTATTTATAATATAACCAAACAATGCTGCAGAGCAGTAATTTTCAGTCTCTCTCTGTTTGCACACCTCTAAATACTTGAAGGACTTAAAGACCCAAAATGCAGGTAAATAATTCTGTTTATCTTCCATGAAGCCCTGACTTCATGGACAAGTTTTTACATCCCAGAGTCCACAGAAAAAGGATTTAAATACCAGTTTCATAATTTTAGAAAATACTATTTTGAAGTAGTAGTATGAATTTTTGCACACTCTTTATTAAGAGTTCTGACTTCACTTACATCTATTTCTGAAATCCAGCATAGCTGTCAATGCACTATTGTACAACTCAGCTTGTAGTTTCTTCTAATCATCCTTTTTAGTTTCCTCCTCACTAACTGAAACTCAACTACCAACACAAACTCACACACAAAGCTTCCTGCCCAAATCTTTGATAGGCATATGCAACACATCATTACCTATAAGAAACTGATGACATCCAGAGTCCCATTTGCTTGGATTCAGTATTTGCTACAGCCGATATATAGTTTGATTTTTAGCATTTTTATTAGTGAGGCTAATGATTTCAGTGATATTTCATGGTATTTTCAAAATAATTTCCCAATGCTTTTCCTAACCAGCATGACAGATTGTTCCAGTTGGCACATATCCCCAGAATTGCTCCCTTGTTCCAAGATGAATTAATTTTTATTTGTCTATATTGAATTGCATGTTCTGTATGCCAACCAAATCAAGATGGGCAAAATCATTTAACATCTTGTGTCTCTCATTACTCTTTGCTTTTGCCAGTATTGTGAGTAACTCTGAAAATGTGTTTTCTCATACCAAATTATATGGATCAAATTAGCAATATCAGAGTTCACATCAGTTGCTGGTGAGAGCATTTTTACACAATACAAGGCATTAGCTGCAAACCAGTCACTGCTACACAAAAATACTGCTACTGCACCAAAATGTGGGAATGTGTAATTCTAACTCAGGTTGGAAATACAGATTTAAATTTATATTGTGATGTTACAGGAGATATGAGCTGCTAGATCACCTGCAGGTCTGTAATCACAGATTTGAAGAATGCTTATCAGCATTCTTCCACTCTATAGTGACAAAGTAAATTTGCTGCACTTTAATTTAGAGCACATTAAACTGTGGAATCTCTTCTAGCTCACAGGTCTCCAGGTTGTGACTCAGCTTTTCATTTATGTGGAAAAGTTTCACTGTGAATACCTGTTTGTACCTATGAAATCAAAGGACATGCTCATTAACTTCATTTCCACTATCACTGCAGAGTCATAGAATCATTTAAGCTGGAAAAGACCTACAAGATCAAGTCCAACCTTTGATCACCACCTTGTGAACCAGACCATGGCACCAAGTGACACGGCTGGCCGTTTCTTGAACACCTCTAGGGATGGTGACTCCACCACCTCTCTGGACAGTCCACTCCAATGCTTGATGACCTTTTCCATAAAAATTCTTTCTTATGTCCAGTCTGAACCTATCCTGTTGCAGCTTGAGACTATGTCCTCTCATCCTGTTCCTGGTTGCTTGGGAGAAGAGCCCACTCCTCACCTGGCTACCACCTCCTTTCAGGTAGCTGTAGAGTGATAAGGCCCATCCTGAGCCTCCTCTTCTCCAGGCTAAACAACCTCAGTGTCTTCAGCCACTCTTCATGACTCACACTCTAAAACCTCCCCGGCCTCATTGCCCTTCTGTGGAGACACACAATGTGTTTATTGGAGTGTTGATCCATGACACCAGAGATGGAAGAGGAGGAGGAGCTTTTCCAGCCTTGTGGTGCTTCTGCGTGGTGCCATACAACTCCTCTGCTGTACAGCAGTGGCCATCACCCCATTGTAGGTTCAGCACCCTTGTTTTACAGTGCCTTCTTCCCTCCCTCTACTGAATTGTTTTTCAGATTGCACCCTGAGCATCCATGACAATACAATTTTTTTTCCCTATGACAAGCCCAGGAATGTGAAAAGCTGGCCTAAAACTTGCGCTTCTTTTCTCTGCCTTGTAAAGCCTTCCTATTAATGGATATAGTCTGAAACTTGTTGAGCTGACTTACACTTGCACCATGGCACCATTTTGATGATTTGTTTTCTGAAAAACTTCACATGTATGTACAACAACACACTTTAAAATAAATGTACTTTGGTATTTTCCTCCAGCTCATGGGATGTTTACAATTTAAAGCCTGGTATACATTGTATTAAACTCAAAGTACTACAACAACATTTGGTTTTTACTGCACTATTGATTTGAAAGACAAAAAACCTAGCAACATGATGGCCTTTGTTATACTATGTACAGAACACAATTTTGTTGTCATGATGCCTTTAATTCTAATTAAATTCCTTCTCATTGTTTGCAGCTCTTTCTTTATGCTAAAAATCAAAAAGTGTCCATTATAATTGCATTGTTTATTCATAGAATCCATTCTGATGACCAATATTGAAGGAAATTGACAACTTGTCAGTAATTATTCAGAAAATGCTTAACTGTGCATATACTTGAAAACGTTCAAAAATCAGAAGTACAACCACCCCATCTTCTGATCAATTTGTGGTATGACATGTCAGAAAACTCAGAAACACGCTTGATAGTGGTTATTTTCATATTTAATTCAGAATGATTGCACATGTAACAGCCTCAATATGTGCTCTATCTTTATAAAAGCACCAAGTGTATGATGAAAGACAAGGAACTACACGAGAGAGTCCAGTGGTGGGCCACACAAATGATTAATGGACTGCAGCATCTCTCATACAAGGAGGAACCGCTGGAACTGGGCCTATTAAGACTAGAGAGCACTGAAAGGGAATTTAATCAATGTATATAAATGAGGTATAAATACCTCAAAGGTGGGTGTCAAGAGGGTGGTGCCAGGCTCTTTTCAGCGGTGCCCAGTGACAAGAGGAGCAATAGCCCTAAACTGAAACACAAAAAGTTCCACTCAACGTGAAGTAGGATTTTTTTTTTACATTGGGGGTGGCAAGAGCACTGGCACAGGCTGCCCGTGAAGTCTTTCACTGAAGACATTCAAAACCCACCTGGAAACGTTCCTATCACAGGCTCCAGGTGACTCTGTGTTCCAAAGGGCTTGGACAAGTTAATGTGGAGATTGTCGAAGGGGAGATTCAGATTAGATTATTAGAAAAAACTTTTTCACCCTTACGGTGGCACTGGAATAGGTTGCCCAGGGAGGCGGTGGGGTCGGCATGCCCGAAGTGTTTCACAGGTGTCTGGGTCTGGCCCCTAGTGATGCGGTTTAGGGGTTACAGTGGCGGTGCTGGGTGATGGCTGGCTTGATGCTCGTAAAGGTCTCTTCCAACGCCGATGATTCCATGATTCTCTAATTCTACCTCCAGAGCACCCTTCCAACCCTACCGAAACAGTAATTGTTTAAAAAGGGGCCACTACACCGCAGCTCTATTCCGGCTGCACACTGCAGGAAGAATTCCAAGCGCGAATACACAACAGTTTCATCTCGGGAACCTTCAAGTCGAAAGGCTGCTCCCTAAGGGAACAGCACCGTCCCGGAATCGTCACAGTAACGACCAGCCCCACACGCCCCCGGGCCCGCGGAAGCACCAGGGCCTGCTGGGGAAGCGGAAGGGCCGCCCCGCCCCGCCCTCCTCCTGCGAGCGCCCGTGCCCTCGCCCCAGCCCCGCGCCGCCGAGGTGGATCTTGCGGGGGAGGGAGAGGCGGATCCCGGAGCCGCTGCCGTCCCGCGGGGTCCC
>JAYDZK010000113.1:21249069-21295652 GCA_034509185.1 Euphonia xanthogaster
TATTTCTATGCTAAATTATCCATCACTTAGTGAAGTATTACATGGTTTTTGAGGGACCACTGCTATTTTATTAATTCACAGATGGGGTGATTTGCCTTTGTGACTCCATTAGCAAAAGACAATATTTTTGTCTGTTATAATTAGAGGCATTCATCCTTTTTGTTGAAAGCAATGTGGTGTCTTATCACTGGAGTTCTAACTTACATGTTTCTTTAGAATTTCAGCAATTTCCATAGTCTTCAATTTTATTTTGTAATTTACTGGGACCTGATACATCTTTAATTTTGAAAAGTCTACATGCTTCTTAACCCTGGAAGAATACTTGTCACTTGTTGCTGAAAAGGAATTTTGTAGAAAATTCTCCAATGATTTATTTATTCTAAATTATTCTGGATCCTCTGTTATGGAGAAGTAACCTTTTTCCATTTGTCTGTGCAGTATCAAACAATTTAAATCACCTTCTGGTAAATTACCATAATTTTTTTTTAGTCTGGAATTTTTCAGTTACCTGCTTTTTGCACATGTCTTCTCTCCTTCATGAATTACTGACATCAAGGATCCAGGAGACATCATCTGTTGCACTAAGATGAGGCATCCAGTCCTATGTAACTACTGCAGAGTCAGTGACTTAGAAAGTTTGTCTGTGCACATATGATCAGAGAGTTGTATTTGTTAATCTTTAAAAAGGAAAGATCTAACGTGTTAAAAGATAAGCTGCTTTTCTTTTAGTTTTTGTTCACAGTTTGTGCCTTAAGAAATATGAAAATCTCTTCACATGAGAGCATATTGCTTATAGAGGTTCTATCTTTTGATGAAAGCAATATGTTACTCAGCAGTTTGTGGCATAACTACAAAATAAGAATTGTACAAATAGGTTTATATTGCACAGCTAGTTATAGCAATTTGTAGTGCTGGAGCTCTTTGTTATGAGTCATCTTCATCTGTTTCTAGCAAGTGCTCCCTGTGCTTTAGAAGGCTCAAACAATAATAATTTAAATGATATTTAATTGAAAAAACAGATGGTCAGTGCGTAAGAGCTCCAAGGTGAGCATTTTTAAAAGTAAGAGAAAGTATTATACAGAAGGTTTTATCTGCAATTTTTCTATTTTATCCTTTGCAAGATAAGGCGGTTGTAAGTCTGAAATTTCAGGGGTTTTTTTCCTTTTTTTTTAGTTGTCTCTGAAGCTCTTGCCAGTGATAGGAAGTTTGTTTTCTGCATAAAGTGAAGCAGAGACTAGTTATCTACAGGATCTTACTGTCCTGTTTTTTTAATGTATTCCTTGATTTCAAAGGACTTTTAACTGTAGAAACTGTTCAACAGTGTTTTTAAACACACACTCAAGTTAATAATTACTCTCAACACTGACGCTTATTAACTAATCCATTCTATTACATAACTACATTTTTCATGTTTCTGTGCAAGTCTTCAAGTTCTGCCTGACTTGTCCTTAATAACATGGAATGTGCTCAAGGAAGACCAGGATACATTTCCCATGTACAGCCTGCTTATGTCATGGGCAATGTTGATCTCTTTCGTTGTTTCTATTCTACATTCCCTGCTAGACACTGAATGCACCTCTCCTATGTACAGCATTTTGCCTTCTATGTGTAATGCTGTACTTCCACCAATTTAAGATATGTTAGTTAGGTTTGGGCTTTTTTCCCTTCCTCTGTCTTGCTATTTACCTGTAAACCATCATCTTAACCTGGTTAGGGGTGGGACAAAGATGTTGAGAAGAAGATATTATGAGTAATGCAAAGTTGTGTAACTGCTAGTGCAAAGGAACACATTTATTTCTTGCTTGGCTGGTGTACTCAATATAAATAGAAACTTGCATTGTCATAGTTGATAGGAGTTAAGAGATGAGTTGGTTGAGCAGGGAGCATTACAGACACAGTTCCATATGGCAGGCTGTTTGAGAGTTGGATATGGGGATATGTTTATAATAAAGCCATGAAATATGCTTAGACACAGCATGATAGAGTATCATTTTAAGGAATTTCTAAACAATTGTATTTCTCATACATCTCATGTTCTCTTGCTGTTTGTTCTTTTTCGTTCCACTAAGCACTGTCTTTATTTAGCATTGTTTGGGTTATGTATAGCTTAACTTCTCTTTAGAATTTCTACTTATTTCCCTTTATTTCAAATAGTAATTATCTTAGCATTTCACTCTGTTCTTTAGTAACAGAATGAAACTGCCTGTCATCCTGCTCTGTGAACAAAAGGTGGATTCGAGCACACTTACTGAATGCAGTAGCATTTTTCATCTGCTTTTGTGGTGTATAGCAGTCACTTGTTGGCCATGTGTTGGCTTTAGTAGTGCAAGTTCCCAGGTTCAAAGATTGCTTTATATGAGTTAGTCCCTCTAACCTTCTGCTTACAAAAACATGTGTTCTTCAAGCAAGGTTAGTTCTTGCAGCATTTTCTGCAATTTAGATTCATTGTTTCATATTTTATAAAAATGTCTTAAAAATACATTTTTTAAGTCCAGTTTTAATCTTGGTAATCTAAGCAATTCCTTGCAGTTATTCAAATGACAAAAACTAAAATTCTTAAGACCACTGCTGCTGTATTTCTTAAGTAGAAAATGGAAGTATTCTGTTGCTTGAGAATCAGTTGTATTTGCATGTAGGGCAAATTAAGTATATCTGTCAAAATGCAATCAGAATAGGCATAAAATGCCTTTTGAGGAATTCTGGTGGGGAGAATTGATCAGTAGTACTAACCCTAATGGCTTCAGATCTTAACTGAATTGAATGCAGCCACATTCTGTAGCTCGGTGATCAGACATTGTTTAAATACTCAGCATCAAGTGGTATCTATCAGAAAGCAGATCTGTCTGTTTTCTGTATTGCTCTATGAGCAGAAAGATAAAGAAAATAAAAAGGAAAGGTATAAAGCCTGTGTTGAACTTGGGAAGATACTAATGCTGTATTTTTTTATGTCCTGGATGCACACTAATTTGAAAGGCTGTTTATCCTGTTATTGAAAGAGAACAAGAACTTACTTAAAAACAGAATGTGTAACACTGTTTAGAATAATTCTACTTTTTTGTTTGTAATAAATAAGCATTAAAGGGAAAAAAATGAACTAAATTTCAGTAACAGAAGTGTATATTCAAAGAAAAAATACAGCTTACCTACGCTGATAAAATTATCATGCTTGCTTTTCTAGGAAGTAGTACTTCTTGTTAACCTGCAAAATTATATCTATAGTATGCATATGCTTGGTGACTTTGTGACAGCCACATTTTGTACAAAATCAACAGCTCAGTATATGACAAATATTTCCAACATGCCAGTGGCTTTGTGCTTTTAATAAATTGATTATTCCAAATAGAAATGTTCTCACTAATTTGTATGGTGGAATCTTAATGTTGCAATAAATTAGTTTATACTAATCAGTTAAATTTAAATGTCAGGAGCGGATTAAGAATATAATTAGAGCTTGAAATTATTCTAGCTTGCTGTGTGTATCTTGTGTCATTTTTTTGCCATGTGTAGTGCTGAAAAGTGTCTCTTGTGTATAGCTGCCTTGGCTGTCGAAGAGCTTGGCTTTGAGCGATTTCATGCATTAATTCAGTAAGTAATATGTTGGAACATTTAAAATGCAATATTTTGAAGTTACACTAATATTCACAGGCCTGAAAGGAGTATGCTGAGGAACTTTTTGTGTGTTACTCATCAGGTTAAACCTGAAATCCAAGTTTTAGTTTGGGGGGTTTTGTGTTTTTTCTTTGCATTTTAGCCATTTAAAATGGAATATCATTTTGAGCATAAGTATTAGACTTTAAAATAAAACCAGAGCAATGTAATGGGATAAATTGATTAGATAGTTTATGCATTTCAAGTTTATGAACACAGGGTTCTGGGAATCGTATCAAGATTACTATTTAAGTTAAAGATTTTAATCCTCAATAATTATATAATGTCATCAGTACTTTTTCCTAATTTGAGATATCATAAGAAACATTTTTTTAAAATGTTTTACGTACAAAACTGATTTTTGTTTCATACTTTAAACACAGTTCTTTTTTGGGGGTCTAAACCCAGAGCTCACAGTTCTAGTGAGTTTATATTTAAAGGTAACAGCCTTTTATTTTCATAGTGAGCAGTTGGGTAAACATGATACAAATCAATCCTTAAAGAGTAAATAAAGAGCAGCAGAATTAAAAAAAAAACACCTGAGATGGAAAATGTTTCTAATTAGAACTGAAATAACCACAGCTCATTTTATCAGTAGTAATTATAGTTTATTTTTTAAACCCATTGTCATATAAGGAAATTAGAAAGAGAGGAATATAAAATATCCATAACCTTAGCTGTACAAAACACTAATTCCCTGCCCTTCCTCCTCCCCTCCTGCTTACCCTTTCAGTCTTTGGACTTGTACCAAATTAATTTTTTTCTGTCATTCTCACTGTGAATCAGTGCTCTGGCATTTGCCTTTAGACATCAGGTGGATTTCAGAACTGGCTTTGCCTTGCATACCTTGTATGCCATGTGTACTCTACTGATGAAGAAAGGATGTTTAGAAATCAAGTATTAGCCAGAGTACACCCATCTGTGGATATATTTTTGTAGATCTTTGTTTCTTTTTTAAACAAAGCTTACTAAAAGTGTGGAAGAAATCAGAAAAAAAATAATGTACTATTTGTGTAAGCTAAACAAAGACTATGATCTAGTTTGAATTACTCAAACTAATGTTTGTGTTCTGAAATTTAATATTTAGCTCTAACTACCCAAGGAATTGCAAGTGTGTTGCTTCGCTGGGATATTGGTGAATTTCTTCCTTTCCTCGGTTTTTATTTCAGTTTTTTTTTTTTTTTCCTTTTTAAACATATGATCACATGGTGTTACCTTATCATTCAGGCAGTCACCATATTATGCAATAAGATAGTATCCCAAATGTCAATGTACCACTGTTCAATGTTTTGAACAATTTACTTTTTCCAGAGCTAGTGTCTAACAAAGTAAAGTTCTTATGGGAAATAAAATAATTGCTTCAAAAGCCTGGAAGATAGTCTTACCTGGTTAAGCAGAAGGTTTTTCTCCATTGTTTCTGGGCTGAATGTCGTTCAGGACACTACATAATGCAAATGTTATTTTGATGACATACAGTCTATTTGCAATTTCAGTAACCTTGTTTTATAGAATTACAGTAGTGGTGCAAGACACTCAGCTCTTTCACACATATGTGTAACTTTATGGTTAGTGTTTGCATTAAAAAATCACTCATTTTTGCATTTTGCTCCAGAATTATTTATCATCTGCAGATGGCAGTTACTGTAACTCCAGAGGAGCTGCTGTGTCATTCTGTATATAAGACCAGATCTGTTCTACTTTTACTTTGACATTTTCATGTTAGGTGTTAGTAATTCTTGGTAGTGCTTTGTGACACTATTCTAATGCTTCATCTCAATACATGCTTCTTTTCTGTTGTTTGTTGGTTTTTTTTTTGTCTTTAGCAAACGAGCATTCAAAAGCTTCCCTGAACTGAAGGCTGCAGTTTGGGATCAATACTCAGCATGGACAAACAGATTTGGAGTATTGCTCTTTCTGTATTCTGTAATACTGACAAAGGTTTGTGGGTTGCTTGATGTATTTTTGGGTGGGTTTTATTTCTTTGTTAAGAGAAAGTTTGGTCATGTAACCCTTTTTCTGTAAAAGATGAGCAAATAAACTGATGAGCTAACTCCAGATAAATTGATGAAATGGTATCTTCATCTATGTTGCAGTACAGTTCCAGCCTAAAAATTTAAAAAGCTCAGTCCTTTGGTTTTTTGAGGTTTTGGTTTGTCTTTTTTTCTTTTGATCTGGGAGACTTATACTTACACATTTTGAAAACATCCTTCCTTGCAAGATGTTTGAAAACATCTTCCACTGAAGAGAAAGCAGCCTTTTTCAGTTCATGTAAAAACATCAGCCTCCCAGTGTTTTACTGTTTTATTCTGTTGTATAAATGTTACAGCTCATTCCTTAAGACAGCAAAAATGTTTGTAATTTTTCTACAGGGTATAGAAAACATAAAAAATGAAATTGAAGATGCAACTGAGCCATTGATAGATCCTGTTTATGGTCATGGAAGGTAAGCTGCAAAAAAAGTTTGCTACCACTTAAAATAGATTTTTGAGCTAATTTTTTGTCTTATGTAACTGATCATTCTTTTAGAAAGTTACTGACATTAAAAGAGACTCAATTGTAACTTAAAAATAACTTAAAGCAACACTGAAAACTGTGTCTATTTCACTGCTAACTCCTTTTAATACATCAGTTCTGAGGAAATACTTCTGTTCTCGTTGAAATTTCAGATGGATAATTCTCAAATTCAGGGCTACATTCTATATCAAGGTCATGTTTGAAAGAGTGGAGATGATAATTAGGGTTCCTGAATTAAAATACATACTAGTTAATGGAAAATCATTACAAAAGTTCTGCTTGGGTAATCAATAATTTTTAAATTTGTTACAGATAATCACATTTTTTGAAGTAAATTTCATGTCCCTTTTAATTTCTTATGTCTTACATAATTTCTTTCTGTTGTGTAGCCAAAGTTTGATTAATCTGCTGTTGACTGGACATGCTGTTTCTAACGTGTGGGATGGAGACAGAGAATGTTCAGGAATGAGTAAGTTGGTTCTAGTTTATGCTTGTTATTTTTTACATACTCTGAGATGCTGACCTATAGATTGGGAATATATTCCATTTCTGTTTTGATAGTCTCCTTGTTTACTGCCCTTTGAATTAAGTAGACTTCAAATGGAAATAAAACATACTTGAACTAAATTGCTGATGTTAGGATCAGTGAATACAGGATTGTCAGCTACAAGTTGAATGTAGGTGTTACCTGGATGATGGAAGGGAGTGAAGTCTCTGCAGTTTGGGAAATTTGAAGACAGGGCCGCTGTTCAAAACAGCCACATCAAACTAGATAAATGGACTGACAGTAATGTCCTGAGGTGCACCCAAGTCCTACATGCAGGATGGAATAAACCCGTGGAACAGCACAGGGCAGCACTGGCTGGCTGGGAAGCAGCCTTGTAGAAAAGTATCCAAGGTCCCTGTGGGCAGTGAGTTGCCCTCAGTCACTGGTGTGTCCTGGCCAAGGAGGGCTGTGCAGGAGAGTAGCCAGCAGCTGAAGTGAAGAGTTCTTTCCCTCTCTCTGGCACTCTTTGCGGTACCACCTCTGGAGTGGTGTGTCCAGTTTTGGGCTCCCCAGCACAGGAAAGACACTGACATAGTGGAGGGATTCAGTGGAGGCTCATGATCAGAGGGCTTTTGTGATTTTTGGGTTTCATTTTACAAATAGAGATTATATGAAATCAGGAACAGTTTGAATTGTTCACATCTCCTCTTTAACTGCTGCAAAGTCCATCTTGGGTTCATAAGCATGATTCTTACAATGATTTTCCATCATCTAAGTCAGCACAGAAAATACTTACTTGAAATGAGGTTCAGGACAAATCCATGCAAGACCTGAGTCAAAATGCTCTGGTTTGATGATGAACAAATAATATAATCTCCCTTGAGACATTTTAGACTTGCACTTGATTATGATTTCGTGCAGCCTAAGCTCTCAGACTTACAGAATGTCGTTTGGATATTCTATCTAACTTTCCTCTATTTGACATTGTTGTTATTTATCCCCCCCCATTTCTAATAGAACTTTGTTTCAATTACCATTCTGGGTTTTATGTGTATGTTTTCGTCAGTACTTTTAATTTTCCCTTTTTGATTATGATATATCAATCTGAATTTTTATATTATGATCAATCAATCAATCTGAATTTTCTAGGAGCTTTCCTTTACATTAGGCTAAGTTTCTGTTCTGCAATTCAATATATTGATTTCGAAAACTGTGAATTCATTCCCTCATTTGCCTTTCAGATTATCTTTCTGGTAGGCTTTTTCTTAGTTATCCAGATTGGAATTTGTTTTTCTTTTCTGAGGATGCTGAACTTGTTTTGGACACAGTAATAGTCAGCATTTAGGTTCTCAGTCAGTTCTGCCCTAAAAACCTAGAATGAGAGCTCCTGTAGAGTCTGTCTTTCTGTGGAGAGCGGAGGAACAGAAAATGATCTTTAGTACTTCTTAACTATCTGGTATTATGTGTCCTGTTAGTTTTTCTGACCCGTCAAGTAATTGGACTTTATATTGGGGGCCCTCAATTTTCTTGAAGCCCTTGGATAATTACAGCCAGAGCCTGCTTATACACAGTCTTAAGGCTGTAATCATATTTGTTACCAAGTGATTTGTTATAGTCTATCAAAAAGAAAGATAAAGAGCAGCTGGTATGGTTCACAACTTCTTAGGCTAGGCTGAATTTTGGATACATCGTCACATTTCCTTTATATAGAAATCCTTTTTGTCATCTTTTCTTCTTTGAGCATTTCTCTTGGATTTTGTTTCTCTTTTTGTGCAAAACCTTCAGCTTCTTTCATGTCAATGCTTATGAGCTTTTCACGTAGAAGGGTTAAAGGTATCCAAATAGCAATGACTGAATACTGTTTTATTCAGAAGTTATCTGAAGTCACTTTACCTATTTTTCAACTATTTAGATAAGCAGTTTTTAATTAATAAAGAATTAAAATTATTTATAAGCCATTGTAAAGGTACTGCCAGTAATTTTAGCAGTGACAAAAGAAAAGACTGAGTGCAGACTTGAGGAATTACCATGTCTTTGCAGGTTATACTCAGAGCACTGGCTCTCACAGTATTGCATGTTTTCCAAACAGGGTAGGAGTTACTAGCTGGAATTGTTCTTGGCCACTGGTGGTAAAAATGCCAGTGAAATGATATCTCTTCTTTGACTATCTACATGTTTTCCTTTAAACCTTTCTTCTTATTCTGATCTCTTCTCTTGCCACAGCTATCCACGGTGGGAAGATACAGGGAGGTAGCTGGTATTTTTTACTGCTTTTTTAGGGCTGTTGTTCCTCCATGCACTGTAGTAGTTCCCTACGAATGCAGCCATGGCTGGAGCTGCTTTTCCCGGGCGGTGCCAGGGATTTGTGGGGTTGCTGTGGCCGCTGGGTGGCGCTGTGCTGATGCGGATGGAAACAAATGGGCTCAGAAATTTGAGTCGTTTGCAAAAGTGCTTTTCCAAGCAAGAGAAACTAACTTTCTGACAAAAGGCATAAATATTAATTTTCTTAGTTGATCTTTAGTGTTATCAGATGTCTTCCAGTCATCTTCTCTCTTTGTGGGGTGAGGATATTCACAGAATAAACTTTTAGTGCAACTAGTCTCCTGTTACTTTCTAAATCATCTGATAGTAGTTTTTGCTTTTGTGTCTCTCCTCTCTGTTGGCTCATTCTGAAGGAGGCATAGGTAGATCAGTGACTACAAGCTGAAGTTAGCCTAGGAGCTTCCTACACAGATACACAATCTGTGTAGCTTGACTACTAACTATTCAGAATATTCACGCTGTGTGGCTACTGTTGTAGCCAGAATCACAGCGCTTTCTAGTTATCAGTGAGAGTTCTCATCTAGTTATCTTACAGGGGAACAAAGTACTTAAGCATAGAATTATTTTGAATAATTTTCTGAATAGTAAATATTATTTACATGAGACTTAGTTGTTCTGTGCCCAGGTATTGGCTCCTACATCTGAATCCCTTGTTTAGCGTTCTGGACTTCTCATTGATTTTTGTTACTGGTTTTTAAGAAATACATGTGATGCATAAAATTACTTATCTAATGCACTGTTGCTTACTTCTGCCACTCATTTCCTTCACTGCACGTATAAATGTGCTATTTCTGTATTTTAGCTGTTCCCTAGTTTGCAGGATTCTTCACTAGTTTTTTTAATTGGGCTATAGCTCTCTTTCCCCCAGCTCAAAGAAAGGATGAGTTGTCTCAGCATATGGCAATTTACAGCCACTCAGCTATTAGCCAGGGAGATAATGGGGTTTTGCAAAGGATGATCCATGCACCCTGATTATTTTAATTCCAAGCAAGTTTGAAGGTAATCTGTAAAAGCACAACTTTCAGATCAAAGAATTCTACACTGCAAAGAGCCTTTTAATACATATAGCTCACACTCTAAGGAAGGAGTTGTACTTCCAGACACAAAGGTAGTGAACAGGCTTGTGTTTGTATGTTTTTTGGGTTTTGATTTTCAGAATTGGATGTATGGGGACTTTTGCTTAACAGTAGAGGGAAAAATTAAACCATTACTATAATAACTGTTCTGCACTGTTGCAAATTCAGTGAAGTTGGTGAAGGGAGTATAGCATGTCTGGTGCTGCAGAGTTCACTTCTGCAAATCCAGGAATCTTTTAAATTCACAATGGCTTCTTTCACTTGCTATGGTCCTGAGGCTGTAGCCCATTGGTAAAGATGCCAGGTTTATGCTGTGGTACACAGATGACTGGTGTTAAAAATTATGGTTGAGGCTTAGTGTTTCAGAGGGAACTTTCAAATATGGAAGTCAGTGTTCAACAAAATAAAGGAAATCCAGATTAAATTGATCATAGTGTATGCTTCCAGTATGTGCTGCTCTTGTTAGACAGTGTTTGGGGATCTAGCAGAGCTGCTCTAAGCAGACAGTACTTGGATGTCCTTAGATGATGTATATGAAAGCCCAGAGCTTCTTCCAAATCTGTATAATTAGGTTTGAAGCTTGAATTTTGAAGTACTTTCTCTTTATTTATATTAGAGGACCTCAAGTAAGGCTCTGTAAGTGCTCTTCCAATCAGTAGTACATAAATATTTCAGCTGTTTCTGGCAGCTGTGTGTGTTTGAGAGCTTTAAATGGAAGTCAGTATTGAAAATCAAATTAGTTTTTCTACTTAAAAAATTATTATTTCAAAAATTGTGTTTTATTATTCAGAATGTGAAATGCTTAGATAAATATGGTCAAGGAACTCTAAGAAAAAAGAGGGAGAGAGGAAAAAGCATTCATTTATGCATGTGTATGGGATTTTCTATTCTTGAAGATAGCTATTCTTCTTAGATTTTTCTAAGAATAATTATGATATAAATTGCAATAATTGTCCTCCTACAAAGTCCAACAGGTTTTTAAAAGAGACTATCAACAGGAAGCTCTTAAAACCTTGAGTCTGGATCTTATTTTATAGAGAGATCTTATTTATAGAGATCTTGTTTTATAGAGCGAGAGAAATGACCATTTTTGACTATATCTTGATGATTTGCTATTGGTTCTAAAACTGCATAACTTAAAATTGTTATTACTTGACCAATTTTGACAGTAAGAAAAATGGCTTAAAACAGAATTTGCAGGTTTTTTTTGAATAAATTTTGTGTTTTCTTTTGAACAGAACTTCTTGGCATACACAAACAGGCAACAGTAGGCTTTTTGACGTTGATGGAATCTCTGAGATATTGTAAGGTAAGCTGTTTCCTACATCATTTGAAATTTTTCTTTCATTAAGATGTGGTGGGCTTTTTTAATAGTATTACTGAAAACTTTACTGTGTACTCTTGGAAAACTGTGTACTCTTAAAGAACTTTCAAATAATGTCCAAATTCATATATTAAGACATATGAGACATTTAATAAGACAAATATATGATAAAATTTTTAAATGCATCTTACTGAGTAAATGTTGTTTGATGCTATTTAGATTGGGACTTTATTGATTATTGTTAGTTAGAAGCTGATGTTTTTACTGAAATAACTCTAGCTAAAATTTTGTAGATGGCTTTAAAGCTGGGAAGTCCCAAAAGGCTTGCTGTTGTGTTGCAATTTTATTGATCTCTTTTTATGCTTTCACTGTCTTCCACTTAAAATAAATATCCGTAAGTAAAAATGATAAAACTACTATTAAGCAACTGTATTCTAAGTAAAATATATTCAAAATTTAAAAGGTATTTTATGTATTTATCTCTGAACATTTGAAACTTCCTGATGTGCACCTTAGTCCATATTGTTTCTTCCTGTTATGACAGAATTTCTTAATTTCTGGTTTTTATTTGAGAAAATCTGTGCTTTACTGTTGTGGTTTAAGCCCAGCCAGCAGCCACATCCCACACACCTGCTCACTTGTGCCCCCAGCAGCAGGATCAGCAAGAGAATTGGAAGGGTTCAAGCTGAAAAACTCATAAAAAGCCACACATACAAGCAAAGCAAAACAAGAAGTTAATTATGGGTTTTGGTGGACAGGCCATGTCCAGGAGAACACAGCCCGATCAAGTGTAACAGTTACTTGGCAAGACAAATGCCATCACTCCAAATGTCCCCCCATTCCTCCATCTTCCCTCTCACTTTATATCCTTTGGTCACTTTGGGTCACCTGTCCCACCTGCACCCCATCACCCTTGCCAGTGTGGTTCTAAAAAAAATGAAAAGGCCTTGGCTCTGTGTAAGCTCTGCTCAGCATCAACAAAAACATCTCTATATTGTCAGCCCGATGTTCAGCACAAATCCAGAACACAGTCCCATACCACCCACCATAAAGGAAATAAACTATTCCATTCCAAAGCAGCACATTCCACCCCTTATTCCATACCATTTATGTCATGCTCAGGTCCCACACTATTCAATACAACATCATTAAACACCACCCCTTTCCACCCTTTGATATAAAACATATCTGTCATTCCCTTAGTCTGACCACCCCAGCTGAATGTCTGTACAATGTCCATGAGTTCATTTAGTCCATGGCTTTGGGCTCCCTCTGTTCTGCTGGTCACTCAGGACAGGAGACGTGGTGCTGCCTGGAGTCATTGGGCACCAAAGCCAGCTCAGGTCACTGCTGCACTCCATCTGTTTCTTGTAAGGCTGCTCCTCCGCTGGTTCAGGTGGTTCCTGTTACAGTAATTCCTGTAACACCAACTCAAATCATGGCTTACAACAAATTAAAGACAACCATTACAGCCTCCACCCTTGCTCCTTTTCAGCCAGGTTGTCTGTTTTAACGCTGCAGTGAACTCCTTCACTTGTTCCCAGGCTGGCTGCAGCAAGGGACTCCTGCTATAGTGCACCATTAATTAGTACAGTCCATATGCTGGTCCTCCATGGGCTGCAAGAGTATTCGTACTTCCCCTCTTCCAGTGTGGGGTCCCACCCATGGGTGACTGTCCTCCCTGAGCTTATCCATCATCCCCTATGGGGTCATAGGTCCTGGCTGTTCTACAAAGACTACTTTTGAAACAGCATTAATACTTTTTAATTCCTGAACCTTTTTGGTTGTTTCCTTGCTTTCTTTGTAGTCTGTATTAAATTCCTTTACCTTATGCCAGAGTTAAAGAGAATAATGTAGTTGGCAGAATGTTGGTGTATTGACTACATCTGGCTGTCCTTTAATTTTTAAATAAATGTCAATTCTGAATTAATTAATCCAAAGCCGGTTAATAAATCAAGTGGACTTCTACCTTTCGTTAGCATCTGATTATAATATCGTTAAGCACAGTACTTGTCTGCAAGCTAAACACTTGCATCATTTTATTAAACATTTTATATCAGTGGAGTCCTAACCATTCTGAAAACTGACTAAATTTTCATTAATTTGGTAACTAACTAGATGACCTTTCTGGGTTTGCTTTGTATTTCTGATTTTGCTGTACCTTTTTAGGTTGGGTCCTATTTGAAATCTCCAAAATTTCCCATTTGGATACTTGGCAGTGAAACACACCTCACAGTCTTCTTTGCCAAGGTATGTTAGATGTGATTTTGGTAACCTCAGGCAGATAAACACCACATAGATTCAAAGCGCAGATCTTGCTACAAGGTGACTATTATGTGGCTTTAATGTAAAAACATAGTCACTAGAACTGTTAATTAAGCCTTTCCTTGGAGGCAGAGTTGTTCCCATACTTCAGCATTATTTCACAACTTGCAGTGTGAAGTCTTCTGCTTTTAGCTTAATTTATTGGGCTGGAGGTTGTTTATGCTTTGGAACACCATGCTTGGGATAAGTACTGTCTTAAATTTCTGTAGTGTAAGAGAGATTTATGTAGTGGTTTCATCTCCCTGACAGTACTTTCATAATTTTTAATCTGTAGGTAGTTGTTCTAGATTTAAAATAGATATCAGAACTTTTACAATAATTCTTTATGTATATTCTGTCAGATATCTATTGTAGCCTGTGAAACATAAAATGCTTTTGGGAGGACTCTCAGTTTAAAATCTTAGACCGGATTTTCCAAGAAGAGAATTTCTGTTTCTTTAGTTGAAGATTGTGAGTTGTTTACCTTAAATTTTGTTTTTATAGAACACTTGTTTCTGATTAAAATTTTTATTGAAACTTTGAATGGTACCTACTAGTAGAAGTTAACTTCCCTATACCTAATATCTTAAAAAGTTAATTAAAACTTTAACTATAAATCTTAAAAATAAATACTAGAACATAGGATAAAGATAAAACTGTAAATTCTCGAACTGTTGAATTTCCTTTAGTAAAACTTTTGCCTGAAATTTAGAAAGACAACACAAATGCCTAGATTTTTCTTACTAAGAAACAAACCTCCACAATATATTGAAAGTTTGTGTAGAAGTATTTTTTAATCCTTAAACTTAAATTTTAAAAAATCCTTGAAATTAATTAGACAGTTTTACACGTTGAAATTTTTTCTTTGCAAATTTTTGATCCCTGATGTCAGATAAATATTCTTTCTTCCTTACTCCATGGAATAGAAAAGTTCTTACTCACCTTTGGAAATTTGTTTTCTGCTTTACTCTCTCCCCAGTCTTTCCTAGTAAAGCTTTTTATTTTAATTTTGAAATTTTATCCCCAGTTTTTTTGAATGATATCATCAAAGTCAGTACTATGTGGACAGCAGTGTGTTGCAAATAGGTATAATTGCTCTGTTAATGCCATTCCAGCCTTACTGTCACAATATTATCACAGCTAATGCTCAGTGTCTACAGAGGCCATTTCCTGACAGAAATCCACTTCTGATGCTCTTTGTTTTAGGATGAAGGCTGTTTCCTGGGTTTAGAGTAACTGGGTATCAATATCTGGTGTCTCCAATTGGTTCTCCTTTCTTCACTGAACTCCACTTAGGCTGTGTACAACTTCAGCCTGTGATTATTAAAAAGCAGGATAAAGAATTGACATAGTCTTGGGAAAGAATTTCTTACATGTTTTTTGTTACTATTATTAGGCAAAACAGGAGCTGAAGGTGTGTAAAAGCTCTTAGTTTTTGAATTTGAGTCTCTAATCTCACCCTTTCTAAAGTAGCAGTTGTTGAGCATTTCAGGTGGAGCAGAGATGTCAGCTGCAGTGGAAGTACAAATTGTGTTGACAATGTTATTGCATCAATTGAAGCTACACGTAAAAAACTACAGGAAGAAATTTGAATTTGTTGCCAAGGGTTAATCAGCACGTTGTTAAAGTAGCATGTGTAGTTGTGTAAATGTGTTTGATACTGAGGATGTAGCTTCTAGTTTGGTGGTGAGTTTGATTACATGAGAAAGAAATGTTCAGAATGGAAAGAGAAAAATGAACTGTGAAGCCAAAACCAGTGAAGGTTAAATTTAAAAAAAAACCCAAGTTTTAATTCTTTCAAGCTGCATATATTTTACAGGAACATAAGGCCTTATTTTTGAATAGAATAATGTTAGGCAGTTATTAATTTTTCTGTTAAGCAGAACAGTAGTCAGTTTTGTCATTAGCTGAGTAATTTGGTCTAGAAATCTAGAAACAGCAATCTTCCTAGGCTACTGTTGCTATAGACAACTAGCATGGGAAAATTAGGGAACAGAACAGAATCTTAATTTCCTTGGTTTAACAAGCAAAAGGTTTTACTCAAATTCTGCTTACTGCTCTACTTAAAGAAAGCTGGCTGCTGTTCTTTGGTGTTTAGATGTTTGACTCCAATTTTTTACATTAGATGAATGATAAACATTTTTCTCCTATCAGTGGAATGAACAATAAACCACCACACTCTTCTATCTCAGATTTTGATTTAAATATTGTAGATTTCTATTGTTGTCTGCCAGAATACATTTGCAATACTCTGAATGTGGACCATTCTTTTAGCTGTGACTGTGAGAAATGTTTGTGAAATAAATGATTCTGTTCATAGCTGCCATTCTAAAACTCTCTATATTTTCAATGGATTTTATTGTGCAAAATGCAGCACGGTATCTTTGGCTGAAGGTCACACTTATAGCTTAAACTGAAAATTAATTAACTAAAGTGTGTAAGTGGGCTTAAGTTCTCCGATTACTGCTGCTGCATGAAATAGCTGTAAACAGAGACAGTTGAGTCAATTCCTAGTTTTAAGACAAGTCTACAGTGGGTCAGCAGTTTGTCCTGTTACTAAAAGAGTAAGTTTTCTTCTACCTGCATGGTCTTCATCTCCACCTCTTGACTGTAATAGCATTTCTGTACATACCCTGTGAGTTATTAACCTTGTTTTAGTACAGAGATTTGGAGATAGAGAGAAATAAGAAATTATTTCTTTATTGTTTTGATTTAAGCACATTTTATTAAAGACAGTATCAGTAGTTTTGTTGTCTGGGACATAACCAACCTGTCATCAGCCAAAGAATTATTTGTACTTAGATCTTTTTGAAAGAGAATAGAATCTGGAAATATGTGAAATGAAACCTCACATCTTCATTTCTAGAGTCTTGAGCAAAAATACTTCAGCTTGTTCTGCAGATGGGTAAATGTTTGAAGTCAGGAAGTACATGCAAACATCTATATTATCTAAATAGTTCTTCAAAACTCTCATAGTTATGTATGTCATAATAGAGTTGGAAAAACTTTGTGAATCATTGCAGGGGGCGTCCCTATCAAGGAACCATAAGTAGTACCATCATGTTTTCTTCACAACTGTTGTGTGTATAAAGTCAGAAAGCTGCTTAATGCTCAGCAAGCCAAATTTAACGCTTTCTGAGAAAATAAGTGTGGCTATTACTCTTAGTGGTCATGGACTGTGCATTTGCAACAAGGTAGATTATCTATAGGCTACTAAATCTAAGCAGCCATCATTTCTGCCTCTCCCTACCCACTCTTCCTTTCAGTCAATAGAAAAACTTTCAAATGGCTTCAGTCCAACAAAAGCAAACAAGGAATCTTTCATCTGACACAATGAGTTTCCCTGCATTCTCTGTCAGACAGCGTGAAGGCAAATATGTGATATTGTAAATGTTTTCTAAAAATCAGCTTTATCACTACAGTCTTTTTGTATATTTTTTCTCTTTCATTGTAGGGCTAAGACAGAGTAGGAAGTGGGGCAGCTCTAAAAAAGGCTGTGATGTTCTGGATGAAGTGTTGTACAGGCATTTCATAATTATTTTTATGATACTCATAGGAAGTTATGACAAGCTGAGACAACTCAGAACTTCTAGGAATGTCAAAATGTGGTCAGACACTCTATAAAAGAGTACCAACAAGTTGAAATGTTATGCCAAATATAACAAGAAAATGTTCCAGTGCAAACAATAGGAAGAACAGCAAGAGGTTAATAGGTGCTTTCTAAATTGTGTCGTGACATGCAAATCCACATTGTGTTGAAGTTTGAATTTAGGCTCATTGAAAGTGAAAAGGCAGCATGGAATAAAATGTATGTCTGCTGACTTCAGGCGATTGAAACTGTGGGGACACTTCAGCTGTGTAGGTCTTTAAAAAATTTCCTTTGTTTCTATGTTTTTGAGCACAGAGGCCACAACAGAATTGGCTATCCATTTTCAGTTACAGCATTGTGGCATTTCTAGACTTGAAGAGTCAGATAAGCAGAGAAAATGCCTGTCTGAGAAATCCGAATAAGTTACAAATTACTGCTTTTGAAGGAAAATGTCCTGTCCTGGGCTCCTGGAACCACAGTGGTTTTGGATTACATTTTTTTATTTCTCTGACTTTGATCACTATAACCTGTTCTACACATTCTCAGGGCCTTTCTTCTGCATCCTTGATAGCATTGTCTCACAGAAGAAAGAACATTGACTTCTCTTCCTAAACAATCTCTTTCATCAGAGTTCAGCTGAGGGGCACCTCACCAAACACTGACACTGCTATAGGAAAGCCTAAATGTGGGTCAGTGGTGTTTACCAGAGCAGGGCCGAGGGGGAGTGTTAGTTGGTGCAGCATTAAGCTCAGAACACCAACAGAGATGGTCAGTGGTGGGAAAGGAAACGAAATGCACGTGTAAAAATTCAGTCATTATTGCTATGTGTTAACAACTCTAGTTTCTACAAAAATATCCTTTAACTTAAGAACTCTTCTCCTTAGGGAAGGGAGTGAAAAATATCTATGCACTTCCTTTTGTTTTTCGCTTCCATGACCAGTAAATGCAGGTAACCAAGTTTTGAAAAATATGTTTTCATCAAAGAAATTAAAATCACATTTTGAAGAGTCCACTTCAGGAAATGGTTACAGAGCATGTGGATATAGGGTCTGTAGTTTTCAGGAGTAAGAGGAATTGGTTCTGTTGGAATAGTCTGGACACCTAAATGGAAATAATATAGATGTGTGAGGCAACAGCAGAAATCATTTCTAGACTAAAGCAGGGTTCCCATTTTCTGTGTGCTGTTTCAGAGCAGGGAGGCAAATGCTGATATGTTTTTGACAATAGCACTCACCTGACTAAATCAGCATTGACTCTTCAAATATTCCTATTGTTAATTTAAGGGCTCCTTTCTGCAGGAAGAGACGCATTTTTAACATTATTATTGATGAAGGGTGTTTCCTCTGGGAACTGTGGGCTCCCAAAAAGACTTGAAGTTACTCTGCTGGTTGGTTGAAGATTTGTAGTGTAAATACTATTGCTAAATGAATTTAAGTTGTTCTGAATAACACAGCATTTCATAAGTTCATAAGCAATTCCAAATGAGTTTTCTAGTAAAAAGGCCAGCTTTGAGGTCTTATTATTGACAGAGGACATATCAAAATAAAGTATTTCTGAAAGGTTCTACCCTTCTCTAGCTTTGCAAGATCACGGAGCATAAGTATGGAACCTTGTTCTGCTATTTGTGGGTCTAGTCCAATTTTACTTGCAGGTTAATTAGTTCCTATGACAAATGTGTGGTCCTTTTTGTGAACAAGTGCTTCTGAACAGTTTGTTTATTGTTTGTTTGGAAGGTTTTCTGTGAGAGAACTTGTGCTTGTTACATTCATGTTAGTGATTTTCACACCAGCATTTATCAAGTAAATTATAGATTTTGTCCAAATTTTTCATTCTAGTAAAAGAGATTCTGTATGTGATGCAACAGTGTGTGGTGGCATATTTGTTTCTAATGAAACAGTTCATGACATCAATTTACCCAGAGTCTCTGGCTTTGTCTTCCCTAAAGATAAAAAATCTGAAACTTTGTCATTTATGAAGTCTCTGTGGTTTTTGGGGGAGGTTTTTTAGTGGTTTTTCTTGGTTGTTGTTGGTTTTTTTTTGTGTATGGGGGGGGGGGCAGTGTTTGGTTTTTATTTTTTGTTTAATTAGAAATGTGGTTTTGGTTTTAAGTGGAGGTGGCTTTCACGAGAAACTGTAGCCATCATACAGTTTTTAGCTTGTTCAAGTGAAATATTTGTGTAATTTTATTTTCCTGTTTCCCACATTGTTTGAATGAGCAGTCAATTCTGGTAGCTGCTAGGAAATAACAGATCTGTCTGTTCATAATTTTGATGGTCTTTACTTCAGCTTTACTAAAAAATTTTTAAGTACTGGAGAAGGCAAAGTCCCTCTGAGTTGCTATACTGATTGAGAAGAATTTATCCTGAAATGTTACACTTTTTGATACTATTCTGTGCTCAGATAGATGAGAGGCTGCCTTTGAACTGACTCCGGGCATGCTGTTTCCACACCTAGATAAAATCTTATAAAAGGAGGGATGGGGAGTTCTAGCAGTTCCAATAGAAACTTCTGATCCAGCAACACTTAGATATAAAAATTGAAAATAAAACACTAACACTTGTTGCATGAGTTACTCTTTAAAATGAAGGAAGGAAGGCTGAGAGAATAAAGGATAGAAAACCAATGCAATAAGAGAACCTTTTCTAGATCCACAAATCAAAAAGGAAGGAATTTCCCACAAACTGTTAAGCTCTCAATATTGTCGCAGCACTTCTGAATCAGAAAACTTAAAAGAAAATATGCCTAAGTAATGATCATTAATATCACATTAAACATTTTGTCTCCTTAATAATTTCAAGTCTATTTTAAGTACATTTAGGAAGAAAAGTGATTCTAGAGATAATTACATTTCCTAGTTCCCTGCAAAGTGTGTGCTCTTTACTTTCTGCTTGCTGCGTTTGCATTTCAGTTGGTTAGGAAACAAACTTTTGTCTGATTTTTAAAAATTAGCAGTGAGTTATTAGCAAATATGTGGGAACATATTTAAGACCAATGGATAATCATTCCTTGAGACAATATTTGGCCCATAACTTGATGGATACATTGTCTCTGAACATGAGCTAACTCTGTGTTTAGTGGAAAGCTTGTGATGAATGTGTAAAGCACCTGTTGTGAAAAATGCACAGAGCAGTATAGAAATGTTGGGTCATTTCCTGCCCCTTTGTAGGATGTGCTGTCCTGAGGAGTATATTTTCTTTTTCCTCCTATTAGCATGTATGGCTTTCATATGTAAATTGAAATTGGGGGCCGGAAGGTAACAAATTGGGTCCTAGCTCATAGGAAAACTTCTAAAAGGAATTGCAGCTTCCAGTCTCGGGAGGGAGGAGAGCAACATCTCTATGTTGCTATGAAGAGGCTGTGAGCAACATCTAGTTTATGTGTGTGTTAGCCTACCAGTGGAAAGACTGATTTTTAAAGAAACACATTTTAGTTGTTTCATTCCCTTCTGTAGTATATGCAGAGTGGTTTGCAAGTAGTAAATGCATCAAAGAAATTTCTAAATGCAATTTTATAATTTAAAAGTCATTATCAAATTCTGAAAGTAGAGGTACTGGAAAGAAACAAAGGCTGAGAACTTGTATCATTCTGTATCCCTTTTAAATGTGAAACCAATATTGGTTCCAGTTATATCTGATACAATAGCAAAGACATTGGGCCTGAGACATCACATAATGGGTAAATAAATCTGGGTTTGAAATTTGGATTAAGAGACATACTGGCTCATTGTTAAAATACAATTAATAGAGTTTTTATTAGTATTGAAGTATTTAAAAATCAAATTGATATTCAACAAGTTGTTGCATTAAAAAAATGGTGTTTGTAATTCCAAATCGAGTGAAAAGCGTAATACGCGCACAGTTAGGAAGATGGCATTAGCTTTCTTAATAGTTAATCTGGCATCAAGTGAAGAATTAAAAGAAGAGTAGTAGAAATTCTGTAAATGCAGTGCTATGCCCCAGTGTCCACATGAGGCTTTGGCACAGTGGTGTATTTATGGTGGAGGTAAAAGGTGCTCTTTGTCATAAGATACAACCTCAGCACTTGGAAAAGGGAAAAAAGTTGAGTTTAGTTTCCTTTTTATGTTCCCCTCCAACAACTGCATATATGCGTGATTGTCAAAGGTTATAAACCAGAATCAGTAAATAAACCAATTTAGGACATCAAATAGTATATTACTAATCAGGAGTTATCTTCGTGGAATCATTCCATAAATTGAATTTTGAATGAGAAATTTTGAGTCATTTCCACACAGAAGTTTTTATAAGAGCCCTAAAAGCTAAACGACTGTCTTCCAAAATACGGAATTTAATATGCTTATAGTAATACAATGAAGAGAAGGCAAATAACATGAACTTCTCCACATGACCCCTGTACCATTAGATGAGGTAAGAGATAGGAATCATAAACCTTGATAGTGCCAGGCTCACACCATCCATTCTTTGCTTTACAAAGCACCTTCCATTTTACTTTATCTTTTAATTGTAGCCTAGTGACTGCATATTTTTTATACCAGATAACGATACTGGGAATACTAAGAATTGGGAATGTAGTATTCACCATGTGACAATGGCTGCTCAGCTTATGAACTGATTATCTGCCTGTGGTGTGTCCTGTTTGAAGAAATGAATCTCTATGAATGGCTGTTAATCCTTGCTCCCTTGTTATAAATACATGTTCTGGATGGAATCCCAGGAATCATTCTTCCCCTTACAATTTTTCTTCCTGAGAAAATGTCCTGAAGTTGTTAATGTATTACAGAACTTAAGAAAAAGAGTTTTAAATATAGTTAGTGAATGCCTATTAAAGATATTTTTAAGTGAAGTGTTCTTGGGCAAAACAACAGGGAAATGATTTTGTGGCCATTTGTCTCTTTGCATGTTCTCCAAAATGTCTGAATACCAGATGTTCTTTCTGAGCAGGGCACTATGTATCCTTGGAAGTGGAGGCTTACATATTCTTTTATTCTGTGTTCAGCCTGCCTTATTCCCATGTTCCCAGACCCTACTGGGATAGATGCAGGAACTAGAAACAGTAAATGAGACTCCCAGCATGCCAACATATGCTTCAGTAATAAGAATAGGCTTTAAAATAGTAACTGTTGTAGTCCTGTTCTGAAACTTTGTGCCAAGTTCTGCTTTTTGCAAAAATCAAACAGTGTCTAATAAACCTGTGACATGACAGACTGAACTTGTGTAGAGGATCTCTATCAGGAGACTTTGGGTAATTTCATAAATGGCAGGAACCTGGTTGAAATCTGTTTGGGTTGTAGCTGTTGTTTGATCCACAAAACCTTAATACATGTGACAGCTGTGGAATCCCCGGCAACATAGGGTGAATCCATGTACAGCATCAGATTTAATGTAAGTGCAATCACAAAGATGTTCAGCAACCAATTTCTAACCACTTTTTAAAAAGCGTTGAAAAATAAGTTTTTTTTCCCTTTATTTACTTCTTTCATAGCGATAACAGCTTTGTTGCATACAAAATAAAAATAGCATCTCTGACCTCTTTTGATAAGGCAGCTCTGCTTTCAGGTTAGGATATGTAAATGAATGAATTGAAAGTCTAAATGTGGAAGGATGCAAATACAGAAAAAAGGCAGAGACAGGAAGGATGCAAATACAGAAAAAAGGCAGAGACAGGGATTATCAGTGGAGGAGGGAATTTTGAATTCCTAGCAAAGGTGAAGCACATTTAGTGATACTTCAGCTATCGCCTTCATTTTCTGTCTTTCTCCTCTTACATAAGAAGTTACATGTGATTACCTATGTGAATAGCATATTCTTTTGTTTCTTAAAATCAACTTCATAGCCACCTCATGTAGCAACCTCATTTAGATATTTAAGTATATTTTTTTCCAGTGTTGGTTTGTTTTACATAAGAAGCTTATGAAATCTGTTTTCTTTATTTGTTACAGGGAGTCCAATGCCATTTTCTTCTACCAGTTGACAGTTTAGGGTATCTTATATGTGTACTTTAAAAATAAGTGTTACAGAGGGGTGCCAAAGTTGTCAGAGACTGTGGTATGAAAATATTGAAGCAGTTCAGGTGTATTTAGGGAAGAATTCAGTCACTGCACATGTGCAGTTAAGAAAGCTCATGCAGCTAGAGTGAAGTGAGATGGGCTTTATTGTATAATATAGCTGTAATGAAAAAAAAAATCTTGTCTTTTGTATTAATAAAAGAATAAAACATTGTTTTTATAGAAGCTAATTGCCCTGTTCTGCTACTGTTAAAGTACCTGAAATGATACACTTCAAAGGTGAACATAAATGGCAATACTGCATTTATAACATACGAAACTGTGATGTTTGTGAATATTTAGTATTTTCTCTGTACATGTAGCAACACGTGCATATAAAGATTTCCTGAAATACTACTTACCAATACTAAATAACAGTGGATCACATGCCATTATTAATATAGTTTTTTTCCTTCAATGCTTCACAGAGCTTGTACTTTTCACATGAAAAGCCATAAAATATTACTGTTAGGTTAATGAACCAGGCTAAGAATTGTCCTTTAGAAACACTCAGCTTATTTGAGTTATAAAATAATTGATCCAATCTATTTTCAAAAAGCATTTCGCCATTCTGGATTGAAGCAAGTCAGAGGGTTTTCATCATCCCAAGAGAGAATTATATGGTTTAAGTGGGGAACTGAATACTGTAGGCTGGTTTCCAACATTACGTGCAGCTTTCAGTACTGTTAGAACTGTAGCTAGGAAGATTTAAATTTCTGCAGTTCATCTTCACTGGTTTTAAACTTTGCTATCAAATGTTCCTGACATCCAAGTTCATTTCCCACCTCCTTATTGTAATTCCCAAATAGAATTAGTAATATGTTAATACTCACCACTGTGTTGTGTAGCAATCAGCTCATGTCTATAGTCTGAAATAGTATTAGATGTAGAAATAGTATTTGTTAATTATTATTTGTTAATTAATTTTTTTTACATAGAAAATGGTAGCATAATAATAAAAGCTAAAGTTCATCTTGAATGAATTGTATTGTGTAGGTTTTGGAAGTCATAAAACATGGAATTTGTCCACTTCCAGCTTGATTCCTCTTAAGAACAAAGTTTCGTGTTTATTTGGAAGGCATTGTGTTCTGCCTTCCAAAAAAAAAAAAGCTATGTGAATATAATTTGAAAAGCTGCCTTTTCAGATTAAGCTTTTGACTGGAGAGTAGTATGTAATTTAGTTATTAGATAAGAATTCCAGTAAACTCAAATTTGCTAACTCTTGGTCTATAATTCCAGTAATGTATTTTTACTTTCAAAACAAAGACATTTTGTGTTGATGAGCAAAACAAGCTAGTAACTGAATAAGAAAAATACTATATACCTAATCTTTATTGGTTTACAGTAATATCTTATCTGTCTGTGAAAGCAAGGAACATGTTGAAGAAACTCTTATTTTTTGATGAGTCACCACATGAATTGTTGCCTTCTTGTGATGTTTTAAACTAAACTACCAACATCTGTGGCAATGTAACTGTAAATAGGTGTTTGCTGTACTTTTGAGTTTCTCTTATTTTTAAAAACTGCAACACTGTGGCTTTTTTTGTTGGCTATCTTATTAAACCATCTCTCCCAAAGGAATGGAGGATATATTGTGGTGTCTATAACTTATTTGAGTGTATGTTAACAGCCCCACTTTCCAGACGAATAGGCTGACAGGGTCCTCAGATTTCTGTTACTTTTTCTTTTTCTTTGGTTTGTGTTCGCTTTTCTTCCACAGCCTCACCCCACCCTTGGATCAAGTAGGCTCTCTTTTCTTTCTGGTACTATGGGCGAAGGTGAAAAAGAGTTCAAAGTAGTCCATATGTAGCTTTTCTTTCTTCCCTATTGAGAACTCTTTTCTGTCCTCAGCGAGGTACTGCAAGTACTGTAGAGTAAATGCAGTTGTTTCACTTTTGCAAGGCAGTGTACAGCTAGAGCCAATTTGCTTTCTTTTAACCACATTGTTGCAGCAAATTTCTTGTCGTGAATGTTCCTCCTCCAGCACCACCCCTATCCCTTAATGAACACTTTCAGATTAACTGTTGTCTTTACCTGGTCTAAACTGCAAGGCCTGTATTTTATTTTCTGACCCCTGATAAGAATTCCGCTTCTTTGGGGGTGGCATTCTTCGTTTTGTGTCTTTTTCCTCTCTTCTTATTCAAGAAAAGTATTTCCTTTTGGCATTTTCTGAATCCCAGATAGACTCATAGCCCCTCTTCAAGGCTTAGGAGGATGCAGTGTATGATCTTTGACACCTGCTATTCTAAAGTGGAAATAGTTGTGGCCATATAGTGACAGAAAAGTCTAGGACCTTTCCTTCAGGTTTTCCACATACATCTTTAAAGTGAGAAAAAACTTGTATTCCTTCAAGTATTGTTTGGGTATGTTCCAGTAGTTTGGCATTTTTTAATGCCTTCTCTCATGGAAGATAGTGTGCTGCAGAGCAATGGCACATTCTATTGGCCAGCACAAGAAAATCCTGGTAAGCAGTCTGTGCAGGGCACTGCCATGGCTGCAACAACTGAGGGCACTGCCCCCTGCAAGCTACTGGTGTGGATGATGTCCCTGAACACAAATGGGAGTCTTGAGCTAGTTTTCATTGGCCATCTCTCTGTAAAAGGCTCATAGTCTTTTAAACTAAATTTATGCCAAATAACATCAAATGTAGGTTTAGGACTGACTTCACAGGTAAGTGTTCTAGGATTTGACTTGCTTTGTTACCATGGCATAATTCTCTTAACTGTCCCTTTCCAGACAGACCCTTCACAATAGTCTGCCTAGATTGACAGTAGACGCTATGTTGGTATTTTTAGAACCAGTAACTTCATACCTCAGTGATCTCAATACGTCCTCAGTGATGCCTAAGAGGAGAAAAGATCTATGATGTTTCCATAACTGTTAAGTTCTCTCTATAATGGTAATAATGACCTCACATTTTAGATCTTAAGGACTCTCTTTTCCTTGGTTTGATAAATAGCTCCTAGAAAAACCTACAAAAAAAAGCTGCTATTTAATTTCAAGCAATACCCAGATGCTATTGAGTCTTCTTCATCTTTATGAGAGTCAGCAACTGGATTTTTATATCATTTTACATCTTTGAACCTTTTTTTGTTGCTGTAGTGATGATACACTTCCTGCTTTTCAACTGATACCAGTCTGTGTTAAATTTTAATTTTTGGTTCACTTCCTAACCAGTCCCTACAAGTAAACTATCTGATACCTTTAGGACACAAACTCATTTGTATGCGTGGTGATACTCCTTGCCCCCAAATAAAGCTGCATTCAATTAATTCTATTCTCTCTTAGTTAAGTGAGTTGTTATATCTCAGGCTATAAAGAGCTCTTCAGTTCTGGCTTTGGTAGCAGGGTCCCTTCACCTTTTGAAGAGCAACATTCTCTGTGTGCTCCAGGGTATGTAGAGTGGGTGTGGAGATTGATTGCAGCCACAGGAGGATTGTCTGAAGTTGGACATGGTAATTTCAGAGCACTATCCAATTTGAAATGCATTCCGGTCATGTGTGAAAGACCTGTGTGTCCAAATTATAATGATACAGTTACATAGTACATCATAGGATTGTGTGAAGTGTCTTTTCTCTTTCAAAATACAATCTCCAAAGGAACCTTGCTGACACATAAAATCAAATTTCTTTTTGAACCAACTCCTCACTGAGATGCTCTGCCTGGCATCCAGTTTGAACAATCAGTTGTGAGGCTCCTGTAAAATTGAAATTGGGCAATGGATTCGGCCAGAGAGATGGGAATAACTTTCAGAGATCCCATCAACCTTGTTTTCTTAGGAAGCCATTTTGGAAAAGTTGATGCCTTGAAAGCCACTGATTATAGCGTTGAAAAATACACACTTTTCTCTGTAATAGAAGAGTGGATTGAATAAACTTCAGTTTTCCAGATGTGATTAAGTTACAGCAAGTTAAAAAGTTGATAAACAATCAATGTTTCTATATTGTTTTTAGGTAAATTTTTAAGAATAAATTTACTATTACAATATATAATTCTTCTACATATCACTCAGTAGTGATATGTTAGAAGAAATGCAGTTCATATGCAAGCAGATGTCATTTTTCAGGGCAATGGGTCTTTCAGGGTGTGATTTTTGTAAAAACTCATTGCCAGGATTTCGGTGTGGCTTAGCCATTATGTTCTGCTTTGGATTTGTAGAATGAAAAGTTTGGGAATGTTTTCATTAAAACTTATGAAGAATATTTTTTGCCTCTGAGGCTAAGCATGGGATCTTAAAATAACTGGTACTACTGATGAGAATAACTTTTCAAAGTAATATAAAATGACTTGTTTGTGTATCAAAAGAGCCAATGAGTGAAACATGATTTTTGGGACATGTTGTTCTTAGTATTGGAAATAATTATTATAATTAACTGTTTATGAGATTCCCATATATGGAACTTTCACTGCATGGGTTACATCAAAATACAATTCATAAGGCTGGGGTGGGGAATTTATTTTGGCACATATGGTGAAATATCAGCTTGGGCAGCTGAAATATGTTTTTGTTAGATGTTTATCGCATTTTCAGCTTTATTGCATGAGGGACCTATGGTATTGTTTCCCCCAATAGAAATATATGGACTAATTGAAGTTTTTAAAGTTATCTACATAGTGGAAATGAATGACATGATAAGTTAAGAGGTTGTGTGGGATTTGTATGTAAAGGAGCTTGCATTTTAACTTTTTGTACTACAACAATCTCAGTGAAAAGTTAGAATCATTTTACATGTAAAAGAGGTTGGGTTTTTGGTCATCTGACTGAGACAGACTTTTCTAAGTTTCCATCTGAAGTTGCTTTCTTAGAGCATCAGTACCTCATATTTAGTGAATAAAAAATGTTAATATGCAACAATATGGAGGCTTTACCATATTTGGAAGTTCCTTTAAAAGAGAGAGAATTTTCAGTATGACTAATGCATTTAGTGACTTGATCTCTTAAGTTCTTCCCATGTATACATACATGAACTGAAAAACTAAGTACCTGAAAAATTAAAATGCTAACAGAAATACGCACTATTTGCAATTGGACTGTGAAAAAAAAATCGTTGGCAGTTGCAGAAGACTTGCTTTAAAGAACCTATTTTGCGTCACATGAAACTGTGGAAAGTACTGCATGAACAAGATAATCTGTGGGTAGGGAGGACCATGCAAATGGTAGTCTTTATTCTTGGATTACATTGAGATTGTATGGAAGGAATGGCATACTTGTAAACCAAAGCAGAGCTATGCAGTTTACATTTGAAATTCTGCGTCTATGCCACTGGAAGTTATTTTTGGTAATATCCTTCCACACCATTGAAAATTCTAAGAGTTCTCCCTTGTTATGTAGGCTTTGTGAGCTGCGGATTTTTTTAATGAGAGACTACCACTAAAATATCCCTCTTCAGAGTTAAATCCTGAATATTAAAATCACTAATCATCTTGTTGTTGATAAGCTTTATGTGCTATGGCATCATTGGTTTTAAACTGAGAAATATTTACATTAGTTTATTGTAATACACTGTGCTAATGAAATCTATTCCTGCTTAGTATGTTTTGTATTCCAGATTATTTAAGAGTTGGTCAAATATTACAAAATTTCATAGTGTATGTATGTGTCTCATATAATAACGTAAGTGTTACCCATTATGACAGGGTATGTGCTCAACAACTGCACAGCTTCATACTTTATTTGGCATCCTGAAACCAACTGTGTTGAGCTAATATAGTCTTTTTATCTGCATGTACTTTAAAAGATTTTAGAACATATGTAAACATGAAGATACACTGTTAGAATATTGGTTTTCTTTAAATGCTCTAGTTATCATTAATTTGTAAAATCAGTGGAAAATTTTTCATTTAACAGTGGATTTGTTTCTATTAAGTCATATTTATGGATCCTTAAAATTACATTATTGTGATACTGAGTTAATGTAAAAATCTAGCATTTATCTTTCCAGTACATAAAGCAAGCAATTTTCATGTTATTCTCATCAGGAGAGATGAGCAGGACAAAGGGACTCCTTCCAAATTATTTTCTCCTATGCACTTTCTCACTTGGAGCTCTTGAGTACAGATGATTGGAATTGTAGTTTCCAATTAGCTTTTGTGCCACAACATCCGCATGATAAGACTTGCATAAAATTTGTGTAGAAGTTTGTGGAATAATCTTTAGCATACTTCTTGATTGCTTTATGTCACTATCAGCAAAATTGCCAAATTACTTTAACTTTTCTTCCGTTGTTCTGAAATTTTCATTAATTTAGGTTCCAGCTGGGTGTAGTACGGCTAAATATTTTTTCAGTAATCTGTATCTGAAGTAAGAATATTTTGGAAATTTTCTTTGTGGATATTTTCTTCATCCCCATAGGACATGGCCCTTGTTGCTCCTGAGGCACCTTCAGAACAAGCAAGAAGAGTTTTCCAGACGTATGACCCTGAGGGTAAGGGCTGTACTTTGTGCTGAAATAAGATTTTTTTTAATAGAAATGTACTCATTAAGAGAGAAATGAAATGTCTAGTCCTTAAGAAATGTTCAATACAGGAGTCAATCTGCAAGTGACATTGAGCACCGTGGTCTACTGGAAGGTCACCCTGCCCATAACAGGCAGGTTGGAACTAGGTGATCTTTAAGGTCCCTTCTAACCCAAAACATTCCATAATTCTATGAAGAAATTACTGGAGAATTCTGCAGTAAGGGAATTTGTGCAATAGGAAGTAGAGTTTTTAAAAGAGACGTTTTTTAACCTTGTTATGTTCTTTGTAGTTAGCATAAAGCTTAAATAAAATTTATTGCTCCTATATTAAATTTTCATTAAACAACTGATCTGATATGATTCATTCTTCATGAGATTTTGTTCTTGAATATATGCAGCAACATGGAAAATTTTCTTATGGTTTGGAAAACAGAGGATGTCTAGCATTCAGGTACTATTTTAACTGATCAAAAGGGAAAAACAGTGCAGTTGTTATCCCAAGGTACGTCCTGGAGAACTCTATAAAAGATTGAATTCTTAGCAAGTATTAAGCATCTAAGTGTATGAGTGATAAATCCAGTTTCTGTATTGCACTTTTCTTTTTCTTTTTTTTTTTTTTTTAAGTGCCAGAAAAGCATTTGAAAACTCCTTTCCTTCTAGAACCCCAACATTTGCTTGCAAATTTTACATGTAAAGATACGTTGTATTTTTAAGTGAAATTTCTTCTGGAAAGCATTTTGTTGCTTCTCCTCACAAGAAACTTTGCTACTTCTTCAGATAATGGGTTTATACCTGACACACTGCTAGAAGATGTAATGAAGGCTCTGGACCTTGTTTCAGATCCTGAATAGTAAGTATAATAAAATTTGAATACTGCAGAAATATCAATTAATGACATAATTATCATTTAAGGGTTTTTTTCTTGATTCTGTTTACCACATATCTATTATAATTTTGGGTTGGTTTTGGTTTGGGGTTTTTTCCTAGTTTGGATTTTCTTTCATTCTGGGCACAGAGTGTTATTTTCAAATTTTAAGCTTTAAATTTAAGGAGAAGAATTATAATTAAGATGTCTCTAACTTTGGTAGTAATAACTAGAAGCAAAAAAACCCCTCAAGCGTACTATATTCAGGAGATAGTCAGGATTATATTTTTATATATTAATGTAGGTGTGTATTAAATGGTGTGTCAGAAGAGCTGAACAGTCAAGGTATTCAGAGGGAAGTCTGGATTACCGCTGGATCTTTCTGCTGAGTTGGAAGCTGAAATTGCTTCAGTTACAGTTTTGTTTCCACCAGCACTCAGGACCTAGTAGTGTTTATAATTGCCATTTATTTTCAGAAATAACACATTGATTCCCAGGGTTGGAGTTAAAACTCAAACGTTTTAGCTCTAATATGGACAGATAAGACTAATATTAAGTGACAGCAGTTAACCCTCAGTGTCAAAACTTACCATGTTTTGTGACTAAATGCTTAACCCAGAGAGGGGAGCCAAGCACTTGTACTTTTTTACTGCTCCAAAAGTTGCTTCTGCTCTCTTGTAAACATTTGGTCTAGTTTAGTTGGGTCAAAACTGGAATGACTGTGGAGACTGTGAGTTTACTTACCAGAGCCATTTGAAATGTGATTTTTCTGTCCTTTCAAATGTTTATAGCGTAGTTTATAATGAAGTTTACTGAGTTGTTCTCTGGAGGATAGGGGTAAAAATTGAAATAAAGAGATACCCAAACCAAAAGAAAGTACAAGACAAAAGACTCACATTCATATTATAACAATAAGTGGTGAAATTTGCAAAAGACTTTTTTTTAAAGGAGAGGAGTGACAAAAAGCCATTTTTAATAGGTCTGAGAAGATGACTTTCACCTTTTTGTTCTACTTTCTGAATTTTTTGTTATATTGTCTCTGCAGAAAAATTCTATCTTTGTTCAGTGATTTTTCCCTGTGGTTGTTTGTCTTTCAGGGCATTTGTGGCATAGCCCTGTCATATTTTATGTGCAGAGCATATAAAATATAAATTGATATACAAAGAGCCAGTCAAAAGACCTGCTGTATTGAAAAGCCATGATCAAAACATGGACTATGCAGTCTTAAATCATCTCCTCTTAAATAAATATATTGCCTATTACTATTATCTTGAGAACCTACTCTGTTTCGGTTCTAGATGTTCTGTTTTTTTAGTGTGGAACACAAGTATAAATAATGTATTTCAAACTCCATACGGGCTTTTTTGCTTGTTTTTTGTTTGTTTGATCTTAAGTAAAATTAAAGGCCTTGCCTCCAAATGTATTTTTTAAATTTTTGATTGTCTGATCCAAGGCTTTAAGTTTCTCAGAATCTCAGAATGTATAAAGATCAGACTTGATTAGAATTTTAGAACTGTAGAGGGGAGAACTCTGTAGAGCAGACATGAATTAGCAAGGTGACTTAGCCAGTACTGAATGTCATTGCATGTGTTTTTAGTAAAATTTTGTAGTCTTCTAGTAAATGTATCTGAGAACCCACCTGTCTCATTTGTTTTGCCTGTTTCTAAAAACCATTTGATGCCCTTTAGAGCACCAATTGGAGCACATTTGTCAATGTAGGTTTAGCTCGCTTGAAACATTTTCTGCTCTCTGGCTACTTGAACAGTAGCGGAGGCTTTTGTTCCCACACACTTCTGAGCAATAACAGTACAAAGGCCATCACCCCAACACTTGGAACCTCTTGAGTTCAGGTGCCAAGCTTTGCACTCAGGAGACTGAAGCACGAACGTGTTCAGTAGCTCTGCTATGGTACCAGTAACAGTGAAAGGTGTTAATGATTTGCTGAAGGAAAAAGCCTCAGTTGAAACACAGCACAATCCAAGTTTCTTAAATCTACCCCCCTGCTTAACTGATTGAATTTTGTACAGTGGCCATATTTAAAACCTTACATGGTGCTGTATTTTTAAACAGTTCTTGTATTTCTTTACTGAGTATATACTTTGCTTTAATTTCATTACATAATTTTAAGTTCATTTCTAAAATTATCTGTTATGGTTCTGTTTGCAAATACAATGTTTTTGCAACTCTGCTGCAGCATTTCAAGAATTTGGGCAGGTTTCAAACAGCCACTGACATAGCCAAAATTTTGTACTTTGAGAGCAGTGAGAATGAGGAATAGAAGGATTGAAGTCCAGTATCTTGCAAGTTCTTAGTCGTGGTTTCACTTGAATAGTGATTTTTAAAAAAAAATAATAAATTAGCATAGTTTATAGGATGCCACATTCAGTGTTACGAATTTTAAAATTCTTCTCCCAAGGACCTTAATGGAGCCACTCTTTTCAGATTTGCATAATACATCCTCTGTTTGTTGAGGGAGAAACAAAAAGAATTCAAATAACTTACTACTAGTTCTATGTTAGGACCAAGAAATTAATTTACTTTAAGATGAAGAAACATAAGTGGTAGCCAAAAGGGCAAAATGCTTCTGTGCAACAATCAAAAAGACCTTGGAAACTATGCTTTCTGCTCACAGCCCCCAACAAAAGAGACCTGGGGGGTGGTTAAAGGCCTAAGTAGTAAAAGAGACATCTATGAGAAACTGAGAGTGTGTCTTATGAAAGGAAGATGTAGTGTGTACACTAAAAAAAAATGGAAGAATCTGGATTTATGGAATGTTAAATGTAAATACAATATAAAGAAGAGTTAAAATCTGTAGACTAGTAAGTAAAATTATAAAACAAAAACTAATAGTATTCTTCTGAGCCCATCAGTGCCAAGGGGCCTGCAAGAGGTTTGTAGTTCTGATAGATGATTCCCAATGTTTTAAAAGTATTCAAAGTCAATTAGAAAAGTGCACTGATTTCTTCATATTCACCAGAGAAGATGGTGGGGAGCAGTTCTCCTCATCACTGGAGAATGTCAAAGAGTGGTTCCACACTTAAGCCTTTTGATGGGTGGTCGGAGTAACTAACATTCTGAAGTGTCAGAATAAATAAAAAAATGCAAAATCCTGAAGAAATGTCAGAATGACATTGCTGAACTCTTTTAGGTTACCTACCACTGTGAACTGTGCTGGTACCAAAGAGTATAGGAATGAGAAAGGTGACAAATGAACAATAGGACTTAGAAAAGGATTTGAAGGCCAGTCTAGGGAAAATTTACATGTAAATGTTTCATGTGTAAACATGGAATAGGAAGGAACATTTTTGGTAGATAAAGAATTGATCAAAGAATAAAAATGTCACTCTTTCTTAATTAGAGGGATTTTACAGGAATTTGTATTAAGTCTGTGAATTTTGGTATTTTACCAGCAAAGATTTGACAGTAGGGATTTGCATGATTGTTGCTGATACAAATGCGTTTGAGTTGTTAAAAAAAAGAATATGAAAAGAGCAGCAGAAGTTACTAGAGGATACGGGAGCAGAGAAGTGTCAATAAAGTAAATGTAGATTGGTTGCTCAGGAGATAAAGCAATGCTGATTTCACATACACATTGCAGGTCTGTGAACTAGATGTTACTGATCAGGAAACAGATCTTGAGATTTAAAGTCATAGTGATAGCCAGACATATGGAGCATGATTCATAGGAGTTATGTCATTGTATAAATGCCTGATGTTTCACTCCATCTTGGAAAAAGAATATTACAGAAAGCTATCAACAAGGCAACAAGGTACAGAATGCCAATAGTGCAAGGAAAAACTAGGTTAGAACTGTTTGACCTGGAAAAGATAGACAACCATTGACACAGTAAATAGGGAATGACTATTAATTGCTTCACACAATACGAAAATGAGGTGTCATCAAAGTGAATCAGGTGGCAGGTTCAAAACAGAGAAGACACTTATTCCCAGAATCCGTAGTTTAATTTGTATTTTTTGAGCTGAGTTTATTAGGAGCCAGAAATATAGATGGATTCAAAGCCAATTAGGCACATGCGTGGAAAGAAAAATATATATCTTTGTGTTTTAGATACTGCCTGTCACTGAAGATGTCTTTGAGCAGCAGACTGCTGGAAGTGGGGAGGGTAAACTAAGGATGTGCGTTTGCCCTGTTGTTCTCTATCGTAAGCACCCACTACTGACCAGTGTCAGGAGCAGGATACTGGGCCAGGCGCTCTGTTGGTTTGACCCAATGAGGATTTCTTGTGGACGGTACAGCTTGTAACTCAAGCAGAGGGCTAGGTAGATGCAAATAGATACAATCTGCTGCCTGTAGAAATATATTGCTTAAATAGATATATAGTCTTACCATTGACCTTCGTTTGCAGTGACCTGAAATTAGACTGTAGTCATGCAGTAAGGCTTCCAGATTAGTATTGTTAATATTTCCATTGTTTGTTGGTTCTGGCTTTTTTGATACCGAGTATGTGATGTAAATAAGAAATGTATCTGTTAAATTCAATTTTATTTCAGCGTACTTAGGGAATCTTGGAAGGTATTCAGATCTCTGTTTAAAAACAGGTTGTTTGGCAGTGACAGAGCTATATTTGAAAGATGACTGGTTTTTGTATCTTTAAAGAATGCTTACAAGACAGCAAAATTCCTTTTGGGCTGTAAACCTGGTTTTAGATTATATGGGTTTCAAATTATTTTACCAAATATGGTGGTCCTTCAGAATTATCACTTATTTAATTTAAAATAACAGATTACTTTTACTTAAAAATAACCATGTTTTGGCAACTTGCATGCCATTCTGGTGCAGTTGCCACTTACGATTAAAAATAGAATAGTATTGCTATACTTGGCAGTCAGTACTGTGGTAGCACAGCATAACTTAGTCATGCAAGAATAAAAGTGTCTTACTCATACTTTTATATTCAATGTTTTTATCTTAGTGTAAACCTCATGAAGACCAAATTAGACCCAGAAGGACTGGGCATCATACTACTGGGTCCCTTTCTGCAAGAATTTTTCCCTGAGCAGGTAATCAATATATCTTCATTGCTGCAGAGCTTTGTCTATTCTGTTTGGCTTTGAGATTGATTGAAAACTTCCATGAATATCACAAGAGTAAATTTTAATAAGTATTGCATTCATTCAGCTCAGCTGATCAGCAGATAACTTCTGTATTCTACCACAAATGGTAGACTTCTGTTTTCTATAACACGTCCCTGATTTTGTCAGCTTTACACTGGAAGGAAACTCCATTGTTCTAAATTGAACTTCAGGAAATACATAATCATTTTGAGTATGACATTGAATTGTTTCCTTACTCAGAAAGTTTATCTGAGTTTGGTTTTTCTGAGAATAAATGACCAGACTGGTTTTATCAATATTAAAAAGGTTGCTTGCAAATGGGAAAAGGTTGCAAACATATTTAAAACTATTTTTATGTACATTTCTTGATAATGGTAAATTTTTGACAGTTTAATAAAAAATCATGATAGATTTAATACGTGGAAGTTAGGGTATTGGAAAATTATTTTCAAACTCTGTTCCATATATTCTTTAAGACTGCACCACTACTGAGAGGCAGGGGTTAACTTAGCACTGCTGTCCTTTTTCCCCTTTGCCTTGGTTCACATTTTGCTGCTCTCACACTGCCTCCCTGCCACCAGGAGCCTCTTTAAACAGATTTGTGGTAAACCAGAACAGGAAGCTTGTCTGGGTAAGAGCTCCATTTGCAGGTGTGTGGGGTCTTGTTCCATGGCCATACACATGCTTGTATTGGCAAAAAAGAGCAGGTTTACCTGGGGCAGAAGAAAAGGCTGGTGGAAGAAGAAGGGCTGAGAGGAGTACTTCTTTAAAGGCTTTTTAGCTTAATGTGTCACTGAAACTATGTGGCTTAGTTTTTACAATCAAGGAAATGTGAAACTGATGGGTTTAAGTTCCTTCAGCAAGATTCTTTTTGTTAGGATTGTGCAGCACTGGGTATAACATTCTGTACTATGAAACATTCTGGTCAGTCAGAAGACATTAGAATCGCACTGCCAAAGATGGTAGGGACTGAATATATCATATCATTCAGAGGCTTTCATCATCTGGAGGAAAGAGAAAGAGGAGTTAGTGCTCATTTTCTCTGGCCTTTTAGAATTACATCCACATTGTATTTTTGCCTACTGTTTCTTCTTCTTTTCATTTGTTTATACAGAAGTGGAAATATATGTACAATTGAATATAATTTCTTTCTCACAATTATATTACATTTGCAAATATGGAAGACTCTACTGCTTCATTTTAGGCCCCAGATGCTTAGAATGAAGTTCAGAATGCCAAAGAACATCCTCCAAAATTGGTTGTGCCTAAACTGTCCAGTACCATGGGTCATAGGGAGATGGAGGAGAAAAGAGCCGTTGTTTGGGACTGCTACCTCTTGTGCCTGTCATAAGGGCATCACTGGCTGAAGAAGGGAAGCTGGACAACAAAGCACAGTGCAATTATGGGCAGAACCCTGCCTTGGTCACCTTGGTGGGGGAATTCGGCCTCCTGTTAAAATTGGAGCCCCTGAGTCAATGCCTGTCTGTCGAGTGCTAGTTCCCTGCTATATGTGATTCCCCACCACACAGTTTTTCCTGTCCTGTTAAACCTTTGCTGGCTCCAGTAAAAAACATGGGAATTGTTACTGCCTTATGGGTGCTGTTTGAGCAATCAGCATGATTTGGACTGGAACCTGCCAGTATCCATTTTTTCAATCTATCTGTACTCTGTGGATCAGGTAGCAGTAGCCCTTACCTATACTGACACCTTGCTCAGAATTCATTCTGAAAGTGAAATTCTGCAGAAATTTAGATTAATATCTTTGAAAGACTTTCAATTACTGTGAGGAAATAGCAGATACCAGTGATGGTTGGATATTAATATTTGAACATCTAGCTAGGGCTCAGGTTATCCAGATTAGATTCCTTTGCTGAGAATATTCAATCCGCTATCCTTACTCTTCTAAAAAATACTCAACTCCATCTCAAAAGCAGAAAGGTATCTCAGCTTTCCTTCTGAAAGCTGTTGGCTTAGGAAAAAAAAATATTCAAAGCTATTCAGCCTGGCTCCTTACTACTTAGGGTAGTCACTGGAGAAGGGGATTCCTGAATTCCGTGCTAGCCTTTTTTTTTTTTGTTTAAAGGCACTGGTCAGGCACTGGTAAACAGCATTTCTTTTCCCTTCTGAGTGAGCATAACTTCCTCAGGGAAATGAATGTGTCCTCTTCCAATCCCAGGAAGGCTAAATTTTATTTATCTCTATGAAGCAACTTCTGTAAGCAGAGTTACCTCTTATCTTCCTTTTCATCACCCTCCCTCCACTGAATAGCCTGGATGGCTGTGAGAGACCCATAGAAAGACAGAGTTTGTGAATCATTCAAAAGCAGAAAAATGAATGAGGGTTTTGTAATGTGATGGATGTACTGCAACCTGAGCAGATTTATTCTCATTCCAGCCTTTACTTCCATGTGCTCAAAAAAGGGATAAGCTTTTGTTTGGTCTGGTCCAGCAGGCATGAAAGAGCTGATACTACACCTTATTTGTGTTTCCTGGTTCAGTGAATCTAAAGCTTTCAGTCCTCTTAGGACTACAGCATATAAACACCTGGAATGGTAAAGATCACCAAGAGCCTGTAGCTTTGCTGTTAGACCTTGGCAGAACTGGTGTCTTCAAAAATAGTGTAGTTAGACAGGCATGGGAGTATATGAGCTTTTTAGCTCTCGGATGGAAGGCCAGAGATTGGATCTGGTCCTTAGTAAAAAACTTGGTGGCATCCAAACCATCATAAATAAACATGCATGTGACTACTGCATAAGGTGTCTGACATGAAAAATTAGGATGGCTTCTCTACAGTCATTGCTGAAGTTGTACTTCAGATTGTCCAGGTGAACACAGAAAATCATGGCTTGCTCTTGGGGGCATTACTCATTAATTTGCTGAGAACTCTGTTTTTATTTCTGATAAGAAAGGTAAAATGAAGATTTTGCCACCTAAAAGAAATGGCACTTTTTAACAGCTTTCTCAAGTCTTACTGGTTGAATGCATCTGTCTAGTTGTAAAGAGAAGAGAATCAAGGCACAATGGATGCCACATAAAATTAACTGTCTTCTTTCTATTAGGACTCCAGGGTTTCAGAGTCATTCACTGTTTACCATTACAATGGACTGAAGCAATCTAATTATAATGAAAAGGTAAGATTCACAATTAAGCCCTAATGAAGTCACGAAGGAAAACTGAATATAGTTAAAGGCAAAATACTCTACCTTGAAGCAGGCTTTTTACAAAACTATTATTTTGATAATTTTCTTCCAAAATTATATATTTGGAATTGAAAACTTCTTTGTGCTCCTAATCATATTTGAGCTGCTATACTGGATTGCTTGGCCAGACCACATCTCTGAAACTCTGCATTTTGAAAAGAGCACTTCTCACACCTACCTGTCAGAAGCGGGGGTCTGAACTGCAAGGGACAGTGGAGATGTAACACACACAAAGTGCAACTTCTAGAAGTAACTCTACATCTAAGTTAGGTTGTTTAGGATTTTTTGTGAATTTAGTAGCATGCACTCGCATCAAAAAATGAGTATTTTTTTTTTGAGCCATTTACTGAGGAAACAAAGATGACCTGTTTCATTTTCAGCATTCTTGAAAAAATGGGTATACCAGACACAATATGACTGCTTCTAAATTCCTGAAGGAGAATTTAGAGTAAAAGATTGTAAGGCGTTAAGAGACATAAGGAGCAAGAAATACTTGAGTAAGGGTTCTTCCGGAAAATATACCTACTCAGTCTTTGGAATAACTTGTAATTACAAGTCCTTAAAATTACCCCTGTGAAATCTCCAGCGGTTCCATACCCCAAAATGTAAGCAGAAGCATTCAAAGGTGAGGGGTTTTCGATTTCATACTTCCATTTCATTAAAAAAGGAAGTATGTAAAACTTCACAGATTTGATGTGTGTGGGATGCACATTCTCTGAACCTGAGAGAAGCAGAGGAAAGAATGATCAAAACAATTCTTACCTCATTCGCTGCTCCTTTTGTTGTTCACAAGTGGAATGCATTGTGGAAGACTGTTTACCTGAAGGGAATTGGTAATTGGATTCTGGTGTGAGTGTTTTGATTCATTGACCACTTGAATCCGTGTGTGTGTGTTGGGACCTTCGGCTGACAGTCATGAGATTGTGTGCAGTTGGGTGCTTGTGCAGATTCAGTTTAGATGTAGTGTAATATAGTATAGAATAATATACTATAATAAAGTAATTAATTAGCCTTCTGATATCCATGGAATCCTCCTCATCATTTCTCCCGGACGTCAGGCAAAAATATCACCAATAGATGTGTATCATAACAAATCCTCTCCTGGCCTGGTGAAAATAACCATCTCATCTCCCAGTTCTTGAACAGGCTGACAGAGTTGGGTTTACTTTGACAGGTCATGTATGTGGAAGGCACAGCAGTTGTCATGGGCTTTGAAGAGCCAATGCTGCAGACGGACGACACTCCGGTGAAGCGCTGCTTGCAGACCAAGTGGCCGTACATAGAGCTGCTCTGGAGCACAGACCGATCCCCTTCCCTGAACTGACCTGTCCAGGAACAACACCCGGCCGGCGGATCTCCGCGGGGACACGGAACTGGAGCTTGACTGTGTGGAGTTATACACTGGTATCATTGAGGAATTGTAAATAATGATTACAAACACTTTTTCAGTGTTAATTGGAATATTTAATTTTTTAATCAGATTGATTTCTATTATAATAGTTTGTCTTTTTTGGCCACTGTAGTACTGTTAATGTGAGTTATCCTAAACAAATAGCCTACTTACAAAGTCTTACCATTATTTTGCCATCTCATGAAGATTTGAAAAATTCTGATACTGCAGAATCTGCATATTAGATGTCAGATCTTTAAACATAAAACATATTCAGCTTTCTCAGAATCATATAGGCATGTTTTATTATTTAAATTATATTAGCTTACATAACAGTACCATAACGTGTGGACTAGACTGGCCTTTGCACTGGATATGTTTTAATGAGTTTAAATTTTCTGCAGTTTTTCCTAAAATCTAATTTTACCTAAAGAGCTTGCACAATGTGACATAAATAAGATACATTTTTAGGAATAAGTATAATTCTTAAATACTCTTTCTTGGCAGTTGTATATTACTGTGGCTTAGTTATTGGGCATGTTAAAAGTGAACAGATAATCTGAGAAAAAAATAGAAATATTAATATTTATTTGAATTTGTATAAAAGAAATGTAAAAACAGCCGAATTTCTTGTTCTATAATCTTTAAACTATTCAAAACTTATAATATTGCCAAATACCTCTTCTTAATTTGTCCAAACAGCAGTGTAAGCCAGCATTACTGTATGTGTTAAGTGCATGAGAACATCTGTTATTACATTATTATATTCCTTTATTTATTATCAACTTCTTAGCCCTAAAATAAAATCTTTTCCTTGAATCATATATTATTTAAAGTTTGGTTTACTTGGACTTGTTTGCTGCTTTCTAAACCTGTGGTTCCTTTTCATCATCTCATGCTTTTCATCATGAGATGATGAAAAGGAACCACAGGTTTAGAAATGTCAACTTTCAAGTTGAATGCATCTTGGGAGAGAAAAAGCCTACACCAAAAGGTAATTTCCTAATGTCTGCAATTACCATGATCATTCCTTATTGCAGACTGACAGCAGAGTATCTTAGTATTAAAAGAGTGTTTTTTGTTAGATTTCTTTTTCTGAAAAAAAATTTATTGCAGATTACAATGATTTGAAAAGATTCCTTAATTGGACTCACTTTATTTAGAACACAAGTAGTCTGTCTTGCAGTGTGGGCTTGACATTAAAAACTTGTGCAACAATGGTATTACTGCTGAAAAATATAGATAAATAAGGAGAATCTGCTTGTCAAGTATGGAATTTTATTTTTCAAAAAGTGCTCAAGCTTGGCAGGTACTTGTTTCAGCTGGTTATACACATTTAAGATAAATGTCTTTAGACTTCCACTGACACCTTGGAAGGGGAAAATTCACTTTTCTTGCTTTTTCTTTTGAATTCTGGTGTCTGTCCTTGGCTTGTACTAGAGTATCTCATACCAGATTTTGCACTGTCGTAGCTTGAATCTGTTAGAATATGCATCTTTTTTCCTATTTCACTCTCATAAAATTGATGTTCTATCTTACAGAAAAAAAAATAGAAGCCCAGCTGATGTGAGATCTGTCTTTAAGCATTAGTCTGGATTAAAACTTCTGCTGTACTCTACAGACATTTAGCTGATGATAGTGTGATATAAGAACCCTCATTCCTGTATCCTTTTTCCTTCATACTGCCTAGTTGTTAGAGGCCTGGATTCTGGATTACTTCGCTTATTTTTGGATACAGAGGCTAACTAGCAGTGCTTTATGGCATTCAGTCAGCTCGTCTAAGAGCCTCAGCCAAGTGAACCTTTCTGGCCTTTCTTCCGTGATGAGCGCAATGGGGGAGATTCTGCCTTTATTGAAATTCACTTTTTGTCCCCTAAAAGAATGTGGTTATTTAGATGGCAGACTTAAAACATGCAGGACATAAATGTTTGCTACATTTTATTTGCTTCCACAGAAAAATAGCTAGAAACCTATATACAGGTGGTTCTGCTCCAAGTGCTGCCTGTGTGTGTGTATATATATTGCAGTTTGCAAATTGAGACTTAGTCAATGAAATCAGAGCACTCTATGGAATTAAATGCATGCTGTAAGTAACCAGAGCAAATTGATAATGCTAACTGTAAGAAAGTGTGTGAGCTAAATATGCAAGTAAATGACATTTTGATTCATACTCTAGGGGGTTTTATGTATTGCAGAGTCATTCCATTTTAATTGCCAAGGAAAGGTCAGTATCTTCTGGGAGACAGCTACTATCCTAGCTGAAAACATGGTGCAGTTAGCAGGATGTTGGACAGTTGGTCTGGAAAACTGGCCTTTCCTTCCCATGTCTCAAAACCATTTAAGCCAGAAGATACATGTTGGTGTGGTTTTGCTCTAAATTCACTTTCATAAAAAAGAGGTGTCGGGGGGGGAAGGGTCCTGGGGTCAACTGTTGAGAAAATGGTAAAAGAAATTATTCCCACTTCAGTGTATCCTGAGGTTCACAGTCAGGCAGGTCCAAATAAGTTATCTAAGTAAATAATGGAAAGACTACTTCCAGTGCTTCATACTAGCCCAGATGAGTTATATTTGAAGGTTGATAGCTACCAAATTCATATTTGCTTTGTTGAAGTCTGAACTGTTAAAAGGTAAGCAGCCAGTACAAACTCAAATGTAAATATCCTTGTCAGAATCCAGGCAAAGGGCCCTTTGAAACAGTGAATCACTTAAGTAGATGCTGGGCATTTTGGTTTTTTGGATGCTTTTGTTGAAGTTCTGTTCCTTCAGATTGTTAAAATTTATGCTTTTCTGGTTCATGTATATGCTTTCTATTATCTCTTCAGTTCTTGTGTGGATGAGTTTAGGTTAAAGAAGCCCAAGATGGGTCTTGATGGAGCAGGCAAGCAGAAACAAGAACCTCCCTTAGTGCAACGCACTGATTTGCTGTCCACCCAGAGGAGCGTCTGCAGTCAGGCTGTGGACAGCTACTCTGGACTCTCCTGCTTTGCAAGCAAGGATGCTCAGCACAAAACATCCAGCATGTTCTGGAGAGCACCTTCAGCTTCCCTGTGCTGCAGCTCTGCTGCTGGCGACAGCCAGAGGTGCTGTGGGAAGGAACACTGCATCCCCAGCTTCCTCTGCAGCATCCCATCCTTTGGGGTCTCACACACAGTCTCTGCTTTCACCAGCATGGTAGATTGGCTCTTCAGATTCCCTTTTACATTGATTTTGTGTTGTTAATACCTATAACTAATGAAAAATCAGTATTTCCATGGGATCTCTTGAAAATAAACTGATTTTTCTGTAGACTATATGCTTTGATTGATAGATTGATTTAAACTGCTTTGATTCAGATTGATTTAATCTACTCAGTCTAAAATTAGCTTTAAAGCTTTTCATGTAGGAATTACTTCTGCTAAGATTTTTAACTTGGACAATGTTCACAAAGGTAAGGTTCAAAGAGGAATGCTGAATACCTTTTGTCAGCAGGTCATCGTGGATTTCAAACTCACTCTCATTGTAATGCATGGTCACATCCTCATTTTATCCTCTTGCAACACAATAATCAGTACAAAATACTGTCTATGTAGTTGCTCCAACTACAGTTCAGGAGAAGGCTTCTGGCCTACAGAAACAAAACTAGGAAACAATTAAAGCAAAGGTAGGTTTTCCATGGGACTTGGACATTTCAGCTTCTGTACTGCCATATTTTGAAATGAACAGTGAAATTATCACGTATTTTATAAGATTTATGCTAAAAGCCCATATGATTCTTTGAAATACTTGTTCTTCTGCTAGCAGGTTCATTACTAAATAATAGCACGAATAACATTAAAGCTGTGATAGTGGAGCCTCCTAAAAAATATTAATATTTAAGTTTTGCCTCAGCAAATCTTTGCATAGAAGATTAGACTAATCTATTTTTAAGACTGGAAATACCATAATGACATACTAACATCACTAAATGCACATATATTAGCTGTAGAAATTCACACCATGAATCTTATATTTTTTTTCATAAATTACTTAATCCCACATCTGACCTTCCATTTATTCTGTAAGGTAGATAATGATTTTTAGACTCTTGGCTAAATGTTCTTATAAAAGCTCTCTGTCCTGGCTCCAGGTATGGTTCTAGAGCCTATTAAGAGTTTTTAGTTAGATATTCAAAGGAGTTAATGTATCAGACCACTGGTATGCTAAAGTGCAAGCTTCAATCTACCAACAACTGGGGGAGCTGCTTACCTCTTATGCAGTGCAGATCAGTGTGCGCTTCAAACATTACTGAAGTCCAAGGAAAGCAAGATGTCAAATAAGCTTCTAGTGATCAGAATGCTAGAATTGATTTGGAATATCCTGCATGCATATGTCTCCATAGAGAGAAAAAAAAGAAAAAAGGAAAAGGGTAAGGGGAGGAGGGGACTGCTGTAGGATAACCCTTCGGTGGTAAAAAGGTCTTGAAAGAGAGTTCCTTCTTTTCATGCTTCCCTGCTTCCCTATAGGTTTTAGCACTAATGGCCATTTTAAGCACTTTTATGCTTTTTAAAATTTAGCTCAAAACAATCAGGTTAAGTGGCATGCATTTCTAACTGAAAGGCAGGTACAAGGGGAGCACATGAGAACTGCCTGTGTTCTTGCTTATTCCTCTTCGGCTTCATTTGTGTGAACACTCATCTATCTCCAACTGTGCTAATTACTGAATTTTAACTGTTTTGAATGGATCAGTAGAAGTGGCTACAGCAACAGAATGTGCTGCCTTCTCACTTCTGAGTGCCAGTGCTCTGGACTGCAGTCTGAGCAGTTCTCAGAGCCCCAGAAACTACATTTGTGACGCTCAACCTTGGAACTGATTGCTATGCTAAAAAGGAGCATTATTATCATCATTATCATCATTGTTTAGCATAAGGTAACACAATTTCTAAACACATTCAATTTCTTTAAAGCTGCATGACTTTTAAGAGTAAAGTCATTTAGAAGTACCTCACTTTTGAATTTATTACTGGTGCTTAGATCTGTAAGAGATACTTGTACAATGTAAAATAATACAATAGTGTCAATGGTGATGTTTCACTATTTAGCAAATAAATTTGGCATAAATATAAGGCAGGCAGAATTAAGGGATGTTAGAAGCCTGTGGGGACAGCTAAGGGTCACACAGTTAATGCTGGAAATAAACACACAGTTCTATTTTTGTGAAAAGGAATGTCAGTCTTATCTGAATAATCTTGCCATAAAGCACTTAAACAAACACAAAAGTAAAGTAACCAGAACCTCACAATAAAACAAACTGCTCTCCACTGCTTTCATAGGTAGATCTAATATAGCATGTTTATAAATGGGTTCCCTATTATTTTGATCTTTCTCTGATTCTGTTTGGACACATCTGCATTATAAATGCTGAAAAACAATTCTCTTTCTTTGTTGTTACTGAGCTGATTACATGGAAAATAAAATGTTTCTCCTTTTCTTCCTACCTTTGCCTTGGCCAGAAAAAAATATTAATAATGCTGTCCCCTCAAGATGTCAATGTGATGTCACAGAGCTTCGTAGGGGAGGGAGCATTTCAGGCAGCCAGGTCCTTCTATACATTTTTAACAAAACCGGTTGAAACTCTGCTGTGGCGCTTGCAGGGGCAGAATAGCTCAAGACAGGAGTTATACAGCCCCATCCCTTTCAATTACTTTTACAAAAAAATTACCAGAGGAGCTTTCTAAAAGCACCGTTCCATTTATGTACCGCGTTCAATGGGTTATTTCTGCGGGCAAAGCGGCACGGCACCTGCGCCTGCATGGAGCTGTGCTAAAGGCTCTCCTCGGCGGCAGTGCGAGGTGCCCCCTTCAGCTCATGAAGGCTCCGCGTACCAGGCACTCACAGGGAAACCTGGAGAGCAACAGAGCAATCGCATCTTCGAACGCCTTCTGAACTCTGTGCCCGGCTCTACATCTTTCCCGTGGTTAGAAGTTTTTTTCGTTGCTGGGGTTCTTTGGTTTCTATTTAATAATGGCCATGCGGAGCAACCAAAAAACAATCTGAGGGAGGTTTACATTTTTTTAATGCACTTCAGTTTCCTAAAAGAGATTTTCAAGTATCAGGCTCTTCAGTTCAAACCCTTGAAAATTATGGAGGTCGAGAGAAATTCAACTCGAAACCACAAGCTCACACTCCGGCATCTCCCCCCGTGAACACGACCGGCCCACGGCAGCCATCGGTAGCTGCTGGGCAGTCAGGTGTCCAGCTTAGCCGGCGTTTGTTGCAGATTCCCCGGCGGAATTCCCGGCGCTCGGTTTCCGCAGCCCCGCCTGGCACCGCGGCACGGGCAGCGCTGCCCCG
>JAYDZK010000113.1:21295715-21309831 GCA_034509185.1 Euphonia xanthogaster
GCGGGGCCGAGCCTCCCGCGCCGCCCCCGCCCGCGCACGGCGGCAGCCGGACCGCACCTCTCCCCTCCGCACCTCTCCCCTCCGCACCTCTCCGCTCCGCATCTCTCCGCTCCGCACCTCTCCGCTCCGCTCCTCACCGCACCGCCCCGCTCCGCACCGCACGGCCGCCGCACAACTGCGCTCCGCTGTGCCAGCGGGAGCCGGCCGCTGAGGCGGCGAGGATGCTGCCCCTCAGCCGCGGGCGGCCCCGCCGCTGGCAGCACCCGCTGCTCCTCCTGTCAGCGCTGCTCTGGGCGCCGGCGCTGGTGGCTTTCAACCTGGACGAGGAGAAGCTGACGGTGTACAGCGGGCCTCCGGGCAGCTACTTCGGGTACTCGGTGGACTTCTACATCCCCGACCCCAGCACGTGAGTGCCGCGCCGGGGGCGGCAGGGCCGGGCCGCCCCCGCGCCCGGGGAGCGCTTCGGGAAGGCGGCGGGCGTACGGCGGCGTCGCGCCCGCGGGGTGACAGCGCCCGTCGTCAGCCTGTCCCGGTCGCCCCGGTGACCTCCCGGTGTGTTTCGCAGGGTCAGTGTCCTGGTGGGAGCTCCCAAAGCCAACACCACCCAGCCAGACATCGTGGAAGGAGGAGCGGTGTATTACTGCGCCTGGCCCGCCGCCCGGTGCAGGCAGATCCCCTTCGACAACACCAGTAAGTGCGCGGCTGTCCCGCGGCGCAGCGCTGTGCCGTGCCCGGGTCCCCCTCGGCTCCTCCGCGATCCCTGTACTTGGGGGTCGCTTTGATCCGAGTATCTGCACTCGGATAGAAATCCCGCTCCTGCGAGTCTGAGTGCATGTGCTCTTGCAGGAAAGGGTTTAATGGTCCCCAGAGAAATAACAGGATTGTGACCTCCAGGATCAGTAGTTCATCTTAATAACTGCCTTTTTTCCCCTTCTTCTCTGCTGAAAGGTATTTTTGGCAGATTCGTGCTTTTGAAAATACTTTTGCACGTTCAGAAGGCAAAGCCCAAAAGCCTTGTCTCAGACTTCTCTGAACCATAGAAATAACAGGATTTCTAGTGTTTGCGGTTATTTTCAACGAGGGGATTTCTGGCTGTTCAGATAGATGAAGTGCCTCGTGTGGCATGCTTATTTAATTCTATTCAGAAAGCAAGAATTTTGTTTCAGAATACTGAAGCTAGATGCAAGCCGATTTAGGCACAATGTGGATAGATTATATCCATTTCCAAAATCCCAAGACACATGTTTCTTATTTAATTAGAGGGAACACAAGTTTTAAACAATTCAAGCTGTTTATGTTTTCTGTTGTCTCTTTATAGGTTTTGAAAATAATTTAAACCTAGTGTTTGCAAAGACTTTGAAACTGCTTCCTTTATTTAGGCAGTTTGACCATTAAGCGAAAGTTATTATTCTTTAGGTTATATTTAATCTTAATATTTGTGGTTTATTGAAATGTGAACACATTGCAATTTTTTTATGTTTGTTTGTTTTCTGAAAGAAGTTAAATTAGAAGAGCCCACTTAACTGTAGCAAGTAAGCACTGCAGTTCTTTACTCCTCCCTACTCCAGCCACCCACATCTTATTACTGTGTTAGTGTCTAGGAATACTGATCAGGATGACTTTCCCATCATGCTGAGCATTCTTCAAAACAGAGTAAGTGGTAGTTCATTTGTGTGTATATGGCTACTGGGGCAGGTAAAACTATGTACAGCATCTGGTTATATGTATACATAGAGATGTATACAGACAGTATGCATATGTTATTTTAATTGTGATATGTTCTGAGTGTACATATTTAAAATAAAACCAGGAAATAGAGGAAATATTAATATATTTCCCATCTTACAGTTAGTTCATGTAACAAAAGTGGAATGTAATGTCTATACAAAATAATTTCAAGTTTGAATACAAAACTTACAGACCAAATGAAAATTCCATTGCATTTTTGAAGGGGAGTTTTGAGAAATTTATGAAAATCTAGTGATGAAACCTAGAAGGACATCTGACTTTCCTGTGGAAAACTTGGGACAGCTCCATCCTCTTCACAGAGATGTCCTTTTGCAGATACTATGTTTTGAATAAAGGCACAAACAAACTGGGAGTAAGTATATCAATAAGGCTTTGGACTGTGTCACACAACTATTCAGTTTGGAATCCCCAAAGGGTGGTTCATTTGGTCTTCCTGAGCTGGCTGTGTCCTCTGGATAGAATCCTGACTTGCAGACAGCTGAAGTTAAGCCAGAGAGCAGCTGTGGTGTAGGCAGAGATGCACTGTCCTTGTGGGAGGGATGACAGCACAGGCAGGTTTAGCAGTGCTGCCCCTGGCTCTGGAATTCCAGTCCCAAGAGCAGTAAAGGTGTCATTTTGCACAGTTCAGCAATGTCCTGTAGACATGGACTCAGGGAAGAAGGTTTTGCATGGCTTGTACCACGCCCTGTTCTTCACTGCCAGCCACAGAAAGTCCATCTCCAATATGCTTTAGATGACTCCTTCTGCTGATTTCTGGATGTATATTATGTGTCACTTTTTTCTCTCCCAAACCCTTTATTTACAGGATCAAGTTGTCCTTCTTTTCCACTATTGCCCCCAGCAGAGTAGTCCACATGAGCTCTGTCCTAGGTGAAACTATTTCAAATAGTCTGTCACACAAAGTTTCTTTTGAAGCCTTTAGCTCTGTTATGCCTACTGGGACTTAGATAGTCCTTGGTAAATATGTGGGGTGTTTCCAGTTTGTGGCTCCTGTGCAGGCATCTTGTACTCATTATGCCTTCTCCTACAACATCACTCAGTTGTTGTTGCTATTCCCATTTTTACTATTTATTCTGATAAACAAAGAGAAGTCAGTCTGGGTTGTCAAAGATCATACAAAAAGGTGATGATGATACTGGTAACTGACTCGGGGGCTTTTTCTTCTTCTTCCAGTGCCTTTTCCACAAGATTATTCTTTCTTCCAAAACAGAAACACTCAAAAGTTGTTAGAAGACTAGAAGTTCAGTTGTAGCAGCTTTAATATTGAAGATTAATGTTTCTTGCCTTGTAGGAGATCTTTAAAAGTCTTGTAAAGCTTTGAGAATGTTTTCTGAAACAAAACAGAAGAACTACAGAGGCTGCTTCAGAGCTGAAAAATTTCGTTTTAATGCATTTTTATGCAATGCTTCAATTTTTCAATACTTTCTTCTTGACTCTAACTAAATAATATCTCTTTCAGTTAATTAGCTAAGCAAAGAACAATAAAAAAACCAAAACTACTGAATAATTTGGAGCATTCTTAAATAAGTTCAGAACTATAAACTGAGTGGAACTGGAAAGAACTGGAAAGAAAGGCAGTGTGAACCAGCAAGTGGATAAAGAATTTGCTAAATTGCCATTTTTCAGCCTCAAAAGTTCAATGGGGAGAACTTCTAAATTCTAAAAAATTTATCAGGCAGACTCACATATATTATATCCAAAGTTCAATATGTGAAATTGCTTCGGGTCACAGAAACTATAGCTTTCACTATTACATAAAAATTCAAGAGAGGAACAAATCCAAGAGTTACGTATGAGCATGAGGACTCATGTCTTCTTCTTCTGAGGACTGGATGCACAAATGAAGCTCAGCTGTGTTGCATTCAGTGCAAGTTATGTTTTGCCTGTGAGGAGGGAACATGCAGTGTGTGCACTTGGATGATGTTTGGACTTTTACTGCCACAAACAAGTATCTTAAGTGCATATCTAATTGGTAGGACTCATATATAACTGCGCAGATTACTTCTGTTTCCACAAAAATAGAACAGCTAATTTCAAGTGAGATTCCTTTGTTTGCAAATGCTTTAGTGTTATTTCTATTAACACCATTACTATCTCAGTCCTACTAAATGAAAATAGTGAGGACACTGACTAGTATTGTGTGATGGCTTTAAGTCAAGATTCTGGACATTTTCAGATATAATGGTATGGAGTTACTTTGTACTAATTTATAGTTATCATGTATTTTACAGTTACTGAGGTGTGTAATGAATGGCTTGTTAACTAAAATGGAACAAAATATCTCTCCACCAACATTTGAGGTTTGTTAAGAGGCAATGATGAACATGAACAAGCTCATGAGTCAGGAAAGGGGAGGAGGAAAAAGGTAATCTGTTGAATTTCTAAACTATTTGTTGCCCTAGAAAGAGGGGGCATTTGTTCAAGAGGTGATATGGGGGAACCAAGTAACTGACAGACACCTTAGTTAAAAACTTAGTCTCGCTTAGGTTAATGTTATGATGTTCAGTGTTGAGATAGGACGATATTTAGTTTCTCTAAAGGCTCTTTGGTTAAAGGGATTTGTTTGTTTATTTAGTTATGTGAGTAATATATTTTTATTTTTAAAATAACTGAAATGTTATTTTTAAAAATGTCATTCTATATCCTGAACCATAGAGTCCCAAAGGGAGAACATGAGTGCCAGGCCTAAATCTGACATCCTGACACTGGTGGGAGACAATTGCAGTGTTTCCCAGTGGATCAGGGATATGACACTGCAAGGGATGCACCCAGTCACTGACAAGGTGCAGGTAACCTCCCTCTTACCACACAGACTGTGGCACTCAGTATTAAACCTTATTTTTTGGATCATGCAAGCTTTAAATGACAGAAGAAAAGTCTTTATGGTTTATGAAGCCCCCTTACTCTTTTTCATTTTTCCTCAGAGGATAAGATCAGATGACGGAGTAGATACTGTATTCCCAGTGAAAGATAGCAAAAACCTTTAAAAAATGCATGACTACTGTTGAGTGCCATGTTCAATGTGTCAAACACAGACTGGGCTCCTTACTACTAGCAGTGATGCTCAAAACCAAGACTATTGCTGAAACCATCTCTGTGGCACTGTGCATGTGTCAGAATGCCCAAGATGGTCTGAGTGCTATGGGCAGCTGCATAACCTGTGTTAATGTGGAAATGTATGTGGGCTAAACTACCCTGATGAGAGGATGGCTAAACTGGAGTCTCTTGAGGTGCAGGAGTATCTGCAGCACATTTCAAAAAGCCACATCACCTAACTGCAATTGCTCTAGAGGAAGTTGTCTCAGATGGTTACTAATTTCTCAGGCCACCTATCTCTGCTTTTCATGGTAGCTAACCCAGAGATTTCCAAAGTAATGAGGTTATTTACTTGCAATAATTAATCCTATTGATGAAATAGCATTCCTGACAAGCAAGAGAGGGGAAAAGGAGGGAAGGAGGATGAAATTTTGTCATGTAGGATTTGAGCTGATCCATCCATAAGCAAATCATGTTACCGGACATTCCCATCTGGGTTGGCCAGTGATATGGCCTGCAGCCAAGAAGGGGCTTTAGCAGGAACTCTCTGTGTTTCCTGCTGTTGATACAGAACTGACTCTGCAGTCCTGTGTTTGCACTTCTTTAAAGCTCCCTAGGTCTGTCTGCCAGGGTCAAGCCTCTGGGAAGAAGCTCAAAGCACTACCCTTGAAAGCACAATGGGTGCTTTAACCTGCTCCATTGCAGCAGGGAGCTGAGATAAAGTATAATGGAAGGGCTTTTAGTATCCCCTTACCCCAGGAAATATAGATTGAAGGGCAGTGACTCTTCTCCCTTGTTTCCCTACTTTGTGAAGTTGTCTGGTTGCCTTGCAGCGTAAGGCTGTGATACTCTGAAACTCAATGAGGACAGGGAAACAAGCACTGGCATCACATTAAAGACTTGTGGTCTGTCTTTCCTGTCTTGCCTACACAAAGCTAACTTCTTTTCAGTTTCTTCTGTATGAAATAGGTTTGCAATGACTATTTTTGCCTTAACACTGAGGTAGAATTACCGAGTCCTTGTTTCAGCTGTGTGCTCTTCCATTCCGCTGCCAGGAGAGGTAGCAGGAGAGCAATACCAGGAAAACTTTCTCCTCTCTTGATTAACTAGGCAACTTCTGAATCATTCAGAGCATCTAGTAGCCAGAAGCAGACTTAAATACCCCCTAAAGTGCACTATTGCATTTGAAATCTGGTAAAAAGCTAATAGTTCAGATTTTGGATACTCATGATCAAGGTCACTTAGTTATAATACTTAATAGGCTGCATCAAGTTCTTTTATTTTAAATTAGGTGCTGAAGGCAGAATTTCAGATACCCCTTCCCTTAAATTTCTGGAACACACTGGGGTGTTTTCTTTGCTATCAGTTAACTCTACCAGTTTTACTAAAATAGGTTATATTTTTACAAACTAGCTGGAAAAAATCTGAACAGCCTCTGAAGAGGAGCAGGGAAGGGGGGATGTAAATCAGTTCTCACCAAGCACGCAGTTGACAAAAAACATGAGCTAATCTGGCCAGCAGTTGAGCTGTTTGTAACAGAACCCAGGTACTATATAAGGAGAAGATGTATTGTGGGACTTGAGAGCTTTAGTTACATGAAAAAATCATTAGCTGTGGAGATAGTAAGATTCTGGGGAAAACTTAAAATCCTGTAATAAAACAGAATATAGAATATATAGAATTTGAATCTCAATAGAAATTGCTGAGAGAGAGCTTTGTTGTACTTATAAATGTTGACACATTTTAGTCCACTATGCCAGTAAGACCTTATCTGGAAAGTCATGGTTCACTTGTAGCATTCTGATTTATAATGGACTCTCATGACTTTCTTTTGTAAGTCTCAGCCCTGTCTAAAGAAAGGAAAAAATACTCTTAGCTATGTTAGTTCAAGCCCTGAGGTCTTAATTTGTTTTTGATCAGATTGTATTTAGGAAAAAAATCCTACTGGGTTTGATGATTTCTTTTTGTTTTTTTTTTTTCTTTTTGATTCATGGAATATCCAAGTAAAGTTCTCTAGATACCATCTATTAGATTAAAATGACTCATATGAATAGCAGCTAAGTTGCAGTAAAAACCAGATATAAAATAGATTGTTGCAGAACCAGATAAGTCTAAATATAGAAGCAACTCTTCTCATCATGACACTGTTTTGCATATCCTTACTCTTCCTCAACATTTCAGAGTCCTTTTTTTCCCCCCAGCATTAGTTCAAAGCCATTGTTTGGCTTAGTTGCCCAGATCATATCGAGTGTTTACTGTGCTTTTGAATTCAGCCTCTCTGGGGAGGGTCTAATATCAATGATGCTGTGAAAGTTACTGAGTTACCTTTGCTTTGTAACAGGTGGTATCACTGGAATCTTATGGTAGTGATATGATGGTAGGATTGTCAAGATTCCCTTGTTTCCCTCACTTCTAGAAGATGGTAGCAGGTATGCCAGGACCCTTCCTTCTCCCTCTTCCCTTCGGCAAGCCAGAACACTAATGATGCAGCAGAGCTGCTTTCAGAGTTAACTGAGGTTGCTCAGAGCCTTTTGTAGCAAGCTTCTGAAACTACCCCAGAGGGGGAGAGCCACAGTCTCTCTGGGGAATCTCTTCTAGTGCTTAAGACTTATTCAGAAATTCCCCTGCTGCAACTTGTCTTGGTTGCCCCTTTTCCTTTTGCTGCATACCTCAAATGGGAGTTTGGCACTCTCTCCTCTATACCTATTGAACACTGGATGAAGCACAAGTAGATCATCCTTTTCTTTCTCTTCTTTTGGCCAAACACCTGCAAGTAGTGATGTCTGAAAACCGTACCTAACATTCCAAGTGTTATCTCTGTGTCAGGAATATTCACTTTCCTTTACCTGTATAAATTTCTAGAATTATTTGTTTGTTTTATACATTTGTATTCACATTTTATACAAAAATGGAAAGATTTGGGTAATTGTTCACATCTGCTCTGTGTATCTATAATTATGTACAAATGTATGTAATCCATGTGTTGTATTTTAACTATATTTTTATATGATGGATGTGCATAGATACATACACAGGTGTATCAAAACAGGTATTTGAAAGGGATTTTCCATCATGGATATAGGCACAGATCTGAGGGCAGAGTGTAGCTGAACCTGCTGCAGATGCCTGGTTAATGGACATCTGTGTTTATCCAGGACATACAGGCAAATAGACCCAGAGCATTTAGATATAATACTTTTCAAAATTCCAGAATGGTGAAAACTTATGTGAAAGAGCTGTAAGTGTATTACATAGACAGGTATTTTGCTTTGATTAGAAGCATTATTTTCCTGTATAAAGTTTGATTAAAATATTTTCACAGAATCATTTAGGTTGGGAGAAACCTCTGAGATCATGGAGTCCAAGCTTTGAATGATCACCACCTTGATTTGCTTTTGTTCATTTGAGTATTTTTAAATTATGAAAGATGCTGTATTTTTTATTTAAAGTTTTCAAGAGCTGAATGAATCACACTAAGTACCAGTGTCTGCCCATACATCCCTTATGCAGGTATTAACTAGTATTAAAAAAAAATATTGGTGAGGGAAATGTTTGGTTCATGCCTATTAAGCTGTTTACGATGTGGTGACTTAGTGACTCAGAGGAGACCAATTCCCATAGAAAGCACCAAATTTACTCTAATGTGTGTAAATGATGAATTCACACTAACACCTGCTCTAGATTCAGGCTTTAACTCCTACAAGTGAATCTGTGCTATTGCTCTTATCATAGGTTTGCTTTTTGCTGTCCAAACTCATTTTTTTTCTATTTTTCCAATTACTGTTTTGGCAAAGTAAGGGACTTTTAATTTTTCCGTTTGGTAGCCTCTAGGTACCTCAGCTAAAAAACTGGGTGAAGGAATGCTGGTTTTCATAATCATGTTTCTGTGTCTCCAGAGCTGCTTCTGAAGCTGTATTGTAGGGCAGTGCCATGTATAGGAGTCATGGCTCCTGCAGTAGAAAAATGAGGTGCTTTGGGTTTGCTGAAATGCAATTTAAGGATGTTCTCATACCTAAATTTATATGTATAAATCTCTCTGTTCTTTGCATACTCGTGGTTGTCTGGGCCTTAGTCTGCAGGGCAGTCTTAGGCAGTATCATTATGAGTGACTCCAGAGCTGCGTCTCAAGCCAAATTTGCACGTCCTGCAGACTGCTGACAGTCTGGAACAGCTCCTGGGCTGGCTCTGAAGCAATCCAGCTGGTACTCAGGCACTCCTTGGCCCTCTTTGTGGGCGTTGTGTGCCCAGCCCAGCTGCTGGCTTGTACTCTTGCACTAGTGTCACATATCATGATACAAGATAGCCTGGGCTCCTTCCTAAAAGAGGCCAGGCACTCCCCTCCAGAAGAGAAGATGATATGGGAATGCAACCTCAATTCTCACCAAGTTTTTGCTCCTCACAGAAATATAGCTGTGGGTAAAGTACAGTATAGACTTAGCCTGTGGGCCTCAGATGCCCATAAATAGCACAAGGAGAGATATTTCCCTGTCATATAATGGTTTGTCAGGATGCAGACATGCTACTTTTTGAAATGCTTAGATAATGCTGTTTTGAGCAATATACAGGTTTGGGTTTTTTTTAAGCTGGACTGGGATTGATGTGGGTAAATGAATAGCGTTTATCTGAGTCTAATCTAAGATGGTCATCCATGGCTATTTACAGTTGGTTTTAAAAAAAGGTACTTTAGGTTCTTTTGGGTCATGATTCTTCTGGCCTTTTCAGAGTTTTGCTTTAGGAGGAAAAGAAGTGGCTTAGATCATATCCTCACATATAGGTGGGTGACTAGCTCAGAAGTGGACAATTGCAGCAAGGCACAGTAATGACAGCTTGTGTGCATTCAGACAAGTTAGTTGTGTATGTTGCTTCATTTTGCTAAAGTTACATGGAAAGCAGTAGATGTTTCATAGCATTCTGAAATACTGATTAATTGTTACATGCAAAAGACTAAACTGTATTTTAAGGCACAACCTCAGAAACTGGGAATATGACTCCATAGCTCTAGCAAGGATGCTGAACAAAACTGATTAGAAAATTTCTATCAAAAGATATTTATCTAGGGGGAAAAAGGCCTATTTGTTAATTTGTGTTTCTGTGATATTTTTCACATTATTTCATAATGAAAATCCCATGCCACATGATGAAGAATTCCTAGTACACCATATGCCACTAAATGAGGGGGGATTGTGCATGTGTGTATGTACAGTTCTTGCAGATTTATTGGAAAATTCAGCTGTGGTTTGATAAATCCTGGAAATGGTTGTCCAAGTTTTAAAATTTAATTTCTTTTCAAATGTTGGTATACTTTGCCAATAGACAAATATATTGTTTTGATTGAAAATGTAAGCTCCTTTTAAGTTAGAATACTGGCCACGAGTATCCTCAGAGCCAGGCTTGCACTGGCAGCTGTAAGCTGGTCATGGCTGATTTTCAAGCTTCAAAAGTTCTGTTTGTATCAAGACCCCATCTGGGGACATTGATCATATTCAGATCTGCTGGAGCATTAAAAAAAAGAAAAAAGAAACCTTTAAAGTCTGAAAGGGTCTGACTTCACTGGAAAAAATAATTGAAAGTAGTGTTGCCAACATCTAGGTAGGAGCTGGCAGCTCATGCCATGTGGTGTGTTAAATATGCTGTCTCTCACACCCACACAAGTTTAGGCCTAACTTCAACAAAATGTATTTTTAAAATTAATAGTTTTAAAGTAATTTTAAATTATACTTCTTGAATTTTTAAGAGCTAAATATTCCTGAAATTTATCTCCCTAAGCATAAACTTCAACAGTAGCTGTTGTAATTGGCGCAGCATGGAAGCAAATACTTGCATGAAGGAAGATGTTTCCTTAGAGACTTTCAAACTTGAAAAAATTTATTCTCATTCAGATTTCCTTCATGTTTATTAGGAAAAAATACAGAGATAGAGTACCCTTGTTCTCCAAGTATGATGCATTTTTCTTTCTAATTCAGTTTATAATATTTATGAGGTTACCATAGGCTGAAGTCAGAGTTGAGCCAACATCCTAGAAAACATTCAGGTATCTCCTGTATTCCTGCTGGGCAAATCCCAAGGAGTGTTAGCTTTTTAAAATGTTGGCTGTATTTTTTCTCAGTTATTTAAAAAGTATGTAAATCCTTAGAATATGATCTGACACTGCTTTTTTTTTTTAACATTCCAAGGTATACAGTATGTGGTTTTATTTTCACTTAAACTTCGAGTGACTAAAAAGGATTGATTCTTCTGAAATCCCTCCTGACATGAACCAGAAACAAACATAAGGGAATGCAGATACAAGGGGGTAGGAGTAATGCCCTTCTTATGTATAAATTGAAAAGTTCATTAGGAATGACTAGTAAGGGGAGAGCATAGCTCATGAACATATGGGAAATCAGTTTACTTCAGAGAACTGAGGGTGAAGGGAAGGGATGTCTGCTTTTTATTAAAACCTGAAATGCATTATAATTGGCCTGAATCTTTGCCCAGATGGCTTCTCTTATGCTGACATCTGCAAGAGTGTATATAAAGCAACATTAGGAAGCTGTCTCTTGTGACAGTGTGTACACATGTAATTCTGTTAAAAACTAAGTCCTTTGCTATCTGTAGTGTTGGTCTTTGAATAAGCATGCTGAGAAATGTCATTTGTTTGACAAAATCTAATTATGGAACAATCTTTTTACATGGAAAGTTTCTACCACATCTGAGAAAACTTTTTAGGGCTTTTCACCTGTTTTTGTAGATTCTTGTTCATTCATCATAAATTCCAAGTAAACTTTTTTTTGTTTTTGCAGGGGGAAACACAGCATTTCTTATTTCAATCCTGTGTATTCTTTTCTAAAGTTTAAGTGTTATTATTTTGAATTTTCATGTGTGAATTTAAGCTAGCTTTGGCTGACCAGTGAAAAGGTTAAATGATAATAAAAAGTCAATTTCCTATTGAATGGGTTGGATGATGACAAGTGGATGCAATGTAATATATCTGTTAATCTGTTCACTTGTGTTAAAAATAAGCTGTCAACATACTGCTTCTTTCTTTGTCAGACAACAGGAAAATTAAAGTCAATGGCACCAGGGAACCTATTGAATTTAAGACAAATCAGTGGTTTGGGGCAACAGTCAAAGCTCATAAAGAGAAAGTTGTGGTAAGTCTTATGCATTTGATATTAATTTGGAAATAATGTTTATTTTTTCTCAAATGTATATGTTTAATAGCTTCCTATGTGTACATTATGGAAATAACTCTCTGATTATGCATGAATTATAAAACAGAGGATGTATATAATACAAAAAACAAAAGCAACCTATAAAATCAGGTTGAACTGATCAAGTGAAGATGATGCTCCTGCGATGTGAAAACAGCAGAATGTCATATTGTTGTGGAAGTGAATGATATTTTTTTAACAGATAATGGACATGTTTCAGAGATGTACAGGAACTGATAGCTGTCTGATATAAAATGTGTGGTATTATGAAGATATATCTGGAATGTTAAATACAGAATGTAGTGAAATTGCATGTTTTTGAATGTCATGAAATGTGTTGAAAGCCAAGAACCTCTGTTAATGTTCAGTTAGGAAAACACTTATCTCTTTTGTCACGTTTACATTGTTTTGAAGAGCTGTGTCATAGTCATGGTAACACAGCTGCAAAAAAAGCTGATAAAAAGAGCTGGTAAAAAAGCTCCAAATCAAGATAGCTATCAAAATGCAGTATCTGTTCTCCTGTTTCACTGAATGTTTTACCTGTATTGATAGGGGCACAGCAGTGGGCAGTATTTTTATTGCCTAGTAAAGTGCTAGTGATGCTGCTTATACACAGACATTTTATATTTCCAATTGCATTAAGGTTTACATTAAAAACAGCACTGAAATAATTGTGATAAAAATAATTAGTTTGGTCATTAGTTTTACTAGTTTTTGCAATTACCAAACAAAAATTTACCTTGGGATTTGATTAAAACTTCCAATTACTACTTAAAAAGTAGTCATAAGCGAGGAAGTATTGAAAGGGAATGCTTTCCCTTATATTGAATGCCTTGTAGTTAATCTGCAGAAGGATTTTGAAATAAAACTGGTAGCGAGTAAAACATCACCATATTCTGTTACAGAGCTAAGTAAACATAAAAATTCTAAAAAACTCTAAAAGTAGATGAACATTTTTCATTTTCTGTACTCTACTAAACAATTCACAAATTGAAATAAAATACTTCTTTGCCAGCATTTGTGAAATCTTAATCAAGTGATTAGAAAAACTCATCTCCAACAGATGTGCTGGGTCTGTACTGACCAAACTTCATTTATTTGGGGTAGCTTCTCTCAGAATCTGAAACCAGTGTGCAGTCAACACTTTTCAGGCAAAAGAATTGGACAGCAAAGCTGGAAAGCTTTTTCTGTTAAGCTTTGTAGGCTAAGAGAAAAAGAAAATGTCATCAAACTGTCAGGAACTTGTTTTTTAAGCTACAGATTTAATAGTAAACTGCATAAAGTCAGCACTTATCATTATGTTGTTCTTGTTTCAATCCATTTGACTTGATTCAACTGTACCTAAAATCACCCCCACAGGACACATAGTCCTCTTTGCTGCACTCTGGTTGTGCTCTCTGTTTCAATATGCAAGGTTTCCTAGGCAGGGGTGTGTGAAGTGTCCCTGTTCCTTAAGCCATTGCTCCACCAGCTCTGGCTGGTGGTAAGCAGCACTTTGGTTCATACAGCTAGTCCTGATTGCTGAATGAAGGCTAATAGTAGCAATACCTTGCCAGAGGTAGGCAGCTTTGTAATTGAAAGAGTAGGGCAAGACAGGACATGAATGAAGGATTTGTGTCCTAGAAAGGCAAGGTTGCAGGGAGAGGTAGTGTCTTCATGCTCCCAGGCAATGAAAAGTTTCAGGGCACAGGAAACTGTGAGGAATGACTTGCAGACCTGAGAGCTTATTGTTCTTATTTTCTAATTATCTGGATTACCTTCAAAAAAGGTAATGCTTCTCTCTACACAAGTTGTGTATCTTTTCTCTTTGTCATTTTTGTAACACCACTGGTGCAACACGGAACATTAAATATCTAGCCAAAGCTTCCTTAGCAAAAAATTATTCACTCAGCTTGTTGAATGCCTTGTAACTGTATGCTGTCTATAAAGATTTGAACCAGGGGGTTATATGGGGTTATTACCAGGCAGACTCTCTGGTGATTGGGATCGACCATATGGCAACAACCTGACAAATCTCCTGCTAAGTGGACTCAGTTCCTTAGGACATTACCTTGGGACATACCGTGGCAGGGAGAAATGATGAGGAGGACTCCATCTTATCAGAAGGCTAATTAATTACTTTATTATACTATATTATT
>JAYDZK010000113.1:21309931-21396329 GCA_034509185.1 Euphonia xanthogaster
CCTGGATCCCTGGCAGTGCCCAAGGCCAGGCTGGACACTGGGGCTGGGAGCACCTGGCACAGTGGGAGGTGTCCCTGGGACACTGGGAGGTGTCCCTGCCATGGCAGGGGTGGGGTGGGATGGTCTGAACCCCCAAATCCACACCTTCCTAAGCAACACCAAACCTCATGATTTCCCTGTTCAAATCTGCTGATTTTGGGACTGGTGCTTTTTGTTTCAGTTGGCACTGAAAGAGGAGGAGCTGGAGGTGTGGATGGAGGACTCAGGGGCTTTGCTGCATCAGATGATGCAGTAATTCTGCATTTAAAGGGATTTTTGTTGTTGTTCTCTATTTTTTTTTAATTTGAGGGGAAATACAGTAACGCTGGTGCATTTTAATGCACTCTGATGCACGTGGTGCATTTAATGCGGCTGAGAAGAAGCAGTCTCTAATTAAAAGCCATTTTCCCATGCTTCCAAGCTGAAAACACAATGTGATGCCTCTGAGCTCCTGGAGGGGCAGGATGAGAGTTCCCATGGGATCCCTTGGGTCTCTCACCCACCCCAGCTCCTGGGGGTACCATCAGCTCAACACAGCTGTTCATGGGGCAGGGACGTGGGGCAGGCATGGGATCAGAGGAATAAGTGAGGAAGGAGGGGATTTTTCTCAAATAATGGTGTTCTTATGCTTAAAAAATATTCAAAGCCACCTTTGGTGACTTGGGGGCATCAAAGTGGTCATTTATGCTGAGGGAGCCACACACAGCAGCTCCACACCTGGTTTTGTCTTCTGCCATGTCCATTTTTTACGCTGATTCCAACAATGAGAAATGTATATTTGAGTCAGTATTGAGCCATTTGAATTAACACCGAGGGCAGGCCCTGATTTGGAAGCACGTGGCCATAATAAACACACAACTCATGCACATCCCTGAACAGCAGCAGAGAGCAGGGCCCTTCCCCTGCCTGCTGTGCTGAAGTCCAGCAGAGGAGGAGCTGTTCCAAGGGAACAAGGTTTATTCTGCACTGGCCCTGTGCAGGAAACCCCCACCAATGTTTTGGTATCAGTGAGTTTGAGTTTCCTCAGCCAGGATTTCCCTGCTCTGGCACAGCAAGGGGAGTCTCTGGAATGGGGTGCACCTGGCAGCACTGCCCGTGCTGGATTTGGGGTGCCAGGACCCACTGGGCACTCTCGGGGATGCTGTGCCTCAGTTTCCCCACCTGTCAAGTGGCCTTTGCAGAGGGGAAGGACGGCAGCATGAGTTGCTTTCCCCATGGTGCTGATTCCAACATCTTCCCATCCTGGATTTGACTGAAAGGACAGCCTGAAATTGGTGGAAACCTCATTTTTATACAAAAAGGAGGCTCCTGCAGGGCAGGGCTTGCTTTGACCAGATCCCTGCACAGAGCAAAAAACCATGAGGGTGTCTCCAGACTCTGGGTGTCATTTTCCACCCTGGCTGTTCCTGCAGCTCTTTTGGTTTTCAGCAACATTTTGGGGAATTTAGTGCCATTTCCATGAGGTCCTGCAGGCTGTGGGTTGTGGTGTGAGTAGCTCTAGGCAGCAGTGTGGATTCCCAGGCTGATCTCCTTAAGGATCAAGCTGGGCATGTATTTTGGGGTGAGTTTCTCCCCCTCATCACGGGCTGCTCTCCTTGCAGGTGTCGTGTCTCTGTGGCTCTGCCCCGTGCCTACTCTGTGGCTGCTGCCCCTCGGCCAAGAACTCGACCATCTCCCGCCTCCTCTTCACCTTCTTCCTCTTCCTGGGCACCCTCGTGTCCATCATCATGATAATCCCGGGCGTGGAGAGGGAGTTGCACAAGGTAAAGAACTCCTGGAGGTCGCTGGGAAGAAACGACCAAGCTTGTGGTGGGGACTTGAGGCTGAATCAAAAAAGGGAATTTTTGGGTCATGATGTGCTTTTGTTCCTCTTTTTTCTGAGCATGTCACTGGGAGCAGGCATTATCAGCCCTGGTTTTCCATTGAGGGGAAAATGCAGTGAGATAATTTCATGCAGTTTTTAGTTTTCCCAGATGTCTCCCAGGAAAGTTTCCTACATCCCATTTTTTGGGGTTCGCCTGATGACTTGCAAGTCAGGGAGGAGGGACTTCAGGTGGAGAGAGCAGAGCTCTGCCAGCTGAGTTGGGCTTTAGGGAACAGCTGGCTTCGTGCCAGCTTTCCATGGACCGGCTAGGTGGCTTTATCTGTGTCACCTCAGGCAAGTGGCATTGGAGCAGTCATGGTCTGGCCCATCCTTGGTGGCACCAGGGCTCGTGATGGGTGTGGAATCACAGAATGGTTTGGGTTGAAAGGAACCTCAAAGCCCTTCCACCCCCTGCCATGGGAAGGGGCACCTTCCACTGTCCCAGGCTGCTCCAAGCCCTGTCCTATCGTAGATATTTTTGCCCCGGATGAAGGGAGAAATGATGAGGAGGACTCCATCTTATCAGAAGGCTAATTAATTACTTTATTATACTATATTATTCTATACTATATTCATTACATCTAAACTGAATCTGCCAAGCACTCAACTGCCCAGAATCTCATGACTGTCAGCCAACACTCCCCCCTGCCAACACACACACACTTGGCCCTGATAGGCCAAGGAGACAAAACACCATCACTCTGGGTAAACAATCTCCATATTGCATTCTGCTTTGGCACAACACAGGTGCAGCGAATGAGATAAGAATTGTTTTGAACATTCTTTTCTCTGCTTCTCAAAGGTTCAGAGAATGGGAATCCCACATACCAGGACAGAACTGGGATTGCCGTCAGCCACATATATTGATATGCATCCTAAATTATGGGATCAGCTCCTGTGCTATGAGCAGTAATAGAGCAAATATATTACTTTTGAAGCAGACCTAGAGAGTAGTTGTAACATGCCTTAAATGTGACTTGTTGTCCCTGACAGATTTCACCTGCCAAGGGCTATAAGTGAAACACCAATGTGCTTTTCAATGAAAATTTGTAATGAAGTTATGTGAAGCAGTGATTCTGCATTTTCTTCTGTCATCATTGATATGTGAATGATACAACACGAGAGAGAATCCTTGTACACAGCCTATTAAAAACTACATTTGCCAGATGCAAGAGTGTGTGAAAGTATGTGTGTCTTCTGATCGGTGTTTGTTTTTATAGGCTTGTGCTCCTTTGTATCATTGGAGAACCCTTAAAGACAGCCCTGAGAAGGACCCTGTTGGCACCTGCTATGTAGCAATCCAGAACTTCAGTGCCTATGCTGAATATTCACCTTGTCGCAACAGTAAGCATTAATATGAACAGTCCTGTGTTGAAGGAATTGAGTTTGCACTGTGTTCATTCTTTCAGTCTTCACACCATTGAGTCTTGATTGAATGAAGGTTACTGTATGATGTTATTGCATTGAATGAGGGTGTAAGGAAAAATTAACATTAAACTATATGCCTATAATTGGATGCTTTATTGTATAATTAATTGAAAGAGGAGAAACTAAGTAAATTAAGTGCGTGCAGTTACAGTAATGAGCTATAATTGGTTCAATTTTTGTGGCTTTAAAACATAGCAAACAGATCTAGATAAGAACCAGACAGCATATTAAACCAATTATTCATACTTATGCTGAGTATAAATGTCTCATCACAAGGTCACGATTCGAAGATCAGACCCTGAGTAGAAACACACAAGCCTGTATCATTGCTCATGCCAATATCACCCATGAGAGCTCATTTGTGAAGAGCTTTCAGCATGGAAGAAAGCCATGCACATTAACACTGCTGTTCCACACACTTTTCTGTGCTGTTCTGAGGATGTGGTAGCCATCTCTGGGCCTTGCTTCTTGGGGAATAGGGATAAACCACATGCATATTTTGAGTCAGATTCAGCCACCTAGAAGTCTGCAGAAAATGCCACATGTTAGGTTATTATCAGTCATTCATCTTGTTCAGCATTCTATTCCTATTGTAGTAGGGCTTTAAGCACAGTTGTGTTGTGTCTTCCTTTTAAAGTCTAATCCTTGTCTCTGCACGGACAGGCACAGAAAGAAGCTGAATGTGTAAGAAATGGTGTCCTTAAGATCTGGTTTATGTACTGACTGATGTCTCACTGGGCCTTTGGGAAAGGCTTATGTCGTTTGAAGAGAGAGTTCAAGTGGCCATTCCTACTCTCAGTTTCTCAATCCTGCAGTCTTCTGGCACTCTGGCACACACAGAATTGCCATAAGATGCAGGGCAACACACTTTGCACAATTATATAAGGATTAGGAGAAGAGAAATAGAAGTAGTCAGAAGGAGGAAAGTTATTTTTCCATGTACACATCCTGACCCTTACACTGTGTCAAGGTTTTTTGGGAACACCTTAGTAAACACTTATTTTTGTATTTATGACAGATCAGACTGTGATGAGCATTCTACAATCTTGTTGAGTTTTATACTTTTTTATCTCCAGCTAAATTAAAACTGAATCCTTGATAGTTGTTTCAAGGGTCCTTCCATGGCAGTGGGAGAAGAAAGTCCCAAGCAGCAGGCCCTGTTTTTCAAAATGTTCACAAGGGACTGCATGATCAGGGTCGTGTAGAAGGTCTTGATTTGCTCTGCCTCTTCTAAAAAAGAATACGTATTTTCACATATTTTGGTAATATTACATTTCATAGCGTTACAGATCCAGGAATATCTGTGTTATCTTCCACATGCACTGTAAAATAAATAAAATGCTTCTACCTTCATAATTGCAGGCAATGCAGATCCTGAAGGACAAGGCTTTTGTCAAGCAGGTTTCAGCTTAGATTTTTACAAGGTGAGATTTTGCTTCTGAAGGATTTTGAGCAAATGTCATTATGATATATCTGCAGGGTTCAAGTGCTGTCTCAGTGATCATGAATTTATTTCCATACTGTTGGATATGGAAACTTTTATGAAACTGTTGCAAGTTCTTTCCTCCTTTTCAAGCTTCAAACTTTCTTGCTTCATTAATAAAAAGAAATACTCAATCAGCACCTGCTTTTCTCTACAGCATTCCACTTTGTCTCAGTCTATCTTAACAGGTTATTAGGCAAAAACTTCTATATCCCTCTATCTCAGTCTGTCCCACTTAAAATGCTTTACTTGACTTTCAGGAAGCAGTGGGGCAGGCACCAACTAGTTAAAAGATGTCACTGTTTAGTAGGAAATGACACAAAGCCATCAGAAGGCTGAGTGACACATAGCACCCATTTATTTCAGACTGCTCCTTTTTATACACTCTTCCAATACAGGTGGACTTGATTGGTCATTTCACCCAATTGGCTAATTAACAAGATGCCCTCTCATAAACAATCTTTGAGAATGACAAGAAAACAGACAGTAGGAAAAGAACACCTGCTGATTGTTTTTAATAATAAGCTATCATTTTTTATCTCCAGCTCCCTAAAGTCTCCCAGGCCAATTCTGGGAAAACTTTTCTGGTTTCCTGGCTGTCACATCCACAAAAATAACCAAAGAATGCTTTTGGTGGCAGACTAGTCATTGAGTAAAACCATTCTCATGTAGGGATGAAAGTACAAAAGGGAAAGGGCTAGATTTTCTGAAATGCCAAGGGGGTCCAGTAACAATGTTGTGAGAGAAAGGATAAACTTTGTGTGATTGTTATTTTCTGGGCTATTATTTACAGCACCAGGGCTTCAGGTAACTTTGAACTTTGAACATTGCCATTCTTTTGAGCATTCTGCATTGAGCGTTCTGCATTTTGAGCAGCTGCATTGTATAATTCTCTCTAAAACATCACTGTTGTTTCATTGAATTGGAGCACCCTCTTTTCTGTTAACTTTGTTTTGTTACAATTAAGCAGCAATTTTTGAGATGTTATATTAGGGGTAAAATAAATGGCTTTTATTCAAGTGCAGATGCATAGGGTGATTTTAACTTTGGATTTTCCTGCATATCCATGCACCTACATCCTTTCTTTCAGCATGGCTATTCTCCTTTATCATGATTCTGATATTATTTTGGTCACTTAAATTGCTTTTTTTCCCATGCATGCTTAATTTTGCTGTGTTTTTTTTTTTGTTGTGTAATTTTATTTAATTCTGCTTTTTGTAGAATGGAGACCTGATAGTAGGCGGGCCCGGTAGTTTTTATTGGCAAGGTATGTTCATCTGGCTGGTTAACTGGTTCTAAAAAGTGAAGGAGAAAGTATTGTTGTTCTAGATTTCCACTGTTTTTTTGGTTTAAGATAACCAGTCTCTGATCCTATTTTCAACAAATGTAAATCAAAAGAATTGCTTAACAAGCAACTGAGCATAAAAATAAGCCATGAAAATCCAGAATGTGGGTTGTATAGGAAGTTAAACAAATGCAAAAACTATTTTTATGTTGGCATTTTAGTATATGTGTAATCTAATTAATAATTTGAATTTTTCCCTAGAAATACTGCAGATTTAAAAATTGCTAATATTTGTAGAGCAAATATACTATTTTAAAAATGATTGCTACTTCATTTTTGAACACAACCTTTTATAGCTATCGATATGGATTTTAAGTTCATTTGTGGCATCACTGTAGGTTCCAAGATACAGTTTCTTGTGTAGAAAAACCCTGAGGTTGTTTCAGTAGAGGATTAAGAGGTTATTTTTGTTTTAACCTGTTCTTACATGTATGATGTAGCTGATTCCCAGCCTCTGCCTACCAGCTTGCCCACTGTCAGCCTCTTTGATGTGTGTTTTTGCATTTTTTTTAAGACGATCTAATTGCTTGTGATTATAGGGAATCCATAGCTTTGAAATCTCCATTGAGAAGTTGCATTCGTCTACTACATTTGTACAGTGCAGTGACTTTATTTTGAATTAGTAGATTGAAATGGGTCTGAAGGTTTTTTTGCAATGGTTCAATAGAGATTCAGTGCCTTGTTTTAATGATTTATGTGTACTCTTGAGACTTCCAGGGTAATAATGGAGGAAGCTTGAGAGACATTATCTATCTTTGGGACATTATCTATCTAGTGTCCTTTCTGCTCTGTTCTGGTGTTCTGCTAGCCCTGTTTTATAGAATCTGGCCCTGTTTTAGGTCCCTTTCATTCATGAAGCTGTTTGAATCTAGGTCAGGTAATCACTGCAAGTATTGCGGACATCATTGCAAATTATTCCTTCAAGGATATTCTGAGGAAACTGGCAGGAGAGAAGCAAACAGGAGTGGCACCACCCTCATATGATGACAATTACATGGGTAAGCTGAGTTCTGTATGAGTTAGCAGAATGTTCTAAAAGGGTGAGTCTTACATAAGTATGAAAACAAGCCCTACATTACTATTGTCCCAGTTGTGAGGGCATTTGAACATGTTTTGCCTTAAGCCCAACAGCAAATCAGTGGTTTGCCGGTTACTTCAGCGAGATTACTAACATTCTTAAAATGATGCACAGCAGCAGGGTTTGAAGGTTGAGATCTGGAACAGCTTGTTAGGGTTCTTATTATTTGATCTTAAATAATTAGGCAGAAATACAAAATTTTCCCATTTATGTATTTTTTCATTCCAAGATGATGGATTGAGTTTTATGTAATTAAAGACAATTTCAATTTTTATTAGATAAATTCAAATTCAGTTCTGTGGTGTTTTGTACAGTACTACACAAATACCCAATTTATTTGCAGTGATATTTTAAAAATACAATTGAAGTAAGCAACAACAAAAGTCAATTTGAAGATTTTCTGTAATTAATAGAAAAAAGGTTCCTTATCTACTTATTAGTACTGATCTCTAAGAATTTCTGGGTACTGACATGTCTCTGCATGTAAGGCAGGTTTTTCTTCACACAGTTATAGAAGAGATTCAGTGGAATTTGAAGGTGTGTCCTTGCACTGTTTCCCATGGATTTGAAATTAAAGTCCTTGATACAATGCAGAAGTCTTTCTTTACTGTGACAGTAGTTACTATCTCATAGGTCTACTAAAGCTCCAAAAGGTGTTTTACTGCATCTTGGAAATCTGTTTTCCGTATAAAGCTCAGCCAGGACACTCACACATTACAGTACAATAATGAAGACCTGAATTGTGTCAATAGCTATTAGGGCAAAACACCCTAGTACCTGGTGTTTTCTTCAAATGAATTACTAAATATTATTGCTTTAGAAGCTAATTTTTAGAGAAGAGGGATCAATTTCTTATACACTCAAACCTACCATTAATTTAGTCATAGTAGTGTGATAAAAATGTTTCCTTTTCTCTGCACAGTTTTAGTATACTAATGTTAAAAAACTTGCATTCAGCAGATCCATTGAACAGACAAATCTGATGGTCCTTGCATATTTTTGAAAGAAATTGTTTATCAAGTTGGGTTGTTTTTTTAAATTTATCTTTATACAGGATACTCAGTGGCTGCCGGGGAATTTACTGGGGATTCTGAACAAGGTAAGCACCTGAGCACTTGAATGAAAACCATATGGCCATGCACTTACTAAATTCCTTGTTTTGGGTCTCTGCACAGGAACATACCTATTATTCATTTGAAACGCTGGTGAGACTTAAGCTGTCTGTACTCAGCATTCTCAGAGACAATTCTTTCCTGAGAAAGTATAACATATATAACAGTATAACAGAATTAAAGGAACAGAATTAAAGGAACAGAAAAATTTGAATTCCATAAGGGTTTCTGCTTTCTTGAGCAGCTGAACAGCTCTGTAGTCCAGACTCACAAAACCAGTAGGGACATAGTACATTTCCACAAGTGAACCCAGTGCTCCACAACTGCTGCTGCTTAATCCCTCTGCAGTTAAAATTGCCTGTCCTGCCTTAGGAAGGATTCAAAAGATAAACACAAAGCCACACAGGTTCGAGCCAAGCACTATAATGTGTAAAAAGAGGTACCCCAGTAATGGAAAGCTACATCTTTGGCTGCTTTTTTAATGCATACTCAGAGTTCTATAATGGATGATTTTTGAATCAGTATTTCTTGAAATGACTGGCACAAAAATATTGCATAGTTGGCTGACTTGAGATTCATCCTCTGTCATGTTCAGGCTTTCATTAGTACTTCCACTTCCCCTTGAGCAAACACATTCAATCAGAGGGGAGTGTATGATCCCAGTGAGGAACAGAGGAAGGCTTGGTCAGTACAAGCAGGTGGCTGAGGTGCTCTGTTATCTGAACTTCTTGCTGCTGTTGTCTGATATGGATATCCTATATGAGGCAAGGTTTAGACCTCATGACTGCAGGCTGAGACTTTGCTTCTTCCATATTTCTTTTACTCATTTTTCTTCTACTAGTTGTTTAAGATTTCACCATTGAGCAAAATTACTCCTAGAAGGCAGCTAGGTCTAATGTTTAATGTTCTTATTCAGTGGATCCTTCCAATGCCACTCACAAAAATTTCCTTGTAATGCTTTTAGATAGACTGTGCAGAAGTTGCCAAGCACTTACATGGCATCAAGTGAAATAATGGATGAGACAAACTGTTGGTAGGCAAAAAGAAAAGAAGTATTTGTAAGGACAGTTCTGTTTAGCTTCTGTGCTCTAGTGTGTGATGCCATAACTAATTCTTGTTCCATCAGTACACAGCTGTCAGGCAGCAAGCTGAATTCTACCAAGAACTTTATTATACTGTGCTATGCTAAGCAATGCTAAACAGAAAGAGATCCATGGATGTGGGTGTATTCAAAAGTCAGAGTGTAATGTTTTGTGCAAGTAAATGAACCGAATGAATGCTACAGTCCTATGAAGTAATGGGTTGAAGTGATTTACAGGTCTTTCAGATACAGATCACAAATCAAAATCCTAAGGGATTTGAAATATGTATCAAGGAAGCTTTAAGTGGTGCGGGATACATCTTGCATGTACAGCTCAGATTGCAAAACCAGTTCACCGTTGATCATTTATCCTTCCAGAGCTGGTTGCTGGAGTCCCAAGGGGAGCACAGAACTTTGGCTATGTATGTACTGGACCTTCATTTTATGTTTTTCATAGTGAGAAGGCAATTAAGCTATTTGTAAGGTTAAATGCTACATTCTATTTTCTGTCTCCTTCATACAAAACTTTCAAATCAGGGAAAACTCTCACTGACTTTCACCCTCAGGCTTATCTGGCTGGGTTGGAATGCCTTTATTGGTTTGGGTTTTGAATGGTAAGTGCTTAGTCCCTTCTGAAGTCTGTTTGCACTAGGCAGCCACAATTACAATTACATGCTCTGATTCTGACTAGTATCCCTATACCCACCGAGTGTTATCAGACCTCAGCTCACCCATAGGTTAGCATATTTTTGTGCAGTGCTGTGTCCATAGTGCAGAGGAGTCCAAATTCAATTTATTCATACCCATTGTTTACTTTCAGTGCTGTAAGTGTATACACTGAAATCCAGATGCAAAGAGTCATGATATGCAGTTAGAAGTGAAGGGAGAAAACAATATACGTTTGTGAATACAGCTGTTAACTTGTAGGCAAAAAGTTCCACAAGTAACCTGACTGGGAAAATGGATCACAGCCACAGACACGTTCTCTAGTTTTGTGGACCCCAAATTCCTTGTGTCTCTGGGACATGTTTGTAGAATTTTTGGGAAAAAGGTGTGTATGTATATATATTTATATATCAGGTATATATATTTATATGTCTGTTTATACTTCTTTATGTTTTAAGTTCGTGTTTTCATGCCCAGTCACTGATTAGTTGATAGTCTGTGATTTGCTGTTGTTCAGTGTCCAGCAAGGAAGGGAAATACTTTTCCCTATTTTTTTCTTGGGGAACCTGAGGGCCATGAAATCTTAGCAATTTGTTCAAGATCATACAGGATAGCTGTGGTGAGACAGAAAAAGAACTGTTTTTTCTTGGACCATCTTTTAGTGTGTTAAATTCTTTTGCAATGATGTCATGCTGTAGCATCTCCATGTGTGCCTGAAACTTTCCTTATTCTTCTGTTGCCAGGTCTCAATTATTAATTCCTCTGACTTGACCTTTATCCAGAACTTCACTGGTGAGCAGGTAATGTCAAGCAACTATGTGATAAAATACTGTATCTGTAGTGCATCAAAGAGGATTATCAGTAAAAAACTTTACATTTTATATCAAATATGAAAGCCTATCTGTTGTTTTTTATTTTCAGATGGCGTCCTATTTTGGGTACACAGTTGCAGTATCTGATGTTAACAATGATGGGTAGGTTATGAAATATATTCAGCTCCACTGAACATTAATAGAAGCAATGACTGATATTTGTTAATAAATGTAGGTTTTCAGGTGCTTTATACCTCAAAATGCTTCTCTTGGCTTCTCTGCTTCTCTAATTTTAATTTGCCACATGGACTTATCATTGTGCAGCCATGGTGGCATGAGTATTTGCAGGCCTAGTTTGGGTGAGTTTATCTTCCTGAATGTTTATTCAAAGCAGTGTGTCAGAGGAGTGTCCAGAGTCCTAGGAAACAGATCCAGGTAAAAGAACAGTGAATAAATAGCACCATGGGGAAGAGATTGAACTTCTGACTTTCAGCTTTCTCCCAGTCTCACATATGGGAAAATTTTCTCATCCATAGCTTCGCTTCTCAATTTTAAAAGCCTTCTAATGTCATCAGCTCTTCTTTCCTCATTCTGGCACCTGCTGGTTGGCCATCCATATTTATCATCCTGAGGACCACCAAGTGTCTGTGCCCCATGGTTGTTACAGCAGGCATTGTGTGTGTCAGAGGGATAATGATGCTCCGCGCCCAGGGTCATGCTACCTGGGGATCATTATCCCTAAGATACTTGGGGGTTTCAGGCTCTGTTGAACAAAACCCTTGTTAACTTTCAAGTCATGTAAAGTCTGATTAAATATTTTAGAAGAAGAGGACTTTAGTAAGAGAATATTTAGATTAGCTATCTAGCAAGGAGATAAAGATCCCTGAAACTCAGAGGCTTGGAAGTCTGCACAAAGATGAGCCAGGATAATATTTAGAGATGTAGTGTACTCTTGCTTATTGCAAAATGCCTCAGATGTGTCTACATCATATGTTTTTCTTGTGATCATTTCTTATTAAGTGCTTAAACACAGTGCTTGAAATAATTTTTCTGGGTTAAGTCATTGCTTCTCATCAGTGACTAGTGACCCTTTAAAGATTCAGTTTTACAAGAGAAGAGAAAAGCAACAAGGTGGTAAAGTGTTATTGCAGTTACAAAAAAAAAAAACAAAAAAACAAACAAAAACCACAACAACAACAGAACAGAAGCTTCAGCAATTTCCATGGTGGCTTCATAGAACTCAAATCTTACCAAGTTTTGAGATTAAATTTTTTCATTGTGTCACAGTTTTTGAGAATTTGGTTTTTCTGAAATACAGAATCAGAAATTATTTAGTCCTACTGATGTACGAATGTGAAAGGGTAAAGAAACATTCACCAAAGGCACAATAGACACTCATTAGACTTTCAGGGTACTTATTTCACTTCTCACTGAACCAGACTATTTCCTGTGCAGGTTATTTCCTGTTAACCCTAGGGTTACTTGGCAGGTCTCATACTTTCTGTGTACCTCTAAAACCACAGTTTATGACAATAATATAATCAAACTGCTGTTGAGGCCTGTGTGGTCTCCCAGTCTATATCTTAAAAGAAATCTAAAGACTCTTCCTGAGATCCAAACATCCCACAGAAAACAAAACACAAAAAGCTCTACTGGATAAACATGTCTGATTAGATATGTAGTCTGCCTTTGCTGGTTTGCACATATAATCAATAGAAATATTTATCTGAAAGGAAGAGTAAAGGAGGGGGGGAAAAAGCAAAGGGGAAATTTACACTTCAAATTCACTTAGGTGCTTTATTCAGCTAAAAATGAGGAGGTAGTGGTGACCTCATCAGTATGAGAAACCTGATTAAATTATTTGCTGAAAAAAAGAACACAAGATTATTAGGAATAGTGCTTTGCTGTAACAAGACTCATGATATAGCTCAAAGATTAGGCTCATCTTAGGAAAAAAAGTTCTGTTGATCTGGCCCAGCAGTTCTGTGGGTATAGCAAAGTGGATTATGCAGTTTTATCTGCACCACATCAGGATTGTAGGCAGAACAGGGAAATTGAGGATACTGTTTGAACTACCCTTTAGTTGCCTGTTGCTAATACTGAGAAATCCACAATGAAACTTAATAAATCAAGTGTGCCATCAGCTTACAAGCTACATTCCTAGTAAAGAGAGGAAAAGAGAGCACTTTCAATTTAGGCTGAATGAGTCCAATAAAAATAGTGAAATAAACTGTTTACTGGTTTTTTTTTTTATTTGGCCTATATCAAAGCTTTCCATAGTTATTCTTTGACCTCTTGACATTTCCCATATTCCTGCTTTTTATTACTCTGCAGGATACAAAGGAATAGCACACAGTCTCAGCAGGTGGTCAGCTTTGTGCTTTTTAAAGATTTTTTTTTTTTAATCAGAAGGGAAGTAATACTGGCTGGTTACTTTTCTGTGTTGGAGCAAAAATTAATATATAATTTATGTTAACTCTAGCATCTTAGTGCAATAATGAAATCTAATGAGCCAAAATACCACTGCACACTGAACTGCATTTCATGGTTTAATATTACTGTCCAGGGGCTTTTGCTTTTATTTACTCATATGGCTTTTTAAAAGTAAGCACATCAAACTGAATTTGACTCAGAGCTCTCAGTTTTGTAAGTACAAACTCCTACAATTTAAAAAACCAATTGAAATATCCTCTTTCACCAACAAAATGCATCATACTAACCACATAGCCACTTAGAACCCAACAAGTACACACACCCCCCATACCCCCTTGACTGCTTGCTCTCTAAATAATTAAGTTGTAGGATCTGGGAGGTAGAACTGAGTGTAAAGCAGGGTAAGCAGCAATTGTTTGCTTGTTTTACCCACTTGAAGAAGAATCAGAAGAAAGTAAATGAGGATCAGAGAGAGTTGGGTAGCTGACAAACCCTTCCTTTCTAGCTATAGTACACTGATGTGACAGCACAAAAACCCAAGCCCTAATCCCAAACCTCTAGAATTGCCTAAGGCAGAGTTCCCTCTTGCAGAGGACTTGCTGAAGCAGCGTGCTCTGACCTACAAGGCTCAGCTCTGAAGGATGAGGGGAAAAATTTAAGAGGGTGAGGAAAGGAAGGCCTTGGTGGGGGCAGTACATATGAGTACCTGGAGGAAAGACAAACCAAGTGTTGTGGGTGTTCCAGGTGGCTCTGCTGCCCATAACCAGATGAGAAATAGGTCAGTGTATTAGATGACTGCCCTTCTTCCACCTGCCCCTCAGTACATCAGAAGATGAGCCATCTTAGCTACCAGATTCTGATCTCCCTGGCCTGTTCATGCATTTTATACAGTCATTGTCATATATTTTAGCAAAGTTGAAGTTTTACCAGAAAAATAACCCAGTAGTGTGCACTTGTAGCTGGGATGCTGTGCTCCTTGTTCAACAAGCTCCAGCTCCTGTCTGCTTGCTTTCTGTATCGCCTGGTGAATCTTGTGTTCTGGGGTAGGCTTCTGCTTAGAGAGTTTTAGTACACAGTAGGTAGTCTGTGTTTCTCTTTTCACCATTTTAGGCACTCTAGATATTGCTCTATGGACCAGGGTTTTAAAGGTATCTGGGTATCTATTTTACATCAGTGTACTGATGTAAATGATCCTTATCATCTCTAAAATAAATCTTCCTTTCGTCTTAAAATTGCTCTTTTGTAAAATATTCAAGGGAGCCAAGCACATCATTTATTTTATGGTTTCTACAGCACTTAACTCTGTGGGGTCCCAATGTACTGGGAATATCTGGACTGTGAGGTACTGAAATAGTAGTTGATGATAGTGCTACTGTGTAATGCTTTCAGTACACAGCATATGTAAAATAACTTATTTTTAAAAGAGCATTCATTATTTCTTTCTGTTATTGCTGTTGTTTCATGGCAACCATTTCAGCTGATATTCTGTCCCAACCACAAATATCTTCCATTAGTAGAGGAAGACCTTTAATGTTTAGTGTGAAAGGAAAATCCCACCTTTGATGTCAAGTCAGCGTCTGCTTCCTTCCTTTTTAGTTATTTATGCCATAGGGCAAAATCTAACATAAAAAAATAGGACTGCTGTACCAAACTGACCTGACATTTGGAACTGCACTTTCCTTTATGGAAACATACTATAAAACTTGGTAGAAAAATAACATTCCTAGAAGTATTTTGTCACAGCTTATATAACGTATAAGTTCTACAATAATTTTTTTTTTTCTAGATGAAAGATTCTGTGCTAAATTCTATGGTGTCTATCTTAGAATCATAGTGTACATCTGTGGTAAAATAGTAGCTGAGATACTGCTGAATCATACAGATTTTTTTTTTCTATCAGGATTAGGAAAAACAATGCAGTGCAATTTTATTATTTTGTTTGCTAATAGATAAAGCCTAATACTGGAAATATGATGCATTGTGAATAGAAAGTTTTCTGTGAGTTTTACAAAGTTTGAAAAATTTTCACATTAGAGCAAGAGAATGTTTTCCAAATTAAATATTCTGTGATCAAGTATTCCTAGTTATTTGCAGTAACAGACTTCCTTAATACAGATGATCAATGACCACTGAATGTAATGCAAATTATTTTATTATTGGGCCTTAAGCAACCTTCAGCAATTGATCTGATAGTATCATTTCATATCTCAGAATAATCCATTAAGAATACTTCTGCTTTTTATGAGTCTGTCAATCAGACTTGTTTTTATTGTTCACAGTTCGTGAAAGGTTCTTTTTATTCCCTCTAAATAAATGTTGGTAACATCTTTTGAAAAAATGACTGTTTAGAAAAACAACATGCAAAATATGCTTTGATTGGTCTGTGTTCTTTTACTGATGCTTCTTGGAGTAGCATAATGGACGGGCCTTTTCCTCCAAGCATCTTATTTTTATGATTTGATTATGTCCTTTCCCTTTAATACTCAGTACAGAAAATTATATGAGCACTGCAACTACTTGTGTACTTAATGTTGAACAGAAGTATTTTCAGAAATAGGGCTTTAGCTTTGTCTTCCAATTTCTATATGAAGAAGTGATGAGGCATTCTCAATTTATTGGTGCTCTACTTGCGTTTCATGTATGTTACTCAAAAATCTGTTGTAAAGTGACAGGGTTTTTTTCTTTTGGTCACTTACTGATGTATAATTTGCAAAAACTAGATTTAATACTAAAATTTGTCTCTCACTGGCACTGTTGGTGAAACAGATCTACAAAATTTGTTCTAGTGACACAGATCCACTCTTAGATCCCTGACTTCTGCATCATCAGTTGCAAAGTGTGAGTTTTCAGCGTCTATTGTGGGCATGAATTGAAGTACAAGCAGTTCTGCTTAAACCTAGAAAGAAACATTTTGGCTGTAATTATGATCAGACACTGGAGGTAGTTGCCCAGAGAAGTTGTGAAGTCTCCATCCATGGAGATATTCAAAACTGAACTGAATCTAGCTGTGGACAGCCTTCCCTAATCGACCATGCTTTGACCAAGTGTTTGAACTAGGGCTCCAGACATGCCTTGTTAACTCAGTTAGTCTGACTGTATGATAATTATCAGCTTCTTGTTTAGCAAATGTATAAACTGTGTTGTTTACACTCAGTCTCTCAGTGGCACTGTTTTTTTGTTTTTTCCAGTTTAGATGATATCCTAGTCGGTGCTCCTCTTTTTATGGAACGAGAATTTGAGAGCAAGCCTAAAGAAGTTGGACAAGTTTATCTGTACCTGCAAGAAAGTGCATTCCTCTTCCAAGATGCACAAATTCTGACAGGCACTGAAGTGTTTGGTAGATTTGGCAGTGCAATCACACACCTTGGAGATCTCAATCAAGATGGATATAATGGTAATTTGTATGTAATGTAGTGTATTTCTAACACTGAAATTACAAATGCCCAAGCAGCAAATATTGTGTCTGTGCTGTGCTGGAAAAGGCTTTGTAACATATTTGAAATTACACTAATGCTAATGAAACTGATACTGATACCCAAATCATGAAAAGCGACCGATAAGAGGGCAGTCATATTGACTACAGTGTGATTTTTTACTAAATGTTAGTATTTTTTTTAATTAAAATACCTTTTGTTTTATAACTATAATAACATTTAATTACTTGGTTAAGATGTTTCATTTTTTTGAAAGCAGAGCTCTTCTCAAATGCTTGGAAGAGTTTGATAATTCAATGAGGCTCAGTACATGGAGCATTTTGTCAACAATGAAAGAATTGGGCAGGTACAGAAGTACTATTTTGGAGTCAGCCTTCCACTGGTACTTTAGTACTAAAAAACTGGTGCATAATGGGTTCTTTCAAATGCTTATAGCACATGCACACAACAAAATATCCATGTAAGTTAACTGGCAGCCTACATTCAAGCAACCAGTACAACTAAACTTACTGCCTGATTACCTTAGAAAGCTGAGATACCTTGAGCACCTAGAGTTAGACTCCTAGACATGATCAGTGGCATCCTGGTTTTCCCTGCATGCATTTCCTTACTTCTTATTTCCAGGATGTTAGGGATCTTCAAAGCAGGCATCTTTGCATCTAAAACACCAATTTTTTTTTTTCCTGGAAGAGCTGTTTTGCACAGTAGCCTTTAAACTAGTTGTCCCATTATAAAAAAAATTAATGAACTAAGGAAAATTAATGAACTAAGAAAAAGTTAATTACCTCAAGGGCTGTTTTCCACAATTCTCTAGCCACTAGATTCTGGGGCAATGTCCTCATTGTGTGGCTGCTGTGTGAGGGATTCATGTCAGGAGTCATAGAAGTGCACTGGGGTTCAGAGTGTACAAAATATGAATACCATCCTGTGGGTAGAAGCCATTGGATTGGGACTGCTGAGAGTACCCTCACTGACTTATCCTGGAATCCCACCATGGAGTTCAGCACAGCTGAACCCTCAGCTACTCTGGGCAGGCAGTGTTGGTCTCCTGTCTCTCCAGAATTCAGATGAGGTAGGCAGAAGACATTTCTGCTTTTCTCTGTCACTGTACAAAGACTAAGAAGACTCTAGAGCCAGAGTCTTCTGCTTCGTAACTGAATAGGGCAGTCATAGAGCTTTGGTGCACTTCTGCCTTTAGAGTGAAGCTACAGAGTCCAGGTGCTCTATTCAAGTTTAATAAAGAAGTCCAGCATCATTTCCTAGATTGGAACCCAAAAATGAGAGCTATAGATACATATCCTCTATTGTTTCCTATTGTGTAGCTCAGATAGAACAGCTGTTGGATCTCAATCTAGACAATATTGTCTCCACATCCCGTGCACAGAAACTAAGAGCACTGTGGATTCTGCTTCTTGGATACGGCACCTCATTTTTAAGGATTGAACTGTTTAATTCCATAGTGCCTAAGACCTCTTGTGAAATTCCTGACTCAGTACTATTCCATCAATAAAATGATGAATTGGTATAGATGAAAACACTATATTCCACTGTTCTCTTTTGCATTCTAAAGCATTGGGTGTTTGAGGGGGTGAAGTTTTTTGTCTATGTAGGATATGTTATATGGAAAGAGAAAATTTGTTTTATCTAACAGCTGTTCCTTATTAACAGGTGATAGAAGAAATCAAAGAAAATTTGAACCTGTTTAAAAATACAAAAGTAGAAGCAGGCATTCATTAGATCTTAGTTTATTAAAGCTAATTAACTGCCCCAGAAATATGTAGAGGAATCCAATGTGGACTGGCTATTTAGTATAATTAAATAACCTCTTCATAGGAATATTTTATAAGCTTTTGTCATGAAAGTTTGATACAGAAAAAACACTGCTAACATTTTTATATTTGCCTTTAAACTAGAATACATGCAGAAATACAGAATGTTGAAGTTCTTGCATGTTTGTAGCAGAAGCAATTTGAGTCTATTTTCCTGCAGGGAGTTAATTTTGAATTGTGTCCATTCTTTTTTCTTTTTTTTTTTTTTTTTGCACTGCAGACATTGCTATTGGCGCACCATTTGCAGGAGAAGACAGAAGAGGGAAAGTGCTCATTTACAATGGATACAGTAATGGGTTAAACCCTAACCCTTCCCAGGTTCTCAATGGAGCCTGGGCCTCACAGTCCATGCCTTCGGGATTTGGCTTCACTCTGAGAGGAGACTCAGATGTAGACAAGAATGATTACCCAGGTAAGATTTTTGTGTTAGAAAGGGAATTTCATACTTCCGTTCTCTGGTAAATGCATCATGCGTAAACTGCTCCTTTTGGAAGGCAGAGGTCAGAATAAAGGATAGACATTTCTGGACAGTTCTAGTTTGCTTTCCTGGGAGTTAAAAACAGACAAAACAAATACTCCCTTTCCTGTCAAAAGACATGATCAGAAAGTCAAGAGAGGGCTGAAACAGTTGTATTAACATAAAACATGTGAAGTTAACAATGAAAACCTTAACCCTTTTCCGCCACTTCCAAAAACGGAATGGTCTCAGCTTATTGAACTTGTAAGGTCTCCTTCATCCTGGCATTCTTTCTTAATCAAAACCAGGTTGCATTGTAGAAGAAGGGGCTGGTTTGGTTGTGTTTCTGAGTTGTTTTTTGCTGACCAAAGAGACACTGAGCTATATATAGTTAATGGCTTTGCATTACAAAAAAGCAGAGAGAATGCAAATTGCTTAAAGCAGCTATTTTATTTGGGCCTTTCCATCCCTTTTATGGTTTTATATTGAGATGTGGAGTCTTCCTTTTTAGGTTAGCTTTGATTCTTCCTAATGAGTTTACCTGACACGTATTCACATTTATTAAGTTTGTAACATTAGTTGAGTTTTTCAGGGAAGCGTTTGTTTTTTAATGGAAATTTTTCCTACCATCTAAGTAGTCTGCTTGTATTTACTCTCTCTCTCATCTGGTAACAAATCTGTTCTGTTTCTTTTCATCACAATTCAGAAGCCTTAGTAAGGGTGTGTAGTAAAACATCGTATATTCTTACTGTGAAAGGTTCATCCACAGTAAAATCCTAACAGTCCATGCTTCCCTGACTTACTGTGAAATCACTCTTGTTACCCTGGGTTATTTCAAGGCTAGAGTTCTTAGAAGTTGTACTATTTCAAAAGTGAAAACTGTAATTTTTCAAAGGGACAAAAATAGGATCTTTTACCTTTCTGAGATGGATTGTAAAAGCCTTGAAAGAGGTATCTTTCCAAAAGCAGAAGGCAATTTCTGGGAAGGGGTGTTTACAATAGAAATTACAGTTTTACAAACAGAAAAGCTGACTGCAGAGTAATAAAGTGAGGCTATCATGAGACTAAAGTAAGAAGATCTTGAGCATTTGAGAGAAGAAAGGGCTTTTAAACACTGTTCTGACTTTTTGTTTGCATATTGTTGATGTTGCTATTAATAGTCTTTCATTGTCCATGACTAATGAGGTTCTCTTGGACAACAGAGCTCTTTATTAAAGTTTCAGCATTTAAACATTTCCTAAAGCACCCACAAGGCCCCCAGCAAAACTAAAGGAAACAGGATATTACATTCCTGGCATTTCTAAGATTGAAAAGATAGAGGGAAGGGAGAGATTCTTTGACTCCTGTAGAGAAGAGTAGAGGTCTTACTGCTGTATTAGCATGCTTTATGTGGGGCATCTTTTCAGCTACTTTGTGGAAAGTTTGGGTGTTGAGTCGTGATCTTTCTAAATGTGCACTGAGGAATTGTAGTATAATTTTGTGTTCTCTGTCTGTCGTTTTGGCCTCCACCTTGCATCCTACTTGCAGAATTTCACATTGTGTTATCAGCTCACTATGTGTTAGATCACTTGGTTTTATTACAGGAATTACCTAATTAAAGAAATGAAAACAAACAAAAGAAACACCACCCGGTATTTACTGTAACTAGCTTTCCCCCTGGATGAGCAGGCCACAGTACTGGTGAAAATCTCTCAGAAAATGAGAAGAAAAATCCCTTACTATGAGTCAACCACCTCTTCCTTAATTTATGAAGATTTGGGGCACCAAAACAGCTGTAAAAATAGTGCAAACATGGCACAATGCTAGCCACAAAAATAGAGTGCTTTCCTATGGGAAAAGGGAAAAAAACCCAGGAAATAATATAGGGAAATGCAAGCCTAGGACAAACACTCTAGGCAATGAAGTAAGTAATCCTTCTCCTGTCAAAGAGCTTTCCTTCTTCACCTCCGGACGGAAACGCCTAAGGGCAACCCTTGTCAAAGGAGGAAACAAAGGTACTGAAGCTGGAAGGATTAGGAAGGAAGTTTTATTTTAGAGAAATGGGGTCTGGCTGACTATAGAAGGTCCAGAAAATTAGCCTTTAATTCCATGCTTCCCAAACTACTGTTTGTGCCTGTGATTCACTGAGGGTTGTGAAAGATTAGGGGAAAAAAAATCACAAAAATTTTCATTTAAGCTTTCTAGTGTGTATATTCTAAAAGTGACCATTTTCTAAAAAGAAAAATGTAATAAAATCAGATTATTCTGACTTAACGCTCTCAGAAGTTCTGTTCTCAGAAGTTCTGGACTGGGAGATGAGAGACAGCTGTAATGTCTGGCTGCAGATACAAACATATATTGCCACTGTCTAAGGTGAGATTCTCCAAGCATGTAGCTCTTTCATGGCTAGAGTTCAATTGTTCAAGACTGACCTGTATAACTATAGCTGTGCTTGTATAATTTACTCAAGCACTTGTGCCTGACATTGTTCATGAGGCAGCACACCCATGCTAGGAAATGAGAGTTTGAGATGTGAGAGTTACTCTGCCATTTCCTTTCTAATGCACTGTATTGCGTTTTCAGAGCTTTTAGAGGTTCAGGCCTTCTTTAAATCAGACCATAAGGTGATGTTTCTGGGAGCAGGTCACTGACCTAGAGGGCAGAAGATACCACCTGTTCATATGGCTTCTTACCACAGACCACTGAGCTTCATCCTGGGATAGCTGTACTGACCCCCGCAACCCCAGTGCTCTTTGATTACAGGTTGGGTAATACTGTTACTAAAAAGTGAGGGTGAGTTGCAGTCAAATTTTTCTCCCAATGGAAAAAGGTTAAATCCTCTCTTGGCTGGGAGTTCAATTCAAACTGAGACCTATGTAGTAGCCTTCTGGAGAAGAGGGGCCAGGTGGGAGTAATATCTTTCTCTCTTCATCCAAATGCCAGTATAAGCTCAAGAACAGAGAAGGAAACAGGGAGCAGATGAAGACTCCATAGTACACAGAGCTCTTCAAATCCCTAAGCTTTCCTGTGGATGGAGTGGTTTCTCCTTTCTCCTCTTCCTGCGGTTCCTGCCACCAAAGGGAGAGAGTCTCCCCCACCCCCCACTTTCTGGTCTTCTTTAGGAAAGGCAGAGAAAGAATCTCTTGTCCCCCATGACCCCAGCTGTATAATAAATTTGGGAGAAAACTGATCACGGGCGGGTTTAATGGTGGAGTAGCAGAGCAGACAAGGAAGAACATAATGCAGCCATACTGATAGAGATGAAAGGTCTGTCTAGCACCATAGCATGTTTTCAACAGTGGCCAGTGATGGATATCCTGGGAATTGTACAGTTGTTGTGATATTTCCCAGAATGTTCACCCAGCATTAACCAATCAGAAGAACATCAAGGTGGCCCAGAGTAAGAGATGACATCCAAAAGAGTAAGACATCCAAAATTAGTATCACCTGACAGACTTTTCTTCCATGAATTTGACCAATCAGCTGTAGAACTCATGCAGACTTTTGGTATATGCAGCATTTGTCATGGGACCCCACAGCCCAGCTGAATTGTCTGTGAAGAAGTAATTCTCACTGCGTCTCATTCAAATCTTGAATGTCCCACTAGACATTTTCTGGTTCTTATACTATATAGACAGTGAACAGTTCTGCAGTCCAGTTATTTTACAGACTTGAGACATACTTCTCTCAGCCATCTGTTTTAGCAATCCTCTGGAAGGAATTCTAATGTATTTAATTGTTCCTTGTGCAGTGGAGAATGGCACATCAGTTCTGCTGTGCCAGAACCAGTTCTGTGGTCTTACCACCACTGCTGCCTCTTCTTCTCTTCTTCATATATTTTTATGTAAAGAGCAGTTAGTAGTTTATGACTTGTGTATGGGTAAAGTATTGTTTCTGATAAAGATTTTACCATTGACCTGGGTTTCCTACTTAACCAACATTAAAAAAAGAGCTGTATCTTCTCTACTGAGAAGAAAATCAGAATTAGTACTTGAAAAAACAATAATCCCAAATATTTTTCATTGCTATCAGTAATTATGTTTGTACAAGAAAATACAGTGGGCCAGGAACTGTGGTCTGGGCTTGAGGCTACATAGCACAGCACAGGTCACTATTATCAGATGAAACCACTGGGACAGGATGGCAGTACCCATATTCCCTTTTGTGAAAGGTCTTTAGCCCAGGTGATTCCCCAGACCTTTCCCAGCTGCTGTCTGGGAGAGTACTAACTCATACACACTAAAATCACAGCTAATCTGTAGTAACAACACAATAGTATGGACAGTACTTACACTTACACAATAGTATGGACAGTGCTCAAGCACATGCCCTGCCTTTATTGCACAAGCACAGAGTACAGACAGCTGAATAACTAACTAATCAACATCTTACCTAAAAATGGAACTTTCTCTGGTAGGGTCAGCATGCAGACAGAACTGCTTTTCCTTCTTGTTAGCAGTTCTGTCAGTGTAATGACCATCTGTCTTCAGCTGTCCTGGCCCAGGTGTTGTCCCTGTAACAGTAACAGACCTCTCAGCATTGTGAAAATAATGGAGATTTTTTCAACAGGGAAGACTGAGTTTTGTTACTAAGTACAACCTTTGGTTTACATCTCTGCAGCTTTCTAGGAGGGAGTTCTGTAAATTGTGTCATACTTACAAATGCTCCAGATGTTACGTACCCAGAACTGTTCCTTTATCAGCACAGACAGGGGTGATAATATGGAAGTCTCTGCTTTGCAGGCTTGGAGGCAGTGGGAAACTTTCAACCCTGGGAAGCAGCAGAGGCAGAAAACTGTGCTGATCATCCTAGCAGCTGTGTTGCTCATGCAGCTGCCCTCTCTGTGCTTGTGTTCATCACCTTCTGCCCCAAACAGAGGGCTCTTCCTCACCTAGTTGGGTTGCAATGCCAAGCAGTGGTGATGGTGGTAATTAATGGATGATGCTCCTTTCTCTGTAGTCATGTAAGAGGCAGAATCAAATTAAACTTTATAGTCAGATAAGACTAGTAAAAGGAAGCAGGTTAAGCACATCAGTCAGATAGATTGTACCAAGCCATGATGTGCAGCATTCCCAGTCTCCTAAGCATGGCACTGACAAGCTTAATACCATACTAACCTGAAATACTCAGTATCTCTCCAGTACACAACACGGACCCAGTATTTGAAGGAAAGACCAATTAATCCTCTTGAGGTACATCTACATTAGTAAATGAAATATGGTGTGTTTGGTTCTGAACTATCACTGAGCACTCCTTGTGCACACTATCAAACTCATTTTTGGCAAAACAGGGTTTCTGCATGCTCACTTTTCTAGTCTAATAGTTGGCATGGGCAAACTGTGTTAGGGCTATTTAAATGATACCACTGCATATAGTAAAGATACAGCATACAGGCACATTCTCTGCCACTATTTTACTAGCAGTGACATAATTGTAACATCTTTCAGCAGATTATCCATTTCACTGTTTTCTGACTACTCATGTTCTAAGGTCATATTCAAAAGAGAAGAGCTGATCTCACTTCTGCTGCAATAGTAAATTCTGGTTTAACACCGTTATTCTGGATTGACAGTCATTAAAAAAGTAAAGGGGATTAAAGAAATAAGGGAGGTGATGAGATTGAAAAACCATAGAAGATGGGCTTTTCCCATCAGTTTAAGTGCAAATACAGTGGTAGCTGGAATTCTGTGCCCAGGTGAGGACATGGCAGAGCAGCATTGTGCTGTGTCTGAGGTGACCCTAGTGAGGGCTGTAACACATTTTGTATAACCATGAGATTCTCTGTTACAGCAGCTCGATAAAGTTTGCATAAAGATATTCTGAAATACCTGCCTCAGCACAATCTTCCTGCCTGTCTTCTGTGCTGGGACATCTGGGATGCATAACAACATCTTTCAAGGCAGCTTCCACTGTCCTGTAAATCTGGGGCTTTTAGGGCCCCTTTGCTCCATCCTGAACTTTATGTGTGTTATCAAGGCCTGGAGCAGGGAATGAAGCAAAGGCATGCATTTTGAATTACAGTTTATTTTATTTATACATTTATTTGTCTTTTTCTATTAGCATAGTTCAATTTTCATAGGAACAAAAGAAATCCATTAATCTGTTTAATGGGAAAGAAATTTGTTTCTTTTGGCTTCTGGGCATCTGTTCAAAGCTGGCCCCACTGAGTGCCTGAAGTCTGTGATTATCTAGGTGATGATGCTGCACTTCCAGCTGGTTCATCTATCTGTACAAGACTGAGACATTTGTAGGCTGTAAGGTTTCCACCCTCACATTTCAGCATATGTTCAGTCACTTGATGGCTGATTATAGCTGAGCAAATAGTTTATAATGAATAACTTACTCAACTCATTAAACTTGCTTTCTTCTTGTGGCATATCCTCCCGAAGACTGGGGTTTCTTTGAATGTATCTCTGAATCAGGATGATTTAACCAGTTCCTATTAACAGTGTGGGTAGATTCAAAACAGTGCTTTGGATAAATTCGCTATTCAAAGACTGTTGATTAGTTAATTGCTCAAATAAATTATGCACTATTGTCTCTGCTCACTGCCTGTTTAGATGCTTGTGAAAGTCTTCCTTATTAACTTTAGAGAGTCGTTCTGGAATCAGTGCCACTGAAGCTTCATTTTCAAGGTACCCTACTTCAGCACAAACACAGCTGTTTGCCTGTTCTTTTGGTTGTTCTTCATAGTCAAGCCTTCGTCAGCACAGGGAAATGTATAAAGGCATCTTCATGCCTTGTTATTTTGGACTCAGTTATTATCTTAAGAATATCACAGTAGTTAGTTAGAATATCATAGTACTTAGTATCAAACTACTCTATAAACATCTTAAGAAGGAAAGAAGTGTAATAAGAAGACAAAATTTCCACAGAACTTCAGTGATCCAGTCTAATCTTAATAAAACAGGAGTATTTGACAGCTCCATCTGCTGAGTACACTAACTCAAACAGCAGGAAGAAAATCCTCAAATTTCTTCCTGAGAGGCAAGGGTTCTTAAAAGATTAATAAAATTTTTTGAGAACAATAGGCATTGTGCCAACAATATTACAAATCGGAATCTAGCGATGATTAAATTATGAAGTTGGTCCAGGAGATTTGTGGAAGACAAACAAATTAAATCAATGAGAAGCTGCATCTGCTCTGGTAAGAGAGGACTGCTATATGTGGGAGCCAGAACAATGGCTTGGGTCCTGCCAGCACATGCAGAAAAGCTGAAGTGCTTCTACCAGCTAATTATTTTTTCACATGAATAATCAGTCAAAAATGTAGTGACAAGCCAAGAATTGTGTATAAATATGTTGATTTTATGGGAAATTATTATATCTGTAATTTTTAGATATGCTTTTCTAAAATTCCTTACGATATTTTATGAAAGCACAGTATTGTGCCCAATAGAATGAAAGAGTAAAGCAATTGATCCCAGTAGTGTTTTACTTAAGTGATAAAGAATTAACTGTCCTCTTTAGAATTTTTTTTGTAATATAATGAATAATATTGTTGTGTTGTGAAAGGAATTCATTCAAACGAAAGAGAAGCATTGATATGAATTAACCTTAGGTGTTACCTGTAACAGACCTGCTACCAGAATGGTTTAAAAACAGTAGCTGAGAATGATAGGATTGGAAGAAGGTGACTTTGCTTTGAATGATGGCTGTTTGTAGTATTTAACTAAAATTCTTGAGTGAAGCTAGCTATGCTGGACAGGCCTATGTCTTTTACTATGGTCAAGCCTGAAGTGATGGCCATTTAAAAGCATTTTTATTCTCGACCTTTCCTAGTGAGATTTGGGTTTGTAATACAAACTGAAATCCTGGAAACAAATAGAGATATGATCGTGGGCCTTTTTGGCACCTGATCTGACAAGGAGAATAAAAAAGCAAAAGGGCTCACACAGATTTTTTTAATAGAGTTTACAGTTAGGCAGTTTTCTCCATTGAACTAAATTTCCATTAGCACCTGTACTCAGGTAGAATATAACTGTTTCCCAGTCCCTTTTTACTATACAATGAAGCTGACAGACTGCATGAAGTTATGCTTAAAGCTGTCAGCAAATCATTCTGAGTCCCCAAATTTATCACTTTCCTGCCAGTGTCCTAGCAGAGTTGCAGCAGGGAGGTGAGTCAGCTGTTGTTTCATTTTTGGGTTTCTGACAAGGGAGGTGTTTGCCAGTTATGTAGTTGTTCACTGGTGGATTTTCTTGGCCACTGTCCCCTGTGTACCGATATGTGACACCATGTCTTGGCAATTTCTCTTGGGATTGCTGGACAGGTTCCAGTCAAGTATAGGGTGCTGAACATGAGGCATGTTCCTCCCTGCTCAGGCTCCCTGAAGCTGCATCTCTCCGAGAGAATGGGGATGACCTTTAAAAAAATGAGGAAGTCAAAAAATTTTCTTGAGTTATTAAATGAATATGTCTTGTTGAGACTGGAAGTAGGACTTTGTTGATCTTCCTACTTCCTTCATTTGGTTGAAGGATTAGTGAGCATCATGGCAAGTTTCTGCCCTTTATCACACAGCGTTTCAGGTTTGGCACAGTCACATGGCAGAAGGTGCAAGTGAACTCACAAGCTTACAAAATCCAATGTCCTTTTCAGTGCCATCACCTTAAATTTTTATAATTTTATCTCAGAAAATAGACTTCTCAGACCAGACAGCATCTTGCAACCTTTTTCTTCAGAGCAAAGTAAATTTGAAGTATTTAAGAATAGCATTAGGATTGTTTAACTTTGTGCAGTGACCTTGACTTCAGTTAAATATGTCCCAAAGACACTTGGTTCATCATTAAGCTCTCCAAACCCCACCAGCTGGGACTTTATTGCATACAACCCACAAGCTGTGTTAAAAATGGAAGTTAAAAATTCCTGTGGAGTTGCTCCATGCTTGTTTTCTTAATTTTTGCAGTGTGGTTGTGACCCCGCAGCTCATTTATTCCTCAAAAGCAATGAGGCAAAAGCACATGGGTGCTGATGCCAAACCTTCCTTACAGATCCTTGCTTCTCTGCAGGTGAGCAGCTGATAGAAAATCTTCTCAAACAGACAACGTAGGCAAAGTGATCATTTAACTAAACCAATGAGGTCCCTCATCATCCCAGAAGCATGAAATATGAGAAGAACTGAAGGAGATTTTGTGATTCTTACACTTTTTTGTCATTGTTCTTATGTTTTAATCACACATTTTAATCTGACCTTGAAAAAAAACCCTCACTAATGGAAAGAAGTAGGCATAGGCTTTTCTTCAGGCTCTCTTTGGAAGGGTTATAAGGAGTTAAGCTGGTTTTTTTAAGCTCATGTCTTTTGCTCTGTAATTGCTTGTTAAAACTTTATTTTTCAGCTAGTGATCTTTGCATCAGTGACGTTGCATGTGCAGCATTAACAAGAATTAATAAAGAAAACTTCTGTTTTTAGAAAGGAAAAGTTGCCAAAATTCAGATAATTTAGACATCTCATGGAGTTTTTTTCATAGAAATGATTAGTAACTTTTCTTCTACGGTATATTCAACAAATTCAAAACTTCTGCTTATAAAAGTGCTCCGATTGGATGTGTATTCAAATCTCATGCATTTGTATCAACATCAAAAATTATTTTTTCCAATTACGGGTGTAGGAGTTGCACCCCACAAAGCAATAAAAGAAGGAAGAGTGTAATTACTGCTCTGTAACAGAACAAGACAAAGCAAAGAAAAATCCCTAATTAATCTTCCAGTGAATGCTCTATTTGAGTATAAAATCATTTTGTCCTTACACTAGATTGTAGAAGTTGCTATTGGCTATAAATATGGGGTGTTTTTTTTGTATATTCATTCTTAATTTCACTTTCTCTACTCAGTAGTTTTACTCATTCAAACTCTTTGGATCAAGAATAAGCATGGCTTGGACCAGAAAACAAATGACATGTCAGGGTAAAAGTAAGAGCCTCCCGAGAAGAGCAGGATGAGCACAGTCCTGGCTGCCCTTAAAGTGGTCTCAAATAGGGCTTTTGTGGTGGTGCCATGATTGAGGGTCCTCATCCTATTTGCTGTGCCTCCAAACCTGGCTGAAAGATTGCTCATGGAAAACCAGTCTTTTGGTGGCTGAGGCCTATATTTGCTCATCTAGACCCATCATCCTCTGTCTTCAGATACGCTGGGCTCTGTCCCAAGCAAACCAGGATTTAACCATTAAGCAGAGGTACAAATCCTCTTTAATATTAAAGTGGGGATGCCAAGATACAGGGCACCTTTGCACAGCAGTACATACTGAAATTGCATTCACTCACACTAGTGAGGCCAGCTGTGTCTGACAGATTTATTTTTCTCACCTTCAGGTTCTAACGGGCTGCATTTTAGTAAGCTTACCCAAGTTGTGTGTTTAACCTTTATTTTTTAATGAAAGAGTGTATTATGAAATCATCACTAGGCCAAGATCTGAATAAGTCTAGGATATCTACCTGTTTTGTCCCTCACAACACAACTCGGAAACATTTTGAGTTATCAGGTCAGGTATGAGCCAGTACATATCCTAACTCGAGTCTGTTATATAATTCACAAAAAGTGCCCAACTGGGAAGAGCAGAACAGAAACCCTTTCCATCTTGTCTTTCCCTTTCTGTTCATAACATGATATTTATTTTTCCTTAAGAAATAACGAACAGAAGAAAACCCCACCAAATACAAAACTCATTAAAAAAATCCTTTGAATGCAAGCAAAATAAAAATCAACAAAATATTAAATTTTTGGGGGGTTGCTATGGGTGCCACAATAAGTGAGCTGCCAGGAAAAGTTCTGTTTGTGTGTGGTGCAGCCTTCATGGTGATGGCTTTGTCTCAATTAGTTGTTTATTTAAGAGAAAAACATATTTTGCTTTTGGTACTGTAGGCAAGTTATCTATAAAAGCTGCTAAAGAATATGACATACAAATGTCCCAAAAAGGAGATAAAACCACTTATTTTCTTCTGCTGTTTAAAGTCTTCCTGACCCTGAAACATATTTCTCTAAGGCCAATGAAATTAGAAAAATGTAAATGTTGTACAAAAAGAGGATCAGACCCATAAACTGTCCGTGTCTGCTCCTGTTAGGACATTGATTTATGGAATTCAGTGGACTGGCTGTTGCCCATGTGAAGTATTTGTTTATACTTTTTTTTGAAATCCTGACCATCTGAAAGATGGAGGAGCACTAGAAAATACACTGTCAGCCCTGGACCAAACCCATCCAGATAATTAACATCAAAGTTTGGTATTTGCATCATGGTCGATGACTTCAGGGCTTCTTAAACAAACCAGTGCTCCAATTATAGAAGCAGCAAGTAAGGGTTTGTTTACAAGCCTAACTACTCATTTAATTAACTTATTTAGATCAATTTAGGTTGCCAGTCTGTACCACTGCTGTTGTAAGGCTCAGTCTTCTGAACTGGATACATGTCAGTTGTGTTGAATGATAGCAGAGTGAAAGCTGTGCTCAGATGGACTCTGGGGGCTTTGAAAATGAAACAAAGCTCTTTCCAAAGGCAGAGGCAGCAGGAAAGTTGATCCTTTTTCCTCATGGCTTGGCTCCAGTTTTTCTCCAGGAGGCCTGAATGGATGCAGCAAGCCAGTCTGGGTCTTTCCAGAGATCACTAGATGGGGAGTCCAGGCAAAAAGAGGAAATATTCTGGCCTATAGATTCCCAAACCCAGGCCAATGACCACTGACAAAGACATGCCCAAGTCCCAGTGTAGCACCTGTGTTGTTGACTCCTTCTGTCAGGGAAAATGACAGCTTTAGATGGATAACTGCTGTAAGCCTTTTCTCATATTGCTGCAGTGCTGGAAACATTAGAGGCTATGAAATCAGCCATCACCTTGCATTGTGTTTATTTACACAGAGATGTAATGCCTAAATTAATGAACAGATCACTTAAAACAGCAAGCAGAATGGAAGGATTGTCAGGAAAGAACAGCATTAAGTTTCAACATGACTTATATGAAACTGGCAAAAAATTGTTTTGCAGCTCTTCATTTAATGGAGACTTAAGGATTTGGTATAAAGTACATGGAGTTTAATGGCATTTTTTCCCCTATAATAGAAGCTGGGGAGAAGTGAGATTGTGGCATGGGTGACGTTGTGTTAAATAGTTTGGCAGTTACTGGTTACAACTGAGACATTTATGACACCATCTCTGACATGTGAAATGTCTTCCTTCAGGTAAAACACACTTGTGAAGAAAACTGCTTAGAAAGGAATTATCATATTCGTTTTATGTTACTGCAATGTTCATGTAAATAATCTAATGATGGAAAAAGATGTGTGATGTGTGAGAGATTACTGTATAGCTATTCTGAAACCATTTTGTTTTTTCCAGATTTAATTGTGGGTGCATTTGGAGCTGGAAAAGCAGTTGTTTACAGGTATGTGGTAAATACAATGGATTTGATATTACACGGCTTTGGTGGGAGATATTAAAATTTTTGAATGTCATATTCCTATTTCCCTGTTGCAGTGTGTAAAAGGTGGTCATTAGAGATGATAAATTAAACATCTTTTGAGAAACAAATGGTTTTTTCCCATGCTCAAAACCTGTGATTTTCCATGAAAATTTCCATGCTTAGGCTTAGCTCAAGCAGCTTCTAGGATGTTTGACTCTTCAGTTAATTTTAAATAAGAAATTTAAAAGGCATGGGATTGAAAATTAATTTCTTTCCTGGGGAATTGGTGCTACTAAGAAATTTTAAAGTGACCAATCTTCAGAGATTGCATGTGTTAAGACATGAACCATTTATTGAAAATAAAGACGGCTACTTTTAGCCTCAGTTTAAAAAAATGCACAAGATCTGACTTTGCAAAACAAAAAGTTGTTGCTGACTATGGAGTTTCACTAAATGCACTTTTTGATTAGATGTAAAATTTAAAGCTACCAAATACATAAACATTTTCATAAAATCTGCTAATGCTCTCTCAGTCCAACCATGCTGACAGCTCATTTCATTTAAGTATTCACCATCCATTGCTACAACATGTGGTCATATTTCTGATTCCTGTCTGGCTTCTTGTTGTCTGTATTCCCAACAGCACCTGACTGAGAAAAGGCATGTTCTGCTTCCCAACTGAATGTTTGTGACAGCATAAGAATTTTTTTAACAGGAATGTTGGCTCATCTCAGCTAACACTGTAGGTGCAGTGAGAAGTCCTGATTTTCCTTCTGTGCCATGAAAGAATCATGCAAATACTTTGCAATGCCATGAGTGACTGCATTGAAGAATTAGATCCACTGTATATTTTCAATAACAGTAAAATTGTTCTATGTAATTTAATAAAGTGAATAGCAGGAGGCCATTTCCTGGCCAGAATGTATCATATATGCAACTTGTCATACTGTTGAAATAGAATTTTATTACTGAAATTTTCTAGGCAAAGAAAGATTTTCCCTGTTGCACAAAAGTGAAGAGAGTAATTTCATTTTTTATTGTCTTGCTAAAGTAATATAAAGAAGTAATCATAAAAGCTCAGATGTGGATTAAAATATCAGGAAAGTTAGAAAACTGTGAATATGTATGTTACTGTAAACAGTGTTGCTGTCTTAAAAAATCAGAATCTGGACACATACTTGTTATTATTTGTCTTCTAAACTGCTTGCAGTTATAGATTATCTTATCACTTAATAACAGCTTCAGAGGGATGGTTTCTGTCACCAGAACTGTATATTCATGTACTCAGCACAATTTACTGGTGATTATTCCTGATTTACAGAGTCAGTTGTCTCCAAGAAATGTCAGAGTTTACTTCATTATTGGCCCAGGATAATCTACACCAACTTCTACTTTAACCAAATCATGTTTATTTTTTTAAGAGTCTTGAAACAGACATAGTAAGTTGGAATACATCATTATTAATGGAGACAGTACAGAATGAATCTGCAAGATGGCCAAAGGACTGCTGTAAAACCCAAAAAGGCAAACTCTGTCCCTTTGGGAAAACTCAGTGGGATGAAATGTGTCTGATGTGCCTCAGTCCTGGGACACATCTATTGCTTAACCATAGGGTGCTGTTTCTGTGATGTGTTAACATGAGAATTTTTTTTTTTTTTTTGTGAATCTCAGTAGGATTCTGATGGGGGAAAAAAAAGTTCTTTTGGCTATGAGCAGCATTATAAAACTGTGTTCTCTCAAGTAACTCTACATCTCTGGCTTCTTTGCAGCCAACTCAGTTCAGTGTTTTCTCTGCTGCAACTCAGGTACTAATGTGCTCCTTCTGAATGTGGTGAACCTTATTTCTGTCTCCCAGAGCCAGACCTGTTGTGACAGTGAATGCTCATCTTATTCTGAACCCCATGATTGTGAATCCAGACAATAAAACCTGTCAGCTCCCCGACTCTCAGCTTTTGGTGGCCTGGTAAGTCCATGATTACTCAAAAAATACCCTTATCCTCTTTCTCAGATAACTTCCTGTTCCTTAATTTTATTGCAACTCTTTGTTGAACATGCTGAAAGTTCACAACACTGAAACATGCTCTGAGCACAACAAAACCTCCCTACATAGAAATCTTTTTGGCATTTTCCAGTACTTAGCAGATTGTTTAACTAATTGTGGTAGGTAAAAGTTGAGTCCTTTGATACACCGAGTCTCCTTCTGCATAGGAGGATGCTCAGCTCCTGGGCAAGCTGCAAAGTCATATGCAGTGTTTAGCTTAATGAAACATGAAACAGCTAAAATGGACAAAACTCAGAAACAGTCATCTATTTGTTGACAAAATGTAACAGTGAAAGTGATGCAGAGCTGGTGGGCCCACCATTTTCTCTTGGAGAAAGACAGATCTTAGTCCTTGGTGGAAGAGAGAAGGTATCTGGCTGGCCATCCTGAGAGAAGTTCACAGGATGTTGTTTCTGGCTGTCTTTGGTCAGAGGAAAGTTTTTTTTAGCATATCACACAGGACAATGTTTCAACCATCCTTAAAAGAGAAACCCTTAACCACAGTAGCATTTAACTTTGAAAAGGAAAAAAACAAAACAACCCAACATAAAAAAAACTTGGAGCTAATTAAAACAACTTAAGATCAGTTACAAGTGCAAAATGCTTGCAGGACATTTGGAGGCCAATTAATAGCACATAACACCACATAAAGGCACATTTACTGCACTAGAAAAAAGTCACTTTGAAAGGACCCCAGGAACAGTTGACAAAAGAGGCTGTTACAAATACATAAGATACTGTTTAAAGTGGAAATCATAACAAATGAGGAAACTAAAATCAAAACAGAGCATAAACACGTGCAAGTTGAATATAAAATGGTAGTAAGTCTTGCCAGAGGGTCTGTGAGGAACAGATTTCTAAGATGTAAAAACATTAGGAGCAGGAAGCCTGCCAGGACGTGGGCTGGACAAAAACAATATTAAGGTGTAAAGGAGGACTCCAGAAGATAACATGAATGCAGAAATTTTGCACTGCTTTTAAACCAAAAATGGTCAGAGGATTTCCTCACATTGGAGACATTCCTTATAGGAGATGAGTCCTAAAAATCCTGTCAAATGTAAGATTCAGCAAGAGAATCTTGAAGAATCTTAAAAAATTATTGATAAATATGAACTGTAAAACATAATCATGAGAAGCAGTTCATTTAAGAGCCATGGAGGCTCTTAAAGGAACTAAACTCTGATACACTTAAACCAATAAATATGTGGGCTTCCAAAGCATATGGGATGGGGTTGTCAAGAGATATTCACTCTTGCGCTGTTCTTTTACACTTTGTGGGACTTCTCATATTTTTTATCATGTTCCTCATTTCTACATCCAGTGTAGAAAATTGCCCATCTACAGAGCAATGTAGAAGGCACTTGGTGGAACTATGCAAAATGACAACTTTACAAAGCTTTGGCTTTTCTGGAATTTTTTTGATTCAATTATCTTTTGCTTCAACAGTTGATGAAAAAAAAAATTAAATACAGACACTTGGCTGAAGCACGTTCATTGACCCAAATTACGTTGTTTCACAACTCCAGATTTTAAGACTTTTAAAAAATGCTTAATGTCGTAATAGAAAAGATTTTGGAACTGTTACAGTTAACAACAGGTATTGAAAGAAAAAAGGTGGTTTTTTTTTGCACAAGAGGAAGAACATCTTTCTTAAAAAATATCCTTGCTCTGAGATATTGTTTAGAAAAGGAAGGAAGAAATGCATACTCCTTTAATGCATTTTTTGGGGTTTTTTATTTCTCCGCTACAATAAGCTAAAGGAATTTTAGTTCATATCTGCAAAAGCTTTAATAGGAGTATAATTTCATTTCTGTCTGCTTTATTCTAAAATAATGTTCCCTAAAGATTTAGTTCATGTTATGAAATGACTGAAGAACAGCTGCTACTTTCCACACTGTAATTTTTTTTCCTTAGTTGATATAAGCTTTTATTGTACATATGAAAACAATTAGTAGGGAAACTCCAACAGGCAAAGAATTCCTCAGTCCCATGGGAGAGATTTCTGTATCTCTTAGCCAGCTGTGCAACTTGTATAAAACTCTACTGACTGACACTGCAAAATTAGAATGAAAGGAAACCTCCTACCAGAAAAGCTTCAGGAAGTGTGTGTGCATGAATAATGTGGATTATTGTACGTTTTCAAGTATTAGGAAAATATTATTTCTGCCGTGATATAAATTGCAAAGCTGAAGCAGCAGAGGAAACATGCACAAAAAGTCATTTTTATGCACAGCTCAAGGAGAATTGTCCTGAACTTCTAGAAGCATATATTTAATTCTCTGCTGTGTGTAAAATGTGGCTGTTTCTGAGTTCTCGATTCTAGCAAATCTGTAACAAATTCTGCAACTTTAAAGGTATTAAGGCATATGGAAAAAGAGTTTATTTTTCCCCTGTGTGAAAAATGCAAGTTAATATCTGTAAAAAGAGGTAAATAACTTAAATGTTTTCATTTTTCAAAATCTCTTTCCACATCATGTGATTTATTATGTTCAAGATTGGGCTCTAGCAGTCAGGAGGTCTAATTTATCTATCATTGGTATTTTTATTACCATTTGAGGTCTGCTTATCCACTAGCTACCTCATGTATTTGTTTTAAATTGCATCTACAAAAGCTTTTTACTCATCTCTCACTGATTCAAGGTGAATATTGTTAATTCCATTTTGTGGAGGAGCAATAAGTGAGAGAAGTTATCTGACTTACCAAAAGTTGTGTAGAAGTGTCCAACCATGAGAAAAAAATCAATTTGTAGCATATATTGTAGAATATATTTTGTATATGTATGTTTATATTTATTTTTTTATATTTGTAGACTATATTTTTATTCGTAAGTGCTTGTCATGTTTGGATGTCTGATTTGAAATGTGCCTTGTAGGCTATCCACCTTCTGTAAACCCAGTAAAACCAGAAGCAGAGAGCTTAAAATTTCTGATCTTCAAGTTCCTACATCAAAAAATACTTGGAAAAAAATGTAGTTCCTTTATCTCCAAATTTCTTACTATTAAAGTAGTAATAAAATATTTATGTTTTTTGTTTACTAGATTCAGTGAATGAGACATTTTTACATACACTTTAAAAAAAAAGCTGAATACAAAATTCCTATCAAAGATATAAACTCCCAAAATAATATTTCAACAGTTCAGAGCTGCATAGGTTAGACTACGTTTCTACTTTTTCTCTTTTCTGCTGCTGGTATTTTCTTTTCTCATTGATCTAATTTGAAAGAGGATGTGATTGGTGCCCCATGGATATGGACCTAGGGGCCACTGTTAAGATGAATTTGTGTGAGATTTTCCAAAGACTTTTGGCCTGGGTGCCTGACTCCATGGGTGGGACAGCAAAGCCATATGGCCAAGAGTCAGAAGATGGATACCTCACTCCTCAGGGGTGATCAGAGGGAGTAGGCAGGTGGTGTCACTTACCACCAACACAGCTGAGGTGCTGTACAGGAGACCTCTGTGCCAGGTTTTAGCTTCAGCAGCCCTAGAGACATCCAAAGGGCAGTCACTTGTTTTATCCAGCAGCCCTACTGCTCCTGCAGCCTGGCCATGCAATGTAGCTTAGCCATGAGATGCCTTCAGCATTAAAACTCTGGTTGGTCCCGGGATTAGACTTGGCCATAATAAAATCTAAAAGCAGGGCAAGTGTTAGAGCAGCACAATAGAAGTGTATTGACTTGGTTTTACATGTTGTACTTCAAAAAGGAAACTGTTTAAATGCCATTCATCAGTAAACAAAAACAGCTTCTTCTCTTCTGTGGAGGTTTGTGACCTTGCAGGTTGGGTATCAGCCTCACACAGAATGGAAGCCCAGAACATTAAAGCTTACACTGCCTTTCTGCTAAGGCATTATCCATTCTTTCTCTCCATCTGCAAACCTGGGTGCTAAAGAAATTGTTAGCAATGACAAATGACATCTGGTAGGATCTGCTAATGCCTTGCTTTTCACCTCCTGAAGTAAGTTTTCTACTTTTTTCAGCTGCTAGAGTAGTCATACTAAAATAATTTCTTTTTGGTACTAAGTGCAGTCTAGAAAATATTATGCATGGGTAACTAACTTCTCACTACTTCTGGTGATATTAGGTAATTTTATTAGGGTTAACTTTTTAAGGGACTGCTCCCATCTGTGCCAAGAGTAGTTTTGAGAGAGGAATGTTTTCAAGTTTCTTGTTCTTATAGAAATAATTTCTGTCTACCTGAAAAACAAAATTATTTTAAACAAACTGCTTTGTTGCCTCAAGATTGTCAGGTAAAGCTTATGTGTTCAGTTTTAGGGCTTTCCCTCTATTTTGTAACTACATTCAAATTATATTCAAAGCATAACCTCATAGTTATGACGGACACAGCAGAATAAATGTGATGTGGGGATCTCTTCAGAGAGATTGATAGCACATAAAAAAGTTTGTATGCTTTAGGATGATGGACTACTTCCTATTTTTTCCTTTCTACCTGAAATTTTCTTCCTTTGATTGTTAATTGTGTTGTTAATTTTGTTGATTGCCCCTACAAGCAAGCTCAAAAGCTCAGCTATTTTATTTCTTACTGTGACTAGGAGTCAGATGTCAAATCTCTATAAATTATTTAGACTGTTTTGTGGTCTGTCTTTCCCCCTGCTTTTCTTTTTCATGATGCTAAAACATCCCTCAACATCTCCCCACTATTTTCTTGTTGAAGTGAGGAGCAAATCTAAATTCATCTAGGTTTGCAATTGAAATCTTTGATGTCTTTAGCACTATTTCTGAACTAAATAATGAAATCACAAATGTGTGGCAGAATTCTGCTAAAACCATAGTCTTTCCTCTTGTGTGGCCAGAGTGTGGGAGGTTATCCACTCCAGATTTTTGCTTTTTTGCTCTGCCATTTCCTTTTTGACGTGCTCTGCCTGGAGTGGGAGGAGTAAATCTTGGCTCTTACAGTAATTTTTGAGAACATTACTTCAGTTATCAAATATGTATTATGAATTATTCTGTTCATTGCAGTAAATAAAGCATACAATGAAATTGTTCTGTTTGACAAGCAAAGCATTCCAAGCTGCATTTTTGAACACAACCTTTTCCAAACATGATAGGGCAAAATTTCTGTGACTCCTCCAAAGCAAAATAACTGAGTTTAATACAATGGCAGCTCTTGAGTTTACATCTGAGGAAATGCCCTCTTACACTCTGACATGTGAGGCCTGTGAAGTCTGATGTCTAAATTGCATTCATGCAATTACACAAGATTTTCTCATTTTTGTTATTTTGTCCTTCTGTATTTGGAAATAATTGCTTCTTCCTGTATTGACTCATAATTGTATAAAATAGTAGGAATATGAAAAATTTGCACTTTCTGCATGGACTAGAATGACTATTTGAAGGCTACGATTTAGCAGAGATTAATGACATTATGCCATTCTTGTTTCTCAAGAAATAATGAAAGAATTTTCCTTTAAGGTCATGAGAGTGACACATATGCCAGATGTGGCAGTTTCATTACATCTGCCAGAGGAAGCAAACATGCAATTAGAATGGGATTATGGGTTGGTTAAAGGTTATGTTAGTGGTTTTTTATCCACTGCATTGGAACATTATTCTACAGTATAACAGTAGTGAGGACAACATGCTCTAAGATTTTTCTGATTTGACCATGATGAACCAGAAAGTATTTCTGCAGACAGCCTCTTATAAAGGTGTTTTTCTGAACTTCAGCATAAAAAATCCAGCTTTGGCAATTGTGTCAGAAGGGTCATCTCCATGGACTCTCTCAAGAACTGCTGGGACCAGAGAATCTTCTCCATACCTTTGCCAGGAAATATTCAGAGAATGTCTTCTGTGATTATTAGTGAAGCTTAGGAGACTTCCTGACATAATTAGGGAATATCATGGGTAGCTAGATACAATCTCAGTTAACATCATTTTAAGCAAATGAAAATAAAACCTAAAAGATATGACTTGGGAACTGCTGATTCCCACATCAGTCCATTTTCTCCCTTCATTCTAATAATGAATTACTTCTCCTTTTCCTATATGTAGCTTTACTGTAAGAGTCTGCGCAGATTTCGAAGGTCAAAGTATTTCAGATGAGATAGGTAAGAAATGTTTTCTATTCCTGTAATTTACTCTAGTCCTGCTCCATTTCAAATGTATTTTTTCCTACACTTGGGAAGACAATGGGAGTGAGATCCTCCTAAGGCAAGAAAATGCAGTTTTAAAAAAAGTATTTTTATACATACAGAGATATAGATATATATGTATATGTGTGTGTGTAAATGTAAACCTTTTATTACTCACTTAAAGGATTTTTTTTTCAGCTTAAGTCATTTTCTAAAAAAAACCAAGAATGTACCTTGTTGGAGAATGTTCTGTTTTGGAAAAATAATAAATTAAAGGCACAGAATTCCTGTACACATATGATCTGTCAATGAAATAAGAAAGCTTAAATTATACATCCTGCATAATTTGGATCAAAATCTAGTGGGCATTTAAACAGACAGGCACTTAAAGCATGAATTTGTTTTTCTTGGAAGACTTGCTTAGGTTAATTAATTATAATACAGAATGAATTCCTTACTGTTTTTTTTTCTGTTAAATCAATAACTAATTTATTTATTTGAATCCTTTAGTACTGAAAGGTGAATTGCAGTTAGATTCATTGAAACAGAAAGGAGCTGTTAAGAGGACCCTCTTCTTTGATTACCATCAGTCACAACACTACTTCTCTATTGTGATAGAAAGACAGAAACAACTCCATTGCCAGGACTTCCTTGTTTATCTCAGAGTAAGTTGTTTAAAATATTTTGGATTTTCATCATTGTTTGAGTAGTACCAGGGATTTGAAGATAATAAAAAGGAGTCACTGGAAAAGGAAGAGTAATTTCCAAAATTACAGAAATGGGATACAAGGTAGACTTCATCTGTATGTTCAGTATGTCCAGAGCATACTGCTACCTTGAAAAAATTCCCTATGTAAATCTTTGGCTCATCTTTTTTCAATATAAGTAGAAAAGAAGGACTGATTTTGAAGACTGTAGAATTTCTCTGTGTAAAAATACATTAATTTCGTACTCTTCTGGAAATTCTGATCAAATACTGCATCTTCTGATACAAAAATGCAAGATTGCTTTCCATTTTTGGTATCCCTTTTTTTTTTTTTTTAGTATTCAGTGCAGTAATAAAACAAATCATGTTTAAATATCATGCTAGTTTAGGTTCAAAAGATTTTAAAGGAGTCTTACCAGAAATATTGGCCTAAAATTCATACAGTTTAAAAAATATTTTAAAGGTATTTTAAAATATTTTTAGAAAAACTAAATCTATGGAATTGAAGTTGTAAAGGAGAAAGGATCAACACTTCCTCACTTGCAGGTGGGGTTGCCTCATGCAATTGAAATAGATTATTCCAAGTCTGATCCAAGAAATGCAGTGGGAGGTGAAATGGAGAAGGTTCAAGCACTATGTAAGGACATATCTAGACAATAAAGGTGATTAAATTTTACCATTGCTAAGCCTTATAAATTCTTGGTTATGGTACAAACCAGCAATATTACCTCCACAAATCCACACATGCCCTACCTCCATTTCAAAAGGAAGGGGGGCAGTAGCTGATAGGAGTTGGTTCTGTGTGTCTCTCTTAAACAGCTTCATTTTAGGCTAATGCTTTGAAAAATTTCTGAGTCTACTCAGCTCAGCCAGCTTCTTCCAGATGTGGGGCTGTGGAGGCAATGTGTTCTGGGCATTCCAATTACTGGTGAGTCACTTTGCTTTCCTAATGACACCACATGCAGCCAGAATTTGGCCAGCATCTGTCAAAGAAGCTTGTCTTACCTTCAATAAAGACTACATCTTTACCTTCATAAGTCTGAATCTGTTGTCTTATTATACCAACTGAAATAATCATAGTAAACCATTGGTTTTTATTATGTGATTATTACTCACAGGATGAAACAGAATTTAGAGATAAATTATCTCCCATCAATATAAACTTCAATTATAGTTTGGATGAGTCCAGTTTTGAAGATAGTTTGACTGTGAAGCCAATACTGAACTATTACCAGAAAAACTCCCTAGCAGAGCAGGTATGAGTTTTGCATGTCACATTTTCTGTATATAAACATGAAAGCATTTACAAATATAATGTGTATCATCTTCCTTAAAAGAGAGTATCACAGCCAGAAATTACAGGACAGGTATTTAATTAATACAAAATGCAGATTGAATATAAAACTAGAACCACCAGGCTTTTCAAGTATCCCCAAAACTTGCTTGTGCTCATAGTTTTGATTGCCTTCTAGAATATGTAAGCCCAGTTAGTGTGGGAAAGGGCCTGAAGATTATATTGTTCTGCTAAGGACATATTTGACCATCTAAATAGTCTCCAGCCTCTGACTACCACATGAAAAGGAACTTACAGAAAGGATAAAAAGATTTCATTCAGTAAGGCAGTGCTAGTGGTATTTAAAACACTTAGGTCAGCAATATTTAATGAAGTGATTTGGACTTTGAGGCATGTACTAACTGTATTATATTTTTTTATTTTGCAATGATACAGGCTTACATTCTGGTTGACTGTGGAGAGGACAACGTATGTATTCCTGACTTGCAACTTTCTGCAGTGCCGTAAGTTAAATAAAATACATTATGCTGTATATACAAAGTCCAGACACTGCTAACTGTTGCAACAGAATGATGTAGAACACAGTTCTGTTGTTTACTGTAGCTAATCACCCTTAATTGACTTCCAGATTTTAATTTGTGCATCCATCTCATCTACAAAACAAAGAAATGGATGCACAAATTAAAGCAAACCACATTCATGATGTTTAATAGTTATCACAGAAAATATAGTTTGCAGTTGTTTGTTTGAACTAGTGGCTCTAGTTCTCTGAAAACCAAGAGATGATACAAGTTGTTGTTCATAGGAGGTTTCAAGTTTTTATTTCAGTGTGCCAGTGACTTTGAACTTGGACACGATTCTCCTGAACTCAATATACAGTGAAGTAAATTAATCTCAAAATAAAATTTTCTAAACATGGCAACTGTTTCTCCTGTGGAGGGAGAAATATGCCAAGCAGGACAAGTGGGGAATGTCTGAGAGTTACCTGACTCTCATCAGAATCAGTCTGTAGCTGTGAAACAAGGGCACAGTGCCATTGCAGGTCTCAGGAGAATTTCTGTCATTGTTTGTGTTACAATGGACATAAGGAGAAAAATACCACCTTTGTGTCCTCCAGAAAACAATGCTCATGAGACCCCTGTGGCAAGTGGTTCCTCCACTAAATACTTCTTGCTGTTTAGAAAGCAGTCAGGCTCTGAAATTTTTTACCAGTTGATTTCAAGTTTTGTGATGGTCCATTTTGGCCACAGTGGTGTTTTCTCTTAACCTCTTTTCTACCCAGGTGCTGGTATACTTTTTCATGCAGTCATTTTTATAGAAAATCTTTTATTTTGTGTTCACCGAGTGTTTTCCAGAACAGATTCTCAGAGAGCAAAATGTCCTTCTGTTTTATTCATATGTAAATCCTAACTGTGCGTGTTTTAACTCCTGACAAGTAGTATGTTCTATACAGGGATACAGATCAGCTAATAATTGGAGAAGAAAACTATGTCATGCTCATAATAAATCCAAGGAATGATGGGGAAGGAGCCTATGAAGCTGAGCTACATATAAAGATTCCACCTGAAGCAGATTATACTGGGGTCGAACGCAACAACAAGGTAAAGTAAAATTGAGATATTAGTGATAATGAAGGAGCCAACTGAGAGCAAGGATAACCTACTGAGGCTGTACCAGCTGAAAGCAGCACATAAACAGGTTCTTTTCAGGAAGGGAGATTCCATGAACTCTCAGCTGTCCTTGCTTGTGCAGCGCAGGGTAAAGATAAGCCGTGCCTCCAAAAGATGGGAAGGACAGGACCACTCTGTTCACACCCAGCTCAGGTTCATGCCCATTAACCCAGCTCCTTCCCACTAACTTCTTTGTAATACTACACAAATACTATAACATTTTTCTGGGAATACAGTTATTCACATAATTCAGATTTTGAACCAGTAAAAAATACCAGTAGCAGGAAGTAATGCTGCCAAATTCCCTTAGTGCTTCCAACCTGGGATCCCATGGTACCAACTCCCAGTCAGAGTTAATGAGCCCTGCTGGCCCCCAGACACTTGGACACTGCTGTCTCTTCTCACAGCACACCATTGTTTTACTGGTATTAAGGGTGGCCCAGTCTCCAGTACCCTGAATACTTGGACATTACTGCAGTATAAACTTGACAAAGTTACTTTCCCTTGTTGTCAATTCTTTCATGTTATGAATGGACCAAAAATGCACTTAAAATGTAAAATGTGCCAGTGTTCTCAGAAGGACTAATGTTGACTGAAGTCCTGCTGAGCTGTACTGAACATTTCATTGTTTTTCCTTTTTGGGTCTGTTTGTTTTTTTAAGAGCAAAGATGAAACCCTATCCTGCAAACAAGCAGAGTGTTCATGTATTCTCTGTTGGACAGCAAGTCTGAATTGCCTCATCTGCACATATATCTCCCAGGCTGTTGCAACATGAGCCTGTTTTTTTCTGCTAGTGCCTGGAATGTTCAAAAGGGCCTCAAGGGTGAGAGTGGGAGAAAGCAAGTTAATTTCCTTTCTGAAGGCAAATGTTTTTAAGGAAGTTGCAAGTAACTTACAAGGTATTTCCTTATTCTCCTTCTGTCAGTGACTTTATTAATGGGCTTCTAACCTAGTTTGAAAAAAAATTACAAGAAGTAATGCTATCATCAAAGATGATAGAAATTCTCTGCAACCTCACATCTCAGAAATACATCTTAAAGACACCAGCCTGTTCCTACTGCCTGTTCCTTTTGTTCTCTTAGCAAAGCCACTGTTTTTTTGCACTGTAATCTAGAAAACTAAAGTTCTCTTTGATATGCTACAAATGGTTACCTTTTTCCTTCGTTCCTCTTTAGAAATCTTTCGCTGTTCTTTTGGATGTTACCAAGGTGTCAGAGGAGGCACTAATTTCAAAACCCAAGCATGTATTAGCAGATATCTATTATTTGAAGGACCTCAGGGTGGGAGTAGACAAGAAGCTGGACATGAGTTGTCAATGTGCACTCCCAGCCCAGAAAATCAAATGTGTCCTGGGCTGCATCAGCCTTCCAGTACCTGAAGGGAGGCTAAAACAAAGACAGAGAGAGACTTCTCACACTAACATGTTGTGACAGGACAAGGGAGAATAAATTAAAACTGAAAGAAAGGAGGTTTAGATTAGATACTGAGAAAATTTCTTGGCTGTGAGGGTGGTGAGGCACTGGAACAGGTTGTCCAGGGAAGCTATAGATGCCCCATCCCTTGAAATGTTTAAGGCTTGGTTGGATGGAGCAGCCTGGTCTAGTGGAAGGTGACCTGTCCACAACGGGTGGTGGAAATAGATGGTTGTTAAGGTTCCTTCCAGTCCAAACCATTCTCTGGTTTGGACCAGAGAGAAATCATTCATAACTTTTTACCATTTTAGGAAAAATTTTGTTTATATAGTGCCAACACAATAGACTCATGGAGAAAAGAAGGAAAGATCCTGGTGCTTTGGAAGAATAAAGAGAAGCCAGAATGGGTTAATAAGGAGTTTCAAAGTTAGAATGCTTTTTCTTTTGAAGACAAAATTTTAAAAACCCAGGAAACACAATACAACTACTTCATTCTTTTCAGATTTTAGGGAAGATAAAAATGCCTTTCTGACAAATTCAATTCTGAATCCTTGTAGATAAAAAACTGCCTTCCTTTTCCCCATTTACTTAGCTCACTCACACATATAATTTATTTCATATTTTTTGCTTTTTATACTCTTTTCAAAAAGATATCATCATGGTCTTTCTGAGAAGGACATGTCCTAATTGCTACATCATTTTTAGTGTCTTTCTTTCTGCATTTCAAGGGCCATTTTCACAAGGATTACAAATGGCACTGAAAGAAAGTTTATTCTTCCTATTGTTTTTAAATGGTAAATGTATATTTCCTTAAACTATGTTTTTTGCAATATTATGATTCCATTACTTAAACTAAAATATTAACTTCTATGTTCATTTGGAAAAAAAATTGATACTGTAAATTTCTTCCAAAATTTTCTAAATGTAAATTCTTCTGTTACCAGGATGACCAAATTCTTAGGGGTCATAGTGTCAGTGAGTATAAGTGAGTATAAATGACAGGGACTCAATTCATTCAACTTACAGGGCTTTGAGCAATTTGAACTGACAAGATAACAGAAGAAGTTATCACACTGGATGCAGTATACTGAGGTATATGGAAAAAAGGTCTGCAGGCACTTTTTGAGGCATGGACTAGAGGTGAAAATTACAGTTTTCATGTCAGTTGCAGTGGACTTCTTATTTTCCAGTTCTTATTTTTATGTTTGTGTTGTATCCTGACAATGGAGCATCTGTGACTGCTCCTGAAATATACCTAATTTAATGCAAAGCAATTTCAGCAGACAGGTAGATTTATGGTAGAGCCTATTGCAATCTTGTTCTTAAAGCTCTGCCTCTAGGATCCCATTTCCTCTTGGTTGCATCCATATTTACAGTCCTCTGTGTAGCTGTTTTTCTCCAAACTGCAGAATTCCTTGTATTAAGGCGGAGATGAGATTCTCCTCAGAGCCAACAAATCAGGTAGACTAAGACAAGAATAAATTAAATGGAATCAGCTGAATACATCACTTGATACATTTCTGATAGAACTGTAATATCTGTAGAATCAAATAATTAATTTTCTCTGTCATAATTTCAAACTGACTTTATTCATAGAGGATATTTATCTATTGTGGAGCTATTCTTGATTTAGCCTAGCTAATAAAGAAACACACATTGAAGTGCTTAATAGAGAAACACCTTAAGTGCCTCCCGTCCAGCCCTGCTTTTTTTTCTTTATTTCATGTTAACAATGTATTGTGTTATTCTATATCATTTGAATTACAGTTAGAAGCTGATGGAGTCAAAAACTTCACTGAAAATTCATTTGCCTTCTACCTCCTCCCTTCAGGTTTATGCAGTGTTTGACTTGCCTCAATTGGAATTATCTTCTTATCTCTGACCTGATTCTGTAGAATATTGCACACAAACTGCACAACTGCATAAAAGATGAACAACATTTTGCAGAAATGTGATCATATGCAAGTCAAGAAGCAAGTGGATATGTGTGATTTTAAGGTTTGAGGTCAGGGACATGATTTTGGAGCTTCACTGATTTCCTGCAGATGCTGACACTTCTTTCAGTCAAATGCTGAGGATTGAAATAGAATGACTTTAAATGAAATCAAGTGTGTTTTTCACCAGTTGTATTGTGGAAACACTTAGAAGGTCAAGACACCAGGTAAATGAGAAAATTACCACAGCTTCACTAGTCCCTGGAAACCCATTGGCTTGCAGAAACTGTTCATATGCAGTAGGTGTGAATTTACTGAAATTAGCTGCAATGAAGAAGGTATAACCACGTATTTTACCTCATATTTCCAGCAGTAGATGCAGAGACAATATATACTGCTGTATGGTACATTGTTACACTACAGCAGTCCCTAACATGACTGTGTGTTTGAACCCCCAGCCATTGTCTGAATATTTTGCACTAACCCTTTGCTCCATGATAGAGCTGCCCATATTGAACAGCTCAATCCTGCCTTTGTAGCAAAAGCTGGACCCAAATTCTTATGGAATAATTAGTAAATCAGGCAAATACAAAGCATTAACATATACTTGTTAGATACCAAAAACATTATGTATTTTGGCAGAACTGCCTCTGCTCAGGCTGGAAACTGCAGAGTGGTGAAGACCACATCCAGACAGGTATTGCAGTGGATAAACTCTGAGCCATTTCCCCCATGCCCTTCTGAACTAAAGCATGGCACTCTTAAAATAAGAAAAAGACCCGGAACATTCTTGTCTCATATGGAAGTTCTTAGACTACGTACATTGTGGCTGGCTAGATGAGACATGATTTGAGCTTGGTGAAGGCAAAGACTATTCTTCATACATCAACTAGATACACAAATATACATCAACTAGAAGATCCCCTAATCAACTAATTAAATCAACTAATCCATCCCCTTTTCCTCAGAAAATAAAATTGGAAGATGATGGTAAAGGAAAGAGGAAGTTTTTTAATTGCCAGCTTGTTGTGTTTAACTGTTGAGGCATCAATTTGTAATTAATCACTACAACCACAAAAAAGTTTCAGGTCTGTAGGCTGTCTGGATTACTTAAAGCATCCAATCACTTTCTAGTTCAAATGCACCCTGGGAGTTCATTTGATAATTGTTGGGGTTTTATTTCTGCTCAAGACTGCAAAAAAACCATGTGTTGCTACAGAAATGTGAATTGCCACCAATGTCAGGTAGAAGGGCTTTGTGGCAAACCCTTCCATCTGGCTGAGTTACATGTCAATGTAATGATGCTGACAACAGTAGGTGTACAAGTCTCAGCTCTTGCTAGCTTCCACCTCTTCCTGGTTTTAATTTTCCTATTTTGTGCTTAACAACCTCAAAAAGATTATCAGTGCAAAAACAAAGACAGTAAATCTCATTATGGAAGGAATTCTACCATGGTTGACCCTTTGTCACATCTTCAAACAGCACAAATTAGCTTTTGTGATGCTGGTCAGATAAATTCTGCAGAATTAATCATTTTTAGTCTAGGAACATAACCTGCAGATTGCCAAAGGAGTCCTTGGAAAACTCCTCTATTTTCTTAGCCTTTGAGGGACAAAAATAAATATGTGATAAAGGCTGATTGACTTTGTGTTACAAATGAGTATTTAATACAAATGAGTATTTATCTCTAACTTTTAGACTTCAATTTCAACCCCTCTCCCCCAACAAAAGCAAAACTGTAAACCCACACACCAAGATCAAATGGACAATTTTCCCAACACCTTCCATTCTGACTGTGTTAACACCCTCTTTTCTCCCATGCCTTGCTTCCCACCTCTAATTAACCAGCTGGAAAGAGTGTAAAAATTGCTCTCTCCCAACCTAGAGAGGTTTGGGAAGGCTATTAGTGCGCTGGACATGCTGTGTAACAAACTTTTGTTTCCTCCTAGCAAACTGTAAAAATGTCAGCGTACAATGAGGTGTGTGCTGAGGGCATGCTTCACATGGGCTCTGTTCAGGACGTGCCCTGTCTTTTCTTTTAATCTCAGGAAGTTACAAGGACAGCATGTCCATGCTGGCTTTTACAGATAGGGCAAATTGGTACAGAGATTTCCCAGGTCTTTTTATATAGAGGGCATGAAATCATTCACACTGCTTCATCTGTGAGAATCACAAATGAGCAGAAAGGTAATGCAACTTGCTGCATCCTGCTTTTACAAAGCTGGTTTCTGCACAAACATGGAAATGCCTTCATTTATTGTAGATATCAGAGGAAAACAGGAAAAAACCCCAACATATTTCATTGCAAACCCCCTATATTTTATTGCTTTGCTTTATTCTGTATCTCCTAGCTTGCACTGTTTTATAGCTGTACCTCCTTTTGTAGAGTTTGTTTTGTTTACAGATGATATTACTAGTGATAAAGATTGCTACAAACAACAAAAACCTTTATATCTGATAATGTGAAAGTCTATCTCCTTGGTTGCTAATTTATAAACAGACATAACAGGTTATGTTTTTACAGAAGTATTTAACATTCTTAGTATTTTACCACAGATTGGAAAACAAAGATCTAGAATTGATCCATACTCAAGTTTTGCCAATGTCAGAAATTCGTTATAGAGATTTCTTGTGATGGATAACACTGTAATTACTGTGAGAGCTATTCTTCTCACTTAGTTTTTCCTACTCTTTGTTTGTCTGTTGAGTCATTATGGCTATAGGAATGATTCACAACAACAAAGCAGTATGGTAAAACTAGACATAGAGTGATCTCATCCTGGTTCTTAAGGTACTGGGAAACTATCCTGTTTGTTTTTCCCTGGCATCAGTTTTCCCCCGTTGTCTGACAATAACCAACTAAATGTTTTGATAGTGTTCTAAGCAGGTGTCTGAAATCAAAAGAAAGGTCACAGTCAAAAAGGCATCACTTTCCCAACTGGATACATTTCACTGTGATCTCTGACCTCTATATTGGTGTCCCTTTGTTGCAGGCCCTGCGTGTGTTGAGCTGTGATTACAAGATGGAAAATGAAACTAGAATGGTGGTTTGTGATCTTGGGAACCCCATGGTGGCTGGCGCAAATGTAAGGGAAAACCAGATGCATTTACTGATTTTTATCTAATTGAATTTTAAAGGGGAACAAATGGAAATTTATTCAATTACCAGAATGTGTCCCAATAAGCAGCACATAGACCAAATTATTTACCTGGACAAGAAATTGTTGGTGTAATAAGAGGCAGAACTGTGCTTTTGAAAAAGTAGCAATTTGTTTTTCTAAAAGATTAATGGTGCTAGAACTTGGGGTTTATGTCACTCAAAGAAAGTGAGAGTGACTCAATTTATCATTATCCTTTCATTAGAAGTTGCACTAGTATAATGGGAATTCCAATCTATAATGTGATCAGTTTATTTCTCCCTTTTAGAATCCTCTCTACTTAAAACATAAAGGTATATGTACTGTAAATGAGAACTTCATCGGCCTGATTCTCATTGCATAAGGGTTGTATTACCAGTTTAGATCACAATTTATATCAAGAAAAGTGTGTTTGGACTAAACTTTTGCTTTAAAGTTATTATTTTTATTCAAAATATTTTTCTAAGCCAGCCTCTCATAAATCATACTACACATTAGATGGAATGATGGTAGTCTTGTTTTTGGACAAGAGCAGAACTGCATAATAAGTGATGATGAACACTAGATAAGGATAAAAAATAGGTTTGGAGATAACAAATTCCACAATTGTCATTCTTTGTCCCTATGTCATGACAAAACAACCCAGGAAATCCCAGAAGTATTAAATCCAGGAATGTTCAGCTATGGATGCTCTTGCAGAAGAATTCAGTGTTTCTCATAAATTTATAATTTCTACAAATATTTAACTAAAAGAAAATAATCCAAATATTGATACTTAGATAAAAAACTGTCCTAATAAACACAAAGCAATTGACAGCATAAACATATATCAGGAATAAATAACAGCTTTTAATTGAAAACTACTACTGTTAGAATTTCGTATTGGACCTAAGGCTTTGCAAAGACACCAAAGCAAATTTCTTTAGTATTTTCAAAATACCTACTAAATTAAGGTTAGGCTATGGAAGATCAGTATTTCAATCTTCAGTCTCTGTGTAGAGGGGGGCTTTCCTGGCCTCTTTTAGTCTTGAAGCAGTTCATGTCTGAACCCTGACAGAAGAACCAAAGCACCATATCATTGGAGATTGTGATTAGAATAAGTTTCTTCAGATCTTTGGGATAGCCTGAGATCAGCCATACAACTTTAGAAAGTGAGTGAGGGCAGATGTCTCATAGAGTCACCTGCTTGCATGGCCACAGGCAATCCCAGAGATTCTTTGGGACTACAGGGAGGTGGAAACCATTGAAAATTAAGCTCCAGGTGATGGACCTCCTGGGAAGAGGAATCTTCCTGGTGAGGATCCTTCTACATTGAACTACTTTGAACTAAAAGTCTGAAGAGAATACTATAAACATTTTCTGGGAAGGACATAGACAAGAAGGCCAAAACATTGTGTGGGTTTTGTTTTATTCTACTTAATGAAAATCCTAAAAAGTAAAAGTAATGGAAAACATTTCTGAGGAGTGGAATTTTTATAATGGGATGATGGGATGCAATGACAGGCCAAAGCATGAGACAATTTCTAATTCAAGGCAAATAATTTCTTGTGCTGAGAAGACAGCAATTTTACTGACCTGCTCAGTAGTTTCCCAGTTAGTGTCAAGGCAGAAGCAAATTCTCAGGTACAGATAGAAGTGGACAAGAATATTGTGGGTGCTTGGGATGCAGTCGAATGTGGCAGGAGAGCATAAAACCCTTTGGGCTGGAAGAGAAAAGGAAGACCAAACATGAGAGACACTAACTTGTATGCCAAGAAGGAAATCTTTGCAGTTTGCATATTGTCATAAGCATAAGCAATGGAAAAGTGTGAGTGTAGAGATGTTAAGACTACAGACCCTAATACTCTTCCCTTTGAATCCAAAGCCTTGTTTCCACATCATCCTTCACCCAAAATGCTAGCACTAGCAGTGTGAAGCCTTCAGGAATGCCATTTGGTGGCCACTAAAACATTGCTACTCTCTCCTGTCTCTTCATGAATTTTCACAGCATAACTAAACCTTCTTCTCTTCAGAATCAACTCTAAGACTGCTCTAAGTTCCATTACCAGATACTCCTAAGCAAACTACTTCATAAAAAGAGAAGTAGCAGAATAAAACAGCAGGGTTCATAACATATTCAAGGGTTTTCTGCTTTAGAACAAAATAATCCATACCTTTAAAACTGAGGCATACAAAGGTAGAGCATTACATAGCCAGATGGCAACATTGTTTGATTAGAGTAAGTGAAATCTTAAATCCTTAATTTATCTTTGAAGCCAGCTCTCCTGGAAGCTCAGTAAAGGTGAAAGGACTTGTGTTTTTTCAGTCCAAACATATTTGTGATGGCAAATGTACTTCCAAAAGAAAGTACCAGCCCTTTGTACAAATTGCATAAATCTCAAAAAGTTGCTCTGATCCATTTCCAGTTTTGCAAAACAATTCTGCTCTGGCAGGAGATCAGTTATTCTCAAAATACTCAGTCAGAAAGGGACTCTTTGTGGAAGTTCTGAGTGGGAAGGAAGGGTTAGGTCAAAATTGAACATTCCTAAAACTCCTTAGCTATTGAGTCACCTTAATGACTTGCCAGCACCCTGAAATCCTAGAATTCTTGAGCTCTTGAAGATCAGCTTCTGAGTATGAAGGTTATGTTGGGATTTTGTAATATAATCCATGGGATATTACTGCAGCAGACTACAGGGTTGTGTGATACCTCACATCTTCAAAATGCATTATGTCATCTGTGTCCTTAAAATTGTTTAGTGGCCTCAAGAAATATTTCATCTTTTCAGTAATATCTTTGAAGTTAAAAAAAAATATGAAAGAGTAAAAATGAAGATTAAAAGAATTGGTAAGGAAAACCTCAATGCCAAATGGTCCAGAATGCAAGCTAAATGTCTGACATCTCACTGGTAAAGATTGCTCAACATACTTATTTATGACACTGAAATGGATCAGACTGACAAGCTTCCTAATGCCTGTTCAGTGGCATTAGCAAGTGAGAAAATTCTAGTAGAAAAATCTCGAAGTTTATAGAAATTAATAGAAAGTATAGAAATTAATAGAATTTATAGAAATTATAGAAACAAGTTTAGAAGACTGGAGGCTTGGAAGATCTTGCCTTTTTCTTGGTATGTACCAAATTGGTTCTTCAAGAGCGCCGGGTTTTATCTTTCTTTAGCACTCTAAGACACTTCAAAAAAAGCTACACCTCTGTATCCCAGCGTACTCCTAAATCCCGTCAGACATAATAGGTTAAAACTTATTAGTAATAGCAGAAATGTCATTTCTGTATTTCATGTATTTCAAAGATACCTGATGTTACAAACGTGGAAATAATGCAATCCTAATTAAACTTACTTCACTTCAAAAATTTTAAGTAAAAATTAACTATTCTGATAAAATTTATGTGCTACTAAATAAGGATGTTGAATAATTGCTAAGTTATGTGTTCAAGCAAGTTTAACTCTCTTGGCCTCAGTGGGTTTTCAGCAAGGGCATGTCAGCATCCTTGCCCCATTATTAGTAGCAATGTCAAGGGTTACATGACATTAACAAGGTCATACGATTATACAAAGACAACATCTGCAACTTATTAGAGTTGTACAGTAAGAGTGTGTTTCACTATTAAATAGGGGATTAAGCCTCAGGGGTGTAATAGATCATCAGAACTGCAGTTCATGGCTGCTCTGTCTGATGAAAATTTTATCTTGGGTTCATCAAATGCTTTTTCTGCTGTAAGTGGAAACAAATTTATTTAGACTGGTTAGTAAAAACAGTAAGAGAAATGGTGAGTTTAATATCTGGAAATTTTTGTCTAAAAGACAAAAGTCATTATAGTTTTAAAGGTGAATGGAATATCAATAGAGTTGCTAATATCATCTCCAAAAAGTGAGCTTAAAATTAAAAAGAGGTTACATCTTTATTCCAAGTCAGCTATTCAACTTTTGAGCAGTTCAGTGAGCACTGTCTTTTCGCCTGAAACATTTTGCTTCAAAAAGATCTACTATAACTATGAAAATAAGATAATCAGAATTCGAAGGTTTGAACTCACCATTCAGTTTATGATGACAGTATTGGTTCAGCTTGAGTCAGCTGAAAGTAGGTGAAACATGTTAGGTAAGTTTTGTTCTGGTGACGGATTGTGTTGCACCAGTGCAAATGAAGAAATAGGAGAATTGAATGAAAAAAATTGCTGGGAAAAAGGAATCACTTAAACATATGAAATGACATTCACAGAGGAAAATTCCTCATCTTCAATGATGTTGAATTTAAGTCCCTACATTGGTGTGTCTTGTCCTGTTGTTAACAAGGTTTCCTGAAATATTCTGAGGAAATTATGCCAAGCAGACAACCTGTTTTTCTTCCCCCCACCCCCCAGTCTAGTCAGACATTGGCAGAAATGAGGGAATGATGTCCTCATTTCCTGATGCTTTTTGATGAATTTCTCACAAAAATTGTTTGTCCACATGGAGAATATATCTATGTGTTACCATCCTTTTTTAAAAAATGCAGTACAATGTGCATGTTATTCTGCAAAAGATTCTGCCATTAGGCCAGGTGGAACGTAGAGGGGGAGTGAGAAGTTGTAGGAATTGAAAAATTCACATTTTGAAAATTACCAGATTTAAAACATGCAGTTGAAATAATTAAAATAATAATTCAATAATGTAAACATTGCAGTAGAATTTAATTAATTAAACATTGAGGACAGATGGCATCTGCTACTCACCTGCCACTTACACACTGGGGCTGTAAACGTGTCCAATGAGAGGCTTACAGAAACCCCACCATGGGCTATTGTATATTCCTTCTCTAGTTAGCCCTTCTCTCTTCTGAATAACCTTGGGCTGCTTATCCCTGCTCTTCTTGCAAAGCAAATGGAAATTGTCAGTAGGAGGAAGCCAGGTCTGCTTAAAGACAAAGCAGCACCAGTGGAAGCACTTACCTCCTTCAGTTTTGGGACCTGTGTGTTTTACTCTCTCCTCTGGTCACTCCCGCCAAGTTCTGGCAAATTGAACTGCAAATATAACTTTGAAGCTGTATTCCTCTTAACAGAGCTGCAATGGAAACAAAAAATCAAACTGAAAGTAAATTAAACTGCTGCTAATTTAGCCCCAGGTGCTCAGTCAGCCCCCCAGCACCTGAAGCAGGCAGTGCAGAGCTGCCAGGTGCAGAGACAGTGCAGGGAGCAGGAAGCCCTGCAGACCTGGACAAGGGCGTGCATGGATGGAGGCAGGGATCAGAGCTGCCAGACAACTGTTGTTTGCTTTTGGCTTGGCAAAGCAAAGCAAAGACTGTCTGGATGAAGAAGGGCCCACTGCTGTGTTCTTGGGAGTGTGCTCCTCTATTCCTCTGATCTTTCCTCTCTCCAGCCAAGTTTTCCATCTGGTGACATACAGAGGCAGGAGGGTATTTTTTCCTGAGAACAACTAGAGGATGTTATTTCATGCTAATTTTGAAAAGCAACAGTATCCAGTATAAGTCTGTGAAATGCAGTGTGGAACAGTACTGCTTTATTGATCTGAAGATCAACTGTTTCTAGTAACCTGTTGTTTTGTTTCTTTCTCAGTTCTCCACGGGCATTCGATTTTCTGTTCAGCATTTTGAAAATGCAGACTTCAGCATCAATTTTGAGCTGCAAATAAAAAGGTTAGATATTTTATCAAGAGCATGGTTATTTTAAATTATTAATTCCTATTGGCATATGAAGTTTATTATATAATAGGGTCCCTTTTGAGTATCAGTAATTATTTCAGGAGCTTTCCCATGGTAGTTTATGTCAGGATGATTTTTGAGGTTGGAGTCTCATTAGCTGTTAGGAAAATCAGTCTTATTTCTTTTAAATTCAGGTTATTCAGGTATTTCTTTATAATTCAGGTTAACTGATTTTTTAAGCATCTTCTGCAGATTTTCCAAATTTGAACTTTATTTTATACTTCAGAATTAATAAATGGTAATCACTTTGTAGCAAAGGTGAATATGTACAAACATATCGTGCTCTGAATTAAACTAGACATGCTTCTTCTTCTCAAAAATTTAGAAAATAAAAGGAAAGCAGTTAAAATCTGCTCAGCAGATTTACTGGCATGGAGAGAACTGTTTCAGTTTGATGCAGGTGAACCTTTGTAATTTTTCCATTTGATTCCTCCCCATTTGTGGGCCTCACATATTAATACTGAAGAATCTTGTGTTTTATGCTGAGCAGTACTTCTTCCACAGTATTTCTGTGCAAAAAAGCACAGAGTGGGCTGGGTTGGGATTACAGTAAAAACAAATCTGGGACTTTTTCAGTAGGTGGAAGGGCTTCTGCTCCATCTGTCCTCATCAAATACTCGCTGGAGTTCTGTATGGGGCCCTCTCTGTCCCACACACAGAGACTTAATTGCTAATGACTGGCCTTTAATGAGGGCCTTGATCATGGTCATTATGGTAAATAACTGAGACATTTGAAATGTTTAAGTCACGTCTCCATAATGTAACCCTTGAAAGGAAAGGACATGCAGAAACTCAGGAAGGGCACAGCAGTGCCACAGAAGTCCATTAGGCACTTGGTCAGGCTTCAGCCCTCCCCCTGGAATCTGGCTGGGGATCATGCAAACCTGGACATGAGCTCCTCTGGAGAGAGACACAACATTTACCTTGTAGGCCCCCTGTCCATGCCACTATTCATTTCTAATGCAAGCAGTAGTTTTAAATGGTTATCCAAGGCTCATGTCACCACCCTTTTCATGCTGTGAAACTGGGGAGGTCCAGAGCTTTTTGGGTAGTTAAATCTGTCTAGGTAATAAGAGTTGAATGTAGATAACAGTTTTTAAAAAGCGACAAGAATTTCCTGAGGAGTAAGTCTGAACTTCAGGAGACAACAACATCTCATGCTTCCTCCATGAGTGTGACTCACTAAAATGTAAAGGAAAGAAATGTGTTTGGCTACAAACTTTTATGAAAATGTTGAAGAGCACACAGCTATTTAAGAAACAATGAAAAAGGAAAGAGTAAAGAGTAAAATTTACTGCATAGGGAATGTACCTTACATTAAAACTCACTACTTTGTACATTCATTCACAAGCAGCAGGACTATGTTCTTAGTGAACAGATAAAACAATCCTAAAAGAAAAAGGGAGCAGAATTCTGTGAAGCAAACAGAGGAAATTGCCTAGATGGAGGCAAGAATACATCTGAATTTGAGTCCTACTTTAATTTATTCAAAGGAGAGGACTTTCATTTGCTTCAAAACATCAAGTGGAAAATAAGTATTTTGGTTTGCAAAACTGAAGTTCATTACTTACAAGAAATAAGCAAGAGGCTGAGTAGTGTCTTGAAATCTGATTCCTTTTCTGATGTGGATGTTGCTATGCAATTATGTACCTCTTAGAGAGAGACGTGTCTTGGCACTTCTATTTAGACTATTTTCTTCTTTAAAAAATGCCATAAAGCATGAACAAGGCTTGAATACCAGATTTGTATGATCAAAATATGTATTTTAACTCTATGGAAAGTAGGACAAATAAGCAAATTGGAGAGCAGCTTATTCTAACAAAATAGTGGTATGATAATTTTTACATTTTAAACAGTTTTTGTACATTTATACTCAAAACAATGGCTATAGAGGATTACCTAAAACTTCAAATAAAGTTTGATGGGAATCTGCATTAGTTTACAAACAAATTAGAGCTGCTCTTAATTTCAGCAATCTGTAACCAAAAAGCCTAGATCAAAGCTCTTTATTTCTCGGGAGTCAGTCACTGGAAATGCTGACCTCCTCTGAATGTTTCCAATTGACTGATGCTACCCAGATGTGATACCAGCAAACTGGGCCAGCAATAGAAACTTGGTGTTCATGGAGCTAGGAAGACCACACTTGATTGAAAAAAAAAATCCAAATTTAGTGTTGTTAATCTCATAATTAAATAAATTCTAACTCTGTAATTACTTCACTATCTTAATGAATTTGAACTTGAGTGAGAGCTCTAGATTTTAAACATGGAGATCTGTTTTCACTACTGAGTGGTTTTAAAAATATGAACACTCTGGATGGGGAGGGAACAAAATAAGAAAATGAAAGAAACAGTTGATCTTGTTCTTTTTCTCCAAAGACTCAGTCATGCAAAAGTCACAGGTTTGGAGAGCCATAAAAATAAATTTTATTCTAACAAAGCTTGTCTTGTTCATTAACACTGCCTTCCTCCAGTGTATGAAACAAAGTTCTATTCTACTTTTATCTATACAGATAGCCAAGTTGTACAAGATATAATGAGCCAAATAAATTCGTATCATATTATTCATCATCACAGGATTCTTTAAAGGAAGCTTGAGTTGGAGATATTATTAAATATGTGATAAGCTCAAATAATATCCAACTTAAATACCAGTGTCCTACAAGACTGAAGAGTGCCAATAGGAATCCCATTTTGTAATATGCCCAGTGGGCCTTGTGTGTTGAGTGACAGGATAATCTAGAATTCTGATATAAAACCTTTGCTAATACTTGTACATATTTTTTCCAGTTCTAACAAGATAAATCCCACCAGCAACTTAGTGAACCTCCATATCAACATCAGTGCTGTGGCTCAAGTACAGATCAGAGGGTAAGTATGCAACTCTTTCAACTCATTATGGTAACTACTTTTTACAGAATCTTTCTGCATATGATAATCCCATGCAGTGAATCTTTTGGCATATTATAAACCCAAATGCCTTATCCATCTAGGACACCTGGGTCTCACACCTGCAACCTTGCAGGATGGAGCTACTACAAACTTATTGACTGTCTGTGCAAAGACAGCAACCTAAAGAATCTCACATTGTAGTAACACCAGTCAGAGCCAACATTCTATTTGGGCATTCAAATTGTGCATGGATGTTACTAATATAAAATGCCTGCTCATGTGTAGGTCTTCCTGTGCAACCACTTGGATCCTTAATGCTGAATACCAATATCTACTGCTTTTATGGCTGGAAATGTGAAACACATTATGGCAAGGCATGTAGTAATAGAGAGCAGAGTGAGGCCTTTGCAGAAAGGATGAGTAAGAAATGAGTTAGGATAAACTGTTCACTGACACAAAGCATACCAAAATTAAGCAAGCACAGGATATAATCAAAGATTATAATTTCTATCTCTGTTTTCATATCCAGCTTAGTTTTGGAAATTACAGAATGCAATTAGGTGATAATTGCCAGCGGAACATGAGCCAGCACTGTGCCTATGTGGCCAGGAAGGCCAATGGCATCCTGGCTTGTATCAGCCAGGATGTGGCCAGCAGGCATTGATCAGCCCTCTGTACCTGGCACAGGTGAGGCCCTACAGCAAATACTGGCATCACGTTTGCACCCCTCTCTACGAGAAGGGCAGTGAGGTACAGGAGCAAGTCCAGCAAAGAGGAACAAAGCTGGTGAAGGGCTGGAGCAGCTGAGCGAGCTGGGGGTGTTCAGCCTGGAGAAAAGGAGGCCCAGGAAGACCTTACTGCTCTCTAGAAATAGGAGAGACCTTACTGCTCTCTACAAAAGGAGGTGGTAGTGTGGTGGGAATCAGTCTCCTCTCCCAGATAACAAGTGACAGGACAAAATGAAATGGCCTCTAGTGGCAGCAGGGGAGGTTCAGTTTAGATATTAGGGTAATCTTCTTCACAGAAAAAGTGTCAAGGACTGGAAGAGGCTCCTCAGGGAAATGGTACAATCACTATCCTGGGAGATGCTGAAAAGACATGTAGATCTGGCACTGAGGGACATGATTTAATGGTGAACTTGACAGCACTAGTTTTAAGGTTGGACTCCACAATCTGAAAGGGTTTTTCCAACCTAAATGATTCTAAGATTTTATAAGAATATTCGAGTGCCCTGTAAAATCTTGGAGCTAGACTCCTATTCTAGCATCCTGGAGGAAGTCAGGAGGATGTCTTTTTAAAGCAAATAATTGCCCCCAATGCTTTTTATTGGGGATATTAGCTTTCCAACATCTCCTCTTATGAAAGTACAGCTCAAAAAAACCCTTAACCATTATCAGCTCTGCAAGAGTTGAACAGGAGCTACAAGGCCCAGATTCACTTCCACAGTCAGGCCATGAGGCTTGGCTGTGCAAGGGGAGTAGAGGTCTCTTATGTGATGCACCTCAAGGGGCTGCCTTAGATGGCAACAAATACAAATGTATTTATTCATGGATTTTTTAATTTATAAAAATGTATAGTGTTGTCACTTCCAAGACAATATGACTACCTAATGCTAACAATAAGTCAAGTAATTTTGCAGATCACAGAGAACATGTTTTCTGCTCTAATATTCAATCTATCTGCTCTAATCTGGTCTAATATTCAGTCTAAATGTGAAAGATTTTTAAAGGATTTTGTCATCATATTTTGTAAGTGTATTCCAGGTTAAGAAGACCCTAAAACTAGTCTGGTAGGAAAAAAAAAGCTGGCAGTCAAAGACTATGTGGGAATATGTTAATTATTTTATTTCTGAAAAGAAGCACTTGAAATAGAACATGTTTAATAAGAACAGAAATAAGAATATTATTTCATTCTCTGTAGCTAGTGGTGATCTAAGGAAATGAGCTGGATGGAAAGAGGTGAAAAATACAAAAGGTGTAATACAGAAGTAGAGGCTGAGGAAAAAAGAGTCAAAGGTGTTATTTAATGGGCTACAGATGTGTGAGAAAGTGTTGGGAGCCATCAGCTGCTAGGTGTTGCCATGGGTGAACACCCAGGCTGAGGACAGGCTGGAGTTTCAGACTGGAACAGTTGTGGTTACATACACAGGACTTCCCAGTAAGGGTTGCTTCCAGTGCCGTGGATTCTTTTTTTTTTTTTTTTTTTTTGTGAAGTCTCTCCTCACTTTAATAAAAAAGTCTTACAAACTTTTTATTCTTTGCAGACTCTTTGGAAACTTTGCTTCCATCATGTGTTTTCTGTGCCATAGAGTGTTCCTGTTAATGAAACCTTCTGTAACATGTAAATAGATAGACCAAAAAATGACTACAAAATGCTCAGTTCTTACAAGCTTGGTGATAAGTGGAAAAAGTTGCTTGAATTGCTGCCTGCAGTTCTAGGAAACAGGTTATGAAATACAGAGGAATTACTTAATTGAATGACTTCCAGTTTCTTTCCTCTTAAGTATTTTACTTTCCTTATTAGCTGTAGCATTCCCAAATGCTTTGTTGACAGATTTTGCTAATTACTCAGAGATGCTAAAACATGCAGTTCCAAGGGAATTGCTCACTATTTCCTAGATAAAAGTAAAAGAGAGACTGTGCCCACATTTGGACTGGAAAATATCTTGCATTAGTTTCTTTGCTTCTCTTCCGAGAATTGCACAGAGTGGAACTGAATGCATCATACATTTTACTGAGGAAAAGTAAGGATTTATGAAACTGTGCATATGCATACATGCAGATACACTTGCACAGTGGAACCATGCTAGTACTTCTTCTGTGAGAAAGGAAGAAATCTTCTTCAATAGCCTGTTTAAAAGAAAATTAACATAACTTCTTAGCTAGTTCAATAAGCAGTTGGTTTGATAGCTAAGATTTGATTATTCTGCTTACCTTTCTTTGCCTATAGAAATGTAGGAGTTTTAGTATTGGCATTGTTATGTCTCACTGCTGAAAAAGCACTAGAGGAATGAGGGATTCAAGAAGGAAGTAATTTGGATTAAGAGGATTTGTAGCTGGCAGAATTTTTATTGTATATCCCCATATAAGCCTTTTCTGTGAGCCATACTTTGTTTATCATATTTTTCAGTACTTTTGTTTCATGATAATTGTCACCTAAAAGTCTAGGGAAAATCCTTGTCTAATAAATCATTCAAATGTTAAAAATATTCTCAATTAAATGCAAAATAAAATAGTAAAAAGAGCAAATTTGTTTTTCTTTGACCCAATTTTTCTACTTTTGTGTCAATAGTGAAAGTCCTCAAAATAACTGTAAATTCTGTTAAAATAAATGTTCTTATATACACTACAATAATTTTAATTTAAAGTCTAAATTTATACTTTGCATTTGTAATTCTGTGGATAAGAATACTTCCCTGACAGTGCTATAGAAAACACTGAATTTTGAAACCTCATGTCTTCTTCTTTTTGTCTCTGCACAGCTTCTGATTTGTAGTTTTTTGTGGTAGAGTAAGGATCTATGTATGTATCTTGGCTTTTGTAACAACATCCTGAAGTTCCTATTGTCCAACAGCAATCAATAATTAAAATTCATATTGGAAACAAGATGATTTGTGAAACTTAGGCTAAGTACCTAATCAGAAATGACTTTTTAATTAATATGTTGAGTTTCTTTTATTATTAGGGTTGGCTTGTGAATTTATCCTCTGGCATACTTGTTAGTACAAACTGCTGGCAATTTGCAGACTGAGGAAGTATTAAGAGTTAGGATACTCCGGAATACACCAAATTTCACCAAGAGTTGTACTTCAGCTAGATGGCATTAAGCTGCTCTTCTCTGGGATTTCCTGCTGCTTTGAGAAGCTGTATACTGCAGAAAATTTTCATTAATTGTATATGACATAAAAGCTGTAATCAAGAACAGTTCGTTCCTTCCAATAGTATTTTTCAGCATTTGCAACAAAACCATCCAATCTTTTCTTCAAGGGGCAATCTGCAGCAGGGCCACTGCAAAGTGATTAACATCAGTGCCTAGAAGTCCATTATGGTATTCAGATTTTAGGTGCTAAAAAAATTAATGATTATTTTTAATCAATTTTCTGTTAGCAAAACTCCAGCTTTGGCAGAACCAACACTGAAATTTTATGGATTTTCTTTCAGCTAAAGACTCCATAAATCAGCAAAACTGAGTGAAAGCTGACCCTGGCAAAGAAAGGGTAATACCATTTCCTTGTAGCACCAAGAGCTACATGCAGTACTTCTGGGTGACAGATGTCTGCGCCAGAACTGACCTATCATGCTAAAAGAAATTCTTGGGATCTGATTTCCCAACTGCTGAACACCTGAGCGAGGTTTAGTTGGCATCTGAATGGAACTGGTACAATGAAATTCCAATTTTTATGAGAAATAAAATGTTTGTGATTCAAATAAAAATGTTAACAGAAGACTACTTTCTTAAGGTCAGATAGAGAAGAAAAGGAAAAATAAAAAAGCAGCTGGAAAGATGTCAAATATTAATTCACAATTTTCTTTGTTTATGTTTTATTTATATGTTGCAACTTGCAACAATATTCCAGGGAATGCTTTAACTGCCTCTTTGTTTGCAAAGCAGTTGGAAAGCCTGGAGCACTCTTTTAGAGTCTAGTCCTGAATTCTGTTTCTCCAGTACACCAATTTCCATTATGACTTTATGGAAGTCACAATATCTCTGTTTCCCATCTAGTATGTTATGGAGGCATTGTAGCTTTCACCTCACCTAATTCCAATTAATGTGCCCAAATAACAAGCCTTTGAGGGCTCAGGTTTTTATAGTGGTCATCATTTTGTTCTAAAACTGATGCAATCAGTCACTGGTAACAGTTACTGTTTTGACCTGTTTTATACAGTTACTGTTTTGTACTGTTCTGTATATTACAGAGTGTCTCACCCCCCAACAATTATTTTGCCACTTCACAACTGGGAACCCAAAGATGAACCTACAAAAGAAGAAGAAGTTGGTCCTTTAGTAGAACACATCTATGAGGTAAAAATTATGTGTGTTTCCACAGGACCTCACACTGCCCCCACTGAATTCCTGATGAATTTGGTTTATTGTCTTTATCTGTAGCTAGATAAAGCTACAAATGTAAATACTCTGACTTTAGCACATGACCCAAATTTAATCTGGGAATTCACAACCCCATTATCTGTTCATATGAGTGGAGGGGATATTAGTTAATGCTAGGAGTCTGTCGTAGATATTTAAGGGATTTATAAACATTTTGGGTGTTTGACAAGAATTAAAAACAGTGCTTTAAAGTTCCTTATAACCAGTGTCAAGTATCTTCTCATTAGAAGCTGTACATGCTGTGCACTGGAAAAAATGTTTTCTTTGACATATAGCTAACTGAAAAATATAATGTAGACATACATGTAAAATATTCTGTTGAAAACAACTCTTAATGTTTGAAGTACACCTATTTTTACCTTGTAGTTTTGTTGGTTTTTTCCTATGGATGATTCATCAATTAAAAGAGTTCAGCTTAGAAAAAGGGCATTGAGTGAACTGCATGGAATAGAAGCCATCCTTAGAATCTGATGCCTTTATTCTAGAGGGTAAAACAGGGGGCTTGACATGTGGTTATAATTCACGAACTAGCACTCAAGGAAATACAAGCAACTGAGCTTAATCAGCAGTGTAAGATTGCAATTTGCAGGACATACTAAAGTATAGTGAATACAACTGTAAAATACAAATTATCATTTGTCAATTCCCCATCTTAACACATTTCTCTAAACTGAAAAATACTTCAAATCATCCTGTCTCAAGCATTTGTGTTGTTTGTGAAACTGTATTTATGACTTCAAATATATTAAAATAATTACAGTGATTAGTTACAGTTACTAAGGAAACCACTTGCATGGTTTATATCAGCAAAGCATGCAAAAGACCGAGCAATCTCCCAGAAGATGTAAGATTGAAAGGGCTTTTTATTTAGTTGTAACTAAAGGTCATCAGTCACGAAAATTCTGCAAATTTTAAAAAAAAAGGAGGTTCTCACATCTCTAGAACTTTGCATAAAAGTCCATGGTGTTCAGCTTTTTTAACTCTTCAAGCCCAGTGATGACATGTCCAGACTCCTGATGTCATCAGTTATTTTCAAACTGTAAACTGATACAAGGAAACTATTTTAATAGCCTCGATTTCTAAACTTTTATTATTTCTATCTTTGCTTATTTTCCCTAGAAAAAATAATGTTCTGGGATATTAATTTAGGAAAACTAGTTCCTTTACTTCTTTTGAGAAAATCTAGATTGAGAATGTTTTAAATATAGTTCTTAACCAAAGAAGCTAATTTAAGTTCTGCTCTATTTTCTGTTCTTGTGCCCTGAAATGTGATTCTTTTGGCTACTATTTTCAAGTATGGTCTGTTGCTGTTCATTGTTCATTGTACAGAAAACTTTTCCTATTTCTATGGGGTTCATTTGCTAGTGTGTTTTGGGTTGGAATTTTTTTGATACTGTTTTAGAATTCAACTCTTCATATCTAGGAAAAAATGGGAAAGGTGATGGATTTCTTTAATATACACTCAGCAAAAACTATTCTCTCAGATTTGCCATTGACTTTGTGACTAATGTGAAGAGGTTCTTCTCTCCTACCTGCCGCAGATTTTCCATCAATAAAATGATATTAATAATCCGTAATAATCTTCCCTAAATACTCTAAGGCTGTCTTCACTAAGAATTTGAAAATATCTGAGTGGTGGTTGCAATGTTTTTTGTTGTTTTTACTGCCTTGGAAAGTACAGATCATATTTGTTCAACAGCTGCACAATATAGGACCAAGTGCCATCAACCATACAGTTCTCCATGTTGGTTGGCCTCTGTCCAGTAGAGAAGAATTTCTTCTTTATATTCTTCACATTCAGACACATGGACCATTGCACTGTCAAACAAGCTCTCCTATTAATACAATGCAAATAAAGGTAAGTACTTTATTTCCATCACTTTCTGCATTTTGGTTGGGGTTTTTTTGTGTACATTTCACATGGAATTGAAGTTTCTCATGAATGGAACTTTCTTGGGAATTTTTAACAGTCCAAGATCATTTTCCTGGGTGAGAAGCAAGATGTAGATAGCCTATAACATTTCTAAAGTAAAGTGCTTGGTTCATATTTGGTTTCTGTACTCAATATGAGGAGAAGGGTGTGCTCAGTCCTGCTGTCGATGCTACCAACAGAGATGTTACAAAGGGCCCTGTCTCAGTACCACCACTGAGGAACACCACACATCCCTGGTCTCCAACTGGACATTAAGCCATTGACCACAGTTCCTTGAGTGTGATCACACAGCCCATTCATTATCCCCTGAGTGCTCTGTCAGATCCATGTGTTTCCAGCACAGAGACCAGAGTGTCATCTGGGACAGTGGCAGATGCTTTGTCTACGTGCAAGTAGATGATGGCAGCCACCAAATCTGTCAGGCACAATTTGCCTTTAGTGGAGTCATATTGGCTGTCACCAATCACCTCCTCATTTTCCATGTGCCTTAGCATAGTTTCCAGGAAGATCTGCCCCATGATTGGGCTAGGCACAGAAGTGAGACTGACTGGTCTGTAGTTCTGCAGGTTTTCCTTTTACACCCTTTTTAGAAATGGGGGTTATGTTTCCCCTTTTCCAGTCAGTGAGAACTTCACCAGAGTGCCACAACTTTTCAGATATGGATAGTGGCTTTTCCAGCTCACCTGCCAGTTCCCTAAGGTCCCATGGATGCATCTCATCAAGTCTCATGGACAAGTGCACCTTCATATTCAGAGCAGGCAGTTCTTTATTCTCCCTTCTGTGATTTGGGCAGTGTGCCTGGAGCGTTCGCCAGTGAAGACTGAGGCAAGAAAGTCACTGAGTACCTCAGCCTTCTCAACATCCTGGGTAACCAGGTCTCCTATTTCCTTCTGGAGAGAACATGTATTTTCCCTCTCCTACCTTTGAGTATCCGTAGAAGCTTTTCATATTGTTTTTAACATCCCTGGCTGCATTTTAATTCTCTTAGGGCTTTAGCTTTCCTAACCCGATCCCTGGCTGCTTGGACAATTTCCTGTTTTAAGATCTATGTTTGTGATGGCAGATCCCCTCAAAAGAGCTTGGTTTGGCTCAAAGCCAGAAGATTAGGCAAAACACAGTTCTACATATTATCCCATCAAAAACAAGGTATCCAATTTATTAAGCATGACTGATTCCAGACATTTCTGGAGTAAATAACAACATTTCTCAAGTTTAAGCAGTAGTCTGTTAAACATCTTTCAGGGAGAGCTTCATTCTGAGTGCTAAAAATGCTCTACATCTTTTGCATACCAGAATGGGTGTGAGTTCAGTATATTGGATGAATGGGGAGACAACTTTCTAGTGATGAGGAGTGGTCACAACCTAAGGAGTTACAAGTCAAGTCTTTAGCTTGAACAGACAGAACTACAATACATACTTTAAAAGAGTAAGGAAAAATTGGTGTCTACTAAATACAGTGTGGCTAGAGTTTTGTGTTTCACCCGGGAAACCAAAGAGGTGTTGGAATTCCACCCTTTTATTTAGTTTCTTTAGAGAAAGAAAAAGCAAATGAGTGATGGGAAACAGAAGGTAGAAAATGTCTGTCCTGTTTATACACAAAACACAGCAAGATTGGAGACAGGGAATTTTTTCTGAATATCTTTTCTACCTAATTTTTTACCTCTTTTTTAGAAGTGGTGAGGAAGAAGAAGCTAAAGAGCTGCACTTGTACTTGCAAGCCTAGCTTCTCAAACTCACTGATTAGATCAGATTGCAAGTACATGAAAAGCAGTTCAGCATCCTCCCACCCTAGCCACTGTGTTCTGTTTAAGGTTGAATTAAGAAGCTGTCTAGAATACTGCCACAGTTCTTACTGACATTTTCAGCCGATGTATATTTTTTAATTTAATTTATTTTATTTTTTTTAAGAAGTTTGCTTTTTCTTCTCCTACTTGATAATGATTGGAACTGTTACACAAAAAAGACTGAATTCTTGTGAAGCTTGTGACAAATTTTCCTGTAATAATGGTCCATCTGTTGTGGCAGAATATGGCTTTAGATGCACAGTTGTTATGGCAAGAAATTAAATATCCTTTCCTTATTTCAGTTTTTCAAAGCATTGAACAGTATGAATACACAAGTCAGGTTTCAAATATGTAATGCTTATCTGTTGCTTCAGATGGCAAGAGGACACAGAGACAGGCTTCTTCAAGTTTCATATAAACAACAGGATGCTTAGCTCAAATTTCCAAATAAGGCTAAGGACATTAAATGCCTGACTTCTCTGGGATGTCTGAACTTACCTCTCTTAGGGCACTGAGGGGTTTCCCCTTTGAAATGGCTCAGATTGTTCTGTTTCAATCAAAGCAGTACATTCCTCCCCACTGCTGAATTTCTTGTCTTGTAAAAATGTTTTATTTGAGCTTTGTTGTCCAGTCCTCAAAAATAAGTCACACCTATGCACACATGGGAAGACTTTTGTTTAGGAACTTTTCTGTAGCTTATCTTTCTATGAAGACAGCAAGGGATGTGAAAGGATAATAAAATTATGAATCTTTAAAAAGGTGTAAAAAGGAGCAAAAGTACTTATCAAAGATATGGAATGAATTCCAATGCAGAAGAGTTCAGAAGTCAGTACACGAGGACACGTCACAGTCTAGAAAAGAGGTGACTGTGCACAAATATGATCCTCAAAATGAGTGGTGGCAGGAAGAGTGTGGGTGTGGATTGACTGTTCTCTGCCTCTTCCTGCACAGGAACTGGAACATCTAATGGAGTCTGGGAAGCCAGATTCAAAACAAGCAAAAGGAAGTGATGGCTCATGGTGGCAGGTCTCAGGTGTCTGGAATTTGTAGCCAAAGGGAAGTAGTCAAGGTTAAAAGTTTACATGATTCTAAGAGGAAAGTAAACAAATTCCCAAAAGAGAAGTCCAGTGAAGATAAGTAAATGAACACAAACTTCATATAAAGATAAGGAAGTCCCTGATCTGAAAACATTTAGAAGCTGAAAGTTATTAGGAGAGTATTGTGTATGCGTGCCCCATTCTTACTTCCTTCTCACTCTTCCTAAAGGCAGCTGCGATGAGAAGAGGGCTCAGTTAGATTGCCTTCTGGATTGAGACAGTATTCCTGATGAGTTGTTTTTTTTTCTCCCAGACTGATGGCAAAAAGCATTTTTATGAAACCTGTACCTGTAAAAACTGCTGTGGTAGAATACACAGACACATGGTGCATTCTCAGTAGCTGAGCACTGCAGTACTGTGAGTGAGGCATCTGTAAGGGAAGCAGTGAAATAAGAGCAAAAATCCACCACATGTATAAGGTACATCCACCAACATGAGTGGCAGGAGCTAACCCCTTCCAGAGGCAGTCTGCTCATGCTGAAAAACTGTCAGTACTGTGTTTAGGGCTTGGGACAAAGTAATACCATCCAATGCATTGCTCTTGAATGGTCACCAACCGCTCTTGGGTAATTTTGTGTATAATCTAGTAATATAATATATTTATATAATATATTATATAACATATAACATATAAATTGTATTATATATATATATACATAAAAAATATTAAAATAAGTGTAATGTAGTATAATATAATACATGTAGCATAAAATAATGTGTGTAAAAAAAGTCCTCTTCCAGAACATTTCTGATGGAGTTACACAATGCAGCTATTGCCAGGCTAGAAAATGAGAAAAGTGGAACAGGGTATTGGAATGAGAAGTGGGGAACTGGAGAGGTCTGGAAACCTGTTCAAAGTAATAATGCTCAGAAGAAGAAAGCAGTACAGTTTTCCATGGTGGGGAAACTGAGACAGTCCGCTGTAGTTAAAGGGAGGGAGTGATGCTCTAAGATATTGGGCTACATGGCATGTAAAATAGCAACAGAGATAGATTATACAGTTGAGCAATTCCATGTGACCAGATCAAGAAGGATAAAATAACATGTTTAACCTGGACATCTAGGCCACTGGACAATTTCTACTTTTAAATGGTTGCAGGAGTCACATGTGTTTCTCTTAACTGCAGAGAGCTCTTTTTGAACCTTTGCTGTGCTAACACTCTAGGATCTATGAAAAAAGAAAAATGTAAAGATGAAAATCCACTGGTATTCAAATGGATCTACATATATATCCACTGTGATCATATATTGAGGGTTTATTTGCAGGCACATTACTATATTGTGGGGTTTTTTATATTTGTCATCATTAAAGAAATCTATATACTGGTGAAAGAATTCTGGAAGGAGTTTGCACGTTACCACACTGAGAGGGAGATATTTGCTAGCTACTTACAGGTTCCCTTATTGCAAATAGACAATGCTAACTTCATGAAGCAACAGAAAAAAGGAAGAAAATAGATTTTTTTTTTTAATGGGTTTTCATCTGTTAATGAATTATAATATCTTCCACTTTGCTGGGTCTTTTGACTGAAGATCTCAGACAATGTTAAATGTTTATGTTCTGTTTATGACATTTTAATTTTATTCAGATAAATTACACCAATTTTCCAAATCTAGTACTACACAGCATTAGTGTGTGGAAGGTTTTGTGTGTTTATAGCTATTCTCTTTCCTTTAATGCTATCACATTTATTACAATTATAAACATTTTCTTTAGGAATTTGTTAAAGCTATTTTGTGTTCAGAGGTTAAAGGAACTGATAAGAAGGATCTTTTGTAGCACTTTTTAATCTGATGTCCTTAAGGAATATCTTTGGCTATGTTTAGTTGAGTTCCTGTTCAGATCTTACTGTAAACTTCTATGTGTGTTTTATTGTGATTTTGCATGATTGGATTGTCATGAATTAAAGTTTATCTTTACTTCTGTAGCAGTTGGCTCCAGGAGTTATTTGAGGCTTCATAAAAGAAGCCATAAATGCCCTGTATAGAAATTAAAGACAAACTGCCAACAAAAAGTAGTTGTTAATTGGAGAACAAAAATCTGGAAATATAAAGCTGAAGAGAATGCATTTTAATGTGAGATTAAAAATTAAGAAGCTGTTGCATTTTACAAATTTGAGCTGTTACCAAAACAAATCTGTAACATAATTGTTATATGATCAAAAATTGTGTTGTTTGAAGTAACACTTCCATTTTTTTCTAAAACTGGTACAATCATTATATTTTATTAGGCAGATTCTGATCTGAACTAATGAATAAACTACTGTGCAACAACTCTGAATTTATCCTGTTATATATATCAGAATTTGCCCCTGAGAGTCTAACAAAATTAGGTAAAGCAACAAAATTGACACCAGTAAAAAGTGGAGAAAAATGTTGTCTGCTGTAATTCCTATAACTGGGCAATATTTTACTGTGCTATTACTCATCATGCTCCTAGTTGAAGACAAAGTATTCTCATGATTGCGTTGTTCAATTGAAAAAACAGTGTTAATCCAAACTTCAAGACCTCTGAGACCTCTGAAATCTGTTAGAATCATTGTATGTGTCATTACCATTCCCATTTCTCTCTTTGCAGTTTGCTGTTCCAGAAGACACTCCTGAACTTGCTGCTTTTCTATATAATTCCACAATTTCTCATTACATCAGGAGAAGGGATGTCACAGTGGCAGAACCTCACAGGAAAAACTCTGCAAGAATATTGGTGAGCTATCTAAAAGCTATAGACTGGGAGTGTGCAGGGAAAGGTGAGACTCTCTGCAGTACCACAGGCAAGGCAAATGGGACACATCACTCTGTTTTTAACAGACCAGACCATGCTGGAGCGATAGCAATGCTGTCTCTGCTAGGAAAATAGTTCTGATTAGACAGTCTGGTACCTGAGTATTTGGACTTGGCTGTATTTTCAGAAGGTTTTTTCCACTCCTGCATTCCAAGTGCCATCCTTAGCATACTTCAGCCCTGTAGGTGTCAGCTGCCTTTGCCTAAAGGCAATGTGTGAACACAGTGACCTTGAGATCAGGCAAGGGATTAACAGTCAGTGCTTTCCATCTATTTTTAAGAACCTTGGGCAGAGTTTCTTTCATGCTGTCCAGTCTCTTATTAAGCTGTTTACTGCAAACTCGTGCTTGAATTCCTTGACCTCACTAGAATTTGAAGCAAAGAACCTCACAAACTTAAGTGTTCGGCACTCAGAGAATAATTACTGCTTCTGAAAGTTAATTTGGCAATTTTTATTAGAGGAAGAAGACAGAATCTGAAAGTAATGAAAACTGTGATGTTATTAAGAACAAAATCACAGTTTAACCCATTTTAAGCAATAATCACTGTTGATTCCTGTGCCATTCTTTCATCAACCCAGTACCCTAGGAAGAATCTGATTCCGCTGGCTCTGAAGGAAAAATGCCAGGACTTTCAAAGACATGCCAGTCAATATCACAGAACACTCAATCCATTCTTCAGTGATATCTTAATTTTCAGTCATCCTTCTGAGTGACTAGGCTCATGGGCTGCCAACATAAAAACAACTGCAGCAACTGGAAGTGGTTAACAAAGTTCTGAAGTATGCACTGTGTTTGCACCTTAAAATATGAAGCAGAGAATTTTCAGCTGCTTGATGTAGATGGATCAGACATATTTAGTGGGGTACTCAGGAATATGAAATTGGCAATTTGATGAGCATTCTTCTAGTAAAATATGCTTTTAGTCAGCACTAATTAGGATAGGATTGGGTGCAGTGCTTACCACTGGATATATAGAAAGACTTTTCCAGGGTGAGCATAGAAAAGCAATGTCATCAGTTCAGTTAGAAGGTGTGCCAATGCTAATGCCTTCAGCATTGGTTACTGCTGATGCACAGGTTTTTCTTTTAATTTGACACATTGGAAGTATACATGGAAAATGAATGTTGCTCTGGAAAAGACTGATTGGCCAAAGATAATTCTTAGTTAAAAACTGTAAAATTTTTTAGAAATTTTAAGCTATTTTTATTTTCATCAAAGCATTTTCACAGAAAGACAAAATGTTCTGAGAACCTCTTATTCTATTTATACCGTTGATTAAATATTTGGTTTCTTTTCCATTAGTTCCAATGTTACTTTGTTCTGAAAATCACTACAGGCTAAATGCATTACTAAGAAAAACAGAAATATGTGTTCAGGTCCTAAAATGTCAGCCAAAAGTAGACTTTTTTGCATAGTAATGATTTGTTTTGCTAATGTGTGTTTTTGACCACTGTGATGAATGAAAACAAGTCTTCTCCTTCCTGCAAAATAAATAAATCTGTTTGGAGGATGTTTAAAGCCAAATAAACAGATACTTTAAAATATTCATTTTTTTTAAAAAAAAGTTTATAGTTGCAAGTTCCAGGGTTTACAGTTTCATTTTCAGTCAGATATAGAAAGCAGCAATTAAGCATGCAGCTTCTGCTTATCCTCCAGTAAGACAGAGATTTGTGAGGAGAGCTGTCTATAAAGATACAGGATTCCTTAAGGGTGTTTTCAGATCTGTTTCATGCATCATCATCTCATTTCCTGGAGATTGGGTATTGGTAGTGCATTCTCACTCTCACTAGGGAATATACTTACTTTTGAAAACTTAGCTTTGCTTTTGAGGTCACAAGGCCTTCTGTCATGGGAGGGATTCTCTGCTTTGTTATAAAAATAGGAATCAATTAAAACCTCAGCCTTCCCCTGAGTCAAACAAAACTTTTCAGATAAAGGCCATTTGTATATACAATTTTTTTTTATTTTTTCCACAAACATTAAATCATTTTTTATGAGATCGTTTTTCCTTTTTATGCCCTAAACAACCACACAATTCCTGTGGTTACCCCATGAGACTCTGCTCATTCTCTTCAGTGGCTTCCAGTCAGCTTTTAACCTTTAGTGTGACATTCTTTTGGCAGACTTCAGGAGTATATAATTTTGAGTTGCAGTGCTTGGCTTTTGCTTTCAGCCTTGTGTATGGGCCAGAATCACTGCTCATCAGGAATGGTTCATGGACAGTAAGCTTCAAGCAAAGCAACTAATGAATCTCAGCAAATGTTCTGGCTGCTGTGATGTAAATATCAGAGGGAAAATGGGTGAGTTAGAAAAGGGGAAAGATTTAGCAATGTAAATAAACACTTAATGCATAGAGAACAGAAAAAAAAAGTGTTGAAATCGTAAATGATTGATAGTTGAGGAAAAAGCACATGTTTCAAAGGATTGGCAAGTGCCTGGACATTTTAGGAGTTCTTCAGAGCAGACACTGTTGAAAATTATTACTTTTATTTTCTTTACTATAGGTAGGTGTTTGTATTCATTGGTGATTCAAAAAGAATCTGCTCCTTGGTTTAGAGTTATCACAATGATTCATGGGGTATCTCATATATATTAGATGAAATTACTGATTTCAAACTATTTAGCTCTTTAAAGAAAAGTTTATGTGTTTTTGCTTATTTACAGCATTTGAAAATTATTTTGCTTTCAAAGCATAAGTATGACTTCCCTTTATTTTTTGCTCAGAACTGCACAAATGTGAAGTGTGTCTTAATTTCGTGCACTGTGGGTCAGCTGGAAAGAGGAAAGAGTGCTGCACTAAAAATCAGATCCCGGCTCTGGGCACAAACATTCCTGGAGGTAATGCACACAAACATCTCTTTCTATACACATATAAAAATATATGTTATTTGAGCAGATATTTAAAAATAAAAATTATTAATTTAAATGGGGCAAATGTAAATACTTTTTGTTACCATTTTCTTTGAAGATACCATCTCACTGGTTCCTGTCCAGGTTTTTTGGTTTTTTCTTTTTTTGCTATCACTCCTTCTCAAATTTATGTCCTGAATCCTATTTGAAGATTCCAAGATTATTTTTCAGTACCTTTCCTGGTTTTGTTTCTGCTTTCCTGGACTGACCCAAATGTTCTGCATTTATAACCTCTTTTCCAATGGAAGGTTTTTCTTGGAGCCAAACAGTGTATCATGTACACTATGTCCAGCTTAAAAATTCATTGTTATTCATTTTCTATTAATCTAAGGAAGAGTAGTATGCATCAAGCTCATATGATCCATGACAGTCATGTAGTGACAATCTGTCTTACTACTAAAAGGGGCAGTGTAGATGATGGAAAAAAATAGAACTTCTCTTTGCTAATTCTTGCATTTCCAACTTCCACTCTCAGGATTATATTCACACTGCATGAAGGGACCTGTTGGAGTGAGGGCAGAGGAGGGCCACAAAGATGACTGGAAGAATAAAACACTTCTCCTGTGAGGAAAGGCTGAGAGAGCTGGGGTTGTTCAGCCTGGAGAAGAGAAGGCTACAGGAAGAGCTTATAGCACCTTCCAGTACCTAAAGGGGTCTTCTGAGAAAGATAGGAGCAAATCTTTTAGCAGGGCATGTTGCAATAGAACAAGGGGTAATGATTTTCAACTACAAGAGGATCTATTTAGATTAGATGCAAGAAAGAAGTGTTTCAAAATGAGGGTGGTGAAATGCTGGAACAGGTTGCCCAGAGAGGTGGCAGATGCCCCATGCATGGAAACATTCAAGGTCAGATTGGACTCTGAGCAACTTGGACTAATTTAAGATGTGCAGGCTTATGGCAGATGACTTTTAAAGTTCCCTTCCAACCCAAATTATTCTATGATTTTGTAATGCAGAGGGATTTTACTGTGAGCTGTTACCGCACAGCTGGCAGTGTGTCTGTATTTACTATGCAGTTGTCATACCTTCAGCACTGGAAAATACACTGAGAAATTGATAATTCCAATTGCTCTTATTAAGAAATACCTGCATCTCCTGTCTTGATCAAGCTGACTTATTATTGGCTTGTTTCTCAAGAAATTCAGAATTCCCCAGTCTTTCTATCCGGAATGCAAGAACCTTTCCTGTGTTCCCTACAGCTGTGGGAGAAGAATTCTTTATATGCAGGGTACCTCTTACCCTAGCAAGAGAAGAATTGAGGATCTTCACTTTACAGCTTTAAATTAAGCTCCTCGTGCCTTTGAAGTTAATTTCTCCCTTCCCTCAAATATGAAAGTAGACAAAAGAAATTCATCCTCACTTGCTTTCCTGGAATACTGAGAGCAGATAGGATAATATTTCCAGAAAGTTGAATGCCAGCTCAGTAGCTAACCAAATCCATAATGGGTGCAAACTTTTGGGAGGTCATTGGTCTCCCTTGGTGTACAGGACCATGGCAGTGGTTACTTGAAAGGATGACTTGAAAGGTTTTTCTACCTGTCTGTCAGGAGGTGAGGTCACATTCTGTGTTTCTTCTCCAAAAGCTGTTGTAGGACCACTATGACCAAAGAGCACTTAAGTTCTGTCCTCACCATCTGGCCTTGCTTGAAGAAAAGAGATTTCTGTCTCGCTCAGTAACAAAGGACATCCTTTCAGGTCCTAAGTGAACTAATTCATGATTTGTTAGTGCATTTTCTTTGTATGAACAATCAGTCCCAAGAAACTTTCATATGTTCGATTAACACAAATAAAATGCTTTTAAGAGGAAGCATATTTTAAAAATGTTAGATACGTCTAGATACTCTAGACTGGATGTACCTCATTTAGGTTTGCTGAGTGGGTCATCTGCTAGTGCAAAAAAAGGCAAGGTCTGTTTCAAATTTAAGCCCAAAAGCATGGCAACTTGGATGTCTTTGTCCTTTCAAATCTGGCAATTGGGATGGACATCATTTGGTGCAAGCTTTTGCAAAGGACAGAAAGTACCAGTATGTAAGCATCTCTACAGCTATAGAAGAAACATCTCTTGGGAAATAGAGTGGGCATTTGATTCCATTTTTTCCCAATTCCATTAAGAGACTGCTGGACAAGCTCACACAGGCTAGTCCCTGCTAAGTTCAGGTAAGAACTTCACTGCACTGGTTCTTTGTTCCTAACACAGAGACAGGCAGAGAGGCAGGGATATTATGCTTGACTGGAACAATGTGTGACAATTTTGAGCACTGCAGTGGGCAAGCAATAACACAGAGGATCTTCATCATTTTCTTCACCAAGCAAAAATTAAAACTCCCTTAGCTACCTTCCTTACTGGGAACTGAGCCTGATGTATTCCAGGTCCAGTCAAGTCTTTCTTCTCATCATTCTGCTGGTGAAATATAATTAACTCTGTAAGAGCCAAAAAGAAGGTCTCGTGAAAAAATCCTGTGCACAGATCTTTAGATGAAATTTCTAAGCTATTTACAGCTATTTCGGTGGAAATTAGCCTCATTAGGGTTTTCCTAAGCCTAGTTTAGTATATGTCAATAAATATCTGTAAGAGATTAAAGTTAAACAAAATTAATGAGAAACAGTTTCTCTGAGTTTTTGGCTGTGACAGAAGATGTGTAACAATTGAAATAAACTAACTAGAGAAGACACAAAATCTCCTTTTTTTTTAGATAACTTTTCTGTGGACTGACTTAGGTTCAGAACAAGTGTAACTGCATGAAATTCAGTGGCATGCTTAATGCAGGAGCAGTGGAACTCATTTTATGAAGTTTTACTAATCTGAAAGTTAGATGCCAAAGCTGGTTGCTATCTCTGTTGGCAGTGACAAGACAGAAAGGTATCTCAGAGGATGCATTTTCCAGCTGATTTGAAACATCTTCTCTGTCTGATCTGGATGGGGAGAAGGGTCAGAGCTGGGACCTGGGACATGGGTGTGTGCAAACACACCAGGCAATGCCAGTGCTGCAGTCCCTTTAGCTCCTCCTTGCTCTAATAAATCCTGCTTGCTTTGCCTGCACCTCCCTTCTCTCAGTGAGCTCCAGGCAGAGATGGAATGTTACACCAGTTTGTGGGCAGGGACAAGGGTGAGCCATCCTGTAGATTCACTGGGTGGAAAGACCTCATGCGAAGCACTCCTACCAGATTACTCCACTGGCCTTACATACCCTTGCTATCAAACAAGACTTTTTATGGGCTGTAATTTTACCTTTTCCCTGTAAACATTTCTGTGTCCTTTGAATAGTAATTTTCAAGTCTTGATAAGAATCAGAAAAACTCCACTCAAAGCAACAGAATTTTTTCCTAAGTAGAAAAAGGTAGTTCCAGAGAACTGTTGCATCCCCCCATTTATGTCTAATTAGCTGCCAGAATAACGTGATCCCTATTTCACATGCAAACTTGGAGACAGTAAATAGTGTCCTAAGGTCTGGTTGTCTTCCTTCCACTCATCTCAAAACAGTTCCCTTTTTCACAGCCCCTTTTAAAATTAACAGTTACACAGCCATCACCATAAAAGACTGTGGAACATAATCAGCTTCCTAAAAAGGACACAATCTGCTCCTAGTAAGCCTGCAACCATTGTTAACTAGGCTGAAATCTGCAGATTCAAACTGAGGATTAAAATGCAGTTAAAATAATCAGGATGAGATTACTGTGAACCAGGAAGGGCTGTTCAAGGGCCAGACTGAACCCCACTGTCATGCTTTTGTAAAGAAACTTAGGGTAAAAGCCTGTAGAGAAGCATTACAGTTTGTGTAAAAGTTAATGTAAAAGTTTTTATATGCCAAAGAAATCAGAATAATGGTGACATGCAACATTCCTCAACTGTGGATAATCTAAATGAAGACACGATGATTTGCAGAAGAAATTATTTGTGTTCGTTAAAGCCGAGAACACAGTGTCAGGATGTTTTTTATTCTTATAGATATGCTAATGCAAACCTGAGAAGGATTTTATTGGAAGTGATTGATTTATGCTAGGATGAAATATTTAATGTTTTTCATGGAGTTTATATGGGCAAACATGTGTGTTTTGTTGCCACAAAAGACCTGTCATGTATTGAGTGACTCTTTCCTCTTCCACTTAGTTTAACTGACAACAGCTGACCCTTTTGTCTCTTGACAGTTGTAACCTGTAACCTTAAAACCCAAACTCCCATAACAAATAACAGTTAAGTGACATGCAGTGATTAGACACGTTTGAATAAATAAAGCAGCCCAAATTTCCCAACCAGCCAACAAAGATAGAGACAGACATTGTGCAAAGGCCAAGAAGAATCACATACTTTTTTGGAGTAACTTCAAAGTCTGGCTGTAAACATGAACTCTCTAGTAAAGCTGACTTTTGGATTCAGACTTGCTGATCGGGCAAATAATAGCCTGATTTGTTCCAAACAGAAACAACCTTACATGGTTGTGTTACGTTGTGTTCTCATGGGGCTCCTTATGTCCCCATTTGTCTAATCATATTTCTGAGTCATCTGAGAGAGACCCAAGGGGATCTGGTCCAGTTTCTTTGCATGGATGGGTACTTTTTAGTATAAGACTCAGAGTTGTCTAGTAAAACATCTGTTTTGAAAATGCATTTCTAAGTGATGAATCGGTATAATCTGTCTGATTTGTAAAAACCTTCAGGCTCCAAGCTCTTTGGAAGTTACAGCATTGCGGGATATGGAACTCAGTGCATTCTTAGCTACTGTTTCATCCTGTACTGAAAATTTCTCATAATGATATAAATCTTCTTCTGGGAGAGGTAGGGGAGGCAGTAATGTACAAAACCACTGAGGGTGTTTAATGCTCCCAAGAAGTTTGAAGTTTATTGTATTTTCTTTTAATGTTACTGAATATAATTGTATTATTTCTCTCTTGACTTTTTGACAGTTCCAGATATGTGAATTTGGCTCTCCTGATCACATGACCTTTAATAGTTAGAAGGGAGAAAAATCTAGTTTTAATCAGAAAAAGTTGAAAAGCAAGAGAATCACCACTGCATTTTGGTGCTCTCTTGGTACCCAAACTCATATTTTGGCTTCTCTGCTAAATACTCATTATTTCAATGTTTCTGAATGTGCACTGATCCTGCTTCTTTTTAGATGCCTAAAAATGGAAATACATGCTTGGCATATTAACGGTGATGTGTGCTGCAGCACTCTTATCTTAACTTCCTGATGCCAAACTGGTATCCAAAACCTGAAACTAAATACCTAGGCTCCCTGTTCAGCACATGGAGAAAATGACAAAGTGACTTGCATTAACCACCAGGTTGGTGCATGAGGGCTATTCCTTATCAGGAGGATAGGGACCCAAATCAGTAATTAGCAGGAATACGTCCACCCTCTCTGAACACAGAATCCAAAAATTGTTTAGAAGGCACCTATAGAATTAGATGAAAGACTTGAAGAGGACTTGGTTTATTCCATATTAATTTCCAGAAGCAAGAGCTGGCAGTCCAATGATTAGAGAATTCAGGACTGGAAGACACAAAATCAATTCAAACTCAGCTTGAAAGGCCCCACATCCCTGATTTATAAGATGATGGTATTCTCTTCTGCTGAAGCTGCACCAAGGATATCAAAAGAAATGGAGAGGTCTGGAACAGTATAGAAAATGAGGAAGACCATGATGTAATACCTTGGTTTGGACCATTACAAGTTCTCCTAGTCCTGGCATCCACCTTTGCCTTCATTGCCTGGAACCTGGAGCTGTCACCACTCCAGGTTCCACATGAACAATGTGGAAGCTGTCACCACTCCACTCACACATGAACAATGTTGGAGTTCCTGTTCTAATGAGAAGTTTTGTTGAGAATCTCCGTATTTTATTACTGGTGAACTCAGAGCCTCTTTAGTGTGGTAGAAGTTCTCTAGGCCAGGTAATGCTTCTGTGGTAAGGATTCAGTTTATCTACACAAAGGCCATTAGAGGAAGAATGCAGATAGTCTGTGGGGCCACACAGGCTGCAGCACATGTGTGCTGGCAGAGGCTTGGAGCTCAGAACAGAGGTGAACTGGTGGAGGTGATGTGAGATCCTCTTGTACAAGGTCCTTTATTTGTTCACTTTTCTTCCTCTCATCTTTACTATGGGAGCAATTATTCAATCTCTAAGTGGAATATGACCCCAAGGAACAATAATTTCTATCCTCAGCATCTTCCAGCCCAGAACCTCTTTCTGTGCCCAGTGGAAAACATCTCAGTCAAGGGAAGATTGCTTAGTATTTTCAAAGAATAATTCTGCAGCCAATCTAAATTCCCTGTGTGTGGATGGAAGTGGTGAAACAGGAAAATTAGTGAGAGAGACATCTTGTGCCACATTCATTTCCATATATAAGCCATATATGGAAGTTTAAGTAGATTATTTTAATCCAGACTGATAATTAAAAGCCAAAAATTTGATGCACTGCCCTTCAAGGCACATATAATAACAAAAGGAGGAAGTCATCAACAAAATTTTCAGTTTCATCAAAACACTGTTGTTATTTGAAAAAACAAAATAAGTAAAACCCAAAACTTTGGTTGTGGCCAAAAATATTATATTATATTATATTTGATTGTTTATGTGGAATGAAAGCTAGGAAAAAAGAGACATTTGCATGGGGCTGAACTTACTGGAGGTCTTTTGGGTGGGCTAGTTTTGTTTTCATTCATTTTTATTTAAAATATTTTCAGTGTTAATGAGCAGAACATGAGACTCTTCTAGATGTGCTACAGTATAGGTAATGTTAGGTATATGAAGAAATAAACATCTTAGATTGATAGCCATTACAATCTTTATATTGAAATCTTTTGGAATCACATCAAAATAACTGCCTCCATTATGACTTAAAATAGGCTGTCAAAATGAATGTAAAAAATAAAATAAGTGAAGTGTAAGATTATAATGATAAAGAGAAGGATGCGTTGATTTTCAGAGTATTTTCTTTGGTCACAGCTATGTTTGGGTGGTTATATCGTCTTGCTACAAATAGAACAAATACAATTTACCATGTGTACATTTTTAAACAAATTATTAAATAGAAGTAGTTGAATGAGCTCTACTCTCTACTCTATTGGGAGCAGTTCATGTTTGGGAGGTATCGGTCAAAGAAAGCAAGCTAATGAATTCCCAAACCTTGTATTGCTTACCCTCCTGTCTTTAAAGTGTGCCAGACTCCAGCAGATACAAAGGGAAACAAAGTTTAATCAAGCAGTGCCAGTATTGTTGTAACAGCGCTGAACTCCATGTGCAAAGGTTGTAAATTCTTGGGATGAGAATACCACCACAGCACGCAGCTTGCCATAGGGGAAGTATGCACATTTCAGCTAGGGAGACTTCACTGGGCTACATCTAAGCAGAAAAAAAAGGATTTCCAAGGGCCTGAACAATTCTCCATAGAGGCAATGGAGCAGAGTCATTCTGGGGACTCTCTCCAGTAGCTGAATTCATCAAACCTGCAGAACAGCAATGATCTCCCAGTCTTTAAGCTGCTAAAGATTTTGTTCTTCCTACCCTCAGTCTAGCTCCCTGGGATCCAGATTTGTCCCTGCATTTCAGTGTGCTCTCTGACCAGGATGCCCACATGCCTTAGACATGCTTTGGGGGGGTCGGTAGGTCTGTGCTTGAGCTTTTCACAGAAAGCACCAGCATCCCACTGGAGCCTGGTGAACAGTCTTTCAAATTGTCAAAGATTTTCCATTACTTCTCACATTATTTTGGTCCCAATTGTATGTAGGAAAACACTGCACTCAATATTTATTGGGAACACTTTCCTTCATTTCTGGCTGCTTTTTTGTCTTGCAACTTTTAAAGAAAACAAAGGCTTCAATTAAAAAATCTATTTGTAAAACAAAAGCATGTAGAGAGAGAAGCTTTAATAAGTACATCATCAGGATCTGCTACCCAGGCAACACAGGGGATGGCCATGTTTTGCCTGCTTCCCAGAATATTGCAAACTACTGTCTCAGCAATGAGCACAAGATCAGGTTCTGCTTGTTCTAACACAAGGGGAACCACAAAAGACCAGTGTAGTTAAGGCTGGTCTCTCTACTGTTGATCATTAAGCACTGACACAAATGCCAGATTCTTCTCCTTCCTCTGAGCCATGACTAAGTCCTCAGCTTGAATTTCAAACCACAAGTCCTGCAGCTTCCAGTAAATACTGAATATTTAAACATATGCTATTTTAAAAATTATATGGTGAAGAAATGCTGTTTCTTGCAATTGGCTTGAGAATTATAAAAAAGGCTGTAGGAAAGACAGCTGCTTGTATCTCAAAGGTGTTAGTACAAGTAAGAATTCTGTTTGTGACCAATGTTGACCACAGTCATTGTTTTCGAGTCCTTTGCCACAAACACATAATTCTGTAAATGCAGTAAAATCCTCTTTAGTCTTTTATAGTCTCCATTCCTGTATTCCAGCATTTCCAGGAGCTAATCAAGGGCTGAGATGAGCTGATAGCTGTGGTCACAACCCAAGCTTATTAACCCAAGCCAAGCATTAATCCACAGGAAGTACCCTCCTCTGATGTTCTTGTTGCTGATATAAGCTGAAAATGAAATAAGCCATGTATAGTAGGTGAAAGGATTTATTTTTCCATTACTGCTGTTTCCTTTATAGGAGGTTTCAACAGAATTAATGCCTTTACTGTACCTTAGCCAATCCAGCTGAATGTCTAACGTCTACTTCTTCAATAATATGACATATTCTGCTCTCTCCATTACAGATTATGTTTATAAATCATATAATCATATCCAGAATCCTGCTTGATATGGAATGCTTAGGATTGAAAATATAAGACTTTTTCAGGTTTTTTTTTCTGAATGCACAGTCACAGAAACCTGCTGAGATTTTGTGTGAGGAGGAATCTAGTGCTGGAAAATAAAATGCGAAGAATGTATTTTGTGTGATAAGGAATGTGATAAGTTATTTTTCTGAATATCACCTCATAGATGATCAGCACCATGAATGTGTAAAACTACTTATTTAGCAAGCCTCATTTTTAATTTCAAACACAATTGATAGAAATAAATAGATACCGATCGTTCCCTTTCATTTGATGCTGTGTTAAGCAGCTGATTTGACTATGCCTGTGTAGTTGTTTGAGACAGATTTTTTACTATTGCTCTTTCCTAATATAGGCCCCAAGAAGAGGTTGAATTTTCTGATAATAACCATTCAGCTGCTCTCAATATTTTAAAAGAACAAAATTATGACATAGCCAAATTAGTTCCAGAAGGCAATAAATGTGCTGGTTTTTTATCACCCTCACATATTTGCAGAGAAAATTAGTTTTTTAAAAGGAGACTGAATGGACAAGGCAAATACCAGAACTACAACCCTGGAGCTCAGGAGAACACCCTTTACAGGGATCTGTTTGGAAGAAGTCCATGGGAGATTATCCTGAAAAAAAAAGAGAAGTCCAGAAGAGCTACTGATTCTCCAGGATCATCATACTTCAAGCTCAAGAACTGTCCATCCTGACAAGTGGAGTTTTGCCATCTTGGTACAACTCAGACATACAAAGATGGTGATAGGTTAAAGGTTGGAGTCAATCATCTTGGAGGTCTTTTCCAATCTTTATGATTCTGTGAAACATAACAGAGCTGGAAGCTAAGTCAGGTTGACCCTGTGACCCTGTGACCCTGTGCAGGGGTTGGATAAGGAATGTAGAGAGTGCCTGAGAATGCAGGGACAGAGATGGGAAAGCAGAAGCCCACCAGCACCTAAGCCTAGCAAGGGATTTAAAGGCCTTAAAGAGGCTTCTATAAGTATATCAGCAGCCAAAAGAAGACTGAGGAAAATATGGGTCTTCTGCTGAATGGGACATAGAAAAGGCTGAGTTACCCAAAGCCTCCCTCCACCACTTTTGTCTTTATAGGGAAAATCTGCATACAATAAACCCAGGTCTCTGCAACCAGAGAGAAAACTTACAGCTATCAACATTTATCTTCAGCGGGGGGATATAAGGATAGGGGAACATTTAAACAAACTGGATGTACAAAAGTCCAAAGAACCTGATGGAATACACACAGAAGTCCTGAGGGAGGGGCAATGAGAATGTGAGACCTTTCTCAATTATCTTTGAAAGTTCATGGTGACTGGGAAGAGTTCCTGAAAACTGCAAGAAAGCATATGGTAACGCCTGTCTTCAAGGAGGATTCAGAGAACTACAGGTCAGTCAGCATTTTTTCAATCCTTGAGAAGAGAAGGTGATGGAGAAAAAAAGTGGAAGCCCTTTGCAAACATCTCAAGGACAGGAAGGTGACTGGAAGCTGTTGGGATGGATTTACAAAAAGGATATCATGCTTACCAACCTGATAGCCTGATAATTTGGATATGGTAGTGAAGTGGAAGGAGTGGTTGATACATCAGTTGTTTGTGATGTCCTTCAGAGGAACCTCAACAGGCTGGAGAAGTGAGTTGGCAGGAATTTCATAAAGGGTGACAAAGGGAAATGCGAAGTGCTGTACCACAAGAGGAATAATCCTATGTACTAGTGCAACCAAACACCTGGAAGGCAGTGTTCTAGCAAAGGATCTTGGAGTCCTGTGGGATGCAAAGTTGAACATGAGCCACTGCGTATGCCCTTGTAGAAAAGAAAGTCAACAACCTCTTGGGCTGCATTAGGAAGAGCGTTGCCAGCAGGCCAAGGGAATTGGTTCTTCCTCTGTACTCAGCACTGATAAAACAGATCTGGAGTTCAGTCCTGGGCTCCCTGAGATGAGTCGTGGATATACTGGAACAAGTCCAGCTAAAAGCCACAATGATGATTAAGGGCTTGGAGCATTTGATATACCAGGAGAGGCTGAGAGAGATGGCAATGTTCAGTCTGGAGAAAAGAAAGCTCAGGAGGGATCTCATCAGCATGTGAAAACATTTGATTGGTGAGAGTAAAGAATACACTTCTCAATATCAAGGAACAGGGAGGAAGCACAAATTGAAATACAGGAAATTCCACTTAAAGATTTAAAAAACCCTTTTTTACTTGGAGGGTAGTTAAAAACTGGAATAGGTTGCTTCTTGAGATTTTGGAGTTTCTTTTCTTGGAGATATTCGAACCCTAACTGGACATGGTCATGAGCATACTGCTGTAGTTGATTCTACTGTGCCTGTGCTTGGAGGAAACAAATTCTGAATATGCTCTCCAACCACAGCAGTTCTGTGAAAACAGATTTGAGCCATTTGTTTTGGGCCATGGTCATTCAAATGCATCCACGTTGGCTCCCAGGCTTATATTATGCTTATTTCAGGTCATTTTCACAAATAAACCTTTCTCCATCAGTGAAGGAAAGAAATAGTAGCACAAATGATGGAGGGGTCTTTTTACCTCAGTCTTGGCTCAACAAAACAGCTGAAAGAGGAAAAGCAGTTCTTGCATGCAACAGGGAAAAACTGAAGAAAAGATGTTGAACGATCACACAGGAACCAAATCTTGTCAATGGAGAAGAATTCCTAAATGTGTGAGAAATAGAAGGAGTGAGATGGTTTTGCAGAAGGAGATTCAGGAAGTGACAGCAGTGTTCCAAATATGCTGGACTGAAAAAGCTGGTGACAAAAGGAAAGACTGCTTTACTTACAAGACTCTGTCTTTCTGTAAATCATCAGCCAAATATTGTGTTGAAATCTGATCATCATATTTCATAAAGGATTAAGACAGGTAGTAAAAATAGGAGGATAATAAAAATAATAATAATAATAATAATAATAATGGAAAAATATATAACAGTCATAACTCCTAGCCCTCTGAATTCCATTGACCATATTAGTACTTAATCTAATGCTTTTCAGAGAATATTCAAAGATCCATATCACTACCCCAGATTTACATGGGAAGGGATACACAAGATGAGTTGCCGTGTAGTTACCCAGAAAATCAATTACATATTTTGTCTGCACATCTTTGAGTTTGTTGAAATGCTTAATGACAGCTATATAAATATTTTGCTAGGTGGCCAGTTAAACAATGGCTGCTGTACATTCCTCTCACATTGATACAACTCAGTAAACAAGCAAGGTGAGTAGGATTTTTGAGCTCTACTTCAATAGGAAATGAATCCCATTCTAAGTGTAGGTTGGTCTAGGTGGCTGCCTTGGCAGAGGAGTTGGACTAGCTGATCTCCAGAGGGCCCTTCCGACCCAAACTATTCTGTGACTCTGTGTAAATGAAGTTCAAAGATGGTTGTTCTTTCTGTTGTTTGGTGGGAAAGCACAGCCATTTCTTTGATGTTATCAGGAAGCTCTACCAGCCTGGTCTCAACATCAGCCTGTAAATGTCCTCAATATGCCCATGCTGGTTGTTGAGCTTGTTCAGCAGAGTGAGGGTTTAAAACATAGACACCCATTAAACTTCACCTATGCTTTTAACTCACCAATGCATATCTAACCCTTCTTCCCCATTTTGAACATGTGGCCTTTGTATTGCAGGTTTATGCTGTATTTATCTCATGGACACATACAGGTCTCAATTCCTGCATTCTTCACGAAAAGAAACCATCTTT
>JAYDZK010000113.1:21396429-21411671 GCA_034509185.1 Euphonia xanthogaster
GAAAAGAAACCATCTTTGACTTATGAAATCAGTGCTCTGGAGTTGTTTGGTTTTTTTTTTGTCTGCTTATCTTTCATAATACTTTTAAATATAAACATGGAGTTTAATATTTTTTTTTCTATCATTTCAGAGAAAAAATTATCTCTACAGTCTTTCTTCCAATGTTTCCTTTGAAGTTAAGAGCATGCCATATAAAGTGCAACCAGCAAAGCTCCCTGAGGGAAGCATAGCAGTAAGTAACTGAAAATTACATCTTTGTGTGAAGCACATGTATTTGGTCACTCTGATCACAGCTGTGAAAGTTCTTATAGATGAAAATATGGAGATTGGTCTTTCCTGTGTTTCTAGTGTAAATTCCTAAAGTAATACCTAAAGGAAATAACTTCATTGCTTTCTGTGGAAGTTGATGATACATGATTCTTATTACATTTTAAAACAATTTCTTGCTGAACTAATATGCAGACTGCTTTATTGCAATTCAGATGGATTTTTCACCCAAAAGAAAACAGAACTGTGAAAGCAAGTATCTAGTTACTTGTTTGGGGTAAAAAAAAATCTGGAGGAAATTTTTATGCAAAATCCGGAATCATGTTTCTGTCATGTTTAGAGAGCTCACTCTTCTCCCAGTCAGAATTCTCTCGCACAAGCTTGTGTATTGTCTACAGCAACTTCTCTCTGTCTGTATTTTCAGGAAGGTCTGTATGCCTTTCTAGGATTGCCACCTCACAGCACATCAAGTGCAAAGATACAAATTTACTTGCTAATCCTTACAGAAGTGATAGATAGATAGATAGATAGATAGATAGATGGATGGATGGTAAAATACTTACCTTATTTGCAGACTGAGATTTGTATGGCTCTGGAGTACTATATGAAAAATTAATTTTGGAGGCATAAATTTGATTTAATTGTTTGCTGGTGCCAAAGGATTAGGTTTGAGGAGCACTTTAAAGTAATTTGTTTCTTATGGTGTCTAATACCATGGTTAAAATTCAGTCTATTTTGTCATTACTGATAACAGTAAGTAAAATATGAGGGCAAAAATTTATTCTAGTGTAAGAGCAATCTGAAATTTTAAGGCTTAATGTTCTCATCTTCATAAATATTCATCAGTTACAGTCCTTTCAAAAGGTAAGCTCAGCTCAAACTTTGCCAAGTTGAATTGTGGTGAAAATACATCATATCACTTGGTTGAGATGCAGTAGTAGAGACAGAATACTTTCTTATTAGAAAACCAATAGAATAATACACTTTGGAGCTTACTTTGAGTATATTTTAGAGGATACAGGCTTTAAAGTTTTGTTTTGGACATGCACACATTGAATGGTTGATTGATACTTGCTCTGGGAAGACACGAGGTAAAATCTTGGTTCTGTGTGCACAGTGACTCTAACCTCCATCATCAGTAGAACCCTGATTTCACTCGAGAGGATTGGTGCTTAATGCAGTATTCATCCAGAAAGGTTCAAAGGCACCAAGCTGACAGATATACATGGGCTCTTTTTATTTTCTTGCAGCATGTGTTCCATACCAGAAACACATGTGCAGAGTTCTGTTGATAGTGGGGCCTTCATCTGGACTGGAGTGCTTTACCCCAGGTGATAGCCTGCTGTTCTCAACAAGTGTCAGATGATCTACCAAATGATCAGATAAGCATTTCATTCTCTTACTCCAGCCAGTATAAAGCTTGTTATTTGCAGCAGATGATTTACAGCAAAATGCCTGTAATGGCAACTGTAAAATGTTGAAAAATGATAAGGCTTTTATGTAGTTTCATATCAGGACATGGCAGTGGATGCTTGCCAGCTCTACAGCTTGATGTGTTATATGCACCAGTTCTTTGATGTTCCACTTGCAAGAAGAAATATTTCCTTGAAGTTGGGCAAAGCTTAATATTTTTGCTCCTTCTGAAAAAGATCACTAGTTGTGGTTTAAAAGCTTCCAAAGATTTATTTAAAGGTTTATGATTTTCCTTCAGACAATGAAAGGGTGGAAGAAATATTTAAATATTTTTAAAATCAATTTTCAAAAGTTTATATCTAATAATCAGCTAGCACTTCAAAGTTTATATAAAGAAGATAATATATTTTAAAGAATAGAGCATATGTCCTTCATTTAATTCATATAGGGCTGGATTCCAGTTAGGCAGGCTGATATTTACTTTAAGTTTTAATGGCATGAGTAATCCCATACACATCAATAACCTACAGAGCCACATAGTCCTATGTGTAGCTCTAAGGACTTTATCATCATGGAATATAGGTCTTGGACACATAGATCTTGAAGACAAGGTCATGATATAAAGGTGTGTGAAACATTAGGTAAATGTAAGAAAATATGGATCTTTTATAGTAAAACATTAGAATGAAAATGCATCAAACAGAAAATTAGCATGGAGTTTAAACCAGAATCCACTGACATCTATAATAGTACGTCCATTAATTTGGATAGTCTTAGTATTGCAGCCATATATTATACAACTGGTTGAATTTCCTTGCTAACAGCTATTTCATTCAAGAGAAAATTTTCACTTTTTTGCTACAAGTATTATTATGGTAAATAATACTGTCTTACTTGGTGAATTTCATGTGCAACATGAAAGTACTTTTTATTGCAAAAAGTACAGTTAGAATAAGCAGAAATTTGCTTTATTTTAATTCATGATTCTTGAGCCAGTTTGGGAGTTTAATAAAATATGGTTGCTTTTCTTAAACGTTTGATAGGATTTTCACTGTGGATGCCTTTAGTCTAAACTGTTTGAGCAGTGTCCTCCAGTGAGTAACATCAGTTTCAGACTAAGGCCTATAACTTTTTTTAGTTATAGGCCTTAGTTTTTAGTTTTTATTACATGTTGATAGCACTTTAAGCAAGCTCATATTCCTCATTAAATTCATTTGCAAAAACATCTTTAATGTGTAATTATAAATGTGACTTCAGGCTTGAGGGAGCTTTTAAATTCTATTTTGAGCATTTTTTGAGAACATATAAGAACATCATGCTGTAATGGTTGGATGGTGACATGTAGGAGTACAAAAGAATTCCTGTTTCTCAGCCTCTCTAAAGAAAATTTCTGAAGACTAAAGGAAGGTCATCATGGGCAGCAAAAGCAGTAGCACTAGAATTATAATTAATTCAGTTGCTGTTTCTTAAAGTAGCAGAATAAATTATCGAGAAGTTATTTTCATTTTTTGAAATGTGTCTTTTAAAGAACCAGGGAGAAAAAAAATACCTTTGTGAGAATCCCACTGGCATGCACTGAATTTTGACCACAGATGCTGGAAGTTTGCACCAATCAAACCTAACTCACAGCTATACATAAGGGAGTGCCTGTGAAGCAGCCAATTACTTCATATCTTCTCTCTGCTTTGTGCTCCCTTCCAGAGGAATCAAAGACTATTTTGAAGACACACTAACACCAAAATCAGAAGCAAAATCCAAACTGGATGAAATAAAGTGGCAAAAGCCCTAATAATTATTTTATCTACTTACAGTGAGCTTAACTGCGGCACATTTTTTAAAAGGCACAGTTTTAAAAGCCTCCCCAGAAGAACACTTTCATAAGTAACAAATGACTTCCATGGAACTGCAAGAGGAGTTATGAATTTAAGACTGTCTGACAGCAACTGTGCTAAGACCAGTGTAGATTTTGTTTCCAACAGCAAACAAAGGCTCAGTCTGTAACTCTTGGGTTGATTTCACCCTCGTCTCAGTGCCTGAGGCAGATGGCATTCTCTGGCATCCTTTGGATAACAAAGGTGTGAGATGTTCAGCAGCATCAGAAGTCAGATGGCTCCTCTCAGGTCTGTGAGATGTGCTTTTCACCCACTTGACAGAGAAGCAAGCATTGTTTTCAGTGTTCAGCATAAAGTCTTGTCCTGAACAGAGAGGAAAGCTAACACACATCTAAAGTACAGTGTCAACATGCAACACTTGTGTAAAAAATCCACTTCATGTTGGCCACCTTAGATGGAAACATTCCCTGGCTCTGATCCTGCAGTGCTAAACCTACCACATGGAGAAGAACAGAAATCCAAGCTGAAAATACAAACTTGTTTTAAATCAAAATCACATGTAAAACTGTTGGTGGACAGCATGGGGTGAAGAAGCAACAGTCCTCTGTAAAAATGGTGAAACAAGGAAGACAAAACTGAAGGAATGTTTTGTTTGTGTCTTCCCCTCCAGCTTCTGCCTCAACTCTGTGGGTGTTCAGGACGTGCAGTGTCAAACTGTTCACAAGAATTGCATTTGTAGCCTTGCAAGGCTTTGTGTAGAGTATAAAGGGGGCAGCCCAGGGGCATTATATCCTACTGGTAATGCACACAGGCAGGAGTGAGACTGATGCCTACATATAGTACCCTGATCAGGAAATAATTCCCAAGTATTTAGCACAACCATCCCCTTGCTTTTAAAATCTAAGACAAAGAAGAATCATGGGGAAAGGGTGTGGGCTCGACAGGATGGTTTAAAGATCTTAGCAGGCAAATATTTCATTAGCATTGGCTACACTCAGGCTAAAAGAGAAGAGAAATGTGCCAGTTTTGCAGCAGTGTCTGCTTGATACAGGATATACCTAATTTCTGCTGTCTGTTTTGCTCATTGCTGATAATCTAAGGATTATGAACATGATGCCCTGCTCTTTTATAAGATTACAGTTTCTTGTTTATGTTTCAACATTTGTCAAGCTCCAGCTGAGCTACTGAAATTAAACCACAAGTTGCACTTGATGATCTGTAAAGGCAGAATGACAGAAGGAGGAAGGGAGAAATGATTCTGAACCCAGGTAGCACAAGCAAGGCTGAGTGCTAATACACCACTCATAATTGTTTAGCATCCTCAGGAAGATGCACATGTCCTTGTCTGGATTCATGCTGATAGGTGCTCTATAGATATCAGAATAAGAGCTAGCCTGTGTTACTGTTTTCATAGCCTAAGAGGAAAGAAAACACAGCACACAAATACAACAACTATCTAGAAGTGGCACATAAAAGAAGGTATGGAAAGGCAACCTGTGTACTTGTAGTTGCATACACTACTGTCAGCTTTATCCAAAACCTAATGAAATCTACCATCCTTAATAAAATAATCTGTTTCCACTGATTTCAGGAGGATCTCAAACATGCTTTGAAGTCTGGATTGACCCTACCTAATTTTGAACAGTGAATTGGCACACATTAAGAACCTAGTTGTTGCTCTGCTCCTGTGCAATCATATGCTGCCCCATGAGCTATTCAGACCTAAACACCACACAGGAGCTCACTTCACCCCTGTCTCAGCACCTGTGGTGCTGAAGTAGTTACCTTAGATTGGGTTAAACTGGACTTGGTGCCCAAGGAACCAGATGTAGTTCAGTCAAATACTATCTGAAGAAGTCTGTAAACCAAAATTTCTTCCTACTCCAAGAAGAATTTGCCCACTCAGATAATTTCCATATTCAGGATGTAAAATTTCAGTAGACTGTTGTCCTGGTTTAGGAATGGTACTCCCCAGTTTAGTTCCCCCACTGTGACTCCCTGAACTATGCACCTCTCCCTTGCTTCCCTGCTTTCCAGTCCCTCTCACCCTGCAACAGGATGGAAATAATAATTGAATGTACAAAACATAAAGATCACTAGTTGAGATAAGAAAAATTTACGGGAAACAGCAATGAGATAAGAAAATTGACAGTAACAGCAGCAATGCTAATGACAGAGGGTACAAGAAAGGAAAGATTGACAGGGAAGCACCCTAACATCAGCTCCCTCTGCCAGGCTTACTCAACTGGGAGGATCTTCGGAAGAGACTCCCTTCCCCTGCCTCAGGTAATAATGTGAGCTGTTTGTTATACAGTAACCTCCTGGTCATGCCCCCTCCAGGCTACTCCAGAAATTAACCCTTTCCTGGCCAGACCCAGGATGACTGTCCATTTATCAAGCTGTCCACACCTAGCGAGCAGCTTGTCAGAATATTTTTGTTCTGTTTTACTGACGTTCTACAATCTACTCTAAAGCAGCAATACTGCCTCCCATTTCCTCTTGTATTTATCTCAGTCACGTTATGCCACCTAGGAATTTGGTGGAAGCTATCAGTAGCAGAAATGGCAAAATAAAGTCTTTACATGTAAATGGGTCTTCCCTGTTGTTTGGTCCTGCTGTGAAATAGAGTCAGTCATTTCATTAAACTTGAGACAACAGAAAGCACTGCTTGCCTTTTACTTTTTTTGCTGTTTTACAAATATTTTTTAAGATGGTTTTGGTAAGTAGTCTTTGACATTAGTGTTCCAGATACACAGCAACATGCTCAGGCAAGTGATAGTGTTATGAATAGAAACTGTAGTGAAGCTCAAATCTTAGATGGTTAAGATATGCAATCTGTATGTTGACAGTGTCAGGTCCTTTCCAAACAATAATTAAAATTTGTAACTTCATGTGTGTAGTACCTCAGAGTTTGCATACAGAGGAAGTTCACATTGTGAATGAGCTGGGGTTTTTTGAATCAGTCCATTTTTGCTGTCTTGGGGCCCATGAATTTTCATCAGTACTTCCTAACTCTTGTGCTGTATGTGGTCAGGCTTGCTTCAGGGCAGCCTTTATGATTTTCTAGCTGCAGAATGGAGATGCTTTCTTCCTTGGACAGCTGAGCCCATTGTTTTCTACAGGCTTCAAGCAGCCCCTTGTAACTGCATCCTTTCTGTTTTCCCTGGTCAGTTAACCTTTTACTTGAATTCGTCTTTTTCCTTATTTGGCTTTTCTTGGGAAGAATCTCTGCAGACAGTTCAGAATGACCCTTCTCTCATTTTTTCTGCCCTTGCATTTTAATGCCACTCTGAGACACAAGCAGAGCCATTCAAGAACATTTTATCCTTACTAAATGAGCTCTGCTCTAGCTGAATCTTATGATGCAGAGAGCCTATGAAATTTTGCAGTGGTTAAGAAGCAACCCAAAGAGAAGGCTGGCAAAGGAATAGTATTCCTGCAGAGGCATGGTAGATCACTGGATAAGACCATCAGGATATCTGTTGGGACATAAGGGGGACATTTCATCAGTTGTTTTATTAGTGCTGTTTTCCTTAAAGTAATTCTTCCTTGCTTTAATTTTCTCTCATATTTATTCTTTGTAGATGTTATCTTTTTGAAATATTGTAGACTTATAACTATTTAGAGCTGCTCCAAAAATACATATTATCTGTGTTTGTTAGATCAATGATGCTATGGCCAGCACTGCAAGAGCTTCATCTTCAGAGCCAATGTTAAAGTGCAAACACCAGGACTGGGCAGTGTCTTGGAATTTTCTGTGTAACCCTCAGTGTAAGCTTTGGTAGAAAGCAAGTGGTTTCCTACATAGAAAGTTTGTCTCTACATTTTGTTTCCTGGTGAGGCATACTAAAAAAACCACATGCATCAGTAGAGCTCACCAGACTGCCATCTCTGTAAGTGCTGTGTCACAGTAGGGAGCAGTTGGCTGCACAGATGAAATAAGTGAAAATGACTATTCAAAAGTGTCTTCCAGTTAAGTTAAGCCTGACAGTGGCTGGAAGACAGGTCTACTGGTATTTTCAGAAGGAAAAGTCTACAAAAGAGTGCTGATCACAAGAAAAAGTGAGAGAAGAAAGGACTGGATGTTGCAGAAAGGATTAAATTTGCCATCTTCAAGGAGAGAAATGAGAGGCATGGGAATGGAAACAGTTTTGAGCTGAACTGCAGAGTTGTGCCCATTCTTAAAAGTTAGGCTGCTGTTCCTTCAATGAACAAATTAGAAATTAGTATTTTGTTAAATTTCTAGTGCATCAATCACTAAGGTAATAGAGGGAAAAAAACACAGAAAGAAAATTTACAATGAGTGCAGCTTAGGGACTGGACCATAGCCAAGAAACTTATTAAAAAGAGCAGATTTCTTAGATGTACCTTGAGTACCAAAGAGGAATATCATTTGAGAGTTTGTGTCTTCAGTTTCTTTGAAAACTGATTTCATCATGTCATAAAGCAAATAACTTCCATCTGTCACATACTTGTCCTAAGGGAGACTAGGAGTAGACAAGAGAGGTCTAAGAGAAAACCCCAGAGAGAAATCACTTCCTAGGCTAACAAAGAGAAAAGTTTGAGAAAATAAACTAAGACTGAAGGGATATAATTGTGTCAAAAGAGCTAAGGAAAGACCAAACTCATTCCTTCCCACTTGGGAGTAGCAGGGACTGAGCAAATATTCAGTGAGACTGAGGAGCATATAAAGCTCTGCTCTCTTCCAAGCAGAGCCTGAGAGCATATAATGCATTTTGTACAAGGTATGGAAAAGAGAGTATGGAGGAGAGTGTGGGTGTCCCCAGAAGGAGAAATACAAAAGGGTTATTACTGCTCTTTTTCCACATGAAGGTCTAAAGAGAGAAGTTTGCCAAGTCAGTTAAAACCTTTGATAACTGATGTTAACCTCTGCTGCTTTGTAGAGCCTCAGACAATGAGAGAGTGTGTTTCATGCTTGTTTCCCGTTTAGGTAATGGCCTGTATGCTTGGCTTCTTTTAAAGAAGATAACATCATACTGTGTGTTAGGCTTTATCACAAGGACAATACACTCTGCTTGAGTTTTATTTTTGGACTGCTTAGCTGAAATGCAGATAATTGGAAAAAATGTATACTGCTATGTCAGCAAAAATTAAAATAAGAAAAATGTTGCTGGTATCTACTGTGGTTTGAATTAAGAGTTTGGGCCAAAGTCAACCATTGTTATTGAGTAATTCAGTGCATTTCAGTGTACTGGCCTAAGCTGCACCAGCATGTGAACAGAATTTTGCTCCTTGAATATTTGTGAAGCATCTGCACAGAAAGGTATTTTTTTGCCACTCTGTACTATGGGAAAATTATTTGTATGTCTGATATGACAAGACTTTTATATATGTGTGAATTCCATTTCTAGTAATTATCATGAACAAGTGGAAAGGAAATTACAATAAATCAAGTCAACATGGAAAAATTTCAGTCAATGTGTATTTCTAATCTGCAAAATGGTGTTGAAATCAATGCTTCTAACCTCTGTATTCTACTGTTGGACTTGCTTTACTTGCTTCATTTTCATTCATTAGATGTATTCTTTTCATTGCAGATCAGAACATCGGTCATTTGGTCCACCCCAAATGTGTCCTTTGAGATCCCTTTATGGGTTATAATACTAGCCATACTTCTTGGACTACTAGTACTAGCTCTGCTGACCTTAGCTTTATGGAAGGTATGTTCCATTATTCTGTTACTGTTGCCTTAAAAAAAAAACAAAAATACTGAAAGATTCTAACAGATAAAAAGAGATGCTAGAATTTTTTTATCTTTAACAGTTTGGAGTAAAAGCAACAGTACACGTGTCTTTTTTGTTTTGGCATTTCTGACATGCTAGTGTCATTGACCTTTATGCAGGGAACTTGTTTTCAAAGTCCTCCTTTATTACTGAAACCAGGTTACAAATGGGCATACAGAGTTTGGCTCTGTTTCCCAAGACCTCTGATCCTCTATTTCAGGATGTTTAGGTTCAAAAAGAAGTTATTCTAACTTTGTTTTCTCTGAATAATTCAGGAATTTCCAGTTTTTGTCAGCTTGGAACAACACTCCCACTTCTGAGAATTAATTTTTAGAAGATTTCCTTTTGTATTAATATATCATATATTTTGTTTTTTTAAATTTTCTATTTTTGTATTGGCTGTTACACTCCTTTCATAAGTTTTAAGACAAATTACTGGAAACTGCTATATTACAAGGAGCCAGTGTAGCTTTTGTCCATCCTCTCAGTTCACATTAAAAATAAGATTGAAATAATTCCTTACATTAGGATATGGTTCATCTGTCTTCAGCTGCCTAAAGGTTATGGTTGAGTGTACAGCTTATGCTAACTTCCCAGCTTCACCTGGTGTGGTTGCAGCAGCAAAAAGTTATGTCTAAACATGCAAAGAGGAGAGAAAATACCTTTTGGTGTGCTTTGACCACTTTTGAACTTTCAGCCTTTCAATTAAAAGAGTGAATGTTAGGCAGTTTAAAGTAAGGTGGGAAGAATCTCATCTTTAGTGATCTTTAGATTAGGTCACAACACTGTCCTGTGGACATTTCCCAACACAGATTACACTTCTCTTATCATTACTGCTTGTCAGTCTAAACCTCTTTTCTGAATGAGTGCATTGCTGAACTGAGAGGAGCAGATTTCTCATTAGCATCAGTCCATATCAGCATTCAGGCCAACTTTACATCTCCTGCAAAGACATCTTTCATATAATTTGGATTTTTAAAGCTGTGCTTTGGAACTCAATGCCTTGCATCTAAAACTTTCATAGGGAATGATTTGGATAGAAATAAAATGTCTTCACAGTCTCTCAGCCTGCCATACATTGTGCCCAGCATTTCAGGTTGAACAATCAAACTGCAGCTGAGTCTTCCTGTGGTCGTCTTACCATGACATCTTTATTTCTGTTGATTTTTTCTGCAGTGTGGCTTCTTTGACAGAGCTAGACCTCCTCAAGATGACATGGCTGACAGGCAACAGCTGACAAATAACAAGACTACTGATGCATAAAGGAAGAGAGTGACAGTTCAGGTCAGAATCCTGCCTGAGAGACTAGAAACACGACGAGGATTAAATGAAAGATTCCTTCCAACCAGTCTTCCTTCGTATCTCCAAGTGACATGGTGTCAATCTGATCTATGCAATGTTCTGAGAACATGCCACATGATGGCCATCCTTGCCAAAGAAAGTAACTTATCACTGCCTTATAAACATATTTTCCACTGAACAGAATGTTTATCCCATATTCCAGTCAGTCTACATTTCAGCAGATGCTTCTGAGCACGTGTGGTATACTGAGATGCTTCCAGAACAAGCCCAAATCTCTCAAGGAGAGAATGCCTTCGTTGCTGTATTGTCTACGAGATGAAGCAGGACAAACCTTCTGAATGCTACTGTATCATGCAGAGTATCTTTGAAACCTCCCTAAGAACTTCTATGAAATTATGGCTCAGGGAGACAGGCAATATATCAGTACTGTGAAAGTACTTCTGAAACACAAAGGTAATCTAAAATTACCTTTATAGACGGGGCACAGTTATTTATTTTTCCACCTTTTTGTAATAAGTATCTGATATAATCATCAACATAGATTTTGAGAGAAGGAAAAAATAATAGAAATCATGTACTTTCTTTGCATGTAAATAGAAGAGTAAACACATTGTACACCCAGAACACAACCTCCTTGGCTCTGAGGTGTTTTGCAAAGCAGAAGATTTATGGAACACTTTACAAGGTGAGACATGTGAAAAGCAAGTACACGTCGTATCTCTTTCAGCCCAGATCTGGCAGTATCACTAAATCCATGCACAGTATAAAGCAGATAACTAAATAACTAAATCCATGCACAGTAACTAAATCCATGCACAGTATAAAGCAGGGATGACTTACCCTGTCCTTGCTCTGCTGATGGCTGGCAGCTGTACACTGACACAGGACACAGACATTTCTGAAACACCGCTTTAAATTATCACAGCCACGCTGGTAATATTGAAAAGGCTTGGGGGGGTTTGGGGCTGGAGCAAAATTTCTTGGCCTTTGCCCTGTTACTTTGTTGAAATCCCCTCTTAAAATAGAACAGCTACTGCCATAATTTTTCACCTAAAGAAATCTTTGCCTTTTTCATTCTTCAATCTACGAGCTGGCAGCATCTTAAAAGTAATGCTTTTGGCAAAGTTTAGGGCTTGATAAAATTATTTTTAAAGTCTCACAGGAAAGGGTGACAGGATTTGTATTTATGCAGAAAAATAGGATGCCAGCCAGCCAAGCATGAACAAAAAGAAAAGAGATTTTGAGGTAAAGAGTAAAAATATACACTTAGTATTTTTTTTTCTGGGTTTAGGATTCCAAAGAAGGGATGTTTCATTCTTTCCCTTCTATCAGCAAATAGTCTTTATCTCAGCAGGGGCTCTGAGCCCTGATCTGTGCAAATTTTTACGTGAAAGCTTGAGTCTTTCAGTGTTGCCTGTGTGAAATTAGCAATATTGTGTAAACGTCACAAGGGATTGTTCATTTTATGAAACATACACACCACTTGCCTTCTCCTTTTCTTTCCAATCCATCTCAGCTTCTCACCTGGTAAATGGCCTCATCCATTCTGCCACTTTTTGGCTCCTTTTAAACAACTGGCCTTCTGCTTCCTAATACTCCAAGATAGGAGTAGTTACGCAACATTGTCACTTCTGCCAGTCCGACACGAGATTTTACAGTTTTATCATTTTTCGTATGCAGACTAACCTGGGAAATCCAAGCAGGAGCTGTGTTACATCTTCATATCTAAGGCAAATTTGCAAGAAGACCTTTATGGAGTCTTTAGCTTATCAGATGCAGTGTGCCCACAAGGCTTACAGAGAAAAGGAGACATGTGCCTCTGAACACGGAGGTGAAGCACCTGTGTGCTTCACACAAGAAAGCACCTCTGTTTCCTAGGAATGGGGGGTCCTGACAACTTCCCGGTCCCCCAGAAAACCATGAGCAGGCTCCTTCCCCCAGATGGTTTTGAGCTGATCCCTTGTAGATTAGAGACATCAGCTGATAAATTCCATCACAAAGCAAGCCTGTCCCATATTTGCACACCTCTGTATCCCATACATTCCAGGCAAAATCATCCTTCCACAAAGAAAAAAAGCTTCCAGCTTTTGTAAATATTTCATTGTTGTGTGTAGCAGCTTCAGAATAATATCAGCAGCTCATTGTAATCATGTCATCGGCACAACTCTGATGAAATAGCACCATAAGGAGATACTGAACATAGGACTTCTGTATGTGCAATACTTATATTACTTATATACCTGAAGCATGTTTACACTGGCATTTGTGGTTGTTTTTTAAACTTTTGAATATACTGATAACAATTACAATAAAGAAAAAAAGGAATGGGGAAAAAAAGTCAAACAAACACCATGCTGTTCAGTGTTTCTTGCAATGTGTTTTCAATCCTACATTGCTCTGAGGATGGGACTAGGTGACCTAATAAGTTCTTTGCAGTTGTAACTTCTACAGTTCACTTTTGAGAAATTACTCTCTATTTTAATGATGGGCAAAACATGTTCGGATACTAAATTTAAACAAAAATAGAACTTCAGTGACTGTTGGGCCTGGCTGGAATCCATTGGCTGCAGCTGTGTAATGTCACTGGAAACCAAATTAGAGGCACATGATCTGACAAACAGTTACTTTGAGCAATACTTTGTTTCATATTTCTACATCCTTGTAGATTAAACTTCCCCCCTGGAAATGTCTGGAGTTGTGTGTTGTCAAGGACTGTAGTCTATTCCCAGCATTTGTGGATAGTTTTGGCTGCAGATTGCAAACAGCTTTGTGACGATTTCTGGGTTTCAGTGCTTGCCAAGAGTGTTTATTCCCTGGGGAGATTGCATCCTGGATGTGGACACTTAGCAGGCAGTTGACATAATCTTTCCCCCCAGTATATTAGTAGTGTGCTACATGATAACCTCTGCCACATCCCTACATGACTGACCTTTTGTTGCAGTGATGTCGGCTTTGTAATGAGTTACTAAATGCAGCTTTCTGTAAAAGTAATTCAGCCTTATTCTTCCCAATGTTTGTGGTGAGCTGCTAATTTCAGAAAACATGGGAGGAGTCCAGAGAGAAGGAAGAACAGAAGATTACTTAAAAAATTAGTCTATTAAAACTCTTTATTGCTATGACCACCACAGCAGTCTAGTAAACAGAGAGACATTCATCTTCTATTTCACATTCTTCTTGTTGAATTTGAGAAAGGCTGTCCAGTTATTTTATCCATGCAGCAGACTGTATCATATTTTCTGTTTCATGAAAATTTCAGAATTTGCATACCAGGGATCAGTATATTTTAATATGTTTTCCCTTACTGATTTAATCTTTAAAGATATTTAGCAAATACAATTTTAATTTTACCACAGGTTAAGTTATTTCTTGCCACCATTCTGTAACTCATTTTGAGTTTTTCTGTTTCTCACAGCTTTTACAGGTTTTCCACATTAGACAGCTCTTGAAAACAACACTGATTTTCTCTGTGTTTTAGCTGTGAACTGTCCCTCCATTAGCATGAAGGACCTTCTGGTAGGCATAGCTTTCATTAACTAAAAAGCCTTTTGGGAACCAACAAAACACCTAGAAATACACAAGGAAAAGGAAGCTCCAGCCAGCCATGGCCTATGGTACTCCATTGCAGCAAGCCTTTTTCTAATGAAATACCATCTGACACACTGCCTTTAGGAATTGTTTATGAGTGAGTGTTTTATTTATGAGTGTTGGCAAAGATCCATATTAAAATGTAGCATAATGGCAGTGCCTCTTAACAATAAAAAGTCTTGAATTCAACTCGTGCAGGCACCATGATGTGACGCAGCAGGAATGCTTTTAATATTGAAGGACTGTTCTTGTTTTGCCTGTGTGTTGTATTGGAGAGGCACTTATCTATTCAAGATGCTACCCTACTGTACACAGTGACTTTTAGAAAAGAATGGAAGTAATTGTTCAACTTGCTTTTCACATGGTTTTGTTTGTTTTCAACATGTTATTCTACTTGACCAATGCACTACATTTCATTTGGTTGTATATTGTTCTTTGTTTCAGCGAGGGTTTGCAAAGCAGATTTCAGGAACTCTTTCCAAACCTGGACTGTATCAGACAGTGTAACTTTTCCAGAAGCCATTCAGGATAACAGCGGCAGAGCAGAATTCAGGATGCTGTGTGAAATGGTCAGTGCATTACAGGGGCTAGCTTACTTTTCAGGAGTTTACCCAAGTCAATATTCAGAATTGTATTAACAAAACATCAGCCTTAGATTCTCCATTTCTCCTGTCAAGGAGGGCCAGGGTGTGCCCTGTTTGTCATTGCTGTAAAAGCCAAAAACCAAGCAATTCTCACAGCAAAGTTGGGGAGAGAAGGGCATGTTTTAAACTTGCACAAGACTAATGTGTAGCAACCAAACCAAGTGTATGGCAAGAGCACAAACACCATCTCTCTTGTGATGTTCTCCTGGTCATGAAGGTTTACATTTTCCCTTCTAAAGCACTCTGCCCATTTATCATAGACCTGCAGCACCAGAAAATAATCTCTGAAGCTGCAAAAAGTTTCAAAAAAGTTTCCATAGATTTCATATTTTTTGTAGAAATTTTACATTATGAATTTATATGATAGTTCTTGGCTCTTCAGATAGCCTTACTGGTTTTGTTTTGTGGTTTTTTTTTTTTTTTTTTTTTTTTTTTTTTTTTTTTTTTTTTTTTTT
>JAYDZK010000113.1:21411771-21432842 GCA_034509185.1 Euphonia xanthogaster
TTTTTTTTTTTTTTGGTTTTTTTTTTTTTTTTTTTTTTTTTTTTTTTTTTTTTTTGTTGTTGGTCTTTATTATTTTAATAGCATTTGAGAAAAGATAGGTCACCATAGTAAGACCTGATTAAGAAAATAGATTTAAACTAACAGTGAAGTCTCACAAGAGACCCAGGCTTATATCTGGGTTATTTTTTTTCCATTTTAGGCTTGGAAGAGGCATCAGCAGATAGTTTGGGTAGAAAGCGCTCTGGCTTTGTTGTAACAAATACTCCCATGCCAACTGATGTGAAAACCAGAACATTTTGCCTCTGTGCCCTGTATATGAGAACAGGCACAGCACGGGTAACTGACACCATTAAACTAGGGGTAGGAGACATTCACAATTTGCCTCAGGACACCAAGAAGAAACTTGCTTGTGGAGAAGGGCAAAGACTAAATTTTCCCACGGCCTAAAATTAGGAAAGATTTGTTTTTCTTGAGGAAAACAGGATCCCATGGAAGCCCTGCCCTTCAAGCACCATGGGTACAAGAATAAACACAAGGTAGCTGCACACAAGGGACTTTCTATCAAGCAGTTAAGGAAGCTGCAGGATATTACATTAAACAACTTAGAGAGGAGGAGGAGGCTCTAGAGGAGAAATCAAACCTTTAAACACTTAGATGTTATCACAGATTAGAAGCAACAAAAGAGGATGATTAGTAAAATGGATGGATTGGAAATAAGGTTCAGCTACAGGAGATGAGAAGTTGTAACCACAGAATATAATGAGATTAATAATCTACTACAGTGATTTCATTTTTTTTCCCCAATGGCCAACTGATTCATTGCTCGTGCAAAGTTTGACAAAGACTATTTCCCTTGTAATTAGATAATGAAAGGAAAAATATCTGCAGCTGTGAAAGGCTTCTTGCATTAACTGTGACTCTCTCCCATTCCTAAATGAAGGGCTGTATTCACTGACTTTGAGAGAAGGAAGGAGGTGATAAAGACATGACACTTGAAGTTTTTCCAGCTTCTGGCTTCACTGCTGTTTCAGAGTGACTTTGTATTTGCTGAGGCACTGTGACATATTTCACTGTAGTGGTACAGACTCTGCTATCCAAAGGTAATAGGCTTTTCTTTCAAACCAGTAAAAACTAAATCTTCTATGGAAATTTTCTATGCCTGGCTTACCCAGGAAACCTAAGGAGTAAAGTGGTGTTTAAGTGGGATGGTTTTATTTATCATATTGCTACATGCACTAAGAAGCTTCTCTATACATGTGAAAAGGTTTGGTCTTCAAATCCAGTTTCAAGCAGTTAAACTGAAGCAATTCTTTGCAAACAGATGAAGGAGGCACAACTAAGTCAGCAATAGAAGTGAAAAATTAATTGATGTATTGAAGATGACACCTATTTAATTTTGGCTGTAATGAATGCTTGATATTTTCAAGGTTTACTAGTTCTTTAAGTCTACATTTAATATATTATTGTTCTAATGAAGTACTTAGACATTATTAAGAGTGATATTTGTGTTTAGTGTAAGATACTCACCAATAGATGAGACAAACAAAGCAGTTACTCTCCCAAGAGGAGAAAATGCTAATACCATAACAGTTTTCAGTCCTTTTGACATATTTGCTTTGCCTCAAAGATTTCTGAAGCATGTTGCTCTGCTCTATTGAGTGCTGCTTCATTAATATTATTTGCTTCATTGGGCCCTCCATCAACTGGTTTGGACAGTAGAGAATCAATGCCATCTCCTCTGCATCTGCTTCTTATTTAAAATGCTGAGGATATCTCCTGTCTCATGAACACGTCTGCAGCTTTTCAGTAATTCCCATGTGATTGATGAGAATATATTCTGCTTGATTTTGGGGGAAAGGGGTGTTCAGTCTCCACCCCACTTTTCTAATGCCCATATATACACAAAAAGTCAGTCCTGCAGTATCTATTACAGATTATTTCACTAAGCAACCAGCCAAGTCTTTGTTCTGTAATTTAGCAGAACAAAGAAACCCTGAACTTGGCCCCCCAGCCATTTTAAGCAAACATCTGTGTGAAACCATTGACTCACTGCAATGTCTTGAAGAGGAAATCTCGTAAAACATATTGTGGACTCCTCACTGTCATCGCTACAGTTGTTATGTTGTGTCAAGTGTATACTGATCTTATGTAGATCATGGTTAGGGGATTTTATTATCTCAAAAATGCTTTCTCTGGAGAGTGGGAATGAAGTGCAAGAAAAAATGTGGATTGTCTTTTGCAAGTACACTCAGAGCTGGTGAACTTTTAACTACCAGCCCCTCAGTGGGACCTCCTGAGCAGGTCTGCAGGAGAAGGGGAAGTGGCAGCATGGGGTGTGAGAACCACCAAGGACGAGTAGTGCCTGGAAAGATGTGGATTGTCTCCAGCATACAGCATTGTCCAGACCTGGGATGGAGACGTGCTTCTGCAGCTGCCATAGGACTGAGAGGCTCTGTGCTTGGTGCCCCTTTTTCCTGAAGCACTCTCTTCCTTTGTCTGTGCCCCTTTGCTCCCTCCCCTCACTCCCTCCTGCAGCTGGTGCCTTGCCTATCCCCAGCCCCCTCACAGCTCCTCCTTGTGCTTCCAGCCTTAATTCCCCTCAGCCTCCCCACAGCGCAGTGGCAGCAGCTCCCCAGCTCTATCTCCTCACTTGGGACTTCACCAGCTGCTTCCCAGCCCTGTGATGTGATGGGGCCCTGGACCTGAAGGCAGGTCTCACCCCATGGCTACCCCCTACGTCCTTCTGAGGGAGGCTTGGGCAGAGCTCAGTGCAGCCAGAACGGATACAGCAACCATGTACTTCTCACACAGCTGCTGACTGGGATGGCACCCCCAAATCATTCATACCCTGCTGTTTCACACAAAGGGAGCCACATATGCCTCCCCAACGATGAAGCATCTCTCTGATCTGCTCATATTGCTCCATCTCTCCCCCAGTTTTGTTTCTGGACTGATCCCCCATGTCCCAGAACAATATCCTCGCCCTTTCCTTGCAGACCACCTCTCAAAACAACCTTTTACTAGTCGAGCTCTGCCTGTTCCTCTTGGCTGCTAAGGGAGGCCCAATCCCCAGAGCAGCCCATGTAATATGTACCCTGGATCTTTATATCTCCCTCATGACCACCCCAGGCCGTTCAGTTTGTTCCCAGTATGCATTGGAGACATGGGAGGGAAGGGATGGCCTTGTGCTTGGCTGCTGGGCTGAGCTTGGGCACAAACTTCATGTAATTTTGGGAAAGCACTTCATCCCTTGCTTCCTCATCTTCAGCAGGGCCACCAAATAACAGTGCTGGATATGTGCTGAAAATAATAAACTCCTCAGGTGGAAACCAGGACTCTCCTATTTCTCTAAGGCTAAAGCAAGCTTAAAAAGCCATATCAGTGCTGAGTAACATCATCCTCCATGGACCAGCTGCTGCAAGTTCAAGTGCCTGTATTGGAGAAGCATGTGAGTGCTCCCTTCCTTTCTCCACAGACCCATAAAACCATATAGCTGCTTATGCTTGCATTATTTGCCCCATCATTTATAAGTGATAAAGTAAAACCAAGCTGATGAAAAAAGTAGTAACAGATACTGTGATTTGAGCTATTTATTCATCACAGGCTTGCAGGAAAAAAAAAAAGTCTGCTTATTCCATTCTCATCAATCCAATATATATGAAGCTATTGAACTGTCATACAAATAATAGTTTTCCAAGCTGCTGTGTAGAACCATTTAGGTGGGAAGAACTAGTAATATTAAGTACTTATCTTTTCAGCTTTGGATCCACGAACACTTAAAGGATCAAGCTTGTATTTCTTTTCAACATAGAATTATACAGGAATTGCATGTCAAATCTAGAGCTTCTCTAGAACTACTCTGGAGATTTTCAGCAATGAGATAGAAATGTAGTGTCTTGTCTTTGCTCTACTGCACACCAGGTTATTGCATTTTTTGTTTCTGTAACTGAAGAGATGCACAGCCCTGAATGGGAGTACAGATAGACCAGCGACCGTGAATCAGATCATTGAAGAGGATTTAAAGGAATTGAAAATGTGTGTCTCTGAGCAACAGCCAAGCTGGTGTGTTGACTCAAATAAGGAGTGGCTACAGATGAAGAGACTGGGGCATTGAATCCCTGGGTACCCTCCAAAAAATCAGAGCTGCCTGAAGCTGAGCAGTCAAAAACATTAGAACACTTGACAGTCTTGGCCTCAGCATGGATTTTTGTCAAACAGAACAGGATCATATCAGTATATCAGCATCCAAAGCTGCCATAAAACCACCATGAGTGGAAGAGGCTGGCAGTGTGTTAACAATGCAGTTCCTTGTTTTGGCCAGCTTGTGTCACAAATGTAAAGATGGCATGTAAAGCTTTTGTAAAAACTGTTTCTTCTTCTCCATGTACTCCAATGATGTCTACAGCTTAAAAAGCTGAATAGAGTCAATCTCTTACTATGCCCTCCAAGTCCTGTATTTTTTGCCACTCTACATAGCAGGCACTAGCTGACAAATACCTCAAATGTTGGTGCTCTGAGGAATGAAGCATTTTTCTACACGATCTACTGTCTTAACTATTTTGTTCAACTGTTCAGTGCTTCCACCATGACCTGTGGGGGAAGTGCAGGATTTGGGCACTTTACTATGTGCTAGGCACAGAGTAAATTTGTGGCAGAGAAAGCTTGCACTTTTAATATAAAATAGGGAGCAGCAGATGGATGTAATAAAAGAGAACCATACAGAAACAATGACACGATTATGAACAGCATAATAAGCAATGGACATAGCATGCCAGGGCCATAAGCAGACTTCCTATTCTGGATTCCTAAATTGGGCATCATAATACCTAAATAGAAGTCATCTGGCCCATCAAGGCAACCAAGGGCATCTCTCCTAGTTACTCCAATGCCTTATACAGCCAGTGGAAAATGACAGCTGTGGGTTTACTCTCCTGCAACTCCCTTGAGCCCATCTGGCAACATTCAAGCCTGGTGCCAGGGAGGAAAGAGCAGGCATCAACTGGGCTATTTTCCCTGCCTTGCTGGGGGCTGAGGAACTGGGTGCCATTGGGATATACTGTCCCAAGGCCACTTTTCAGAAGAGCACTGGTGTGCAAGGGAGGGGAGACAGGCAGAGGTCATGTCCAGGAGCTCATCTCAGCCCTGTGTTACATGCTCTGCTCTGGCTGTGCTGTGGTTCACAACATGCCACGATGCAGAGGGACTACAGAGAGAATAGAAGGGTCTGGCTGCAGTCAACTGAGTACAGCAATTTCCTGGGACTGGAAAGTTGTGGTCTGTGTTCATAGGAGTTGCATCTTCTATATTACAAAATGCTCAGAGCATGGGTATTTAGAACCCCAAGAAGATATCTTCTCTCTGAGTGCCAGTGCTTGCTGTCCTGTGGTTCCCAGGTGTCCAGTGTCCTTTTCTACACCTGCGGCACTAGTGCTGTGGGAAAGATGATGCACATGTCTCTCTCCCCAGACATGTCCATCACCAGTTATGGTCCTCTCCTGAGAAGTAAATTGTTGTTCCCATCCTGACAGGTTGAATTAATTCTAGCATTCACTTGCTTTGCTTTTTTTTTGGCTGAGTACAGTGGCCAGGAAGCTGTTATACATGTAGTGTCCCTTTCTCCTCTGATCCTTTCTTGAGCCTGTCGGTGTGTGGCCATCTAAACAGACTCAGTGGCTTGGGCCTCCCAAAGACTTGAGTTATTCTGCACCAGTTGCAAAAACTCTGGCAATGAAGTGCTCCTGCTGATACACTTGTGAGGTTGTGCAATAGCCCGTGAGCATCTAGAGCCAGCAGCAGTAGAAGCAGCAGTGTTAAGGCTGGATACCTCTGTGAGCTGGCTGCCCCAAATACTATGTGGTCCAAATTACTCTGTTGAACTAAGGCTCCTAAATTTCTCTTAAATCAGCCCTAGGTTTCCTAACAATCAGTCCAAATGTAATCCCTTGCCAATAAATTAACTTGAAGAAGCCTGGAATTCCAGCTATGTTGTTTGAGATCCCCAATTAATGTCTTGGAAAGTTTACAGCCTTGCCATGTTCTGCTAATCATTTAAACATTTAACTTGCCAAATGCTCAAAGGTTCACCATTTTCATGTTCAATGTCCTGAATATCCTGGGAAAAATTTTTCTAACTTGAGCATTCAAAACAAGCAACTGCATTTTTATGTAGGGACCTAAATCAATGCTTTTCTCTACCGTGCTTTGAACTCTGACCTCTGAAAATCAGCCACTCTAGATACCTACATATGGCTTTAGGGACCTAAGTCTTGGCAGCCAAATTAATGTTTGTGATACTCTCACATGTTTTCAATAAGAATCTAAACATAAACCAGACCAAAAAATATAGAAGTGGGGGGAAGGAAAGAAAAACAAGACTCTGTAGGATATCTATGTGTTGACATAAAATATGGAATAATCCTGGCCTACTGCATCTGTGTGTGCAGAGTTTTCTTTCAAATGTGAATTATTGAATCAGTAGTTCAGCCTGTCCTTGGAAAAGAGCTACTGTATCTCACACATACCAAGACAGCAGGCTCCCCACTGAGACGTTTTGAAGTGGCATTCAGGTGCCCACCACGCCTCAGCAGAAGGTCTTCATTTGCTCCCTGGTAACTTCCTGGGCCTTCTCAAAAATGAATTTTGGTGTCACTGATGAGTAAAGGTTTTTGTGTTTTCTGTTCTTATGCTATTGTCATAGCTGACCTCTGCCCTAAGGCTGCAGCTATGGGCATCAGGCCCGCTCTGCAAACTGACAACCTCAGGAGGGCTTCTGGGAGAAGAAAAAGTTAACTGTGTGAGGTCACATTTGGCAGTATCTAGGAGATGCCCAGGGTTGCTGGCATCAGAAATTACTTGATCTGGTTTTAAATTTACAATTTGTCAATGGGGCTTGTTTTTAAAGGTACAAATATGACCATCCTACCTGCAACCTCAGGAAAAGCTAAATATCTGCTTCAAGGTCCCTTGACAAGCTGTGCTTTATATTTTTTCAGGGAAAATAAGCCCACAATTTTCCATTCATTAATGTGGCCAGACAGAACAACAATACAGCAGCAGAGTCAATACAATGACTATTTTGAGACTGCTATTATGATTTCTCCATCCAGTAGACTGAAGTCCAAAAAAACCCCAAGTTTCTCCTGGGGTCTACACTATGTTCTTGCAACTCCTCTCTCTGCTCAGCTGGTTCTCTGGAGAACAGCACAGCTGTGAACAGGCTTGGGCATCCACAGCTCTTCTGGGAGGAGAGCAGAGTTTGGGGATTTCTGGTAAAAGGCAGCACAGCTCTATCAGCACTTCAGCTTTTACCACAATGCTGTTACAAAAGTCAAAATAGCACACATGATTGTGGTCCCTTTACCCCTGCCCTTAAGTCATAGTGTGAGATAGAGTTCCCAGGTGGGGGAACTAAAGGTGTTTTACTCTTTTATTGTGCTTGGACATAGGTTTAGCTGCAGGAACCCTCCAGCCTTGAAAACTAGGAAGTATTCTTCATACAAAAACTGTAAAGGTACATGCCTATGCCCAAAACTTAAACTGAAATCCAGAATTATCACCATACCCTTACCAGGAGAACACTTGAATAACATGAAAATTGAGTGCTTTCACTGTGTACCTCCTTCCTGCTCTAGAGAACATCTACAGAGAAGCATAAGAGCTATAGGTCTGCCATAGCCTTGTACCTACATGTCTGCTATAGTAGAATCCTCCCAGGCGGGACATATACAGAACCTCCAGATTTCAGCCTGGCCCAAAATTTGTAGCAGGAGCCACAGAGGCCAGAGTTCCTTGGTCAAACCATAAATTTAGGCAAAGATTTCCCTTCCTGTGTTTGCACCAGCACTCACATATTCCTTTCCCATGCAATGTTAGGCAAGAAGATGAATTTCACCTAGACAGAAGCATCTGATGAGGTTTAGCTCTTCCATGGCTTTGTGTCTGTGACTCAGCTCAACTGTCTGGCTGTTGCCAAATGTTGTATAAAGGCCTCCTCATTCTTTACATTCAGTACTTCTCAGTTTGGTTTACACCCACCAAAAATCCTTTCCATGTTTTTCTTCCTTACAAGGAAAATAAACTTGTAAAGAGGGAGAAGTGAAGGGTTACATCTGGAGAGAGTTATGGCTGTGGCTCAAAGGAACAACTGGAATGTCTGTAATGCGGAAGTTTCTTCCACAAAGCCATTTCTTTCCTCTACTTGAGAAGAACAGATACAGGCTGCTGCTGCTCACACAGCACAGCCCCAGTGCACATTCCAGTGAGGAGCACCAACAGCATCCCTGCTGAGAGCAGGGTTGATGGTTTACATTGGTGCTGCCCACTCAGCCTCATGCATACTGTCAGGAGCAACTCAGCATCAGAAACTCTGCCTGTCCTAACTACAAAAGCCACAGCCATAATAGTAGCAACCAGTTTTGTAACTGGCCAATTCTGATACTTTTTGGTATGGACTTCCAACAGGCCAAGTGCTTGTAGTCACTGCTGAAGTCACTGGCATTGGGGATGTTTGGAGAGGAGGACTCTGTGTCGGTGGTGACTCTGAGATCAGCAGCACTGAGTCCACCACAGCCTCACAGCTTCATTCACCTGTGACAGATATTATGTTGGAGGGTGACATCTTCCACCTTCAGGCTCAACTATGAATTTTGAGGAGCATGTGGAATGAAGAGAGAGGAAACGAAAATACTTTTCTTTGGTGTAAATTAGTGATGGGGAAATACCCATGCAGACAATCCAACCGACTTCGCTTGCATGTCCAGAATTTCCCTCAGACTACAGTTCTCAAAGGTTGGGATTGACTTTTTTTTGTTCCATGCAGGTGAGTGGTATGCAGTTCAAAACCACTCCCTGTTCAAGCAAATGCAAAGGTTTGTCATTAAAATTTTTTAAACAAGAATTTAATTTCAGATTCTAAAATTCAAGTTATATCTGCATCAGATTCTTTAAAAGACGTTCAACTTAACTGCTTAAAAATAACCCCATTTCTGAAAAGAAGGGTCAATGTTTGAAATATTTAATATTTATTTAAGCAAAACTTACAAATTCATTTTAAATTAATTTCTTATCTGTAAAACTATTATGTTCTAAATTTTTACAGATTTTATAAGTTTGTTCATAAGCAAACTAATTTTGGAATAATGACATTCAGAGAAGAGAAAAAAACAAACTATGAGACAATAACATCCACAGTGATAGGGGTTGGTTTTTTTCCATTTGTGAGGCATAGAGTATTTGCAGTGAACAATTTTGTGCATACTGTTCTCGTTTTGCTTTTCTCATAAGCATGCCAGATTAAGGACAAGGTTCTGTGAGAAATACTGAATTCTACTTGTTTTTAAAAATTCATTCTATGGAAAACAAAAGCCAGCCTTCCCCATTGTGGATTTTCCTCTTTTTTTCCTGAGATATTCTAGCTTCTCTTTGCAGTCACTTTTTATCTCCTTTCTAAAATGTCTAATATAGAACAAAACTATGGCAAAGCAAAAGATTGATTAAAAAAAAATATGCTGTTCACATCAGTGTTTAGTGTATTTTTTGAAATAATTGTGAGGAGAACAGCTACCAGTGTTCCAAACAAGCAACATCTGCAGTGCATCTAACAACTGGCTTTTCAAACATTCCCATGTGTGCTTGACTTGTTCCTGCACCATCTGCAGCAATGGTTCCTGGTAGTTATGTGTGTCACCAGAATGGATGTGGAGGAGAAGTTATGTTGGAAAATGGTGAAAAACGCTTTGGAAACACTTGGATAGAGACCTCTCCTTGGAGGACATCTCCTTGCTAACTCTTGAAACAAATCCAGCGATCCCAAAAAGACGCTTATAGAAGCTCTGTGCTGACAGTCCATCATGATGAACCCAAAGATTATACTGTCCTTGGATTTTGCCATTCTTCATGCTTGAGTGCTTATTTGCCTCTTCTGAGCATCCAATTATGCAGGAATTAATTACACACTATGTTAAATTCATCTGAGAGATGTTTTGATTTGCCAGCTATTTAGCCATTGTCACTCTCAAAAATTTGTGTCTCAATTGCAGCAGTTGCTTCACCTTCTTACAATTGGCCTGTGAACAGGGAGATTTCTGTCATTGTTATATCAATATTTATTGTATCTCAATATTACAGGAATGTTTGTGGGGTTTATGAATTATTGATAAAAACCATGAGATAATATGGGAGCAGAACTGCATAGCTTTAGAAACACCTGCTCAGTGATGAGACTCCATTGCCAATGTTCTCCTCTTTCCAAGTAAAAATTTGTCACTTCTTGTCTGTTTAGTTGGTAATCCACTCAATGTGAGCCACATTGATTCTGATTCACACTGAAATTATTTTGCAGTCAAAGAACCCCACAAAATTGAATGTTTTCAAGAACTTAGCCTTCTATCAGTGCTGCAGCTTTCATCAAATACATTTATAATCTCATTTTTAATATAAAGGTAGACAAGAACATTAGCCATAAAGAACACAGGGTTACTCACAAAACTACAGGACTTACTTCAGATTGAAGGGTTTCTAATGTTAATGGTAATGCTCATTTATAAAACTCAGGAGCACTGAAGACCCTCCCATTGCCGTCACAATGTGAGAGCTGCTAACAAAACCTCCCTTCTTTCCATACCAAGAGTGATGGGAGGGTGATTGTGTCTGTGGATATCTTGCCTCTGGCATGGGAGAACAGCAGGTGTGAGCTCTTCTCAAAGTCTTCCACAGCTTTCTTAGCTGAAAAGGGAAACTGGAAGCTGGAAGTTGATAAGCATTCTACCTTAGCCCATTTCTGGCTTCCTCACATTAGAAACAAAATGTAGTGGGAGATAGGATCACTCTGCTTGACATTTCTGTTGCAAATGTGTTGTTACAATTATGTGTGCAGATATACTGAAACTTCAAATGGGTGCAACTGTACTTAAAGTTTGGTGTTCACTCCTAATATGGAAAGCAGCCATGAAATTATTTACGATGACAAGAATAAAATAAATCTTGCAGGCAGCATAGTTTTAAGGGGAAAAGGAGAAGGATTTGATATATAACCATGCACCAAGGATCCTGATTTGGCAGGATTTCCATTGGTTTTTCTTTGGGAAATGTTTCTTATCAAGACGGCTATCTGGGATCTTTCTCATCTTTTCTGTTCCTTGGAGTTTTTTCTTAGAGAAAATGTTTTAAAATTCTAGGTATAATCACAATCCTTTTCTTTGCCTTTTCAGACTCAGATGTGCCCTAAGTTCTGTGCTTCCCAACACAGACTGCCAGGCAGCTGGGGGAAAAATGTTTCTTTACAAATTGAAGCTCGTTTCTTCCTTTCTTTACTCCCTTGTCCAGTCATGCAGATTAATTCTTGATTGAGAACAAAATTTAGAGCATTTATTGCTTTCCCTAAGGCTAGAGGACATCTATTTTTAAAGGAAAATCTTCATAAATAATATTTTGCTTAAATAAATGTGCTTCAGAAGCTGAATTGTTACAAGCCTTTTCCACCCAGGCAGCTGGCAAATGAACAGTCTCACGGAAAGGGCCTCATTGCTGGAACGTGAAGCCAGGACAGCAGCTGAGATGTTTTTCTCAGGTAACTGTGGTGGGATGGTTTTCTCAGGTGTGACACACAAACACAGCCACTCGCCTACGAATCCATGGCAGGGCTACTAATCCTTGTGTGCTACCAACCATCCTGACCCACAGTTCCTGTGTGCTGGTGTGCCACGGCCAGACACAGCAGAGGACACAGGTGGCTTCACAGTGCACGTGCTGCAAGAGCTGCTCCTGCCCCTCCACTGCCACCAACAAACATCTCACCCTGTAAATGACAAATGTATTGAGGGGAATGAGATTCGATAAGGAATAAGAAAGAAGGGGAAGGTAAAAACAAACACACTCCCTTCTGCTGGCATGTCATCACCGCAACATCTGCTTTATGTCTGAGTGTGCTAATGATCTCTCTGAAACCCCACTGCAAGACAATTAGGGTTGATAAATCACACGGGTTTTTTAGGTTTTAAGATCCCAGATGCTATGGTGGAAAAAAGGAGGCAAAAAGAAAAGAATGGACACTTTATCTCACCTAAAATCTGCTGAGTGCTGACACAAAAAACCATAAATTTAAAAAGATAGTAGAATGCCATAAAACGCAAAAAGGGCCCTTTTTTTCCATTTTTGTCTGGATTTCAACTCATACACAAGACATTCTTTATGATTCTCTATTTTTTTGTCTAGGAAAAAAATTAAAAAGGAGCCTGGTCTTCCTAGTCTTTAGGAGTTGTGTGTATACACATGTTCTTGACTGGTGAACTTTTATGCACACATGAGCTTTTTCATCCAATAAAAAGTCATTTAAAAAAAATCAAACCATAAATTATAGGATGATTTCATTGCAAAGGTTAGGGGAAAGTCAGAATTGTTTGCTAATGTTTATTCTTTCCCTCTCTAGGACAGAGTCGATTACAAGGCAGTGTGTATCAGGGCCTTTTCCAGTTGTGTTTGTACACAGTGTCTCCCACACCCTCACACAGTGGTAGAAGGCAGATTACATACTGTTTATAAATCTAAAGATGGACAAATTATCTGCAACAGATAGTCTGATCAGCCTGAGCCTCCACCTTGCTCACAAATTTCCTGGTAGGGGATCCTGGTGTTTCAGATTAGTTTGCTACTGAAATTTTTCCAAGCAAGGGACAGACTGGAGGAGCTGGGTGTCACTTGCACCACTGGGGAGCTGTGGCAGCTCCACGATTTTCAGAGACCCTGGGGGAACTGACTGAGAAGTTTACAAACACTGAGCAGCAAGCTGATGCACCACAAAGAAACCACTAATATTAATGAAAGGTCAGTTTTCTCAAGACTAGTAAACATTGCCTGGAGTTCTTGTCTGGAGTTTTTTACTACAGAACCTCCTCTACCTCCAATGAATTCTGAAAAAACAGCTTCCAGATCATTAAGGTCTGTTGCTTAAACCAAAACGGAGGGCAGGATCCTTCAGGAAACTGGCACTGCGGATGTGCTGTCCTTCAGTGGTCAACCACTTACTGTATCTTCTTCATTAAAAGACATGCATATACTTATTTAGGTGATGGTGATGGTGATGGTGATGGTGATGGTGATGATGATGATAGTAGAGCTAGAGAAAATTGCAGTGGATGGTTTCAGTAATCACAGGTGCCAGGCATTAAAAAAACTCTGCAATGCTGCTGTCAACTGACGTCCTCCATTTGCTTTCCCTGTGCAGGACATTGGCCTTACATCACAAAGAGCATGACTGTCAGAGTACATAGTCCTAGAAGTGCATGGTTTGCTTTGCATCCTTTTATATCTGAGTGAATTTCAGACAGTCTGGGAGCTGCCCCTTCCATTGGGCTATGGGGCCTATTGAAAGCCGCTAACTCAACCTATTGATTTGTAACTGTGGATCTCCCATCTAAACAGAGGGAGACCATGTCCCTTGAGATGAAATCACCCTGTGCTCTTGCTGATGCTAATGCAAATGTGAGAGGACATGCATTTGCTTTACTATTGATAAATCCACTCAGGCAAAACTGGACATGAATTTTAATAAGACTATTTCCTATTGTACTGAAACACCTTGCTCTTTGCATGAAAATAAAAGACAGAAATAGTTGCCTAAGGGTCCTTCTGGCCATATACCCTCCCTGAAGGGGGATTCCAAAATGCTTCTTGTGCAGGGGCTGGGGGTTAAGCATAAGTGAGAGGGTTGCCCAACAAAGGAAAATAGGAGGTGAAGTGCAGCTCTGGACAAGATGTTTTCCAGCAGTCGTGCCTGTTGTGCCATAATGTAGCTGTCTTTTCTAACAGTCAGGGCATGACTGCAAATTAAGAGGAATACAGGCAAGAAGGAAAAAAAAGAAGTGTTTAGGAAGGAAGCGACTGGTGGATGAACTACTAGAAAGTACCTTACTATCATCTCCACAATAGTAGTCACTCTTGTTAGCTGAGAAGGAGAACTCAGAAAGCAACTACCTTGCATGTCCCTGAAATTAATGACTTAGATGGCTCCCAGACATGTATTATAACCTGTAATTCTGTGATTGGTGACAGGAGGTTTAACTCCAATGCAGTGCTTTTTCCAACCTGCGTGTTCTCAGAAAGAAAAAGCTGCTGATGGGGAGCACCTGACCAGGCTGCCTAGAGCCAGCATTACTAGCTCTCAGCTGGATTCCAACATACATCTGTACAGCACCAGACAGCACTCAGTTATTTCTTTTTCAAGAATCAAATCCAAGACATCGGTATGCAGTACAAAAATCCCATCCAACTCATCTAAATGCAGACAATAGGGGGGCTCCACTGGTTTACCATCTTAGTACCCTTTGACTTCAACAGTGAATAGTATTCCTCTGATTGTCTGGCTATTCCCTTAGCAATTCTCTTCAACATTTCCACAGGTTTGGAAGCAAAGACTGGTATTTTCTCATTCTTTTTCCCCACAATGCTGGGACTTCCAGAACAGCCCTGTTCAAATCTACCTGGATTACTGCAAAACATTTGATAATGTCCCATACAACATCCTTGTCTCTGAAATGGAGAGACGTGGAATTGATGGGTGGACCACTCCATTAATAAGGAATTGGCTGGATGGTCACACTCAGAGAGTTGCACTCAAATAGTTGCTTAATATCTGGATGGAGACCAGCAATGAGTGATCTCCCTCAGGGGGCCATATGGCACCAATATTACTTATCATTTTCATTAGGGATATTGATATATTTCATTGGGGGATATGAACGGTGATATTGAGTGCACCCACAGCGATTTGTGGATGACACCAAGCTGATTGGTGATGCAGTTGATAATGTGACTGGAAGGGATGACATCCGGGCAGACCTTGACATGCTTTAGATTTGGGCCTGTGTGAGCCTAATGAAGATCAACAAGGTCAGATCGGGGCAATCTTAAACATGGACACAGGCTGGGCAATGACTGCACTGACAGCAGCCCTGCACAGGAGATCTTAGGGGTATCTGTGGATGAAAAACTGAATAGGAGCTGGCAGTATACTCAGGCAGACGAGAAAGCCAATCATGCCCTGAGCTGCATCAACAGAAGCATGCCCAGCAGGTTGAAAAAGCTGATTCTTTGCCTCTACTCTGCTCTGGGTCCCCCAGCATAGGAAAGTCATGGATTTGCTGGAACGGGTCCAGAGAAGTGCCACAAATATGATCAGGGTACTGGAGCACTTCTGTTATGAATACTGACTGAGAGAGTTGGAGGTTTTAGCCAAGCTCCAGGGAAACCTTAAAGTGGCCTTCCAGTACTTAAAGGGGGCCCTAAGGAAAGATGGGACTGACTCTGAATCAAGAAGTGCAGTGATAGGTCGAGGCAGTAATGGTTTTAAACTGAAAGAGGGTAGATTTTGTTAATATATTAGAAGAAAATTCTTTACTGTGAGGGTGGTGGGACACTCAAAGTGGTTGCCCAGAGAAGCTGTGGATGCCCCATCCCTGGAGGTGTTCGAGGCTATGTTGGATAGGGCTTTAAGCAAGAAAGGTGTCCCTGTCCATGGCAGGGCAGTTAGAACTAAACGATCATTAAGATTCCTTCCAATCAAACTGTTCTAGGATTTCATAAAGTGGTGGGCTGAGGCATCTCTCCGTGTAAGGCTGTAGCAACCTACTGGAGTGAGACCAACAAATACAAACTGGATGCAAGCCCCTCGACAGACAGGGTAGCTTTTGTGCAAAGTGACTGCAGATCAGCCCAAACAATCATCCTGGTTATTCTCAGCAGAGTACAAAGCAGCTCGAAAAAACACCAAAATCATTCTCAACTCAGATACCACTATATTTAGACAGTAAGAGGATAAAAGCTGCACCTCTGCTCATTGCCAGTATTTTAAAGAGTTGATTTGCTTAAACTCTGAGCCGCATTTTGGTATCTTCATTATTCTGAAGAGATTGCAGAGAAGGAGACTATTTCTTTCTAGCAGGACAAGTCTGCTGAAGTTTGCCATTAACATGACATCCTAAATATCTGTTACCAAGACCCTGCTCTCTTCATAAAGACGAAGCATGCAATAGAGAAGACCTGCAAGGTCACCTAGTCCATCTCCGTGACAATGTTTGTTGTTTTGTTCTTCCCTGGTTTCCCATGTCTTAATTTAAACTTGTCCTTACTTCCTTCCTCCCTATCAGCCATATGAATCTCCTTTAAAATAACTGCCTTCCTCCTCAGTATCAGACCAGATAATAGAGTAGATATTTCATGTCTTTCTTCTGTAGAACCTGAAATTAATCTGTTTCCATTAATCACTGTATTGTTAATCACATCACTCTTTCTTGCTTTTTCTGTGCACTTTGCTTCTATCAGCTGTGGCCAATAGTCCCCTCTTCTTTACCCGCTCACCTGTGAAATTTTTCTTGCATTTAGTTACACAACTTTTTTTAATAATCTCTTTAATTATTAGTGAATATTTGGATCTGCGTCTGATTTCATTTGCAAGAAAATCAGCAGTGGTGGACCTTTGGGCTGAGATAATGTGTTTTCACTTGTTCTTAGTCAGAATCCTTCTCTTTCTTACCTACAGGTTCCCTAGCTTGCTGCCTTTATAATTCCTTTGAGGACAATAACATTTTCTCTTGCGCTTTCTTTCCCAGTTCCCACTGTCTACTAAATCTACTTGTAATGCTTCCATCCTTATTTTTTTCACTCCTGGTTGTTGGCTTCTAAGCAAGGCTCTCCTGGCATCTTCTAGAGGAGGTGACCTCAGGAGAACAAATGCCAGTTACCACTAAAAACAAATGACCAGTCACAATTAACTGCTCAGGTACTAACAAGCCTTTTCTTTTACCTTATATGCTTAATTGTGCTTATTTAAAATGTTACTGAAAAATATAGCAGTTTTCCAACAGATTTCATTATACTGTAGCACAAATATATATATGTGTATAAATCTATGAAATGTCACATCCTTGCTGGTACTAAGGGTTTTCAAGTTGCTTTCACTCTGTCACTCACTGCCTTTTACTAAAATGCTTTAGTGACTTTTGGATTACTGTGAAGCTGGCCATCATTGCAGAGCTATGTTCCAATTAACTTCTTCTGCCCCAGCTTGACTGAAAAAACAATCCATGACATTTTTGAGGGAGGAATACATCCTTCAGAGAACAGGCTTCCATCATTTTCTCTGTCAAAGAGCTTCCAGATCAAAAGCTGAAAAAAAGTCTGTTGACTTTATCAAGACAAAATGCTATGACTTCACTCAAATTAAATGTTCTGATAAGGGCACTTCTGTATCCCCAAAACTCAGCTTTGGGGAATATTTAGTATATGGGGGAGTATGAATTTTAACTTTTCATTCCAACTGAGATGAAAGCAAATACAGATGTAGGTATTTTTTTTTCCCCAGAATAGAACTTCAGCATTTCACCCAGCTCACAGCAGATTCTCATTTACAGTGTGTGGATTTCCTGTCTACTCTACAACCTTCTCCAGAGTTTGAGGCTAAAACTTTCTGTTCCCCTCCTCAGTAGATCAACTGATTAAAACATTATCTGATCCTTAGTAACCCAGGGCTATAATTTAGAAAAAAGCATCATTTCCCTCTGCCCTTTATTTTTGTTTGCCCAAGGGAACACAGAAAAAGCAAATATTATCTACAGACATTTTTTTGGTTTTCAGAGGCCACATGAAAATAGCTCCCCTCTCCTTGGAGCTGCAACCCCTTTCCCTGTAGCTCTTCGTGTTATCTCGTATATCCTTCCCCTTGTTATTTGTTGTGTATCTTCCAAAATAAACAGAACTGCAGAACCACAGGATAACTTCAGATTGCAAGGCGTAGGATCAAAAACTACATTGGCTTTAGGCTGGAGGCAGCACTGTTGCAGAGGGGGATTTGAGTTAAACCTCTCTAAAAGGCTGCTATTTTTTCCTTTCCCCTGTAAGTACTAGAGCAGTGTTCACAACAATGCCTTCATGCTTTTCAAGCAGCAGCCACTTGGTTTCATATTTTGATGAACAGAGAATGTTCCTGCAGATTTTTAGTGGGAAAATTTATCCCATAAACACACTATTGAAAGAATAGTGGAGGATGTGGGATTGTTATTGGTATAGTCAGGAGGGCAAAATCCTGTTCTGTTGGGATTCATTTATGTTTCTCAGATGGGAGCGTGGGGAACTGGAATTCCAGCTCAGATTTTTTCTGTGTTTATTAATATGCAGTTGTGCATTGCACAAGATGGCATAACCCATATGCTCACTGCCAAGCAGCCAGCAGGAAAGACATAAATGGCTTCATATCATCATAGAATTGTTACTCAGCTCCTAAATAGTCTCTTCAAATCAGTAAGTATCAGTTCCCCACACTCTACAGGAGAAGGAAACTGCACATGAACTCTAGAAAATCAGCAGGAAGACAGCATTTTAGGAGCAGAGCTTCAGCTAGTTAACTCTGAAGATTTGTTGTTTTAAAGATGAATCAGGAATATATGGAAATCAGTAACATTTGCACAAATGTGAACCAGGACTCATAGAACAATCCGTATGTTCTGTATGATAATGCATTTTCTTACCTTTGGGGAAATCTGAGAGACTTTGAGCAGATGGGTGCAGGCAGACACATGTTCATTCTGCCTGAGCTCTGAGCTGGCAGGAGAGGAGCCAGCTCCTGTGTGGAAGCTGTGTCATCGCAGTGGTGTGGCGCTGTGACAAACCTAATGCACACTGCCTCTCACATTGCTCTGTGTCACAGTCCCTTACTGGTCACTCTAAGGTCTGCTGATTCCATTCATACACGGGAAATGGATACAACTTCTTTGCAAGGTCATCACATAAATGAGCATCACACATTGCTGGGTTAATCATATGCCAAATATTAACTTAAAAAAACAGAGGACATAATATTTTTTAAGAAAAATTTTGTCTCTTCTAGGAAATTCTTTTGACTCATCTGCTCTCAACTTGCCTCTCAAAGTTTAGTCCTACTTGCTCTCCAGCCACCTGTACAGTGTTCCCACAAAAAGAGAGCAAATATAACTTGGTGTTACAATGTAAAATTTAAGCAGGAAAGAAACCTTTCCATGGCTGTAAGAAATTCAGATTTCTTTCAAGGAAGGGCTCTTTTCATACTATGACTGTTGTGAAAGAGAGAAAATATCAGAATCAAACCACCAGATCTTGATATTTGTAAATGTTTTCTCTGGTTTAGTATGTCATCCCTTGACCATGTAATTCATGGCAAGTAGATAATATTAACTACTTTTCCTTTTTCACACAAAATTAATCTCAGATACAGAAAGTTTGCAGGTCTCCCCTTCAGGTGACACTGTCTTCCACTAAGGTTGGGACAGCTTTAGGCAGAATGTGCCAGTCACTGCTTTCTTGGTACAGCTGAAAGTAAAGACTGTAGAACTGCCTAAAGATTAGAAATATCAAGGAATATGTGGTCTAATTTCTACCTGTTTATGATATTTTATGAAGTCTCAAGGGGAAAAAAATAATTCTTTAATTTAAATACTATGTTTAAAATAGAACACATCATCTTTGGCCACAAATCAGGCTGGCAGCTGTAGCCAGCTGCCCAGGACTGCTGGGTCTCTCAACTGACTCTCAGAGGTGAATATAATCTCCAGAAAGCCAGAATTCTCTAATTCTGGACCAAGTACAGTTTGACCAGGATGGCAGCACAAATGACCCCAACTTTCATTTTATACTGCGCTTGCTTTAATCAGCTCTGGAGACAGAGCTGGAAGAGGAACAGGGCCTCTGTCAGGGGCTGTAAACAGCACTTCTGAACCACTTCACTGTCTCAAGGGTGTTTCGAATAGTGCTGTGTAATCACAGTCAAGCAGAAGAATTGAGAGGAGCTGACATAATATTCAAGTATTTGTTTTCACTCTGAATAAGACACAGATAAATATGTGGATTTAAAAAAAGCAAATTAAAATATTTGGAATGGTATCCTGAGGCCGCAAACAAACCAGGGAAAGCACTTTTTCTGTTTGTTTTGAGAACAGAAATAAAAAATGCAGAAAGGTTGGAGTGAGATATAAAAATGAAGATGGAAAAAAAAGCCAGAGAAGTGAGTCTCCAATGGAAGAAGGACATGAAACAAGCTGGAACAAGTCCAGATGAAGACCATGAAGTTGAAAAGGAGACAGGCTGAGAAAGCTGGAGCTGTTCAGTCTGGAGAAGAGATTGAGCAGAGACCTCATAGCAACCTTCCAGTATATGAAGGGGCCCTACAGGGAAGCTGGAGAGGGAGTTTTCATCAGGAACTGCAGTGATAGGACAAGGAGCAATGGGTAGAAAACTGAGAGGGAAAATTTAGGTATGATATTAGGATATGCTTTTAGGTATTCTTTTCTGTGAGGGTGGTGAGATACCGGAACATGTTTCCCGGGAAGGTTGTGAGTGTCCCATCCCTCACAGTGCTCAGAACCAGGCTGGATAAGGCCTTGAGCAGCCTGGTCTGGTGAGAGGTGTCTCTGCCCATAGCAGGGAGATTGGAACTAGAAGATCTTTAAGGTCCATTTGAATGCCTTAACAGTTGACCCCTCCTTCTAATAAGGGAGTGGAATCACCATGCCTGGAACTGTTTGAGGACTGGCTGGAGCTGGCATTGGGTGCTGTGGTTTAGTTGCTTAGGGTTTCCAGTGGTAGTGCCAGATTGACATTTGGACTTGGTAATCTTAAACGTCTCTCCCAACCTTGGCAATTTTATGATTCTATGAACATTCTACAGTAAGTTAAAAATTAGTATTTAAATTGACTCAGTGACACCAAAGAATTTGATTTTATCTTTAAACCAGAACTAACAAAACAGGTGCCTGCCCTGAGGCCAAGAGCTGTCCTTGGCTCTCTGCACGGTTCCGCCTGCAGAGTTTTGCCAGGCTCGGGCTGTGCCCACCCGGGAGTGGCCGGGCAGAGGTGCCCTCTCGGGGAGACGAAGGCCTGCACCGCACCGGCGGAGATCCGCGGGCACACGGCTGCGTCCGCCGGGTGCAAGGCGACAGGAGGGAGCCGCGCCGGGCTCGGGCACCAGCCCCTGCCCCAGCCCCGGCCCCGGCCCGGGCCGGGCCCGCGGCCACTGCCCGCCCTCAGCGCTCGGGGCAGATCGGAAGAGCGTC
>JAYDZK010000113.1:21432942-21462105 GCA_034509185.1 Euphonia xanthogaster
CCTGGTGGCCATGGGGGGTGATGGCATGTCCTGGGGGTGTCCTGGTGGCCATGGGGGGTGATGGCATGTCCTGGGGGGGTCGGGGTGGTCATGGGGGACCACTGGATGCCGCGGGGAAGGGGAGCACGGTGGGCAGGGGCAGGGGGCCGGAGGGGTCCCGAAGGGTTCCCAGGGGTGTCCCGGGGATGTCTCGGGAGTGCCCTGGGGGGTCCAGGGGATGTCCCGAAGGGTTCCCGGGGATGTCCCAGGGGTGTCCCAGGGGTGTCACGGGGGTGTCCAGGGGTGTCCCGAGAGGGGTCCCGGGGGTCCCGAGAGTGGTCCCGGGGGTGTCACGGGGGTCCCGAGGGGGGTCCTGGGGATGTCCCGGGGATGCCACGGGGGGTCCCGGGGGTGTCACGGGGGGTCCAGGGGTCACCGGGGGTCTCCGCGCGCGCTTCGTCACCACGGCAACCGCGCGTGCAGGTGGCGGGGCCCCTCCCCTGGCCCCGCCCCTGGCCCCGCCCCCTCCGCCTGTCAGTCAGGCCGCGCGCAGCCCACCCTGCTGGGGGCTCTGCCCCGCCCCCCGGCGCCAGGACGGGCGGCGATTGGTGCAGGCGCGGCGAGGCCCCGCCCCCGCAGCGCAGGTTCGGGTGAGAGGCGATCGCGGCCGGAGCGGCACCGGGAGCGGCACCGGAGCGGGAGGTACCGGCGGGGCCGGGCGGGGCACAGCGGGGCCGGGCGGGGCCGGACCGGGCCGGACCAGGCCGGGTTGGGTTGGGGTGAGCCGAGCCGGGCCGGGCCGGACCGGACCGTACCGTACCGTGCTTGGCTTTTCCTTTCCCGCTTCTGCGGACCTGGCTCGTTATCGCGACGGGCTGGACAATCGCGACAGGTGCGTGTGTCTCGACAGGCGCGAGTGTCTCGACAGGCGAGGATGGAGGGGAGAGCCCCGCCATCCCCGCCCGGGGCGCTTCGCGGGGTATCGCCGCGCAGAAAAGCTATGTGCGGCCGCCGCCCACCCATGGCGACACACCTGTCGCGACAGGCGATGGTGTCGCGACAGCGCGAGGGGCTCGCCTCGGCGGGGTCTAATGCCGTAGATGGCTGCTGCTCCCCGATCGGGCCCGTCTCCCTCTCGGCGCCCTGTCGCGATCGGCAGCAGAGCAGCAGGTGCGCGGGGCACGGCGGAGCGGGGACCCCGGGACGGCGGAGCCGCGAGGGGCGAGGGGCGGCTGGGGTCCCGCCGGGCCCGGCTCATTGTTCCGCCGGGTCTCCCGGGCGGCCCCGCCCCGGCTCGGAGCATCCTTTGTGCTGGGCGGCCCCGGGCTTTGTCTGCGGAGCCGCCCCGGGCCGGCGAGACCGGGACCCCCCGCGCCTCCGGACCCCGCACGGGGGACCCCCGCCCGCCCCGCATCGCGCTCCGGGGACCCACGGCAGCGGCACCGCCCCCGAGCCTCGCCCGGGCCCGGCCCAGCCCAGCGCCCCGCACCGGGGCCCGGCCCGGCTCTCGGGAGAGACCCCGGCCCGGCCCCCCTCCGGCGGCAGCCCGGTTTCGGTGACCTCCGCTCCGGCCTCCTGCCGCAGTGCCCTGGGGGTGACGCCGGGGGGTGATGGGGACGCGGGAGGGGCAATGGGACCCGCCGTGTCCCCGCAGCCTGCGCCGGGACCCTCCGCAGCGCCCCGCGCCCGCTCGGGCGTGGCCGCGCAGTGCCCGTTCCGTGCCCGGGCCGGGCCAAGGTGCCCGCGGGGACAAGGAGCGCCCGCAGCATCCCGGCTTGGCGGCTGCAGCTCTGACGGAGCATCCTCCTCCCGCCGATCGCGGCCTCCGGGTGCTTCCCGGGGCGGTGGCTCGGTGACACCGCAGCTCCTCCTGGCCGGGGAGCGGGCGGCGGGACCCCGGCAGCGGGACAGCGACAGCGGCCTGGCCATGGCCGGCACGGAGCCGGGCAGGGCTGGGGGCCGTGCGGGGTGACCCCCCCGCCGGGGCAGCTCTCGGGCGGAGAGCGATGCCCACCCAGCCGCCGCCTCTGGCCAGCGACAAGCAGTGGTCGCGGGTCGGTGCCACCGGCGTGGCGGTCACCAGGGCCAGCCTGACAAAGGGGAGCCCCCGCCGGCGGGGTGGGCGCAGGGTGGGGTCGGGCACGGTGGGTGCCGGGGTCTCGCCGGCGCAGACAAAAGCGGGGGGCGGCGAGGGCCCCCCGGGAACTTCAAATAATGAAAAGAATAGTATGCGGTCCCTGCGCCGCAACTAGCGCGGACTAGCGAGCCCACGTCAAGTATTCGTACGTGAATATTAGCTGTAAAGCACAGTTTGTATTTGTGGTTATAGATAAACTGAGCGTTACTGACAGGTTGAAAAGTTAAATTGTCAGGGAGAAGCAGACAGCTTCAAACAAGGTCACTGGTGTGTGTTCCTGGTGGAAAATACATTTATCTGATAGGCTATGACCAGTTTTGCCTCTCTTTTGCTATGAAAAAGACGTGGTTTACTATGGGAATATAAAATTTGATGTGTTGCAGGAAATCAAATAATGAGACTCCAGGATAACTTCTTTTAAAATCTCTTGACTTTACTATGTTTTAATTTCTATGAAATAAACTTTTCCTTAATTTATAAACCACATTGCTTATCAGATGGTAACTATAATTGTTATCCAAACTCAGTATAGGGGAGCTCAAAGGGAACCATGCAGAACAAAATGGGGAAAATTAAAAGATGTGATGACATCCCACCATACATTTAAAGGCTAAATCCTCCTAGTAAATGTCAGTCTTTCCAGGAGAATCACATTTCCCCTGTGATTTACTTAGCGTCTCCTGGATGCTGCACATGCACATCAATTGGTCCATTTCTTACTGCCAATCTCTACTTTATTACTGCACAAATAAACATCCATAGCTGAAGGTACAGTAATAAATAAATTCATTGCATTTATTTAAATAAATTAAGTTGGCTTTTGGTGTTTATTCCTACCTGGAAACTAAAATGATTTTTTTTTTTCTACTACAGGGGATGTTTTCGGGCTGGCTACTACAAAGAAGGATGTCACAGTGAGTAGAATTTTTTTTCTTGTTGGTCATGGTTTTTAAATGAGTTCCTATAATGCATACTAAATATATCTGCTATACCTCAAGATAGCTTTAAAAAATAGACCCAGTTTTAGGGAGTGAATTGTTAAGCAACATAAATAATACTTTAAGTGGCAGTAGGCTTACTAATCACTTTTTGCATTCTTAATCCTCATTGTACATAACTGGTTGTTACAGTTATGGAACAGGCAAAAGGTTGAAAATAAACAAGAAAAATGCTAGTAAATACAAAAAAAACACTACATTTTGTGTAGAAACACTGACTGAAGAATTCTGGGAAACTACTGAGGAAAATAAAAAGTAACAATTTCAAAAACAAATAAAGAATAACCCCCTTGCTACTGACAACTGGGCACTGTCAGCTCTTCCCACATGCCCTAGAAATTATATGGAGAACCCCAATGTAAAGTGACAGGACAGAGTCATCATCAGTGGAACCATTTCAAATCCACCATGTGCTTCTGAGTATAGTCATCCAAGCACAAGCATTAGCTCATTTGGTTTTCCTGAAGGAATTGAAAATAAGTGCTCCTGTTTATGTCATCAAAAGGGGTTTTTGTCCACTTTGCACAATTTGATTATCTTACTGCTTAGGAGCTGGGGCCGAGGCTGACTCGGACGCTGCAAACAGTGGTCTCACTCCAGCATGAGTGGGAGGCTCTTGGTCACAGTAAACACTCCTCCCTCTGCACTTGGAGGCAGCTCTGAGATCACATCTGCAAATCATTCAGATAAGTGACTTTGGTTCCACATAAAATAATGTCTTACAACTGTCCGGTTCTGGAATTTGTATGTGGTTAGAGTGATAAATGTTATATGATCTTATATATATACACACACATCAGACAAAGGATAATCACAGGGTCAATGAAAAATGATAGTGAGGAATAGATATTGGATGATAGCAAACAGAACTTTTGTTGAGCAGCTCATTTGTAGCTGTCTGCAGAAAGGAAAGGGAGGGTGAGAGTCTCCCATGTGTTAGAGTTAACAGCAGAATCAGCTGTAAAAACTCTAGATGCACTAAAATCAAACAGAGCCTGAAGTCCAGATAATGTAAGTTTTTAGGAAAGGCACATCTGCAATACTTTCACTGACATTTCCTAGAAGATCACAAGAGTCAAGAGGAGATTCCTGGAGATTAAGAAGGAGTAGATTTGAATCTCACATTTTAAAGAGGGCAAAGGACAGGAAACTATAAACTAGCAAATGGAACATTGTTTGTATATAAACCTGGACACTGCTTAAGTGATTTGGCTAAAGAACACCTGGAAAGGTTCACTCTGATTAAGGAAAGCTAGAATGGTTTATAATTAATTTAGTTGTTTGAGATCTTTAGAGCTACTACAGCCATTGAGTTCTTTATAGGTATAATGACTGCTGTGAAAGATACATTCATTTGTATCATAATAATGAGATCATGGTTAGTGTGAAGCAACAGCGCATACTATGGGGTTTTGATGTTCCAGCTGAATTTTCTGTGAAGCTGCAGGAAAATTTAAATGCTAGACAGAGTTTTCAGTGATAGGGAAGAGGTTGAAAACCTCTTCTTGGATTTTTTTTTAAATTCTCTTTTAAAATTCCATTTTTGTGAACATATGGGAGCATTATATTAAATTATTTTTCAAACAAGTATTTAATTCTTCTCCAGTATTTTTAACAGCAACAGAATGAATCCTAATATCTTGCAGACAGAGCAAAACTTATTTCAGTGGCAAAATTTGCTGATATGGCAACACATCCCCTTCCAACCAGAACTGGGAAATTTGGGACAGGGAGATAAATTCACAGTAAACATTTCTGTGCCCTATGCAGGCCTTCTGGAAAGCCAGTTGTACATTTGGTATTGCTCTCAAGAGTGCAGGGTAAAACAGCTGCACTGGGAACAGGTATTTCTTCACCTATTCTGCTTGCTGAAGTGAGGTTTTCATCCAAGCTTTACTATCCCATGTTTCAGTGGGACTCTGTTCTTACAGACTTTCCCCCATCTCTCATGAGAGTTGGTCTCCAGCTGTATCTCATTCAAGTTAACAATTAGTGCATCAGGGAGCTGTTCCATTCCACCATTCTGGCAGGGCATCAGTTTTGCTTTCTTCACCAACCCCAGCCCATTGGAAACAGTGGAGGTTGTGTCTGGATGCTGCTGGGCAAAGCAGACCTGTCAGAAGAAGCTGCTATGCTGGTGCATCACAGGTGCACATACAGTCAGCCCTAAAAGATGCTGTGTTCAAGGAGCAACAGCAAATAGGATTAGCAAATAGGATTTCTGGACATTTCCCACCTTCTAGCAATCTGATTGAACAGGGCTGGCTGCCAATAAAGAAGGAAAACAATTCATTATCATGTGTATTGGGACCTACTGTAAAATTGCTTACTGCTCAGCATTGTCATTGAATCAGCAATAGATTTTCATAAGGTTTCAATTTTCTCAAGCTAAGGGCCAAATTCATCCCAGATGTAATTTCCTCAGTGCCAATACAGCCACACTGACAGTAAATTTGGCCCCATGATTTTAGAATCTCTGTGTGCAGGGACTCCAGTCCACATCTCTGTGCCAAACCATAAAAAGGCCAGTATCTTGGAGTCACCTATCAGTTCTTCCCTAACTATTCTTCAGAAAAGACTATTTAGAATTAAACGACTCAAGGTCAAGTACCTCTCTGGACCAGGAGCTCTACAGCTGAGAGTGTTTTTTCTGGTGCAGCATAGCCAGGGACAGAAGAAGGAGGCATGTAGCTGAGAGGAGGATGTGCAGCCCCATACTATATTCCCCCAGGACTAAAGCATGGCCAAAGCACAGGCAGATTGTGTGACAATTCCCTTCAGCCACTTTAGATGTGGTTACCACAGTTGTTCTAGGGGTAGAGAGATCAAATAGATCTTCATAAGACAGGAAGATGGATTAAGAGTTAGAAAGCAGAACTGTTGTGAAGGCAGTCAAGAATATGGAGCACCAAATGTTCCCAGAACTCTCCTTATTGATTATTTACTGTGTTAAATTTTAATAGTGTATCTTTTAGGCATTGCATAAATGGAAGGAAACCTAATTTGTGTGGCCAGACTAGCAAGACATTTTTTCAAGTATGGTGATGTCTCTGACCGTGCATGCTAGTCTGAGCGTCCCCAGGCTACCCAAGGTTTCCTTCAGGTACTTGCCAATGAAAAGTGTTACTAACTCTTTATGAAGAGTTACATTTCTGGAGCCAGAAAGTCTGCACTCCATACAGGTCTTAGTACACTTGGTACCCAGAGTTCCTCCTCATGAAAGTTTGAATGGCTTCTATAAAAATACCACTGATCAAGTTTTTCTATGCATAACTCCAAATCACACTTTTCAACACGCTATTGTGCTTAGGTGTTACCAGTGATGAGAATAACTTTATAGTCAGACAATGCTCGCACTGAGCAGCAAAACCAGAAAGCATTTCCTCAATTTCACTTCTGAGGCCGTTAAATATCTCCACGCAGTCTTTAATGTCAGTGTTACACTCAAATTAATGACATTTATTCACTTCATAAGAGTTTTGTGTGTGTACCAGAACACAGAACCAAGCTCAGATTTGGATTTAATTTCATTTCAAAATATTGGTCTTTCCTTTAAAAAGGGAAATTTATTCTTTGCCAGAATTTTTACCCAAACAATACATTGTTTTTATCTGTTGCACAAAGTGTTAAGTTACACTCAGCACTCTCATTTTTGTGTTACTGCTCTGGGCCCTGCTTGAGTTTAAGTGCTTAAAGTTATGCAATTGCTTAAATATTTTCTGAGGTGGGAGCCTCAGGCCTCACAGAACTACTGAAGAGACAAATAAGGGTTATTTCTCTTTTAAAGAAAGGTGAATGAGTGATGCTGAGGGTGTTTAGTGTCATGAAATTGCTTAGACCTTATTTATTCTTGGACAGGAAATTTCTGTGGTTAATTTTGAAGCCTTGAAGTTAAGAAGGAAAAAGCAAAGACTTTTGTGAGTGGAGAAAGTACATGTTTAGTTTGCATTTAAGAGGTTTTTTTCTGTTCTTAAGTCCAACATCTGAAGCTGGAAATGTCAAGCGGTTTGCGGAGTGGTTTAGAGTCGCTCCTGTGCACTGTCATGGCTGGTGACAGAGCCATCATGCTGGGAGCTCTCTCCATCAGAGCAGGTTTTCTGTAGTTGTTTACAATGCTAAACAGCTCACCTGGTCTTAGGGGCCTCAGCAGCCTTAGGAATTGTGGAGATTTCCTATGTGCCAAGGGTACTGTGATCTGTTGCCACCTGCTCCAAATCCCATTTAGTCCTGAATTCTTTACAGACATTTTCTGGATCAGACTATCCCTGTTCCACCTTGCAGCTTACTGGTTAAGGCAGGGAAAGGGGCAGAGAGGGCCAAGGCACAGACAGTCCCCTCCAGACAGCGACACCCCTCTTGAGGTGTCTCTTCCCTTTGGAGATAGGGCATGGATGGGACTGGTCTGTCCTGTGAAGTTTGCTTCCCATGAGCTTTGGAGCAACACACTCCTGCAGAGCAGTATGCCAATGATTACTTTGTAAGGGAGAAAATATTCATCTTTTCTCATTTCCTTCCTTTTTTTTTTTTTGCAGTGGCAGAGTGGGAAAAGCCCTAGGACATGTCCATGATGCTTCTTAGGAGTTTTAATATTGGAGGATGTCTGTATTGGTGCCAGGGCTTTACTCCCCTCTTACACATTATCAGAAGACAGCATCTTAAGGGGCATTTCTGGCTGTCCCTGCATTCTGCACCAGAAGGGGTTCAGTTGTGTCACATTTCATCCATTATTTATATTTTTTACCTCTATCCACTTTTTTCCCTCCTCCTAATTCTTTATTTTATTTTTTGTGTTTTTCTCAAATGGTCCTTGTTTAAATGTTAGGAGGCTGTTTTCATAATAGTTTATTAATATTTTCAACATCTGTTTATTTTGCTGTAGAACACTCCAAATGACCTGGCAAAAGAAGTAGCAGCATTTATAAATATAGCTATTACTTTAATTATTCTGATTTTTAACTTACAGTGTATTTTTATGTGACTCAAGAGATTAAAACAAAAAACATTCCAGGCTACACTTAATGAAATAAGTATTACTTTTTTAACTTTATTATCAACAAGAAAGTCTGGTCTTGGCTCCCTTCAAGCTGACTTTTATATTTATCATCAGAGACTTTCAAAATTTCAGCCTACTTTTTTCAGGTAATGACAATATCCTGACTTTCACTAAGAATGTAGTAAGACATTGTTTTTCCCTCTTGAACTTAGGTGATTTTAATTACAGGAGGCTTTACAGAGAAGATAGCTGCTTTATGATTTGGATCCAGATTGCTGATCATAACTTCCCTGACTTCTATAAAATACTTCCCTTTCCCTAAATCCTTTTCCTGGTGTAGCTTTCACCTCTCAGCTCAGGCTGTTCTGGTGCAGCAAACACTCTCTTCGATGATGTGCAGGCAATGCATTTCCCCTCTATTCAAATTACGCTGGATCCAGCCCTATTTTTGTAATGGACTTCAATGAGTGAAGAAATAATCAAGCTTCTAAGTTTTGGAGTTTATAATGGAACAAAATTCTTTTCAGACTTTTATTCAAGTTCTTTTGTTTGTGCTGGAAAAATGTGCTATGATACAGCTGTGAGTGTCATGTACCCTGCAGCTCATTTTAGCAGTACAGATTCTCAGACCAGCCATGCGCTTTAATAGAGAAATAATGGGGAAAAGGAAATAGCATTCAATTAAAAGCAGCTCGTTCATGTTATGTCAATTTTGCAATGAATTTTGCATTGTGTATCCATAGATTTATGTTCATAAAAGCCCAGTGTTATGTTATATATGAGAACTACCTTTTCAGTTGGGTCTTATCATAAGCCATGCATCACTCAAGTGTAAAAATATTTTCAGTTCACTTGCTGCTCTCACATTTTGATGGGGTTTTTTTTGTCTATATAGGAGTAAAAAGGCTATTGCAATGATGGTGTCAAAAAACAGAAGAGAAGAAATTTGACAAACATATGAGTTAATGTTCTTATGCTGCTGTGTGCCTCTGAATCCCTGACTGCAATAGCAGTATTCTGCTGGGGCCCCAGGTTGCCACTGGCACATTCTTTCTATATCATTCTCTTTTTCATTCTTTCTCATTCTCAATTTTTCCATGCCTAGTAGAAAATAATAGACATTTTTTTGGCACCACATCTAGCTGTATCTTTTAAAGGACTTAGTACATGCAAACTCACTCCGCTACTTATTTCCTGAGCCTTTCCCATTTGGACTTAGAGCTATTTCTCAGAAAAGGCTTTCACAGTAATGAAAACCCTCTTTTTGCACTTTCCATTCAGGTTTTCTCCTACAGACTTGATTTCCTAAGAGACCAATAATTAGCATTCTTAAAAAAAGATTCTTGTGAATGGGAAAGTGATAAGAATGCTATTAAAATCTCATAAGGTGAGAAAAATGTGGCCCCCACTGTGCTATTACATAACACCTGTAGGAGAAAAGGTGGAAATGTTGGTAGTTTCCCACATGATGTCACAGAATTACAGGTGTGAAAGTAGAAGAGTATTGGATTTTTTGTTAAATGTTGTCGATTACCTATTTTTTTGCTCTGTTTGGGCTTATTTGTCTAAGATTTTTGTTCCCTAGACCTTTTGCAGTGATTTGTGAGAGACATTTCAGAAAGGAAAAATGAGTTGATGGCAGTTAGACTTTTTCTTTTGGGACTATTCTATGAAAAGCCACAATGCTCAGAATGAGCTCAATGATGGCTGTTCTGATATACCTGACACAATTTTCTGCTTGGTGAGTGAGACCTGATCACATCTGCGACTTCCTTAACAGCAGGTCACAAACAATGTAAGTTATTGAACTGAAACTAGAGCTGGTGCCTTTCTGCAAACTGCCAGGGAAACTATAGGTGCTGGTTAGCCAGCTGGGAACATTATCAGGGACAGAATGCCACTCTAGCTCCAACCCCATGAATTATTTTATGGTGGCAGGAGGTCTGTGGGAGTGTTTATGTTTGCTGTCTGATGTCCTTGTGTTTCATTTCTTATAAAGTGTGATGGACAGTGTGTTTTTATCTAGCAGCGCTTGCAGGACAGCTTCCCTTTAGATAAGGAATTAGTAAGCCAGAGAGCAGTGGCCATTCCTTGAGCTGCAGGAAGTAGGGCTTGGGGTGAAAGACTCCACCATATATTTTCAAGGACTAGAATTAGTTGATAGAAGAGAAAATGAATAATTTGGAGGAAAGAGCAGGGTTCTATAGTCTATAGGTAACATATGAACACTCAGATTTGCAAACTTTCCTGCGCCCAGACTGGTAAGTCTTTTACCAGTGTGAGATGTGGATGTGTGTCCTACCAGCCCTCTTCTTCCTTTCACACAGAATGTATTTTACAGGGAGGAAAATTGAAGTCTATATCAGAGCACCCAGCCAATTCCACAGTCAGGATCCATATCCTACACACATCCATCTCTCTTGGTCTATCTTTGGATCCTACTGTAGGTACCAAACCCAAGGTCCCCTCATACAGCCCCATAGGCTTCTTATATCAAAGAACCTTTCACAAACTTGGCAATGCTTTAGCCCAGGTCGGAGCAAGGTCTGTCTGAGAAGCCTTGTGCTCCCAGTAGCCCATGGTCTTTTTGCCCAGCTTCCCACAAGTCATAATACTGTCATGCAGGGCTATGGTTCTTTTTACAGACCTGTCCAAATCAGCTGTAAAGTTGTCTACAAAATATTAAAATATTTTAAATAATAGAAAGAATCACTGATTTTTGAAGAAAAAACTGAAATCTGCAACATGAATATGTCCAACTAAATGTGCAATCTCTGCAGTTGTGCATTGTAGGGAAAAAATAGAATAGAAAGTTCTGAAATTTTTTTGCAAGAGAAATATCTAATAAAGACCTCATGGAAACAACACATTTCTTTGGACATGTAATAATTATGTGACCAAAATATATTAGATAAGCAATAACGACTCAGGAAAAATTTTTACTACATAAGAAATTACAGTTTCTCTTTTATAGTGACTCTATATGCTGAAAAGACATAACTTATTCTGTAAGACACGAATCAAGAAATGACAGGCTTTACAATAGGTTTTTAATTAATGTTTTTATTTAAATACAGAATAACATTACATTGAATTTTTTAGGTTTACAGGATGCTATTATGACTGGCAGATATGAAATTTAACACGGACAAACCACATCCTGCAGAGATGGTATTTCATTTTATGGCATTCACCTGATAGCTTGCCATCCTCAGTGTGGAGTTCTTTCAGCAGTATTAAAAAGCCAGCTCCTGAAACTGAGTGGCCAAAACCCCACATGTAAAATCACACCCCTGATCTCTCACAGCTCATTTCCCACTCTCTTACTGTAAACCCTCAGGGTTTCAAAATGAAACAACTTTCAATCGTTAAAAGTGAAATTCACTTCACCTGCATGAAATCATAATAATCAAATTTTTATGGGTGGAGAATGGCAGGGAAGAGGGAGGAAAAATTTACACTGCAGAAGTGTGGGGTCAAGTCAGGAGGTCCTACACAGTCCTCCCTTCCTCTCTTGCAGCTGCTGCTTTTTCTAGCATATTGTCAATATCAGCAGCTGCAATTCCTCACATGCACGGAAAGCTACAGACTGCCTAAACCAGAAGCTCTTTCTCCAGCCCATGGTGGCCTCTGCCTCTTTCCTGTCCCCTTGGGTTCCCATCTATTCATCCTTATCTCGAGACTTGCTTAATGTTAGCTGCCTGATTTGTTGAATCATTTAGGTCCTAATACAGAGTTCCTGAAGGCAGGAAGAGCTTTTCTAATGAACTAGAGATTTCAACTCAACGTGTGTCCCTGAAAACAAGCAGAAGGAGATGAAGTGGCAAGGTCACTGTAACTGGAAAATCTGGAACTGGCGTTGACAAAATTGTTGGGATTCACCAGCAGTGGTACGGGCTAACCCAGATTGTCTAAAAGACTTCAATAAAGTGCATTAATGCAGATCTCCTGCAGCAGTAGCATGAAAACTGGACATTTAGAGGATGTATGCCAGAGCTGCTATCAGAAATTAACTCAAATAAGTAGAGGTTGGTCTATTGGTATAAGCATGTAATGTCCTTATAGAAAGTGTCATTAGATGAAATTGACTGTTTCCCTCACCACAAGGGTCAAGTATTGCAAATCCTGTAACTGAAATACAGAGATACTTTTTATCCATCTGCAAATACATGACTTTTAAATAAGGTACAAACTCTGAGAGCTGTCAGAACTGTAAATGCTATTTTTGCTACAGAACAGAACTTGCAGGAAAACCAAACAAAAAGCTCAATTATATGTGCATGAATCTGATTTTAGAACATTCCCTAGATGAGACAGTGTTAAATAAGATTTGCAAAGGCTGCAAATGATCCAGAAACTGCATAGAAATAAATTCCAACTATTAGTATGGGAAGGATTGTACTGGATTATCATTCTGATTTATTGGGGTGGTAGCTCCTGAATTGTTGTAGAAAACTGTTCTGTGAAGAATATATGAATGCAATCAGCTAGAAGTGTAAACAAGCTGTAAGTATTGTTTTATAATTGCAGATGAGCAGTGACATTAGGCAAGCACTGTAAAAAATATACCAAAATTCAGGTGAAATGAAGCAACAATTTCCATTATGTGATACTGGAAAATTTGCCTCTGGGAACAAAGTAGGTGTAGATTTGTGTATGTTGGCTGGAAAAAAAAAGTCTCTTCAAAATTTCCTGCAGTATTATTCTTGCTTCTCTGAGGTGGCCTTGCTTAAAGAAACTATAGGTGATTGTGTATACCCAGTTTGATTTTGCTACACATTTTACTTGACCTGGAAGTATCTGAACACAGCTGTAGGGCACAGGACATGATTTTAAGTGCTTTATAGAAAGAATCAGGCTTTTAAATGCATCTCTTGCCATTTACATATCACAAGTTTTGGGAGGCATGATGTCTGAATTATAAAATTTACATGAAAACAGTTCTAGAGTCGCACACTGATCACTGTTTAGCCCTTTGATGATAGAAGAACATGACAGACAGTTCTGTGAGTGCTGCCATGGCACAGTTGTTTCCCTCTACTAACATTACTTTTTAGGTGTTTTGGTCTGGACAGTGCACTTGCCAGGCCAGGAACTGGCGTTGCTGACGTTCCTTCTAGTTGTGCAAGGGGATCAAGAATGAAGGATGAGGAAGACAGTGTCATCTCTAAAGCCACAGCAATTTAATATACACACCCTGGTACTGTCTGTGGTAAAAGCTGAGAATCTGACACAGTGGTATTTCCAGATCTGTGCTTTGTTTGTGCACATTCATGCTGACTTTTAACTGATATCCTGAGAAAACTACAAATGAAACTATGGTTTTTAAGTCTCAGCCAACTGTTGGGTTTAGATTTTAGAATTCAGAATTTCCTTTTTTTTTTCCATGTCTTTTTTCCTACTGTCATTTTTAATGAACACTTAGACCATCTGACAAAATCCCTGGTGCCCAAGTTTCAGTTTCACACAGCAGCTAACTAGGACACTTAAATGACTTCCAATAATTTGGAGACATGTTGGTGTGTTTTGAGTAACTGAAGATTACATTAGAGAATTATGCAACTGATGGTGTTTATCATCAAGTTAAAGACATAAGTAAGAAAAAGTTTGTTGAATCAGAGAGGAATTAACCCAAACATTTTGCACCTAAATTATATTCTTTCACAAGCAACATAGAAATATCTGTGAAGATGAAGAGGTTTCAAATAATTTCTAAAAATACCTTCCGTGCTAAAATATCAATAAAGTCAATAGCTATTTTTATTGTATGTTATCAGTAAGATTTAAATTAAAGTTTTCATACCTGCAAGTTATGAAAAAAAGTAACTATACAAAAACAGGGTACTGCTGCCTACTCCAGAATCCTTAGCACCAATTATTCAGTCATGGACCAAAGACTACAAAACTACCAAAGCAGTTACACATTTCTTAGTTCTTCCCTGACAACAGTGTTACAGACAGAGTGCAAGGGACCTTCCTCATTGTTGTGCTGTTCTCATCACCTGTACCTTATTAGGGGGAAAAGATTCCAGCACTAGATGCCAATATATAGACATATACCTATCTGTGAAGATAACAAAGAGGTTCCAAATAATTTTGGAAGTATTTCCTGCTCTACTTTCTCTGATACCCACTGTGGTTCAGAGAGAGTCCTGTAGAAACTTCAACATCTAGCCTCCAACCTAGCTGCACCCAGTTCATGGTCAGTCCATATATTAATTCTTAGATATTTTCCCAGGTGAAATTTTGGCTGGTTGGGTTTTTAGATATAGGAGAGTGAGCTGTTTTTTCTGGCTTTTTATTACATTCCCATCTCAAAGCCACTGATGGATTCCTAATAACTTGTTTTCCGCTTTGTCTTGCTGCAAACTTAGGACATAAAGAGAAAGGTGTTACAACACTTTGGTCCCTAATACAGTGGTCTCCTTTTCAGGAATCTTCACAAGAACATACCCACTCTGGTGGCTGCTCTTACCTCCAGAGAATGGCACTATGCCAACAATCACACACTATTTTTCACTGCAGAGCCTTATTGAAGGATTTAAACCCTGGGCAGGTTGCCTGCATGGTCCTGCACCCTTTTCCTTGCCCTAGCTGGCATCCTTTACCCCAGGCAGCCTCATGTGTGCACCACATGTGGGTTGTGGTGCAGAGCATGGATGCTGGTGCATCCCTCGCTTGGCACAGCTCCAAAGGGGTGAGGTGGGCACCTTAGCAGCACCGCTCTGCATCTGCCCATGGTGGCACTCAGGGCTCCATCGTGTCCCAGCAGTTCTGGCAGCTTGGATCATGGGCTGTCCTGACTCTCAGGGCTCTCTTGAACACTCTGTATGGGGGTGTCTGAGTGCCTTAGAATAGCTCATTTGCTTTTCAGGAACAATTTTTTTTCCCCCTAATAGTGTTTTTGCATGATTAAATAAGTGTGAAATGGGCATTATTATAATCCCTGTCTATAAAAGATGTTATCTGCCTGCTGAGCCTCCCTCCCCTGTTTGCTAATGAGAGTCAAGTCCTTCAATTCATGGTGCTAAATTTACTGTAATTAATTATATCTCTGTTCCAGTGCTGTCCTCATAATGGGTAATAATTGTTTTCTCTGCACAAACAGATGTTCCTTCTGTACTGTCACAGGCATGCTTGGCCTGGGATATAAATAAGCTCACAGAGGTGACTGAAGACTGCAGATTAAGCTTTATATTGCAGCAAGGAATCAGACCACTACTTTTTATTTAATTTTTTTAGAAACTTTATTAATTTTGTATGGTTTTCACAGACTAAGAAACACAAATTGCAACAGAAGACAATTTCGCACATGACATATTGCCATATGCAGTGTACAATGCTTATATTCAATAGATACTGTAAAAGAAAGCTTTACAAAACTATTGTAAAGCTATTTACAATATTACAGATATATTTACAATATTACATACATTACACCTCTAAAATTATTAGAGGTGTTCAGGTGAAGGATAATACTGGGTGACTGTTCCCTGCTTTGTTTTGCAGGGGGATGAGTGGGAACTGAATTTCTGTACCTAGTAAAACCTGTAGGTTCAATATCTCAATATCTAGGTGTTTAGGACAATTGCAGAATCTCTACCTAAACCCTGTTTCTTAGGATACTATAACAGTATAAAAATTATACTGTTAGTATAATTATAAGTATAATCTCCTGTTACTGTTAAAGAAACATGCCAGCATGGCAAGCTCCAAAACTCATGGATGACAGACTCCTGGTACCCCTGAGAGGCAAATGAAGCTCTCCCTGGAGCCACGTAGGGCTACTGTTCTTTCTTGGCCAGAGCAAGGCATGGCTGCACCCATGATTGGAGCTGTCTAGGGTGAACAGGCTGTTACAGACCTGACTTTGACTTTGTAATACACATCCATGTGTGAAGATAGTGCATTGTACTTTTTATTGCACATGTAACTTGCTTTGTGGTGAGCAGGCCCAGTTAGGAGTAAAGATCCCCAGATATTTTTCCTACCTCAGTTCCCAGTCTGGTAGATCAGCTTATATGTCAGTCAACTTGTTTCTTTGATTGTAGATCAGAGGCCTCAAACCTGACTTCTATGCAACTGCTGGTAAAAAGTACTGCACAGAACCAGGTACTCATCTAACACGTAGTATGACATCTGACTCCATGAAATCTACTGGTGAAAAGCAGTATGCAAAACTAGGTACTTATATCATTAACACTGCTCTTCAATTTGTACAAATAAACATAACTGTTTGTATTCTATGTCTTACATTGATTCCCAATGGTGAAACGTCAGTGTTGTAAACGAAACACTGTAAATAGATTCAAAGTTGGTTTCTTTGTCCCTTAACATGAACTGTATTTGATTAAATGGAAGGATTTCTGAACTGAAACTTGTGTACCAAAGAGAAGTCTGGAAAACAGCTGTTACCATTTTATAACTGAGTTAGGAACTCTTGAAAATATGACCTTTCCCTGAAGTGTGGCAGGAGACCATACCCTCTTACTAATCTGGCTTGCAGGTGATGCTGGCTTTATTAAGCTCAAACACTGTATTTTTTAAAACTTTTGAGCGGTTAATGCCTGTATCTGTAGGTCTGTAGCTATAGCTCTTGAGATTTTGTTATTCACAGAGACTTCTTTTCCAGTTTTGAAAATGTAACTTTCCTTTTTTAAGCATGCTTGAAGCAGAATTTCAACATTGCATTTAGGGGAGAAAATATCATCTTAAAGGAGCTATAAAAGAATTACAAGTAAAAATTTGTTTAGCCTCTCAGGGGATGTTTCAGCAGGCTTGTATATTTGCTAAATATTTTTCTACATAAAAGACTCTACTGTTGCATCTTTTCTCTCCTGGTGTTTTGGAGAGACTGGACATGACGCTGCTGCATTATGGAAACTGAACACTTAGGATACGTTATTGTCCAACATTTGATCAAATTTTCAACCTGTCCATATGGACATAACCCAAGGTTTTCAGATATACAACAGAAAATTTTCCTGTTGGCCATCAGTCCTTAGCAAGCACTAAATAACAAAACTCCTTCTCTGGGAAGCATGTAATCTGTGGAGGGCTTCATTTGGGAGATGCTTGGATTAAAAATGTGCTCAAGTGATGTAGACACCAAGGAACCAGGTGAGCATGAAGTCTGTGAGTTTCCAGATGTGATTAGTGTGTCATTCAAGCTGTACTTCAGAGCCCTGACGCCCCTCTAGCTGGCTTGTGGGTGAAAGCTAGACAACGTGGAGGAAAAAAACAGTGAAGAAACAGCACTGAAAAGTAGCATATTAATGAAAAGTAACGTAATATTCTATATTTCCTTTTTTAAGAAATATGGAGGTTGGCTATTTTTTCTTGGTATGTTTACTGATTAATTAGAAGAATGATGTGCAAGTGGGACACACTCTGAAGAATACACTACTAAATTTTTGTTCCTACCTTCCAGTCAGAACCTTTTCTCTTCCTGCTACTGTTTTATTTTTCTGCAGTTTTGGGGTTTTTTTTTGGAAATTCATTTCAAAAAGTTGTTTAGGCTCCATGACAATTGGAGAAGTAGTGAAATGATGAATTCCTAATCAAGAGGTTACCAAGAGGAGGGCACAAATTGAAATCAAACTTCTTAGCCATCTCTGCAGAGCATGATTTAACCTTACTTGGCATTTAACAAGAGCTTCATTTACATAAAGAAATGTTAAAGTGACAGAGCTCCTATTAAAAATCCCTGAGGCTTCCTGCAAGTTTTGCAGCAAAACCAAAGAATATTAATTTCAACCTTCCAAATATTTTGGATTCCCTAGGAAAAAATGAAAACTTATTTAGAAGATAATGCCTCACCTTGTTGAAGAGTTTCTGCAAGCTTTATGGTTCTTTTGAAAATACAAGTTTCCATTGAAAGTGTTTAAAGTAAATGCAAAATTTATCCAGTTCTCTTCAAATCCATATAGGAAAAAATGCTGGTGTACTCATTAAAACAACTGTACTTTTTTAATAGTTTCATATACTGAATTAAATATCAAAGATTAAACACACAAAGGGAAATCATGCCTATGTGTATAGAGGCCCATAGAGGAAGGAGAGAGGGGAGGGCACAGAGCACTCCATGATGGAGTTCTAAAAGAAATTAGTTGGAAGTGATTTTCTAAAATAAATTAGTTTGAAGTGATTTTCTGTGAAAAGCTAATGTTCGGAAAAAAATTAAGATGTTTTGCATTTTTTCCCAAACATCTTCAGCAGGACATAAAAAAAGGAGCTGTTAATTTCAGATCATGTGGTTCTTGGGGAATCCTGTGCAGGGCCAGGAGTTGGATTTGATGATCCTGATGGGTCCCTTTTAACTCAGTATCTTCTATGATTCCGTGATTCTGCAAATGTCAAAGGACCAAAATAAATATTCTCGGTCTTGGTGAGAAATAGTTCTTGGTAAAATCCCTGAGGGCAGTTGGCTCCCTTCTGTACAGCTGAGGCAGTGATAGCTGTGGGCACTGATTCAAAAGCCACTGGATGTATTATCCTGCAATACAATTACAATTTAACTTTTTTCCTCTGTCAATGAGAGGGAGAGAAAAGAAGGATCCTCTAAGCAGATGGAAATTTCCTTAATCCCATTAAGTGAAGCTCATACTTTAGTCAAAGACAATCACATCACAAGTGGGATTTTATGATATAAAGCATCTCAAAGCTTGTTTGTGGATTTTTTTTCCCAATTCCTTCCTATATAATGAAGCTGAAGCCCGGGGGAAGCAGGGCAATGACTGCCCAGCCAGCTGGATAGGAGGCATGGCAGGAAGTCCAGTAAATGCTTCTAAAGTGAGTTTAAGGTATGTTCCTGAAACACTAATCTCCCCCTTTCATTCAGAAATCCTCACAGGATAAGCTTTGCTGACTTGATGGGGGGAAAAAGAAAACTTTTTCTTCCTGTAAATACTTGAGCAGAAAGGAAATTTCACAAGGAAAAATGATTGTCAAAAACTTAATAAATCTTTAAGGAGCTTAGTAATACAAAGTATGTGGAGTTAAAGAATCTTTTAAAATCACCTTAGAGAAACTAGAGGTCCCAATCCTCAGCCTTCCAACTCTTAAAGCTACCTTTCTCCTGTCACTGAGATAAAAATGTGGGAATTATTACCTCCTTGCATCATTGCAGAGAAAAACTAGCCCATGACATTCTCATGGCTGGCCACACAGGCACAAAACAGTCCTGTAAGTGGTCCCTGAGTGCATATAAATCCTGTGAGCCCATGTTCTATCAGCACAGGCTGTACATTTCATATCTTTCCAGCCACCTCTACTCTCACTGTTGGCAAGGGGATGGTATAAACCACCATCTCATTTTTCAACAGGAATTTATTTTTTAATGGTCTGGAACATAATAACAATTGGTTTAAAAGTTAGAAATTCAATTGGAAATAGCATAAGTGGGTGAAATTAACTTTCAAATATAGTTCCAATTGCTTTTCTTCACTCCCTTTCACCCACTTTGGTCACTGAAAGCTTTGCACTGGGACCGAATTAACTAGAAATATATTTCTGATCCTGCCAAGATGTCCAGACTGGATAGGGATGAATAGTAGCTTTTTCACTTTGGGTAATGACAGAATTTGCCACTGCCTGTAAGGTGTCTCTGTCAGGAGTAGAAAGGTCAGCTGCAAAGCCTTCTTTTACACAGAAATGTCATCATCAGAGTGCTGATGAAAAAAATGAAGTGAGTTAGGTTCAAGTATTTCCTAAATGCCAAGCTTCACTCCTCTGATAGGCCCAGACTGGAAAGATTCATACATATTCATAGAAAATTATTAAAATATTCCTCTAAAACTCTTCACTAAGTGAGAGATCCCAGACCTTTTGATGATGTTAAAGGAAATTCTTCTCATGCAATTGGGGTCTGCTACAGATTATATTTTTAGAGGTGATGGACACTGCTGCAGTTGAATGTCACAGCTCTTAGAGCCACCTGAAAAAGGCTGTAATTTCTCTCTTGTTATTATCGGTTACCTAGGGACTCCAAGAAAAAGCATTCCTATTTGCTGAAGTAGATATTTTGCAGAGGGCATTCTTAGTGCTGGAGTATTCTTAGCTCTGAGAGGAGATGTTTATTCCTTCGGGGGAATCTCATGTCCTGCCCCAGCTAAATGTGTGCTCACATCTCTGAAACAGGGCTTCTCCCACAGTGGACAGGGCTAAGGACACTCAGAATGACTGTCCAGTCTTTCCTTGCAGAGACAAGAGCTGATACTGGCTTCTACAAGCAACACAGCACTTCCATACCTCTGGAAGAAGAAGAAGCAAGCTCATACCTCTGTGCTGCATCGTATCCATGGAAATGGCTCTGAGGAGTAGAGTCTGTTCTGCTTCTGACTTGCTCCAAATAACATAGCAGATGATTCTTTGTTGAAACTAAAAATACATCAGAAAAAGTTCAAGGTCTGGCTGTAGTTTTGGTTGGTGGTTTATTTTTAAATAATTTGTATACTTCAAAGGAGAGCAGGCATTAAATTCACAGATGACACCAGGCAGGGAGAAACAGCAAGAGTAATGGAGGACAGGACCAAAACTCAAAATGATCTTGGCAAATTAAAAAAAAAAATTGCTCTGATAAGAAAAAGAGGAAGTACAGTGAAGACAAAGTCCTTAGCTAATCAGGTATAAGGAACTGAGCAAATGCAGGATGGAGCATGACTTGCTGGATACAGAAGAGAGAGAAGAGAAGAGAGCATGGAGAATCCCAAGCAAAACAGAAATCAGGGACCTAGAATGTCATCTCCTGAGCTGTATAAACAAAAGCATTGTCTACAAAATATAGGAGTATTCCTTTTCTTGTTACATTGGTGAGTCCTTGGGTGAAGAATTACATCTGATTCAGGGCAGCATCTCAGAATTGGTGAATTCTGAATTTTAAAACACTGATATGCCTTTCTGGTGCTTCAGGGTGTGCATTGTTCTTCAGACCTCCCCAGCTCCTTTAGGGACACTTTGGTTTTTATTTCTGTCACAGCCAGATCCAAGTCATGGCTCTGTCTTGCCAAAGGCAGCTCTGAAGAATGGGCAGGAAAGCAGCTGCAAGTTTCTATGTTTAAACCTCAGAACCCATGTCACCTATTCAAATACAGAGAAAATATTCAAGCAAGCAATATTTCACATGTTTTTAATATGGCATGTGAGATTTGAGGCTTAAACATGGGAAATCCCAAGTAAGGGATGTTTGGCAACTCCAGTTATTTTAAAAAGATGTCAATAATCTGAAAGGGATCCAAAGGAGGGCAGTAATAATGATTAACTGTCTGCAAAGATTGACAGCCAAAGGAAGGGAAGAATGAGGAGGGAGACAGACATAAACTTCCGACATGTAAAAAGTTGCTGCTGGAAAAGGAAGTAATCTGTTTGCCATGTTCATGTTGCATAGGATAAAAACCTAAAAGCTTTATGTGTCACTGGGGGAGGTTTAGGTTATATGTTAGAAAGTGTTTCTGAACAGGCAGAGCAGTGAAGCATACGAATCACCTTCCCTGGGGAGTGACTTGGGCATGCAGTCTGGAAAACTGGGCTGAACTGCAGGGACTGAGTGTAGCCTAAGGCAGAAGAATGGCAAGAGCAACCTTGCAGAGTTCTTCCCAGTAGTGGAAGTCTTTCCAGTACTGCTCATAAGTCTATCAACAGCAGTCGAAAGAGGTAATCAGCTGAGTGGCAATTTTTTAAAGTGTCATCTTGAAAAACCCATTAGCTCTATAAGCAATAGGAAAGTTCCCACAGCATGCCTTGGAAAGCATGAAATTCACCTTTAATATTAAGTGTTGCTTTCTTGGAAACAGTCTCAGTGAGGTAATAGTCAGCACAAAACAAATTACTGCATTCAAGTCAAAGTTAAAGACCAAATTCTATTGTCTGCCTTTCTTTACATATAGACATCATCTACAGAATCAGGGAGTGCAGTACTGTGTCCTATAACATGGTAGGGAACAGAGGGACTTGGGTATTTTTTTTTATTGCAGTGTTGACAGTGATATTTTTCTTCAGATATTACCTTGTTCCTGAATCTTTTGCCATGCACCTAGGCAAGAAAAATAGAGATTTCACGTTAAATGGATAGGTGTGATAACAGACATTTACAGAGAGAGAGAGAGAGAGACTCATGACCTTCATATGCCTTAAAGGACTATTCGCTCCATCTGGTTACTGGAGCCACTTAAATTTTGGCAAATTTTCTTCAGTCTTTGGAGGGCAAGAAGTTGTATTTGTATGTAAAACCTCATGAATCCATATGAAGGCTCTAGACCCAACTTACCAAAAGTTCATGACTCTAAGATTGAGATAAGAATAATATACACTAATCAAGGAAGAACTGTCATGACTACGGTTAACTTATCATTTTAATTATACTGCATGAAACAGCTATATTAAATAACTTCACAAATGACTAAGCCTTACAGTACAAGCTGTGGTATGATTTTTCTTTAAGATATTAAATTTATCCTGAGACTTGATTTTTCTTCTGACAGGGATAATGTTTCTGCATTGACACCTTCATAGTGCAAAATTAACTATGTCTGAGCAATCAGAGTTTATGAATTTCTTTATATTTTATTGTATTCCCTTTTTAATATTTGAAGTAACATGAAAAATTATTTAAATTTTACACTCCTTGACTACTTTGTTTCCTTTTAAAACAAACATATTTTTCCATGACCTAATAAAAGAGAAACTGTTCATAAAAGATTATTTTTATGGTCTTCCATTTTTTATATTCAGTCATGTAAAGGTGATATCATTACCCTGTGGGGACTGTGTTTTTTGTTTGCAGTGGTACCCCAGAGATAGTATAAGGATGTATTTACATAACCATTGCCCTTAGAAATGTCACAGTATCAGGTTTAACTTACTGAGCAATAAATTCCTACTAGCTTTCAAATCCAAAAGGGGCAGCATGGGAATGACTCTTTATAGTACATCTTTAAACATGCTTTTCTTTCTAGGTGACAGAAAAATTACAGTGAAGTAGGGAGGGAGGAGAGAAGAAATAACCTGACTCATGTTGGGTAAATCTGAAAAGGTAATTTCTTGTTTCTGGCCTGCTAGCCTTGGGACACATTTTTCTTTCTTTCTCTGCCCAACTTGTCCTAGTGCTTTTGAGATGAAATAAAGACTCATCCACCCTCACAATGTAGTTCTAGTTATGGTGAAGACAGGACCAAAATTAAAATGGAATAGGATCCAAAACTGCTGGAAGACACTTTCAGCCAGGTGTTCTGGACTTCCCCCTCAATTCTCTTTTCTGACACCAGATTCTTCTGGCACCAGCTGGTTGAGGAAAAGGAAAAGTTTGGATCAGCTTTCTTAGCCTCTTCTCAAGTATTATTCATTAGTTCAATTTTGAACTGATGTCTGGTTTTACCTTCATAATAGGTTTTATGCACAGCCCAAATTAAATTGCTCCTTTAGCTCTGATTGTTCATGCACATAATCTGTCAGTCTGCCTAGGAAATATGACCTAGGAACTGAGAAAGTATTGCTTTTGATGGCAGAAGTGAGTTGCAAATTAAAAGTGTTAATATGGCCCTGTAACTGCCCAGTTCTGGAGCCATTACATTTAAAATTATGAACAAAAGCTTATAAATATTCAAAGTTATTCTACTGCTAAACTATGCTTTCTACATCCTAATCATCCATCACATGTAAATACTTATAATGGAAGCTGCTAATTCCCACTGCAGCAGAGGGCAAATCTGCAGCCTGGCCAGTGGGTGGCAAACGTGTTTAACTGGAAATCTGATCTGCCCCTGCTACGTGGCTCCTGGCCTACAATATATTCTAACTGTTTTCAGCATGTCACTCCCATCAGAGGTCCTGGTGTAAAGCTCCAGCACTTGTACTGCTCAGAAAGGCAGCTCTAATTCACTCATTTGAGGTCCTGCTCCAAAACTTTACTTCTTTCTCAGTAGAAGCCCCAAGATGAATACAGTCCATCCCCACGACAAGCACCCTGGCTGCAGGTGCATAATGGCATACATGTCCCTAGAAAGCAGCTCTAAAATACCCACAGCAGTGCAAACAGATCAAGACTCAGAGACAAAGGCATGCCAGAATCCTGTACCTGAACAGGTGAAGGATGTCCCCAGTGCTCAACTCTCCATCTTACCTGCCTGGGAAAAGGAGACTACAACCAGCTTCTTCTGTCCCTTCTTCATCTCCAGAGAGCTGCTGTGGTGACAAAGTCAATGTGGGAGGGAAAGTGGCAAATATCCATGTTGAAAGGATTTCTGGAGTTTGACGATTTCATAGGCATCTTCCCACTCTTTATTTCATTTCTCCTTGCTTCTATCATTCTATTCAGTATACAGAAACAGCAAAAGCTAAAGGACTCTGTTCTCACTGAATTAAAATATAGAATGAGGGAAAAGAAGTTTAAAAGTTTGCTGAAATGATAGGGGGAAAAACCAAACAAAAAAGAAAATACTTTTCTTTGTTTTCATGACACACATATTTAGTATTTCTCATTTCTTAATGTTCTAAAGTTCTGATATATTAAAATCTCAGTCATGTGTAAGACTGTTACTTGTCTGCTCTATAATAAAAGTGGTTACAGCCGGTTATTGTCGTTGGCCAGCTGCATCGGGGTACAGTGCACCACCACCATCTACTGATCAACTGCCTGTACTACCAAGAGAGAAAGGCCCCCAATTGGACCGACTTGGATTTGCAGATTCTAATTCACAAGTTAAAATTCTTGTACTGAGCCAGAGTTTGTCCCATATTGCACATGCCTGACAAGGAGAACAAAGACAGCTAAACTTAGAAGTCTAGAAGCAGCATGAAACTCAAAAATTTCAGGGAGCAACTATTCAGGGGTTTTGGGTAGTGCTGATCTGCTCCTGGAAAAACTGCAGATATAGATTATTTGAACAGCATTTTGCTCTGACTTACAAAACATATAAAACTGGTGACCTGATGGTAGGCAACACTGATTAATGTTGCACGGGAAGGATCAAATACTGCTTTTTCTTCCTACACTTTTACTCACGCTAAAGAAAATGATCACCAATATTGTGTAAATGATCTTTGACAACTCTCCCAAGGTATTCAGCTGCCTATGTCCATTTAAAGAGCTCAGTAATGTAACACATTGCATTGCATAGGGCACACATTTGGTTCTTCAGGCTAAGCTTTGAGCATATTTGTTCCAAGGAGCTAAACTGTTGCTTCTCAGTATGTCCTCTTGAATTTGAGTGTATAAAATAAAGATTATTTCATTTGTGTAGTTATGAAAGGGAGAAATTGGTATCAAATTTCTTAGCTTTAGAGGGATTATTTTGGTTCATATTCTTTATAATATAAGTTGGTCTTTTCCTAAAGTTTCAAGGTCTCTATGTACTTAGACCAGCTACTCACTTTTTTCACTTTTTTTAAGAGGCTGCACAGAATCTTTTTCGGCCCCTTTGGCAGAAGGATTTTTTTTACTGGAAAAGTTATGGGTATCAAAAAATGTGATCCCTCAGCCTTTCTTATGCTGTTGAATCCTTTTGTTCTGATACTTCTGTAAACCAAGTTGATATGAATAAGGATTAGCCTGGTAGAGTCCAAGTTGTCTAGAAATGGGAGATTATTAACAAAAATCCTGCCAGGTAGCTTGTGCAGTATCTACATTCTGCAAAGGGATATATCAAAATTACCCAGTCAGAGCACAGGATTTTACATCTTTTCATCTTGGTGTAAATGTCAGTGTGTTGTGAATGGAGGCACAGACTGGTGCTCAGAGCCATCCTTTCCACTTCAAGTCCACTGCCTTTTGTTAAAGTGTTCCATATGGCTACCTCTTCAATCCACTTATCTTCTTTTGTCTGTGTTGGTGGAGTTATGCTGACTTACAGCAGTAGATAATAAGTCACTATGTTCTGTACTAGTGTTACCTCTGTGTTTCACTTTGCCCTGTCTCTGCTCTAATTTAGATGCTCTAACATCAGTGTTTGAGGACAGCCTCCTTTGAGTTATTGTTGAGAATAATGCCATGCACACCTCTACACAATAAATAGTGTGATAATAACAACTTACTCCCATTGAACAAGAAATCAGACACTAGGTAATGATCTAGTGGGCTGTCTTGTCTTTGACTGCCATCAAGGGAATTTACAGATGTTCAGCTGGCCACAGGAGGGCTCTCATATTGTTCCCTAGATTCAGTAAGGAAGACAGTGCGAACAAAGACCACATAATTCAGATCAGACAAAGTCTCTCTTTTCCCAGATTACTCAGAGTTTATGAAAAATGAAGATTTTTATAGTTCTTAAACAAAGCCTTTCCATCAGAGTTAAGACCAGCTGGGACCATTAGATTATATTACAGAATATGAAACCATTGTTCCCAACATTTTTGTAGCTGGAACTCCCTGCAGCCTTCTCCACTTTCCCAGTCCCTAGACTTCATCTTTGTCTGGTCCTTTCCACTTCTGTTTTACTCCTTGTACATTCTCTCAGTTTAATGTCTCTTAATGGCAATAGCAGGGAGGCCATGCTAATTATCCCAGCAGGGTTTGCTAGCCTGGACTCTAGTCACAGCAATGCTTAGCTTTTAATGTCATTATTCTGAAGCACACCTTAGTTACTGGAAAGGAAGAACATGAGCTGTAAGACTGTACCAATGTGCTCCTGTTTTGTCAAGATGTTTTTGCTAAATGTGTGGTATTTTTGTGCCTTTATACAGTATAGTAATTTTAAAAGAGTTATACTAACTCCTGAGATTTTAAACTAAACAAAGAATAAAAGTCTTTAACTTTCTTTTATGTTTATATATATAGATATATTTGCCTACTATGCACAGATACAGCTGTATGCCTACATATATGTATTTATGTCTTGATATATATCTACATTTAATTTTACAATATGTACAGTAAGATTGAAAAAGGACAATTTTTCATGGCAGCATTGCAAACACATAAACAAATGCTTTTCATGGAAAGGAAATCCAACAATAGTATGCTTAAATTTTACAGCTTCTGTCTTGGTCCCACTGGATTTCCATTTTCAATAGTTTGTGTGTATCCACATGCATATGCATGCATGCATGGTTAAGCCTAACATTTGAAGAGTTTCAGTTTCCTACAGTGAACATTTCATTAGTGTTCATTAGCCTGAGTCCTTAATTTTAACAGGAATTGTGTATCTAAACATTCCTGTGAACACTGTTACTGATGGAGGTACTTTCAACGTAAAGCAAGCACATCTCAAAAGCAGGCTGGCATGTTCTAGGCCAATCTGAAGCAGAGGCAGAAAAATTCAGTGTACATTTGGACAGATTAACTTCTGTGACTAGTCTGAGTCACTCTCATGGTGAAATAATGTCCCTACAACCAGGCCAAATGCAGAGCTTCCTGAGCATCTCTCTCTGCAAGCATGTGATCCACTTAGGGGCTTGACTGTTTTTCTTGGGTCAAACTCATTCATTTGTGTCTTCATTTTCTCAAGCTTCATAAAATCACAGCACCATAAGATACATGTAATGAGCTCACCTCTCATTTTCTGGGTTTCCCCAGAAGAGCTATATTCATTGTACTCTGGAGAACACATTGCAATGAAAGTCTTTATTTGCATAATTCTTTCACATGAAAGCAGAAACTGCCATCACCTCAGTTTTTGTGGCACAGTACTTCTGTACTCTGATGGCCATACCACCTTTGTCAATAAGTGACCTCAATAAATTTTCCCAGTTCCTGTCTCCCATATTCCTTTTCAGTGTACAAGATCTGTAAGAGAAAGAGTAGTCTTTGTGGCCTTGAGCCTTGCATTATAGGGATAGCCTGACTTCTATCTATGGACATTATTCCACAATTCCACATTCAGCAGACCGATAAGTTTCTTCCATCCTGGGGGAAAAACTCCACCACATTTTTAGATTTCTTATTAGTCTCTACCCTGTCTACCCAACATATGGCCACAAATGCTCTTGCCTTACTTTTCTCTGTGCTGGATGCAGGACCTGATAGTAACTTACTTTTTCTCCTTTCTCCCCCTTTTCTAAATTTAATTTAATTTAATTTAATTTCTTTTTAATTTATAGAAGGCATACATTCAGCTGGAGGACTGTTTCTGGAGCATCCTGGGGTGTAGGAATGCTCAGTGAATATTCCTCAGGAAGCAGCACAGGGTTTGGTGTAAAATTAAAGTGGGTAATCCATAATCAAGCAGGCATATGGTGTGTCAGCATGATCAACAGATCAGGCAAAGCCTGTGAGCCAAGCTAAGTGGAAGGGCCTGGGAAAGCCAGAGGTTTGCTGCCTTACCTAGAAGCAGCTGATCTCAGCTTCAGTGAACAGCAGCAACTTGTTGCTTGCAGGAGTTTGCTCCAATACACAACTACCCACTTTGCCTGTCCCAGAGCCAGGCCTGTTCACATGAGTGTTCAAAGGGTTCAGAATGGCAGAGACAAAAGCATTTCACAGCACTTCAGCCCCCATCTCCTGAGGCTTGTGCCTCTTGAGGAAGCTTCAATTTTTTCCTAAGCAGTCATGAGACAAGTCCTTTACAGCCAGTTCTGTTTCTGATGAATTACGATGCCTGGTCTTACTCACTCATAAGACAAATAATACAGTCCTGCCCATCATTTCAGTATTTCACATTTCACTGTGTTTTCCTTTCCACATCTCTGCCTTTTCCAGATGATGATTATTTTAGACAAAACCATCTGCAGGTGCTCTTTCTCTCATTCCTGCTCCCCTCCTTTGGAAATCTGTATCTATTTCAGATAGACAGTCCTCCATAAAGTTGGGAAGAGATGATTCTCAGATAGCAGCCGAGACAATAACCACTTTCCCATCTTTTTAATGCCATTTAATAAAAACTGCAACAAATGTTCAATTCTAATACCTATGTAATCAACAGCACAGATGTCAAGTTTAATTAGAAGTCAGGGATGGGTTCTGTCAGTATGTCTTCAGTCAGTATGATCTTTATATCAAGAATAATACAAACTTATTGTGATAAGTATCACAGTTAAAATGAGCAGGCTATTCAGGAATAGAATAGAATAGAATAGAATAGAATAGAATAGAATAGAATAGAATAGAATAGAATAGAATAGAATAGAAT
>JAYDZK010000113.1:21471827-21494557 GCA_034509185.1 Euphonia xanthogaster
CGCGGCCCCGGGACGTTTCCGGGCCTCCGCCGGGCCTTTTGTTCGGCGCGGTGGCTCCCGCCGGCCGGGCGGGGTCCGTCACCGCTGCCCCTGGGCAGCCGGGCAGAGACGCTCCCCGGCCGGGCAGGGTCATCCTCCGCCTTCGCCCGGGCGGGCGCAGAAGCCACAGCGAGCCAGTGCCCGAGCGCCCGGGGCACCTGGAGCAGCTCCTGATGCTCCTGTGCCGGGCTGCGGGTCCTGCCCTGGGCTGCGCAAGTCTGATTTTCACCTGTGCCGTGGTGTGGCAGCCCTTCGGCCGGCGAGGTGCACCTGCCCTCCAGCCCTCCCCCGTGTGGAATCTCGGCGAGGGGGGAAACGCCGCCGTGCCCTCCTCACCCTTGGCCTTGGTTTTGGTGGCAGGAGGGCAACCCCTCCGTCGGGCTCCAGCAGGGATCCTGTGGCACATCGTGCCTGCCGGGACCATGGGTATGTCAGGATGCACAAAACTTGTGTACATAGGGGTAGAAGACATATTAGAAGGAAATGCATCCTCCCCTGTGGTCAGCGTTGGCCTTGCGATATGTATTGTCAAATGGCTAAATGTGTCATCTGGCACGAGCGATCATACACCGGCTGAGCCTTCATGGCAGCGGGCTGGCAGCATCCTTCCCGCTGCACTGGGGTGGATGTGCACCCTGTGAAAGGTGTGCTTATGTCCTCTTTTCTCAGAGCTTTCCTTATCTCACACAGGTTGTAACAATCAGTATACAAGCAGTGCTTACTGCAAGAAGTAAAACATTGAAAGTAACCTTTTTGATTTCCTTCTTTCATGGTTGGATTTAGATACCCTAAGTAGAATCTGGGTGAGCATGTGTTCACACACAGAGTAGTCGAAACGCAAAGGTGTCTTGTAGGAAAACCTACCATGCCAGGCAATCTGACATCAAATGCAATACCAGTTTCTGCCTTTTTTAAAGGACAAAAAAAAAAGCTGTTCTGGAATAAGAACCACTAGCTAAAACTCAAAGGCCACTAAACTTGGGATCTATTGAATTTATTGACAAGTATGCCAGAAAACCAGAGCTGTGTGTGGCCCATGAAGCTAGCACTGCAGATAGCAAGGTAATATCAAAATCTACTATAATTTTCGTATCATATGGAAAATCTCCTTCATTGTAATCAAAGTGGTGAGGTATTGGCAGAATTAGTGCCTTTCAGCTGTCTGGCTGATTTTGTCTTCTATTGTCAGGCTCAATTCAGATGGCATGGAAAGGCTTGTCTGTAGCTGCTACATCTACATCAAGACTGTTGGCTGATTATTTGAGTAATAACACCTATGTCAGTGAGTTGAGAATGTCTTTATCAAAATAGAAATGTCTCATTTGGTCTTCCATGTAAGAACATTTGAGTTTTCATATCACTTTCCAAATCCTGAATAGAAGCCCAGTCTTTATTCTTTGGACATGTACATTGGTACAAAGGGATATGTAGAGCTGATCTCCTATCCAGGTGTATTCTACTTCCCCATAGCACCTCCTTCCTGTGAATCCTTTTTTGAAAGTTTATGTGATGCCAGCTTGTAGCTTTGAATAACTTAGTGAACATCAGGTGTGATGATTTTCTGAGGAAAAGAGTTTTGGTACTAGGTACATTCCCAGTTTGTATGCACAGAGCACAGTAAGTGCTAAATGGTTGTAAAACCTAAACTAGCTGGTTTTCCCTCTTGCCTTTTTAGTACCATGGTCACAGTTGTAGATACAAGTAAAGAGCCATTGCCAAAGTTCAGGGATGTTTGCACATGAGTGTCTTTTCCTTTGTGGCTGTGAATGGACTACTTAAAAACCAAGTGATTGAAATAAAGGTAGAGGTTAGAAAGCCAGAGCATGCCATTAGGGAATAATTGCTTCAGCTGCGGTATGTTTTGTTGGACAGGTTACATGAGACTAGGGTGGAGAGCCCTCATCATGGTGGGACAGATCAAATGAGACTTGGTTAAGATGTTTCACGTCTGTGTTAACAATCCAAATAAATAGGTCTTGGATTTGGAGCTTTTTGAAAGTGGGATTTGTAGTCAGTGTTCTGAATAGGAAAGGATGAGGAGGGATGCTTTGCATCAAGCATTTCTCTCCTTTATTGGTCTCAGACATATGTTCAGACAGTTCCAGCTTCAAATTCTCCTCAGCCAGACTGATTACGTAATTTGTGAATATGGAAGTACTGGTTATTAAGCTCTGCACTGTATTTAGAAAATTGAATGACTTTTTTATGCAGATCTCTAGTGGCTTCTGAAGGTCACAGAGGTACCCTCTAAGTCTCAGTAAGGTACTTGCTTTGATAGGGTAAAATTCTCGTAGATGAGCTTGCTTTTGTCCGTGTTGGTGCTTGGAACCCCAGCAGTGAGGCTGTCAGATGGCCTTGCAGGTACCCTTTAGATCCTTTACCTCTGTAACGTCTCACAAGGATCTAAAACCTGACAGGTATTTCAGATGAGGACTAAATTATGGTGTTGTGGGGTTTTTGTTTGGTTTTGGTTTTGGTTGAATTTTTTAATTGTTCTAACAGGTATTCCAGAACTTCAGTTTCTTTTAGTGCTGAAATGAATGTGTACAAATATTAAAACAAACAAATAAGCCCCCAAACTAACCCTTAAGCACTGGCACTGGTGATTTGTTTGGTGAATACACAAAATATATGGTGCATGTTTTTTCACATGAATAGGTCTTGTGTAAAACCTAACAACAGACCTCTGGCAAATAGGAATTTAAGAGTTATGTGAAGATGTAACATTAAACCAGGGAGAATGTAAGCATAATCAGAGTAATTTGGGAAGGGATTAAATTTCTTTATCGCCTGTAAGCTTTGCTTCTCAGTAGAAGATGAGGATCATTCATTTGTAGCTTCTAGGGAGGTCTTTTTAGAGAAATCCTAGAATATTCTCTTTTAGTGCTGAAATCTGGCATTATATTTGTCTATTGCAGTGTGTATTGGTTTTAACTCATATTTCAGTTGGTCTTCCTATTTTATTAGTTTTTCAAAATTAAGAAGTTATGAATAATAAAGTAACATTTGAGTAATAAATAGCACCAAATTCAAATACCAGCCTACCAGTACATGAATATGCTCAGGATATCTCATCTTCACAATCCCAGAATGAGATTAGGTAGATAATTATTTTCCAGTATGACGGTGAATAAAAATTCAGATGTTGCTGCTTTGTCAGAATCTGCAGTAGTTTTTCCCTCTGTGTGCATGGAGGACAGGAGGGTTGATGCTTGAGTGCTGCTGTTTGGAATTGCCTTCCTGCAAGCTGCCATTCCATTACTTCATGGAAGCTAACTTCACAGCCATTTCAGCTGGACATTCTGCAAAGTCTGCTTTTCTAGACAGCACAGTTACAGCTCTGAGAAGACACTCCAGTTCTGGGCTGAGGGTTTTTTTTTGTTTATTTTTAAACTGGTTATCCCATGCTTGCAGTTTTAACAGTGATGCTAAAGTTTAGATGATGCAGAAGTAATCTTTATAGTCTTTCTCTCTTTCCTCTTGCAGCGCCATACTGTCTCTTCTCATTCAGCTGCAAATTACTAATGACCATCAAATCTAAAGGTTTATTTCATTGAGACCCAAATGGACTCCTCAGAGTAGAAAATAAATTACTGTAAAGCAGTAAAAAAGACGTTGCTTTGTTTTAGTGGAGGAGCCAATTGCTTACTCACTACTAGACAGTGTTGTAAAATGTTAATGAAGATGAGGTGATTGATTTTATCAAAATTATTGTATAATTTTATCAGTTATCTGATCCAGGTAAGCACTGGGTTTTGGTTGGGTTTTTTTCATTTGTCTTGAACTACTAGTGCCTGCAAATGCCTAGTAACTGATTTCCCTCAGTCAGATGAACAAGTTACCTAGGTGATCTGAGGATTTAAAACTGCAGTCTTTTTCTCCTGAGCATTTGTGTTCACCCTTTTGTCTTGTAATACCTTGCACTAAGTGATTCAAGGTACCTTTAATAATGTGTGTATGCACTTATGAAGTGACAAATTCATATGCTGGCTTTCCCTGCGGGCCCACATGTGTCTTTTTTGCCCACTTGTGTCTTGAGATAGTGTTAATTGCCATGTGTTTCTCCCTCTCCTTATTTTTTGTCCTTTTTTTAACACCACACTGATGCCTTTTCCTACTTGAGACTAAAACTGGGTTCATGAAGCTTTTACAGATGGCTATGTCAACTTTTGGCTAAGTGAATGGTTTCAAGTAAAGGTTTCCGGTAACAATGAAGTGCAATTTTACAATTTTGAATTGTAATGGTTAACAGAAGCTTGGCTATATGTATTTGTGTGCTGGTGAGGAAGAAGAATTGTGCATTTAGATTTTTTAAAAAATATCAGAAATCTCCAGTGGTTTTGGTAAATGCAGGCACAGAAACGTCACTCTGCTTTCTGTTATTACGAACTTCAGATTAGTTTTTTACTCTTGTCTTCTGTGGGCAAAGCCAGGCTTGGCACAGGAAGAAAACCAAGAAGTAAATGCATATCAAGAAGAAATGCAATGCTTTGGTCATGTTATTATAGGAATGTGCTGTACCTGGCAGGTTGGAGGTTGAGCTTAAATGGCATTTCTTAACAGCCCTGCTTGAAGTCTCACCAGTGAATAGAAGCGTAGTGGGGAGTGATGCTTCTGTTCCGCATCTCAAATGCCAGTATATTGGATCAGTACAGTTGTTGGGAACCTCAAGCTTATAATTCAGGGAGTGTTCTTCTTTCAGTCAGGCAAAGGCAAACTAAGTAATCTCTCAGCAGTACATGCAACTTGAAATTGAAACAATGCACTTTATTTCTGTTGGCTTCTACATTCATTACCTTGTGCAAGCTGCATTTTTTGTAAGATCAATTTTCCTTTGCTCCAGTATATATATCTGTTCTGCCTGTAGATACAAAGAAAGCCAACTTCTGAGAGAACTGTGGTGTTGGTTTTCTGCTTCTCCCACAGGTCCCAATGGTTTTACCATACGTATGCCAGGGAGCAAAAATAAGGGAGGCAAGAAGTCTGTGTAAATGGTTATATTTACTAGAAAAAAATCAGTAATGATACTAATATAATACATGTTAATAATGTACACTAAAACATTTTGTTTTAGGAAGTGACAGATAGAACTGAGTGCTTTTTTTTCCCTTCAGAAATTCCAGAAATGTTATTCTGAAGGCTGGTTTACGTTAAGCTTTCAGTTAATGCAATATCTGGCTTGCTGTGCATGGGTAATAAGCATTATATACGTGCTTTTTACAAATACCATTTTTAGTTTTATTAGAAACTGGAAAATATAGATGTATTTTTTATACAGAGCCATAAGAATGTGAACATACTGTCATTTTTTGTTCCTTTTTCTAAATGCATTGAATCTTCCACTTTAAAATAGTAAGACAGAATCACAGTTGACATAATGGCATGTCTGAGCCCTTGAAAGGAGTATTTTTAAGTATGTTCCAACGTAGAGCGGCATTTTAATTTCTGTAAAATGCTGATGTTCTGATTCAGATATACCCATGCCACACTTGCTACCTTGAAGAGCATCAGGTCCTGAGGCAAAACGGAAGGAAAAATTCATTTATGTACAGTACAGACTCTAAACTGGACTCCCTATTACTTAGGAGTCATCACTAGCTACTTGGGGGATTGGGTATATTTAAACAGAGCTGCAGTGGGTATAAAAGTATGTTTTGAGTACAAGCAATTTATGCAGGCAGGGCGCAAAAGTCCCTGGTAATCCAGCACCGCAGCTATCTTTTAATTGTTTTTGCTCCTACTTTTTGCAGTTCTTTGAGCTGTCACTGCCTGTGCCATTCAGTGGCAGCATCCTAGGCAGTGAATTTCTGTCTTTGTTCATTATCTGCACCCCTCAGTGGCAGGTGAAGCCTCCCTGTCTCTGTGAGCGGGCACTGCACCGTGGCAAACTGCTGCTGTCGTGGGTGCTTTTCAGTTGGAGAGGCAAGAGCACACAGCAGTATAGAGGGCACCACGTAGGCCTTGCTGGAGTTGGAGTCACTTGTAGGGGCCACCCTCAGCCTCTCTGCCCTTAGGGCTTTGAGTAGACACAGTGGCAGCTGAAGTTAGCAGAGAGGAAATGGAGCATGGAGCGGAAGCCAAAGGGAAGGAAGTAGCAGCATCCTTTCGGCTTGGGGACAACAAAGAAGCTGAATCCAGTGTGGTGCATAATGCTTCCAGTTAGTTGTAGCTGCAGGACTGCTGAGAGCTGCTCTACTATGTGGTAGGTATAATACAATAATAGTGTTAGCAGTAAAGGGGAGCTCACCATGACAGTCCATGAATGCTGAGATAAATAAGAGGTAGAAGTAGATAAAGTACTCCTGCTTTGTTGAAGAAAACAGAGCCCTTCTTCCTGCACTGATGAACAAAGTGATAGTGGTATTGGGTTCTTCCTCTTGTTTCATCCCACCTTTGTGATTGTCATTATTGAAACATGGTGTCTTTCATCCTTTATAAGCAAAGGCATATACACAACAAGAAATATTTCTCAGGTGATTTTGTGCGACTTGCTGAGAAAACAGCACCAAATTAAGGTAAAAGCTGTATTTGTACTGCTGCTGCAAGGAAATTAATGTTTCAGCAGTTTCATCTGGCCCTCTTGCTCTTCACCATACTGTGAAAAGTTGTGAAAGTTTAAGATCCAAATAGCTCATATCTCAGTCTGTACATATCAAGTACTCCTCATGCGAGGGATTTGCAGTTTACATCCAGGGGCATCTCGTCTGACTTGGGTGTCTGCAGTCTTCAAGTGTCTGCATTGTAGTGAGTCACCCACGGTCCTTTTACAGACAAGAAGATCTAATCTCAGCTAATGGAGCCAAGTATCATTCCTGTCACCTGGAGTAAGCACATTTGGGTTGATGAATATCCACTGTGTGAATCTTCACTGATGAGCATGGCAGCCTACACAACACTATTTGAATTCCCATTTAGTCAGATGAATCCTCCCTCACAGTTGTCTCCCTCTGTGTTGCCCTCTGGCTTGGCCTTGAACTATTGAATATATACAGTGTAATAAACTATTTGAAGGAACACACTCTTGTATTACCTGGCTGGGTTATGTGCCTTTCAAGACTCAAACAAGAGTTATTGTCTATTTGCAATTCTAAACCATTTGTCTTTGTAGCATTATGCTTATGAACTTAAGTGTTTCACTCCCAAGAGTAAATAAACAAAAAGAAAAGTTTAGAAACACTAAGGAGGCTTGTAGAGTTGTTTGGACTTGCCTATGTGTTTTTGCCATGTTTTTAATTAGCTTTGTGTTCCCAGGGGTTGATTTATTCTGAATTAAATTGCATCGTTACTCTCATCTTTGTTTTCTCACACTGGCATTTGTGTAGCAATGTGGTAAACCAGATCAAGGAAGTTATCCAACTGAAAACTCCTGTGTGCAGCAGCTCAGTCTTCACCTGGATCATTTCCCTGACTGGATTCAATAGAAATTACACAAATGCTCTTGCTGGTGCAGTGGAAAGGGCTGGGAGGAGCTGGTAAAGAAAACAAGGACTTCATGGTAGCAGTGCCACTTGATGCAGGATTACATTTTTTTGTAGAACTAAAGCATTAGACGTAAGACACAGCACTTAGAAACATAACTGTTTTAAAAGTTACTACTTAAAGGAAACTGCTCTTATCTGGAAATATGGTACCATCCCATTGCTCAAAGTAAAAGCATAAAGAATTTTTTGAAAAAACAATTTGCTTACAGTGGGAAAAAACTTGCATTATACAGTTAGTACTAGCAGACCTGGACCTGGATGCTGGCAGATGATTTGAGGCACTTTCAGTTGCAACTGTCTCTGGTCAGAACAAGTTTTTGTCCCTGCCCAGGGTTTCAAGTTTGTACCTTGCATAGAAGTTTAAACAGACTTCCATCCACAGTTTCAGCTCAAGTGTCCTGTCACATGTACTGTGACGACTCAAGTGCTCACAAGTGTTTCTCCCAGTTGTAGAGCAACAGGTGAGTTAGTACGTGAGTCATCTTTTCTCTGGATGTTATAAATGGCTTGAGAGGAAATAATATGTTTTAGTTCATTTGAATGCTAAAGAAAGGTGGGGGCAGTACTGGCACTTACCATAGTCTTCTGGTAGAGTACGTTTTGCCAGCAACTTGTCAGCACAAGATTTGACATGATTGGTGCATGATTGGTGTCTGGTAGTGTCTGGTCACTCCTCTCTGATGTCTGCCAGCCAGAGTGATTCCCACCTTCCTTCAGCTGATTGCTTTCCTTAGCTACTGCACTTTTGCATTGATGTCTCCAAGACTAGTGTCAGCTGAGAGATAAGAACTTTTAACTCTTTATCCTACCCTTCCTCCTTCTGCCCCTGTGTTGGCCCTCTCCTATCTTGAAAGGCTTGGTTTGGTTTTGCTGATGACAGGCAAGAAAGTGTGCTAGGGAGTGTTCATGGCCTTTTCTTGTTTCTGTTTGAATCGTGCAAGCATTGCTTGGGAAATAAATGTATCCAGGAGCTCTGGAGACAGGACTGATGCTCTGCAGGGGGTGAGGTGGACAAGGGCAGGCGCACACCGCCGGGCAGCAGGGGATGGACTTGTCTGGCCTTTGTGCTGTGTTTGCAGAATGGGAGCCAGCAGCTCAAGACAGGAGCTTTCTTTACTTCTCTCTGCATTGTGGTCCCAACAAGTTTTGAAACCTGCTGAATCGTATGCTGACCTGGACCAATATTACAGCAGTTAAAAAGGCTACTTGGGATAATAACATTGACAGACACAGTGAAGCACAACAATATACTTATTCTTTTATCTTTATTGCTATTACCTAGAATATTCTTGCAGTATTCACATCTTATTTCAGCATTTGAAGTCCTGGCAAGTACCTTAAGCTTGGGCCAGTCTCTAGGTTCATGATGTATGATTTACAGGACCCAGGAATATGTATTTGAAAACAGGGCTGTATTTTCATTGTTTTGTGGTGAACCTGTGTGTGGGGACTGCTACATTTTCCCTACTGTAAAAATCTTAATTTGAAGACAGTAATTTTCTTCAAAAGTTTACTGTACTATAAGAACAAAGGAATTTTTATTTCATTCTTTAGTATACTGGTAGTTAAAACTTTTTAGAGGGAACTGTGGCATTAAACTTAGTCAATGTAAGTATTGTTAGCATGTTACATGAAAATTAAATATACAGTTGCTTCAAGCAGCCTGAAGCAGTAGGAGCTAGAACTGAAAATGGGATGAATTTCAAGTTTGCTTATTGCTGTAAGCTATAACTAGAGTGGGCTTTAGAATATCAAATCAGTGAAATTACTTTAAAATCAGTTGTTGAAGGAAGAGAATCTGCCATACTAAAGTTGTTGTTGAAAACCATTAGTTTTTCCAGACATTTGATAAGGCCATCTTCCTTAGGGTCAGATACGAATACTTATCTGGTCTATGAAGATTTGCCTCAGCAAAAACTACTTACCGTTCTTTAGCTATGTTCAGAGTCTTGGTAAAGATGTTGTTTTAATTAGTGATTTTACCTGTATGTTATCTCCCAGTGAATCTTGGTGGGGTTGTTTCATTTGTTTGAGGTTTTTTTAAAGCATGGTTTACTATTGCTGCATAAAGAGCTGAGTGAGCCCTCTCAGCAGATGTTGTCATTAGAGAGGGTGTCAGGGTAGTGTCATGTCTCAAGACTTTCTGTGCACAGAAAAATAGCCTTGAGTATTGAGGGGTGAGGGGCTAGGCAAACAGAGTAGAGGAGTTTTTGTGGTGGACTCCTAGAAAGGTAATGGTTATTCCCATGTGCAAGTTAATGCATGCTTTAAAGTGTACTTTAAAGTGGTAAAAAAAATTTTAAAAAATGCATATAAGCTCTCAAGATACAACTCGTTAATAAGACCTGTAGGTTCCTTTAGAGTGGTAGAGAATCTTTGCTTACCATAGATGATTGCACATAAACAAAGATGCTTTTTAATATCTGATGCATTTGAGGGTCAAGTCTTGCATCAGTTAGCTGCTTGGGGTAATCAAATGTAATCTTCCCTTACCCCTAGCCTGATTGCACAGAGGAAAATATTAAAGTTTAAATTCTTCTGGCCAAGCTCTCACACGTACTCTGTGTGCCTGTGGTGATGTTAGCATTTCCAAGAAGGAATATATTGAATGGGAGGAAAAGTAAATGCACAACTCTGTTTCCTTACCATGGTGCTGACATGGGGCAGAAAGTCCCATGGCCTCACTGTAACTTCATGCCATTCTGTCTGATGCTGTACAGGTTAACAGCTAGTAAGAATATTCTCAAAACAGTCCATCCTGACAGAGCCTTGGTGCATCATGGGGCTGGCTATAAAAAAATGGTATCTGACATTATTGGGTTGCAGATCATTGCTTGCTTTCTGGTGTGTCTTCGTGGAGATAGTAAAATGCAGCCTTCATTACTCCAAATACTGAAATTCAGAAGAGTTTTTAACAGCCCAAAGGCTTTGAAGACGATGGGTATGTTTGCCGAAAAGAACAGCACTTTCTCTTGCTGAGTTTAATCTTTTAAGTTATTCTTACAGCTTCTTGAGTGTATAATAAAAGTAATAAAGTTCAAATTAATAAAAGTATGTATCCTTCTTGGAAAAGAAAGGCTTATTGCGTGTTCTCTAGTCACAGATGAGGAGGGTATGTCTGTTGTGCATAAAATAAGGTCAAAAGTAAAGAGAAAGTGCAGTGACCATGACAATACACTGTCTAGGTCAGGGCTGGGAAGTAAATCAAGCCCACACAAGAGTTCATTCTTAATTCATGCCATTTTTACTTCAGTGGTTAGGGAACTTTTAATGAATTAAGTGATACTTAGTAATGAAGCTTCTGCTTGAACCCTTCTGGAATAATGTTCGGATTTATTCCTCCTCTTGCAGTTCCGTGCTTTTCTTTATCACACTTGCATGAGTGTAAAGGGTAAAGGCAGAAAGTTGCCTGGCAGTGGGCAGCACGGTGGTGTGTCAGCAGTCTGGGCTTGTTTTCAGCCTTCTGGGAAGGCAGAGCGCCCCCACCTGTTATATTGATGTTTAATTCTGAGGGGGTTTTTTATGTACACAGTAACTTGTCCCCAAAATGAATGGCAAGCTTTTTTTTTCTGAATAAATGTATGTAAAGAAACTAAGAAGATTTTAAAAAAGAGGGCAAAAATCGAAAGCGTAAAGGTGATAGAAGGCATGAAAGTTCCTCTATAGGAAATGAAGTTTGAATGGAGTCCAGCTACGATTACTAAGATCCTGCTTCCTTTTTTTCTTGCTCTTTGCTTTACCTTCCCTTTCCTTCTGAGTTGAGCTTAATTTTAAACTTTATTTCATTTTGACAGAAGATAACCTACATTTTAAAACATAGTCTTGTAAACAAATGTGTATTTCAAACATACTCACAAAACTTGACATTGCAGATAACATCAGAATCTCATTTCATGCTCTGAAGCAGCAGGAGGATAAAACACCTCAAATTCAAGGTGCTTTTAAAAAGTCAGTACTTGTCTGTAGTTACAACGCAGAAAATACCGTAGCAAGCAATTATTTTGATTCAGAGAGTGAGACAACACTGAAAAGTGTTGATTTCAGGAATTTTGCTGATAGCCACTTGCATTTTTCAATCTTCTCCATGCTTATAGTATAATATGAAGTTTAATATTTTTGCTACTTTACACCCAAACTGATGACCTGTGATTTTTGTGAAGTAACTTAGAATTCAGAAGACCTCACAGGTGGACCTCATCTGAGGGCAAAATAAAAAACTGTGTGTTTTATACCACCTTAAAAAGAATAGAGGAAAAAGAAAAGAACTTAATTGTAAGTCCATTCATCCCCTTCCTTGTCATGAATTATTCACATATTAGTGTAATTGGTTTTGTTTGGGGGGTTTTTAAGCCTTGTAAAGAGTAAAACAAATATGAGCACAATATTAGTATTGCTGCAATACCTAGTTATCTTCTACCTTTGTTTCTCTCAGTTTGTATTATTTACCAGGTTTCTGAGACAAAAATTGTGAGTCAGTAGGATTAGGTTTTTTTGAGTGACTCTTGAAAAACTATGTATTTGTTTGTTGGAATCCTGTCTTCTTACTTCTGTTAAGAAACTGGGCTGGCTGCAGTTGGTTGGAGACCTCAGCATTCATGCACACATGTGCAGATGTGCACATATGCTTGTCTTGTAAGGCCGTATGGTATGAATCAAAGCTTACCTCACAGTAGTAAAACTGTAATGCATTTTCCAGCATTTTCAGTTATGTGTTCAGGGCATGATACTCTGTACTTTGAACAACTTACAGAGATTGTCCTTTGTGAATGGTCATTATTCTGTGAAATTAATGTTTTCTCCAGGATACTTAGCTTCAATTTTGTCCTTGGATTGCTGTGGATATTTCAATACCACCAGAAGTTGTGTCATCTTTTCTGCTCACTTGCTTTGTTCAAAGCAGTTTTGGCTTGCAAATGCTTACAGATGTGTTTGTTCCTTCTTGTTCGTGGCAGGTAGATTTGCAGCAAACCCTTGCAAGCAGATAGAAAGCATGTGAACTAATTGAGTGTATGAGTATGTGTACTCACTTGTTTGGGATTTTTAAACAATCTGAGACCTCTAGTTAAACATTTCTGGCTCCTGGTTGTTTTTTTTTTTTCCTGCAGTTTTCATGGTATCTCATACTAGTATTGGGAGTTCTTAGAAATTTCCAGCTTTATCAGAAAAACTGTATTTTAGTGTTAGACCTTTATATCTTTTATGTAAAACTATAGCACTTAGAATTTTTTCTCTCATTCTAGTAGCTCAAGACAATTCTGCCTTTAGCTTGTGATAGTGCCTTTGATACTATTAAAAATTATCCTTTCTAGACACACAAATGCACTTAGCATTAAAATGGAGAACTGACCTATTGTTTATATTTTTATATGTATTAAGATCATTAGGGTGGTTAAGATACCCTAAATATTGACCAGATGCTGAATCAGATGTCTTACTCTGTAAATGACATTACTGAACATCAGTACTGGTAGATTTTTCTCTTTGGTAGTCCTAATAGTCCTTGGGTTCTAACTGTTCCTATATACTTGTTTGTAACTGATATGCTGCCATTTCTCTCTATCAGGAATATAAAACAATAAAAAATATTATACATGTTTAGATAACATGATGTGTCTTGTGCATTGATTTTTTTTTAATTTTTTTGTGGTCTGTAAGCACTCCAAGCCATCCCTTTAAAATATGTCTGGTAGCTGAATCTTCTGCCATACTTGTAATTTTTGACAGCAGGACTTCAATCGCCAGCAATTCTGGTGTAGATAATCACTTTGGGGAGTGGCCAGTAATTTCTTCACATAGTCATGATGACCTTGACTTTCAGAGGAGAGGAACATGTGTCATCCTCAGTGTGTTATCTTAGAGCAAGGAGCATGCTCAGGCCAAAGTATGAAGGAGATGAATAGTTCATCAGGGAGTTTTGCTAAGAGTTGCTTAGTTATTTCCTGATTCTTTTTTTCTGGAGGCTGTCCAGACACATCCTTGTGTTGATTCTGGAGACATTTTATGCATTCTCAGGTTCACTTGAACTTGCCTCTGACCTGTGTTTCCAACAGGAAACTGTTGCTATGCGTTGCAGAAATTCTCTTACCTGGATGTTTACTCAAGGAATCGTAGAAGCATTTAGAAAAGACCTTTAAGATCACATAGTGCAACAGTCCATCACTAAACCATGTCCCTAAATGTCACATCTACATCTACATCACATCTACATCATAAAGGACTTGGTTATGTTCCTTCTAATAACTGTAAGTCCCTGACAACTTGGCAGTGTTTCAATTTGTTGTTCCAGTTGCTTGAAACACAACTGCAGTTTAGCTTCTGAAGGACTCTAATCCATGTGTCTGGTTCCTTTCCCAGATTCTTAATCCCCATCAGAAGAGATTGAAAAGGATTTGGTTGCTCAGTACTTCCTGATGCTCATTGTGAGAGATGCTCAGTGTTTAGGTGGAATGAGGCATTTTGCTGACCTGCAGTACCACAGAGGGATGTGCAGAGATGAGGTTGTTGTGAGTGCTGTGTTTGTTGTTCCTACTTGAGGGAATCTTGGTTATCTTGACAGCCATGGCAGTATCTCATGACTACCAACTGCTGTTGTGTTGGTCAGTCCTTAGTGTTCTTGACATGTTGCATCCAGACTTAGGTGGTCTGTTGTGGTGGCTTTCTGTCAACTGAGGATCCTAAATTGCAGCTTCTTCAGTGTGGGCTGGTATGGCTGAATGTAGAGCAGTGAGCAGGCTGTGCTGCTATCCTTCAACCTCATCCACGCCCCACTGCTGCTGCTTTTTGGGAAAAGCATCCAGATTTTATGGATCTGTGCAATAAATAAAATAAAAGGATGATTCTTTTGAACATTTTGTGAACTCATGGGGGAAAATGAAGAAATTTTGTCTTACTGGCTCCTGTTCAGAGGAATGGTGGCTGCTGTGCAGTTGTTTTTGCCTTGCTGCATGAGCTTGGAACAGATGTCTCATTGTTTTGCTCTCAGTACTTGGAGATGCTGGGCTTTCCCTGCTTTCTACTGTTGTAACTTCTTGCTTGGCTGTTAGATATCTGTAGATAGCAGTAGTGCATGAGGGCCCCAGCTTGTGACTGGGATTCTCCTGGGCTGTAATCTGTCAGCATGTTGTGGCTTCTAATGTTTTCCATTGCCCGGGAGCTAAATACTGGAAGTTCTGCTTTGTGACCCCTTTTAACGCTCTAACCTGTGCAACAGAGAAAAGCAAGTAATGTAGAAACAGGAAACAAGTTCATCTGAAAATGCAAATAGTTGAAAGAGATAAAGACAATAGAAAACATGAAAGGTACTTACTGGTGTCTTACTGGCTTTGGCTGCTTCTAAGCTGGTAAGTGAAGAAGTTGTCCCCTTTTATTTGCCAAAGGCTGGCATGCTCAGGAGTGCTTCAGAGCCACTGTCCTGCTGTGCTCAGTTTGAGCTGGAGGGTAGTTTACTGTTTACTAGTTCCTGTTGACAGTTTGGACTTAATGGAAGTGGATACTAATAGAAGAAGTAAATTTAGTGCAAGGTTATGAAATGATGGGGTAGCATTTTAACTATCTTTAAATGCTAACTTCTTTATTCAGTTCTCACTGGATCTGTCTTTGAAAGAGGGTTTGTATTGCCCAGATACAGGGACTTGATGTAGTGACGGGATGTTTGTGTGACGGAATGCCTTTTCTCAATAGGTGTGGAAAAGATGAGTTTATGGGGAAAAGGGCATTTGTTTGAAGAATTATAAGCATAAGCATTTATTTTTCTTGCTTGTGTTTATTTTTCTTACTTATTCTAGGTATTCTGGTTGAAGACGGTATCTGATTGCTGTGTGGCACTTTCCCAGCAGGTCTTGCAATGCAGACTTAGTATCTGAGCTAAATTCGCTGTGGCTGGGTTTTAGTGCCATATTTGGTCTTCACTTTCTGAGCACCTTTAACAAGAAACCAGTGTGTTGTGTGCTTGAATACTGCCTCAAACTGCTGCTTTTAAATAACAGTGCTCACAGAAGGTTTTTTTTGCTCTTGTTTGTCCTTTTCACCAAGTAGTCATTGGCTCTGTCCTTGTCCTTTGTCCATACGTATCTTCTCCCTCTAAGAAATCCTACTGCTCTCTTCAGCCTTACCCGTCACTTCTATATAGGTCATGTCTGATTCTGCATATTCTCTTAATTTTGATTTCTCTGTCTGTCTGGTCTCAACCAGCTCCTGGCTACACCATAATTTATTACAAGTGACAGATTTGGAGGAGGAGATCCTCTGCTGTATCATATCTCTGACTATTGTACTTAGAGCAGATGACGGTGCTGTGACATTCCTCTGCTTGGGTGTTTTTTAAAAAAAGTTTCAATGTGGAGGAACTGACATGCTCTGCAAATTGTAAAACCCAAAGGAGTTTAAAATAACAGCTGCCAAACAGTTTTAAGTTTCTTTCTTGGTTTATATTATGAATAAGGAATAAAGTGAGGGGGTTTTTTTAAATGAAAAAAAATTGACCTTCTTGTCAACTGTTAAGAATCAGATGCTGACTTTTTATTGTGTGAATCTTTAAAGATTGAAACATGATAGCAAGGATGTTAATCTAGTAAATGTCTTCTGGTCATGTTTTAAACCCAGCTTGAACAGACATGGATGTTTTTAATAGGAAGACAGATATTTAATTCCAAGAAATTTACAGGTCTTATGCCAGAATAAATGCAATTTGTGATTTCTGGTTAATTTTTTTATTATTATTTTAGAATTGTTTCCTTGGGGGCCATTTGCAGACTTTGGAACACTTAATAACTTTTGCTAATAGTCTCAAGATTTTGTGTGTTACATAAACTTCAGATTTCCTTGCTAGTCATCTGTGTTTATTTGACTTTCTGAGAGCTATTATAGACACCAGCAATAGCCTGTATTTGATTCTTGGATTACTGATTTTTTTATTTTTCAACTTTTTTCCCTCACTGCTTTGATCTCATAATTCTTGTCTGCTTTACTTTCACCCTGGAGCAGGATAATTGTTACCTGCTGAACATAGAAAGCAAATATTTGTGAGCTGAAAGTAAAGGGAAGCTGTCTCATTTGTCCTTTCTGGTGTGCAGAATGACTGCATGTTGTTCTTGGAGTGAGTAGCTTGGTCTGCATGGTTGCAGTTGCTTGTATGTAGAACAGAAATGAGTGAAATTCCTTAGTATTATATTGTGGATCATACCAAGTGGCCCTTCTGCCCTGCCATCTATGAATGTAATGCTGCAGAAATTACAGGTGGTGTGTAAGGTGTGCCTACAACTCGCTTTGTAGAGAAAGATAATGAAGTGCAGCAATATGTTACCTTCTGTGTTTGATTAAAAATGTCTGGAGTGCAGTTCTGAATATGAATCATGAACCCTATGAAAGTGTAGGAGTATGGTACTGGAACAGACTGGATTTTCATCTCTTTAGCAAGCACCTTGTAAGCATTTTTTGAATCTCACTGACCTCATCTTAAAACTGAGTTCTGCTTGACTTCACCATTATGAGTCAGAGGATGTTTCCTAGCATTTCACTGTTATTAGTAATATTGTACAAATTTTTCAATACTTTTTATCTGCCAGAGCAACTAAAATATTAAAGTCAATGAAATATGGTATTTTGCTGGCCTTTTTTGCTATGTGCATAGACAAGGTTGTAACCCAACAGCTTGAACCCATCTAGTTGAGTTCAGTGAAAGTTGCAGTTGCACAAATGCCCAGTTGAAATTAAAAAAAGAAAAAGAGGTAAATTTAAAAGATTGGGTACTTGGGGTCATTACCAAGAGAGATGCTGAAAACACTTAGCAGTACAGAATCACAGGTATTCAAAAAAGAAAAAAAAATAGTTTTTATTCAGGTGGTAAGGTAATTAGAACCTGATAATCCCTATTTTCCTTCTCTAGTATTATCCACATGAATGTCGCATGCATGTGGTCCTACTTCTTAGAACAATAGTATTTTAGACCACCTTGGAAAATTGAAAAAATAGAGAACCTTGAAGGCATGAAGACTGTATCCATTTCTCTGACAAAATTGGCTTTTCAGCTTGTACATACCTCAGTACAATTGCTCTGACTTTAATTTATTTAAGTTAATATTGAGATAAGTTGAAGCAAGGAAATAAGGATGGATAATATCCATCAAATCGGGAGAAGGCATTGAAATAGTGTGGAGATAGAATCACATAATGGTTGAGTTTGGAAGGTACCTCTAGTCCAATCTCCCTGCTTAGCCAGAGCCATCTAGAGCTGGTGGCCCAGGACTATTTCCAGACAGCTTTTGAGTATCTCCATGGATGGAGACTCCACAACCTCCCTGGGCAGCCTGTGTCAGTGATCAGTCACCCTCACAGTGAAAAAGTATTTCTTGATGTTCAGAGGGAACCTCCTTTATTTCAGTTGGTTCCCACTGCCTCTGTTCTGTCACTGAGCACCCCTGAAAGTGCCTGACTCCATCATCTTTCCAGTGAAATAGGAAGTGAGGAAAAACTGTGATGTAGCATGATTAAGCTGTTTTTTTCCAAGTGGTACTTGGCTGGAAGGTGCTGCTACTGTTGAGACCAGAAAGAGTGGAAAGAGTTCTGTGTGTGAGAGAATTGTTAAGCTTTTACTAGTTATTTTTTCAGTAGAAGGATACCTGTCTGGGAAATCAAGCCTTTCATGTTTCCTCAAAATTAATTCCATACCACAGCCAAGAAGTACACAGTACGGCAGGTTATTTTGAGTGGAGTTGTATTGCTTTCATAGCATTTTTTGTTAAAATACGAACAGCAATGATTCCAGTGAACTGCCAGAAATTTTGGATGTTTACCTTTGCCTGTGGCCTCAGGAACACTGATTTCACACTTCATCTGTCTATTCAGTGCTCTGGCTGTGTAGAATTTAATATATACTGAGTTGTGGTAGTGCCCTGTTTGTATGATTTTAGTGCCATATGTGTTGGCATCTATATTTTATTTGATAAGCAGTTTTATAACATATTCCTTGTACTATTTCTTCCTTACATTTAAAATATCACCATATTTTCATTTCAGATCTAGCATAGTCAGCTTTGGATGTTGGAGCAGTTACTGCAAGATCCCCATTCCACAGGCAGGGTAACTCCAATTGGTTTTCACCAAAACCATTGGGCAGTGTTGGTGCATGGAGTCACTGCCTGGCTGCACAGACAGGGATGAGGTGTGCTCACCTCTGCACTCCTTCAGCTGGCAGAGTAATAATATGCAGATGAGGGATGGTGCTGGGCAGCTTGAGCATGAGCATCTTCATCTGCTGCTGCTGTTTGTGGTTACACTGTTTCATGCACCTTTGGTATCTGTGGTGAGCAGCCCTTCTGGCAGTGTTTGATCCCAAGCAAAAAGCAGTTTCACTCTTTTGCACTCTTAATCTGAGGCGAGTGTTATTTACCTATGCAGAAAAGTTTGTCATAGCTAGCCTGACCTCACAGCTTGGTGAAGCCATGTGGGACTGCTTTTATTGTCTTGCTATCAGTTTGTGCCACCTGGCACAGCTCCATTATATTCAATTTTTTCCTCTTTTCCCAGAAAGGAGGAAATAGACACTTCAGGCTCTGAATACTCATCTAAACATCGCTGTGTGATGATTAGAGATAATAAATAAATTATTAAATGTTATGGTTTATTTGTCTCGTGTTCATTCCTACCTAGCTTTTGAACTACACATGAACTTGCTCAACCATGCTTTTTTTTTTTTTTTCCTCATGGCATAATTAACTCAGTTTTTGTCTAGTACAGATTGCTGAGCACTTTTTTGAATTTCAGCTTTCTGTGCCCTAACACTTCGTCCTGGTACTTGTAAAACTCTCAAGGAAGGGAAAGGAAAAAAAAAAAAAAAGAAGGCATAGGGAAGACTTGGGGAGGATTTCTTAATGTTTCTTACTCAAGCTGGTTGTTTGAAGGCTGGACTCTGCCATCCCCTGGTTAATCCATATGACCTGCTGCCCTACCTTGCTTGAATTACATTGTTGGGATTTGTTGTTTGTGTTTCTTGACAGTTTGTTTTGTTAGGGAAATTGTAATTTTATACTACTTTTGCTCTTTATTTGTAAGAGGTGGGACATGGCTGTTGCTAAGAACATTCTGGACTTTTAGTTGTTTTCTGCAAAGCTGAGATTTTGGTGGATAGACTGTGCAAAAGCTATTTTGGATCTTTTTTCTCTAACATTGCACATAAGCTCCTGGGAATATCGAATGAGATAATAGTTGTTCCTCTTCAGATTATGTCCCCAAACCTGTAGTAACAAAGCTGTTAGTAGTGTTTTGTAAGGATCTTGCTTTACATTTGGCTTTGTTAAAGTATTTCTGTGTGACCAAGCACAGTAGCCCGTGAACAGATGCTGAATTTTTATATTAGTTGGTTCTCATTCACCTTTCTAATAATAACATTTATAATGCTTTGATTTTTAGAAGAGTCTTTACAAAATGAAACAACTATATTACAGTATAAATTTGTCTATTTAGGGACCAATAACATTAATTTCTAAGTTGGAGGCTTAACAGCTCTTAGTTACAGAGGAAGAAACAGATAAAAGAGTGTTGGTCAGTCACAGGTTATTTTATAAGACACCAAATAAACTTAAACAGTGATTTTCTCTGCAGATATAGAAAGAACCTGTTTAAGGAAGGAATAGCACTTGACAGTTTGGCCTTGAGAAAAATATGCAGGTAAAAGAAGGTAGCCATTGAGGAGTGGGGTTCTGGCAGGAAGCCAGTTTTGTGGGTGGGGAAGATAAGTAATTACCTCTTTTAAGACAGAACTTGAAAATCTTGACTTTTTATAATGCATGTTTCTTCTCATAACAAAGGCCTGGATTTGACTACCCACAAGATTTCTTTATGTTCTTTATTCTCATGTAAAACACTCCTACTAAGAACAAGTGAGAAGAATAGAAGCACAAAAAAAGGTAATAGTACAGTGCAGGTCCAGCGAAAATATTTTCCCTTGTTTTTAGTTTTTGCTTTTCAGTGGAATGCAACAAAACCCCCTGTTCTAAAAATGGCCTGAGCTGACTCAGTATTTAAATTATAAACTAAAGTCAACACAAGGAGTGGAAAAAGTGACTCTCTAATTTCTTGAGATTTACGGTTTCCTTTGTACTTATGTTGCAGTTAGGAATTGTATGTTAGTATTCCTTGATAACTTTTATACAGATTACTATTTTCAAAGTAATTTTTTCCATTCTTGCTGAAAAAGAACTTGTACCCAATTGAAAGAAGTTACAGTTTTATTCTCAGTGCACATGGAAAGTAATTATTATTTTAGATGAGGAATTGAAAGGCAAAACGTGTAACTGCATTTCAGGGCTGATGTGAATGACTGTTGAATATGGAAGAATTTGCTTTCTTCTTTGTGGCGGATTTGTTTGTTTTTAAACACTAATACAAAACCACCACTGGATAGCAAGAGTAACTGAAGAGCAAAGCAAACTTGTAAATGTAGCTCCTAATATTGGGAAGAGTTTAATGTCTGTTAAATCTTTTAGGATCACACAAAAATGTGACAGCTGCACACCTTGCCTTTTGAGTTGATGGAGTGAAATGTATAATGGTGCATGTGTTCTCCAGCAAATCTGCTTGCAAAACATTCATCTGTGGGTTTCTTTGTGTGGCCATTTTAGTGTAAAAGACTTGGGTGATAAAGCAGCATAAGTGGAAGCTTTAAAAAGACTCCAAGTATTTAATCCAAGTATTCTTACTGCTTGGATAAGAATAGAGAGATACTCTTCGTTTAGAGAGCTAATTGATTCTTATTTGGCTATAGTGTGATGTTTTGACCAACAACTGAAATAATTCAGAATTTTAGAAACATTAGAAATTTTTTTTGTGCAAAATGTATAAAGTTTTAATGAATCTCAACTCATTTAGTATACAAATCAAATTGCTGTACAGAGGAAGTGGTCTGACTAGTTTCAAGAAGCTTGTAAAGGTGCCAGAATATGAAAATTTTTTCTTTGCCTTTCATAGTGCCAAAAACAGGACCTTGGCACAGGTATCAACTTGGGTACATCATATTGCTGAGTTTCACAGGAGAGCAACAGAAGCCTCTAGATTTTGTCTGTGGAAAATCATGATTTTGTAAATAGCTAACTGCAGTCTTTCTGTTCAGTATGTTGTACGTTGTCCTGGGAAATTTAATCCCTTCTGCATGCTCCTTTGCCTTTATTTCACAACCATATTTAAAATGTAATATATTATTTTACCTCAGTTTTTCTGCCTGCTTCTTAGTGGGAATTGTACATTAGCATTTTGTGAGAATGTTTTGGGTTGTGGAATACCCTTCTTCACAATGTCCCAAACACAGCTAAGTCTGTCAAAGTTTACTGCAAATAACTATTTAGCTCTTTTCAATAATATTTAAAGTTTTAACTTTTTTTAATCAAATAATGTTCTGTTTTTACATTTGGCTTTGCTGTTGGTAGTTAATAGGTTGTTAGTTGAAAACCCATCAAAGTGAAGGGGCAATAAAAGTTAATAGAAGGCACAGGTTCTTTATCTGCTGCATGGCGTTGTCTTGTGCCTTGCTTGCTGCTCCAGTGTGGTACATATAATACCACTGTGGCTTAACTGGCAAGCTGATCTTTTTCTGGCTAGTCTTCTCAAGTATTTTCCTAGATTTTTCTTTTGTCAGGATAGAGGGAAGGAGGTGGCACAGGGGAATGGAACTGGGGTTTTTCTTCTGGTTTCATTTCCCCCTCTCTTTATCCTTTACTTAAGAATTTTGTTGGACCTCAACAGACCATACTATGCCAACCCATGGCTGTTGCGTGTGTCTACAAGATATGCAGATTTTAAACCTAGTTCAGTCTGAACTGAGCAATTTTTTGCTTGAAAAACACCCCCAGTAACATGGATATGGGAATTGTTTCCTGATTATCTAAATAAGTCCCTTGTGGGAAGTTCCTTGGTAACCATGAAACATCTTGAAGTCTGTACGTTGTGAGCAACTATTCTCACCTGACAAAATGTAAAACTACTTAAGAAAAACGAATATACTGGTACTTCTGCAAATGTGAAAATCGGAGTACAATTCCACTGGTTTTGTCCCCAACCACTCATCTGCCTTTACCAGCATTTGGCTGTACTAGGACCATCACAGCCTGTCAGTGATGCCCACCATCGCAACATGTCAGTGACTTGGTTTGTGTTAAAAAAAGAAATTTTTCTTCTCTTCTTAATAAAGATTTTTAGCTAAAGTCTATTAACCACCCTATA
>JAYDZK010000113.1:21494836-21512861 GCA_034509185.1 Euphonia xanthogaster
TAATATTTAATTAATATTATTAATAATAATCTGCCCTTTACTCTATCCTTTATTCTTTTACTTCCATATATGTATGTTATGTAACTTTTTTTTTCTAATTAGACTGACTTTGTCACTTTCTTGCCCGTCCACAGTATCGAGCCAATGCCAAAGGCAAATACCATGTTAGATACAGTAGTGGCCTGATCTGGTGTGGCAAATCCTATTTTCATTCTTTTATTTTTTTTTAATATATCTGTTAGTTTAAAGCCTGATTAACTTAATCCAAACCACGGTAAAATATTGCTAATTTATAATAATTGTGTATTTTGAGGCTGAGTGTAGATTAAGCTGTGTCTAAAAGTATAAAGGGTGTATGGCCTTTGGGAATGTCAATATAATGGTTTAATCAGGTGAATAGGTTTAATTATTTCAGTAGTCACACTAGTAAATTGCAGAACCCAGCAAAAGATAATGCAGTTTATAGGATCACTGGTTTGAGTTCAGCTTGTATACATCATTCAGGAGACTCTGATCTGTAAAGTAACATTTGCAGCTGCCATTAAAAAACCCACCCAAACTGCCTGAAGGCACATTTTAGTGGTTCAGCCTCATTTCCCAGCGTTGATACTCTGTTTTAGTCAAAGCACTGACTGAGTTCTGTCACAGAGGATCTATCAGGTGCACTGTACCTACCCTCTGGCTCTGGATAAATTTGTGTGGCTAAAACCCATCTCAAACACACAAACAGAAATCAATGGGTTAGTCAATTCTCTGCCTCGCTTGTTGTCAGTTAAAGGACACTGTACCCTGTGTTGTAGTAGGGGAATAATTGGGATGTGTTTGGTTTTTTGAGGACAATGCAGTTCCATTTTTCAAAAAGTTCATTCAGTAGTGGAGTTGGTTGACTTTTAATATTTTGGATCATTTTTGTTGATATCTTAACAAATACAGAAGGAGTGGCCAGTTAAGAGGCTCTCTGATTTTAGTTGAGGAGGTTGATGGTAATTCATGCTCTGTTGTAGATTTTGTCTTTGCTGTCAAGATGTAACTTAACCATGCTTGACAGTGGCTTACATTGAACTTGATTTAAGACACTCCTAGAACTGCCTGGGGAAGAGTCTTCTGATTAGATAGTTTTCTTACCTTGAGAAAAAGCACTTTTCAAAATACTTGTGGCTCAAGAGGCTACAGCCTTCTTCTGTCTTGGTGGAGCTGTGATGTCTGGTTGTCTTTTTATACCAGCAAATGTGTTCATTTTGTGTTCTTTTCAACCTGCTGCAGATATATTCACTGGCAAGGTAATTAGCTTGGATTTTGGAAAAGTAGATGTTTAAAGACAATAAAGCAACTGTCATGACTTATCACAGAGATTTAAATCTATAGAGTGGACACATGGGTAAAATCAGCACCAGGGAAGCAGCAATTTGAGTAAAACCAAAGAAGAACTTGGCTTTTTGCTGCTTTTTAATGTAAATGATATTGCTAAGATGGAGGGGTTCAAAAAGCTGATAGTTAGGCATAAGAAGAGAGAAGAAATATATCTTTCTGTTGGGGAAAAAATGCAGTAGCTAGACTGCATTTAGACCAAGTTGGAATCTCATCTGTTACTTTCTGAAGGTCATCATGCATCAGTATTTATAGCAGATTTCCCTCTTTCCTCCCCTACACAGACATATGCTCACGCTCGCTCTTCTTAGCAACAAGCCAAGGCTTGGAGAACGTAATAACTGGGATTCCTGAATCCAAGAGACCTTTCCTTGTAGTTTTACTTCCTGTGAAGTTGAAGAATTGTTACACAGGATCATGAGGCTACTAAACATATAAATGTCTTTACTTCAAGTACCCATAAGTATTAACATTCTTAAAGGAGTTTTTCCCTTCCTATCTGGACAGTATAGTGATATTCCAGTAGCACTGATAAAGTTAACAGAGCAAGAGAGGTACTGGATGGGCAAATCTGCAGACCCTCCAGATCTTTCTTCCCTTAGAGAAAAGGACCCCCCTTACTGCTTAAGTTCTTTGATGTGATCCTTTTTGTGGGGTGTGTTGCCTAATCCAGAGTCCCGAAATGGGTGGCATCTGTGTGCTGTTGCTGAAGGAGCTCAGAACAGTTCTGGTATAGCTTAATATGAAGTTCTGTCCATTACAAGTTAATATGCTTATAATGCCAACTAGGTTTGTACTTACCAGAAATTAGTATCTTGGAGAAAAAAATGTGATTTTAAAAAAATGGGACAGTAGTCAAATTACACTTTGAAATTCTGTGTGCTTTGCTCCCATATGATAATTGCATCAGTGCTCTTTTCAGTGGTGTGTGCCAGAGGAGCTTTCTGTCCTCAGAAGAAAACTGTGTACGTTTGTTTCCTTTTGTCCTCTTCCAGGGCACAAAGGCAGATGAGGGTAAGGGTTGGGAGCTGCTGTATTTTTGTATGTTGGATACTCATGAAAAAACATCCCTTCAGACAAATGTTCATGCACTTGAGGACATTTTCTGAAGATTTAAATTTGCTCTTGTTTCACTCATGTAGCTTTTTCCCCTCTGTTTTCCGTAAGTAGGTTGTCTAAAGTCATGTGTACTGTGCATTTCATAAATGCAAACTAAGGTAGGTAGTAAGCCTTTTCCACATTTATCGAGGAGATCTAATTGAAGGCATATATCAAATGACTTCCCTAAATATTTACCAAAATTAGGGATTACTAAAATTTTGATCATTTACTGCAGTGCTTAAATTGACTAAGAACCTTAAGGACAAGCAAACTCTGGTAGTCATCTAAGCCAATTTAAGTTGGCTAAAAGTTAAACATTATAGGTAATATTGGAAAAAATAAAATGGAGCAATGTGGTTTGTTTGATTTATATTATTCTTGACAGATAAGTGATACTGCTTTTGTATCTTGCTTCTTGTATCATGTTGACTTGTGAGCAACCACATTTTTTTTACTTGAAAGTAAGCATTTCATTGGTCTTTAAGTCCTGTTTGTCTAAAGCATGCTTTTAATGAGCATGGGCATTTAGCTGTAGCAGATTGAAAACAGGAGGAATCTCACAGTAGAAAAATTTGTGCATTGAACGCTTGCCCACTACTGTCCTTTGTTTATGACGTGGTAAATTAATGCACTGTTACAGCTCTGGCTTCTGCTTGTGGCTGGGCTTTTTGGTTGTTGTTTGGGAGGGAGACTTGCTGTAATTCAGATGATATATCCTTTATATCCATATAGAGGAACTGTTAAGTAAGATACTTTCATCTTCAGGTAGCACTTAATGTACATGTTAAATGTCAAAGGAAATTGAGGTGCAGTCATTAGGAGGCATCAGCAATAAAGGCACTCAAAGGAGAAATGGAATCCAGTTGATTTTAAAAAGTGCCTTGGTGAGGATGTTCTCTGTTAAGTATGGAGAAAAAACAGATTGCTTTTTATATCAGTTTCCAGCCTGCTTTAGTGTCTGTCTTTTCCACAGAGCTCTCTTGCTGTGTTTTCTTAAAGTACATCTCTCAGCAAGCTCTCTCTTCCACCATGGTTTAGAATAACTTACTGCAGCCCAAATTGAATGAGGCATGTTTCTTGCTATATAAAATTGTACAACATCCACTCTACTTTCTCTTTTAAACACAGTGGACAGTGGGCAAAAAAAACCCATACAGTTGCAAGACATGGGACATCTCAACTAAAATCTCAACCCTCTTCATTTTGAGGTGTAATTAAAAGGTGAGGTGAGCATATCAAAAGCAGGAGTCTTAATTTTATAGGTAGTTTTTATTATTACCAGTGTGTTTGTGGATTGATTTCATGGAGATTCCAGGAAATCTGGAATTGAATTTGAAAACTATAATATTACTTAATTTCATTGCCTTGGATAACTTTCCTAGAAAACTAAGGGGTTTATGCATTTCTGTCACTTTCATTGTGGTATCAACATTGATAGCAGGCTGATTAACTATGTTTTTAGCAGCTTTGTAGTGTTCATAAAGCAAAGGGAGATAATACCACTGAGGTTTAAAGATCGCTTTGTGAAATTGCTCTAAACTGACAAATAATGATTTGTTGTCTTTGACATCTGTTAAATAAATTAATACAGCTGAACTTAATTAACTAAAGGGAATGCTGCTCCACCAGTCTCCTTTTCCCTTTGCTTTTCAAGTACTCCCTGGAGAAACAGTTCGACCATAAAATTTTTTCCAATTGCCTTATGATTTTTTTACATAAATCTTCATGTAGGTATATGAAATGGTTTTCCATCTCAATTTTAAGCTAGTATAGGTGTATAACTTGCTTGCTTGCTTGCAAATAGAAGTACCATAAAAAGCATACTGTATTCCTTATTGTCACTGGAGAAACACTGACCTTTCCTGAATAGTTAGATTTGAATGCTTCTGGCAACATAAAGCAGATAATATAAAATCCCTCATTATATCTCTCAGTGCAGCATTTTGACACTCTTGGAGCTTGGTCTGATAATTACAGCGCTTGATCCACGAAGAAAAGAAGTCAAAGTAAGATGAAAGATCTGAAAAGCAAGTCAGATGTCAGGGAGTAGCAGTCCTGCATGGGGCAGTCCTAGTGCTTTCTTGTGGTGGTGAAACCTGCAGAGCCTCTGAGGAGTTCCAGTCATGGGGAATGACCTCAGTGGACCTGGAGGTCACCAAAGACCGTTGTGGTACAGTCCTCCTGCTCCCAGCACTGTCTGACAGCCACCAGGATGTGATGTCTGGTTGGCCAGGAGGAAGGGAGAATCTTCAGAGAGCTCTGCTTCTGGCTCTGTCACTGTAAGATTTTGCATCAAGGTAATTTTTATCAGTGGGCATGCTGTGCATAGATGGTGATTCCAGCAGCCACACCACATTACTGTATCTCTTCTGAGATTACATACTTCAGTTGTTAAACAGATTGTGTTCATATGGTGATAAATAAATATTCCTTCCTGGTTTTGAGCTACAACTAAAATTATCTAGTCCTCAAAATATCAGGTACAGTAAGTTTTTGCTTGCCACTTAGAATTAAACAATGACCAAATTGAATGGTGCTGAAATAAAGTTTGTCTACAACTTTATTTATTTATTTATGGTTAAGGCCTTTCTGATTGGATTTCTTAGCTTGGTATTAATACCATATGGTGGATTATTCCAGCCCTGAAGCAAAGCCCATGTGAAGTGAAAACTCTGATTTCTTGATTTAGCTGCAAGGAAGTTAGTCCTCACTCTCCTTTATGCCTCTGAACCAGTACTTCTGTTCTGGAGGGAATGCATAAGAAGTGTAATGCATAAAACCCACAAAGTTTTGTGGGAAAATAGTCACCCAAGTATGAGAATAAATACACTGAGGCAATGAAACTAAGTGATACTCTGATTTTCATATGTTTCAGTTCTAGCTTGGCTGAAAGAAATTAGAAACTCCCATTTAACTGTTTCCTTTTTAATAAATGTCTCATCTTGAACATTCTTTCCTTCTCCTGTATGAAAATACAATTTTAAGATAGGCCACATGGTAGTATCACTAATAGATGTAAATGATACAAGGGTGTATAGTAATAAATTGTGTTGGATTCCTGTGGTGGCCAAGATATGCTCTGTGTGTAGCATAGAGCATGACAGAAGCAGTGGGCTTTTAGTGAGTGTCCTGCTGTTACCTTCACCTCCCTATGAGCACAGGAGGGGAGATGCTACTTTTAAAACACCACCCACAGATTGAATTTTCTGCATTAGAGAATTTCAGCAACCTATTATCTACTTCAGTACCTGTCGGGGTGTTGACTGTTAACGTTTGTAATGCCAAATGAAAAACTGTATCATTATAGACTTGTCAGAAAGCTGCAAATATACCTGAAGTTAAAAAAGCACAGTGTAATTAGATGTCTCCAGTGATCTGCACAGGCTTTCTTTCTCCTTCACTGTGGTTTATTTTCTGTGCAGTGAAAAGAGGCAGCAGCGTCTTTGCAAAGCAAGCCCAAATCCCAATGTCAGGCTTTGTTTTCCACTGAGATGCTGTGAAGGTTTGTAGATTTTCAAGTCAGCCTAAGGCCAGGCTGAGAAAACAGTCATCTCCTCAAGGGACAAGAAAAGTCAGGCGTATTTTTATTGTCTAGTATTATCTGTGGGGGCAGGAGTGTGTGTAAATATGTTTGTTTGAAGACTGAGGGGAAGTGCCTCAAGTTGTGCTTTGTCTCTGAGACTCGAGTGTGATGAGTCCGCAAGATGGTAAAAGAGTGGTTCTTGGTTCCTCGTCTACTGCTGGATCTCTTGGTTTCAGTAACACAAGGAAATCTGTTTGCAGCACTCCCACATGATGGTTTCTGTGTTGCTGTGGCAGCAAAGCAGGGTGAAAGCTGGCTTCTGAAACAGGCAAACAAGGGGCTCTGCAATGAAAAAAACAAGGCAGCGATTAGTGCGTCACCAGATTCCTGCCTGTTCTCGCAAAGAGGTTGTCATCGTCAGCCCACTCACCCCCTTGTGAGCCCTCTTGAGCTGGCTTTGAATAAAGAGGCATTGTGAACATACTTGCCAGGGAGTCAGTCTTCCCTTCAGCACAATGAAGAAATACTTCTATGTGGTCACCGCACAGCTCAGCTCACAAAATATCAAGTTCGTATTGGTCTGTTTTTAAAAAAACAACACAAAAGCCACCCCCAAACAAAACAAACAAAAAAAGAAGTTGATAGAAACATCAATTTCCTGTAGCATCTGTTGCACTTCCCTGGAGGGGAGCAATGTAGAAAAGAGGACTTTGGCTAGACATGCCACTTTTCCTTGGCATGAGGAGTGTTCAGAACTGAGAAACTTTTCCCATGTCTTACTGTTCCTTCAAACTCCAGGAGTGCTTGTCATCCTTTCTTCCTTACAAAACTTTAGCCAGTCACCTTCCTACCTGCCTCTGTTCCAAGTCTAGGCAGGATGCAGGCTGAAAATGGCAGAGGTCTGATCACTTGGTAACCTTCACAGCCCATTTTACTACATTAAAACTATTATGAAAGCGGTGTTCTTGGGATCAAGTTTCATACACATCAGATGATTCAGGGGTTTTTTAATAACTATTTTTTAAAGATGAATTCTGTGAAGAAATTATTGTAGAATTTTTTCAGACCAGATATAAGTAAGAATAATTCTAAATACTTGTTTTGTGTGGGTTTTGAAGGGCTTTGGTAAACTATGAGGTTCTTATGTGTGTGTTTGGTTTAAAAACAAAGGTTGATTAAATCTTCATATGGTTGTATAAAAAACTTGAATAATCTCTGTTTATTAATAAGCTCTCCTCATCAATGGCACTTCTGAATCTCTCAAAAATCCCAGTATAATAAAAGCCAAAATACTGCAAATGAAGCCTACAAGTCTGTAGAAGGTAGATGTGATACATTATGCTATTCACACTTCTGGTACTGTTGGCCTTGGAAGTATTGTGTATGTGCTTGAACCTTAAAATTTTGTTTTCTAGGTGCTCATTTTATGGTCGGTCACCTGAACATGAGTAGGGTATAGAACCAAGCAGCTGCCTGGTAAACACTCTTTATTTTCTGTATGGTCTCTGGTACTTCAGAGTAAAATTGTATTAGTGTTAAGAACTATTTTTTTCCTGTACTAACCTTTGAACAATTTAGAACTAGTTTGTTAGGTGTGTAAAGGCAGAGCATTTAAAAATAGCCTAAATCTACACTCCAAATGTTGCTTGACTTTTTCTCCAAGGTATGCTGATGACAGAGGAGCATGAATCCTTACAGCCTTTGGAATCATGGAGCTATATACAGACTACTCAGAAAACTTCATTTTCTGGTCTTGCTAAAGCTTGCAGTATCTGAAGTAGCTGAATGTGCAAGTGAGAGTCTACAGCTGTCCTTTGCAAAAACAGTGAGCATTCCAAATAAAACTATTGGAAAATTCTTGTCTAAAAGCTAGCAAATATTTTACTGTCCACAAGGAACATAATTAAACTGATTTAAAAATTAAAATAATTTTTAGATACTTAACTTCAAAGAAACCCACAAAGATTTTTGGAGGCAAGGCAGGATATAAAGAGCATCTATATCATATATTGCATTTATAACATACATATTGCATATATATCACACAATTTCATTTAAGCATACTATTTGACTAATATTTCCTTTTGATATTTTTAGGTACTACTTTGTATCTGATTGCTGATGTGCATAGATGTCCTCCACCACCGTTTATCTCTCCTGAGTGCCAAATCTTTTCCATTTGACTTTTAATTTTTTTTTTCCCTATAAAGCAATGTACAGATCATTTTCTAGCACTTACGTCGCTATTTAACCTGTGGTTTGCTGAAGTGTTTGCAAGAGCCATGCTAGTGTTAGATGCCTTTCTGCTTGCAGCATGCTCTGGGTTTATCTTGCAAGTGTCCCAAATGCTGAGTGCTGTCACACAGGCTATGCCAGAGCTTCAGGGGGAGAAGGGGTTCACCATGTGCTTTGCAGTTGTGGCTAGGGTGGGACCCAGATGGGTTACAGCCATTTCAAAATTCATCTTGTGGAGAAGAAGCTGCAGAAGTCAGAGGGATGGCATCCTCCTAGGTGTCCTCCCGGCATGGGACTGGGATCTGTTGGAGCAGTGGGTACAGATCCCACAGCCATGGGTCCTGTTGCACAAGACTGGAGTTGCTGTTTTGCACAGCTCAGGTGGTTTCGGGGCACGCTGTTCGATATTCCTTCCCCTGCCCCCAATACCCTGCTGCTGGTTTTGATGCTTGCAGGGTGTGAAGTCAGTGCTGCTGTGAGTCACTGTGTGCCTCCGAGGGGATGGGTGTAATAGTCCTGCAAGCCCTGAGCAGCATCGCAGCACAATGTGTGGGTAGGCAAGTGTTTGTATCTCTTAGCTTGTCTTGACTGCTGTGACAGGAGAAGGCAGAGCCTGTGATTCCTTGGTCTCCCCTCCCCACCTCAGTTCCTTGCCAGCTGGCTGACAGCCCTGAGGTGGTGGGCTGAGGGTGGTGTCTGTGGGAGGGAGGAGGCAGAAGTGACCCATATGCTGGCGCTGGAGCGGAGCTGCCCTGGTTCTGTCCCCTGGCTCCATGACAGCTGCGTACAGCCCTCGGACCAAAGTCTCTCAGCACACAGCACTGATGTACTTTGCAAATCAAAGGGAGTGGCTTGAAATACTCAACTTCTCTTCTTTTCCCTCCCTTCCCCCACCCAACACCCCCATATCCAGGGGGAGATGATACTTCACATATACAAAGCCCACATGCATAGGAGGATCTTAAACCTGAACATCCGGCTGCTGTAATAAATAAAATGTAGCAAATGATCCCAATGAGAAAGGAGAAATGGGAGTCAAAAGGCCAGGGTATTCTGGCCTAAAGCAGATGTTGTCAGTATCTGGGGTGGATGTGCTGGAAGGGGAGTGAATCTTGGGTGATGTCAGTGAAGTGTGTAGGCCCAAGGCTAGGGGATGGGCAGCTTCCCCAGCAGAGCTCCTGGCTGCTGACAGGAACACAGCTGTGTGCTGCCCCTGCTCCCTTACACGTCCATCCCAGAGACCTTGGCACAGCAGCAAAGTGGAGCGATGGCTGTATCAGTGAGCGGGGCCTGGGGCATCATGTAGGTGTTAGTCTTTTACTGCTGCACCAAGGAAAAGTTTCCTCTGCATCTTGCTTTTCTGAACACTTCAGGGTCACTTTTGAGGCCGGTGCAAGTAAGAGCAAATAGCAAGAGTCAGTCAAGAGCTGATGGGAATTACTGGAATGTGATAAGGACTTAAAAAAGAAGGAGAGTCTGGTGTTCAGGGAGAAAAACCCATTTACAGGTTTTTTTCTAAACTTCAGGAACATGGAGGGACAACATCTGTGGACCTGTGACTTTTGTGTAAGCATCTCTCCTTGTTTCCCTATTGCAGTGAATGGAGACTGTTCCCCTCTTTCCCTGTCCTCCTGTCCCCTCCCATTTTACCCAGGCTGACAGATGTGGCAGGTAACCAGGTGGACTCCCAGCTGTGTGCCTCTGGTGTTAAGGTCCGTTTACTGCTCTTGCCAGCTCAGCCCAAAGGCCTTTCCTTCCCCAAGGATACATTCACTCATCTTTTTTTATCTGATAGGAGGTGAAAAATCCCACTGAACATGAAACATTTTGTCGATTCTCTGCAAGCTAAAAAACTGTCAGAATAAATTTATTTGTAGGCTGTCATTAAACTCATACAAAAGTTGGATGCTGCCCTCTCTTCATTATGTTTTTCACTCTGTTGTTGTACTACTTTTCTTTCTCTGAGTTCAGAGCTCCTTTTCCTAAATAGAGTCTGTGACTGTTTCCTAAGAACCCTAAACCAAGAAGCAGCCCCACTGCCATCTTAATAGACTTCCTTTATCATTCACCAGTATTTATTAACCTTTTTGCTTTTCTGGATCCTATTTAAAAGATATTTAAAAATCCAGTAACAGAAAAAATGGCAGTATAATTCTGGCAAGCCTCGTGACTTGCTCTTTCTCAGGTGTCATTTGTGACTCTTGATGTAATCTGTAGGTTCAAGGGCCTTGTGTGGAGCCTGAAAAAAACTGCTGTGGGGGGGACAAAACCAAAACAGACTGGCAGGTGATTGCTTTCTTCAAAAGGGAGTAGATCAAGTCCCATCTGTTAACTGTTGCAATTGAGTCATAGGCAAGAGCAATTGGAGCTGCCCACACAAAATGGCAGGAAGATGTTGCTTTTGTGTGAGTCTGCTGGAACTTGCATCCTCACCCTGGAGGAAGGAGCTCCAGGACTCTGCTATACCAAGGGGCCTTCCGCCTGCTCTGACCTTCATGATCGTATCAAGTTTCAGATATTCAGCATATTTTGCTGCGTGCTTTAGGGCTTCTTGTAACTCTGGGTTTGATTTGGCAAAAAGGTTTGGTAACTTCACAACTGAGCTGTTAGAGTTGCTGAAACCAGTGTTCCTGCTGTCACTGCAAATGATCTGGAAAGGATGCATATTTTCAGGACACTTTTGGGGAGCAATGTAGCAAGAGTTGTAATGAAGCTGTTGAAAAATAAAAACTCATTTTAACAAATAATTTTAAGTTCTCTGTACATTTTGTAAAATGAGCTTCTGAAGCCTGTTTTCCTCTGCATGTTGATACAGTCTCATGTGAAACTTGGAAAGGTTTGTCCTAAACTGTTGAAGAAGGAGCCAAAATAAAGTACATGTGTTTTGTTGTTTTGCTTTTAAACTCTGACAGGTGTGCTACTTAAATAAAATGAAGTTTAAACAAGACATATTGTCCCAGTGTAAATCAATTTATTTCATGTTATTACAGTTAATTGCATTTAGCACAGCTTTCTCTGTTTTTTAGAAAATGTGTATTAGTGATGGAGTCTTGGAACATGAGGCCAGCAGGATGAAGGTAGCTAAATATGGAGTAAGGTGTTTCACAAGCAGTTCTGAAAATTAATAGCTGAGGGTCTAAATATATAATCTTAACCAAGTTATTTCAGCAGTAAGTCATCAAGCCAGAGAGGTGGCAGATTTTAAGCCAAGTGAGTCTTCAGCACAAGAGCAGAAAGTCCAGACCAGGATTCCTGGGGGAGACCCTCAGGCTTGAACATATTCTTATGCTGCTCCAGGAACCCCAGCTGGGAAGATGCTGTGCAATGGCTTTGCCTGACAGAGAGGATTCCTGGCTTGGAGAGCAGCTGCCTTTCACAGACCCTTTCTGCACGTGATGTGGCCTGGGCAGCAGAAACAGGAGAGCTATCAAGGTGAAAGCCACATCTTCAGAGTCCAGGCTTTGTTAGTGCTAATGTAACAGGCAGTTCTCAGAACGTTTTGCCAGGAAACCCCTCTGATTTGTGGAAAAGGATAGGCGTGGTGCAAAAGTAGCTTATGGCCTGCAGAGCCATCTGCTTCTACCACTCTCTATGTTGACAGCAAGTTTAGCACTGCATCCCTAAGTGGATCATGAAATCTCACCCGTTCTGCTTCACAGTTACCTATTTGATTTTCTGAAAGTCCTTTCTACCAAGGGAATTGGAGCAGTCGTTCTCAAAAACACTTTGGCTGAGATTCCTAGTTAAAAAGAGATTTTAAGAAATTCCACCCACTTCACTGCAGTTTTAGCATGGCAGTAACAAAAATGAGTTTCTAATCCAAACTCCAAGGTAGGCAGCAGTGTTTTATATGTAGAACACTCATTGAAACGAATATGAAATGTATCTTGCCTGTCTTTGGTATTGCAGCTAACATAAGAATCATCATGTTTTAAAGGAGTAGCTGTACACTATGAGTTGCTTTACTTAGCTCAGCTATTATCTTGCTGTTACATGCTGTTTGAGACCCAGGCATTTTGGGCTCCATGTGAATGTAACTGCAAAATAATTTCAGCCTAATTTTAACATTATTTTAATGGCTAGAAAAATGAACTTGAAATGTAAATATTAATTAGCTGGTAATAATTCTTACTTGCTTCAATTTTTCTTTATTTAGCTAGCAACTCAGATGGGAGTATCTGATTGAATGGTCCAAAACTGAAGTTAAAATCCTTCCTGTTCACCTTGAACATCTTAGCATTAGAGTAACTCCACCATTTCTTAGAGAAACTGGAGTCTGCAGATAAGCTGTTTTAAGTTGCCATTAAAGGCAATTGCATTTTAATTTTTTTTTTTGTTTCTCATATATTGCATCCACATGTGTATGGGTACAGGACATTAATGTGTCTGTAGAATTTTATTGTAACTACCCAGAACTGTCACTATTTTGCTGTGGTATTTGTTGCTGCTCCTGTACTAGAGCAGTGGACCCAAAGTCCTTTTGTCTTTATAAACATCTAAGGCAACTGAACTGACCCCTTGTCATCCTTGCACTAGACCCCTGGCTCCTTCAGGATGGGTGCTGTGGGGTTTCCTAACCTCTGCACTTCCTATGCTCTTTAAAGGGGTGCACATTGTGCTTGTCCAGCTGATGGCTGGAAGTCTCCCTTGTGCTGTTAGATTAGCACAGGGCTGGCTGGGAATTCAGGCTGGCTTTGAGCAGTGATAGCAATCTACTGTCCTTTTTCCTCTTCCCTTTAGTAATTTTGCAACCTCAAAAGAACAACTGACCACTTGTGTTGTTAGACCTGTTGTTAAAATAAATAAATCAGCCTTCCTGTATAACTATGTGCTGCAGATTGTGAATGTATATAGATGCACACATCCTTTGTGTTACGTGGGCTGGGGTTTTTTTTTCAGAGTCTTAGTGTGAAGAGGGGCAAAAAAAAAGTAAAGAGCAATTTTGATTTAGAACATATGCTCAGCAAAGCAGAAAGAATACCTTACTTTTATATTGTGGAATGTTAATTTCCCAAATCTCAGGACATGTTGAAATTATGTGAACTTTAAAATTAAATGTATAGTGATTTAGATAAGTGAATGTCAAAATAAGACGTAACTTGGAGACACTGAATATTTTGCTAAAAATTGGTATTTATAGATTTCCTACAGCTGTTAAATTTGAGAAGGAAAGATGAGGAATCTGTATCTCTATTTTACATGTTTACTAGAAGGTTAGCACTATGGCATTAATCACTGGAATTGTATTTCTGACTAAGTATGGTAGAATATGTTTTAAATTTATTGGATTAGTTCCTTTAAAGTAATGATTAACTGTTGAATACTGCAGTTTTTCCTAGCAGCTCCTTTGTAAATGTGAGAACAGAATAAATTACAAATGAACAAAGAGAAGATATCCCTGTATGAAATACATGATTTCTTAACTTCAAGAAAGTGTCTGTACACTTGGTTTTTGAATGGGTTTCAGGGAAGTGATAACAACTGGTACTGTCAAGGAAACTTCTAAGTTGATGCTGTCATTTTTAGTCATTTTTGATGCTGTCATTAGATGTACCTTGTGTTTTCAGTTTAACTTAGCATACATGGGTATGTGCATAACATGCATCAGCCTTTTATCTGCTAATTATAGAATCTATAAGGTTGGAAAAGTCTTCTAAGATCATCAAGTCCAATCATTAACCAAGCACTGACATGTTCATCAGAAAACCATGTTCCCAGGTGCTAACACCATATTCATTCTGGGCACAACATATAATAGAGCATATCTTACTCTTTTAGAAGTTGATCATTGGTCTTGTATATCTCCTTTTTCATTTGCATCCCAGCAAATTTCCCAGCACATCCTGGTGATGCAACATAAGTGTAGCATCTGTATGATTTGGGTATTTAGAAAGGCTCCTGCTTCTCCTGTAAGCATTGTTTGCACACAGTAGATCACTTTCCAGACATACAGCTGTTTGTTTAAACCAATATAATAATAGTTTATAATGCTTGCTTAATGCATAGACTAAGTAGCCTACAAAATATTCATGTTGCTGTCTGTGCCAAGGAAGCAGAGCACGCCACTGGAATGTTTTCATTTCTAAATATCTGCTTGTCAGTGGGAAAATGGCCGTATTTGTTCAACTGGAAATACCAGCAGCCCTTGTGTGATGGTGTTACTTCTAAGTAGATGGGTGTTTTGTAACACAAGTATAAGAAACAGACAAGGTAAAATGAAAGAATTTGAGGGATTCTTTGCTGAGGGAAAGAACTTGAGCAGAGTGCTGTTTACAGCTATAAATATCTAGAATGGGCTTATGCCAGAGTAAAAGCAGTAAGTCTTTTATGTTGTCAAATGGACAAACTAGTAAATAATGTCAGCATTTGCCAGAATCTTACATGCTCTGACTCGGCTCTTTTAGGTAGGCCATATGGGTATTATAAAGTTTACTTGTTTGAAGATACATTTAACATTACATGGGATTTTTGATTTAGGAGAATGATAAAAAATATACCAAAATCACAATGCCAATGTAATTTGTACTTTGTTAATATGAAATACATTAACAACAGTAATAATTCCATCGCTACAGCAGTATGTGGTACATGTTCTTGGTCTCTGTAATAAGCTCACCATCATGATGCTGGCCATCACCAGCTGCTGAGAAGGAATACATGGGTTGAAACCAGCCCACAAGTATCTCTGATTTTATTTGTTTATATTGCTAATTGTTCAATTCTTACATGCTTTGCTGATCTGAGCCATGTATATATGCCTTCCCTGTGCTAGTTTGGGACACATTCTCAATTTTTTAATGAACTTGGAGAAATATTTGATCCACTCAGCAGTGGTGTAGTCAGTTGATTCACTCAAATGACATAGCTGTTCATGTAACACAACGGCCACCCTCGGGTGCCATTTGTGTTGAGATACAGTCAGCCCTATTTGCAGCAGCTGTGGTCAGTCCCAGCCTGCATTATTTCCTGAGCTTCAGGGCACATAGCCCTTGCCCATCTCCTCTCAGCCTTTCTCTGCCATTTATTGGCCAGTCACAGCATTTTACATCAAGATTGGTCTCTAAATAGAACAGATAATTCACTGATCTGTTTGATCAGCTGTGATTCATTGGTTTTTAGCATTTTGATTTGTGAACCCCAGGAATCCTTCATCAGAGTGTTATCCCTTTCAGACACTCCCTTAGATAGGCAATTATATATACTACCTAAACAAACAGGCTACTCCCAAGTTACTTTCACCCATTCCCAAAGCCTGGTTTGTGGACCTCCAAGCCTTCATTTCTAGCTACAGTGGTAATCCTGTGTTTATGATAAGCAGCTCTGGAAATCAGAGCTGCAAGGAGACCAAGAAATACAACGGTATTCCCCAGTGCTCTTCCCATCTTGGAAGGCAAGATACGGTGTGTGAGCAGCATGTCAAACCCTCATTGTCACATTGTGGTTTTTATATACCACCGTCTAAGTGAGTCTAAGATGAATGTTGCCAGTGTAACTGTACCTTTCCATTATGATTTTGAATTTGTGGAAGAGCCAGTAACTTCTGATCTACATAAATGACTTCCAGTGTAGGGGAATAGAAAGTAATTTTTCAAAATTCACCGTTTCAATCTGATTAAAATTATTTTTCTTGTGAAGTCATAATGGCGCTTAAAAATAATCCCCTGCCGAGAATTTAGATCACCATGGCTATTACAGTAATTTAAAGTGATGCAAGTTTTGCTTGCTGAGTCAGTTATGTATGCTCTGCATGTATATGCAGTACAGCAGCCTGGTTCAAAAATATTAATTGAAAAATTAATTGACTTGGATCAGAAGGCTTCTTCTATATGACTGAGATTGGATGAAAGAGAAAACAAAGTGTAGTGATGAATGACCATGTATTAAGCTGGGGTTGCTTTGCAGTGTTAGGATAAAGGGAACTGTGACAGGTCCTATTTTATTTAAAGTTTTTATTGATTATCTAGAAGAAGACCTAGATCACAGGTTAATTAAATGTTTAAGCTATTCCAAATGAGGAAATAGAAATATTATTTTGAACAGAAAAATCTCAAAAACTTGGAAATAAATAATTTTGGAGGATAGGAAAATTTCAATATAGACAGGTTGGGTGGCATTTAATGTTGGTGCTATTGTGACAGAAGTCACAGGAAGTGTCATGTAGAGATGTTAATAAAAGGAAGCTTTTTAGGGTTGGGAGGAAACAACAGTAACCTCCTCCATCCACCCAGTTGCAAATACCAACAGACCGTAGAGGTTTTTGGGTGTTCAAGAGCTGTTGTAAACACTCTGTAATGCCGTGCAAAAGTCTGTGCTGCTTCATACCAGCCCTTTCCTGGCATTGTCACAAGCATCCTGTAGTTATGGAGCCAGGAGATTTTACTGCTGTGGTGCCAGTATGCAGCAGTAGAAGTGGGGAAGTTACTGGAGAATCAGTATGGGATTTGGAATTTAGGCAGAATAAAGATTTACTACAATTGTACATGCCAAATATTGATCTTAAGCTTGCCTAGGTCAGGAGATGGACAGGTGCCCTTCCAAAGGGGGGCAACAGAGCTGACTGAAATGCTTGTGAACCAGCAGGGGTGGTCCCAAATCCTTTCTTTTCCTCTGCCAGTGTTGCACTTGGCCATGACTCTCTACCCCCACACCTGCCTGTTCTGCTGATTTTGGCACGTGGGGCTGCTTTGATTCAGCAGTTCAGCCTGATAAGCTGGCATTGAGCCACGCGCTTTGTTAGGCTGGTGCAGTGCTGCGTTAGTAAATGCGACCGAAGCTGCAGCAGGTCCAAGGAGAAGTGGGGTAGCCCGAGAGAAGGAGCAGGAGTCCACAGCCAGGCCAAAGAGGTGGGGAGGGAAGGGTTTTGCCGTGGAGTAGCTGAACAGTAGTGCTGCACTCCTCATCACTCTGCAGAGCTCTCTGCTCAGGCTGGCTGGGTTGGAGCATTGAGGTGGTTACCATGTGTAGCTTCACCTACAATTTAATTTTCCTGTCTGCCAGCTGGGGATAACCTCTTCAAGGAATGAAGCGATTATAAATCGACTGTCGAGTTATTTGAAGAAAGGATACGTGCAAGAGCTTAGATAAAGTTCCAGTGCAATCGTTCGCCTCTGTCTGTGCATGAGCTTACGTCAGTGGATTACTGAGATGAAAGTGGAAGTTTGCACTGCAGGCTGCAATGGGAATGTAGAGAGGCCCTTGAGATGCGTTTGTTTGAGTTGTTACAGTGGTTTGTTTAAAAACAAACAACCCAAGTAAAAATACCCTCTTCCAAAGTGATACCTAGCTTTGCTTTCACAACAGGCTTTGGAAATTAGAGATTAAACCTAAAATTAAAGCCGCTTGAAAATGAGGGGGAAAAAAGGTCTTGTCTCCTCACCGCCCCGTTGAACATACATTGGATTGCTTGAACATAGAATACATCTGCTTTAAACTGCTTTCATCAGATGCATACTTTTACTAATAGACTTAGGATAAATTTGTTTGGAGAAAATGTAACACGTGCCTTTGTGGCTAAGCAAATCCAAGCTTTCCCTTTCTGCACTTCCCCAAACTAGACTGATGGTGCGGTAGGTATAAAGTTGGCTTAAAACCCCAAGCAGCTGAGCTCATGTGGTGTTATCCTCAGAGCTGATGTCACAAAATCAGCTGGGGTCTTGAGTCAGTAGAGGACTCTAATGCTGTGCAACTGGAAAATACCCGTGCATTAACTTCTCATTTCATATTGATCCCCAAACAGAGTTTTAAAGAACTCTATTAAAAAAAAAAAAAAAAAAAAAAAAGAGGGCTTCAAGTAGGGAT
>JAYDZK010000113.1:21512961-21536478 GCA_034509185.1 Euphonia xanthogaster
CGGGAATGGCTCCGGGACTGCCGGGCGGGACAGGGTCCGGGAATGGCTCCGGGACTGCCGGGCGGGACAGGGTCCGGGAATGGCTCCGGGACTGCCGGGCGGGACAGGGTCCGGGAATGGCTCCGGGACTGCCGGGCGGGACAGGGTCCGGAAGAGCCCGGCATTGCCGCACCCGGCACTGCCGCAGCCGGGCCCGGCCGGGCAGCAGCGCTGCCTGGCGCTCTCGGAGCGTTTCAGCCTGCGCCTGGGTCAGGCGGGGTTTTCTCCTTGCAAGGCACACCAGCTCACTGTGCTGAACTTCTGCAAAGTACACAAACAATTACTCAAGGTCACATTACAAGGTTGTACGTTTAGATTCTTCTATGCAATGTATTCATCCCTCTCCCACTATTTGCAATAACTGGATGTCTTAAAAATTTAGTTCTTATCAAATTTTAATTAGGGATAATGGTCCATTTTGCCATATGGGTCTGTCAGCATTTCTTTAAGTTCCCTCTAAATACAGACTGATGTCCTGGCTCTCAGCCCTTTTTAAAAATCCCATTACTCCAACAGACAGGGCAGGTCTCTTTGAAGTCGTGACCCAGTTCTTACATGCAGTCTTGGAAGTTGTCCCTGAACTTGGATTTGTGTGGTTTCATGTGCCTCCCTGCTTTTCTTTCAGATGATTTTAAGGAGGTCAAAACATCATGGGACTCATAATGAAATGACAGAAATAAACACTGTCTGCACCCCTGCCCATTCCCTTTGCCTCCAGCCACCCAGGTGGTGGAACAGCACCAGCCCAGGGTTTAACAGCACAAAGCTCAGTGCTGCTTTTTCACCAAGCTAGTGCCAGCCCTGCTGCAGCAGCACCACTGACTGGGTCATTTAGAAGAAGAATTTGCATTTCACACGGGATGGGATTTAACTCTGCAAAGATTTACTCAGACCACTTTAATCCAATGTCCCACCTTAGTGAAAATAGATGCCAAAAGTGAGGAATTCACACAAAGCCTGGTACTGCAGGGGAGCAAGCTTTCCCAAAAGGCTTGGTAATAGGAAACTGTAATACCCCAGCCACTAAAACATTATTCCCTGCACTAGTGAGGAATGGTTCCTGACAAGCAATCCTCTGCTCTGGACTCTCCTCCTCCTGTTCCCACCACACATGTTTCCTCTTTTCATTCCACTGCTCCTTTACCTTTTTCTCCAGCTTTTTATTTTGCTCCTGTTAACGTGGAAGGCAGAAAGCAATCTGTAAAAACCAATGCCAGCTTGGACCTGTACACAAAATGAAGGTCACTTAACAACTTTATTTAGTTCAGTATTAGCAGGCACTGCTTCAGAGCCCAGACAGGGCATCCCCTGTCCCCAGGGCAGCTCTCTGCCCTTTGAGGCCCAAGCCACCCTCAGCCTGTGCAGGGAAATAAACAAAAACTGAACAGCAGCACCAAGCTGGAGTTGAGTCTGAAACCCTTTGGTATTTCCACATGGCTTGGGAACTTTCTCAGCAATATCTCATCAGGGCCAATATTTCTTCTCTGACACCACCAAGGAACAGTGTATTGATGTTATCTAATGGAATATTTTAATCGTACCTGACAGTAACATGTTTAGCTGGTAGTTTTAATAATAAATTAAAAGTGCTTTTTTTTCCTCCTCTGAAGAACTAGGTGTAATTTCTGTTCTGTTGATTGCATGGCACATATATGTTTTAAAATTAATATATCCCAAGCTACTTTAAAAAAAAAATCAGTCACAACTAACAATAAAACATAGGCTCTGGCCTTGCAAAGGTGGTTTAATATGTCTCAAATGAAATCTGCACTAAATATCCACTTTAGATTTGTATCTGCTGATAATTATTTCCAGTGCTTCCTTGCTTAATGAACTTAAATGCATCACTGCCATTATAATGTCACTATGGGCATTTTAGTTCAAATGTTTTCCATTTATCAGGTGCTTGTAACACACTGACTTCCAGAGATGAGTGGAAACAACAATTTCAACACTAACTTTGTCATTTGGTTCCTGGAGAGGTTTTTTGGTATGCAACCATTAAAGCTATCCACTGTGCTTCAAACACTTGGAAAAAATCCTTACACAGTCTGTGGTCTAGAACAGAAAGTAATGTGTTCCTTCTTGAGTAATATTGGGATGGATATAACAACTGCCTGATCAGGAAGCTGTTTCAAGTTCAATTTTTATTCCTATTTTTTTTAATGCCACTTGATAGGGCATATTTTATATTTTATATATTTTATATATTTATCATTTTATAAATTTATATATTTAAATATTTATGGGTTTATATTTTTATAATTTATATTTTTAATATTTTAATATATTTTGGTTTATATTTTGTTTATTTTTTATATTTTAAAAATAATTTTAATTTTTACAGCACATTCTATATTAATCTCGAGTAAGTACTAGATTCTTCTGCAGCATTTCACAAACCCAAATGATTTCTAAGGTAACATTGACCCATCATGAGATGATGTGGGTGAGCTCCTGGTGTCCTGCCTGGCTGCTCCTGTGGGTGCTTCCATCCTGGAGCTCTTGGGTGTCCTCAGCCCTACCCAGGCATGGGAGAGGGACAGCTGTAGTAACCACATATGCTCTGAACACAGGGAGACATGGCTCTCTCCCAGGATTTTCCTGGGAAGCTGTGAGAAAGTTCAGAGATGAGAATGAGAAACAATTCTTATCCCCATTTGCTGCACCTGTTGTTGCTCACATGTGGAATGTGTTATGGAGATTGTTTACCAGAGGGTGGTTTCTTAATTGGACACTGGATGGTGTTTGGATTGATTGACAAATTAGGTCAAAGCTGTATCAGACAGTCTGTAAGGGTTATGAGCTTCTTAATAGTATGGAATGATATAGTATAGCACAATAAAGCAATTGATCAGCCTTCTGCAGTCATGGAGTCAATGCTAATTATTCCCCATTCAGGGGACTCTGGCCACGATAGAAGCAGAGCCAGCCATGGGAGGGACAGCAGAGCCAGCCATGGGAGGGAGAGGAGAGCCTGCCATGGGAAGGGAGAGGAGAGCTGGCCATGGGAGGGACAGCAGAGCCAGCCATGGGAAGGGAGAGGAGAGCTGGCCATGGGAGGGACAGCAGAGCCAGCCATGGGAAGGGAGAGGAGAGCCAGTCATGGGAGGGACAGGAGAGCCTGCCATGGAGAGGGAGAGGAGAGCCAGCCATGGGAGGGAGAGGAGAGCCGGTCATGGGGAGGGAGGACAGCAGAACTGGCCATGGGAAGGGAGAGGAGAGCTGGTCATGGGAGGGACAGCAAAGCTTGCCCTGGGAAGGGACAGGAGAGCCAGCCATGGGAGGGACAGGAGAGCTGGCCATGGGAGGGACAGCAGAACCGGCCATGGGAAGGGCAGCAGAGCCTGCCATGGGAAGGGACAGGAGAGCCTGCCATGGAAAGGGAGAGGAGAGCTGGCCATGGGAGGGACAGCAGAACCGGCCATGGGAGGGACAGCAGAACCGGCCATGGGAGGGACAGGAGAGCTGGCCATGGGAGGGACAGCAGAGCCAGCCGAGAGGCTTCTCCCAGCCCTGCAGTTCGGGGCCATGCTCGGAGCCCGCCCTGTGCCCGAGGCTCCCCAGGGCCCTGTGCCAGCCGTGGGTTGCATCACCAGGCTCCGGTTCCTCCCCGAGCTCCCCAGCACACATTGGCCACGGCAGGGGCGGTGTGTTTACTGCACCAGGGCTGGGCCATCCCCAAACACCACCGGGATTATCCACAAGCATTTCCTCACAAAGATATTTCAGCATTGTGATAGGGATTTCTCCTAAAAGCTCAGTTTGAGTTCAGTCCTCTGCCTGTGAAAAGCCCACGAGAATTTCAGTCTGGACATGGGTCAGGTTGGGTTTTCTCCTTGCCAGACATACCAGCTCACTGTGATAGAAATGAACTTGTGCAAAGCGTAGAAACAGTAACTTGTGGTCAGATTGCAAGGGTATAAATTTAGATTCTTACTTATTTGGATTCTTGGTTCTGTACTTTATATCCATCCCCATCCACTCTTTGCAGTAACTGGGTGTTTTAAAAATTTAGTTCTTATCAATTTTTAATTAGGGATAATGGCACATTTTGCCATATGGGTTCCTCAGCTTCCCTCCAAGTTCCCTCTAAACACAGACTGATGTCCTGGCACTTGGTGGCACTAAGGAGACCAGGCACCAGTGAGAGTGTAGCCATCAAAAAAAAAAAAAAAAAAAAAAAAAAGAGGGCTTTAAGTAGGGATTACTTTTTCATGTCTTGTAAAGAATACATTAGGCGTGTGGCAAACTAGAGCTTTGAAACTCAACTTCCATCTGCCTTCCATGACAGTATTTTATTTAATTCCATGTCTAAGAGACAAGGTTTGGAAATGAAATTAGTTTGTGTCATGCACAGTTCCTGTAGAGATCAAAGGCAGACCTGTTAATGCAACTATTGCTATTCATGAGTTTCATAGCCGTGTGAGTTTCAAGTTAATTATAAATGCTTGTTTAATCACTTAACAATAGGGTATCGGAGTCTCATCTGGGCATAATGCATATGGCTCCCACTTTTTTTAATTAAAGCAAATTCCTACCTTTTTTCCCAAGAAATTAATTTTGTTGGTAATGCTCTAGGCTCTAGCAGGTCAGGATATGCAAATCTTCTTTTACAAGTTGGACTGTTGCATGATGGATGTCTTTATTTTATTATCCTGTAACTGCCCCTCCCTCCCCTTTGAACACAGGGGTTGTATAGTAGCCTGGTTTTCATTGTGTGTGTCATAAATTGCTCTAGTTCATATAGTAGAATTCTTTTTGTGACATGTTACTAAAAGTTGTGTGCATTATCCCTAGCACATAATGCATTGTGAGATTAATGTATTTATCATTTTAGTTAATGAACACTTTGTTTAATGGATTTTAAACCTGAAGAGGTAAGTAGGGCACCTGTCTGACCTTCATATCACAGACAACTGTGCTGTATTTGAAGACTGAGGATTAAGACTAATTATTTTAGTTAAGATAAATTATTTCAATCCCCTGGAAATTAAATTCTTGTGCACTAGGGGAACCAGCCACAGTGCCAGCAATGCCTGAGGCACTTGGAGCAGCAAGGATTGTTAGATGAGAAATACGAATGAATCTACTTGAGCTGTGGAGAAGGGTGAAAAAGCCTCAAGTGCTACCTGGGTGTAGCTTCCTCCACAATCCTGGATCCTGATTGTCCTCAGAGATGAGGTGAGCAGAATGCTCTGATCAGGCACCATGTGGGGGCTTCTCTGTGTCAGCCAAGAGTGTCATATGCAGTTGTCATTGCACTCTGCTGTTTCTGAGGAAGAGCAAGAGAGAGAAATAAAAGAAAAGCTCAGAAATGCATCAGTTGTGCATTTGAGGAAGAAAGTTCCTTCTTGACTTCTGAGGTGTGGGGTTAATTATAGTCATCACACTGCAAGTGCCCAGCGATAGTCGTCCCCTGGACCTCTAAAGTACAAAGTGTTCAGCAAATTCAGATTGCAATGCTAGAAAGAAGCACCCCAAGTAAACACTTGGGCTGGCTTCATGAATGTTCTAGAATCAAACATTATTCTCTTAACTCTTGACATTGATTGTAAGCCTTAAACACCTAGAACTAAAATTAAAGCTGTTAACCCCATTTTTTTCTCACAGCCTGAGTGAGTCTACTATCTAGTAAGCTGTTCTCTTGTTGCCAAGGAATGACATCTGAATTTGCTTAGGTTCAGTGTATAGCTGTTGGCTGTCTCTGTCAGCAAGGCTAAAGGTCCTTAGCTGACTTGATCTTCTGCAGTTTTGTTGTTATGCACGGTGATCCAGCCTTCTCTTGCAGGAAGAGGAGGTCATGCTCTTCAGATGGCCAGTCCCAAGGCTTCTTCACTGTCCCCTGGGTTTTTATGTGTCTCTTCTCTGAACCCCTCTGCTTTCTAAATCCCTTCTGAATCTGGGTCTGAAAACCAAGCTGTGTTGTGTAGTCCTTACTGGATTTCTGACCACTGTAGTAAGAAACTTTTTTCTTGATTCCAGGGACTGTGCAGCCTTGGTAACATTCTCCAATCACTGAACAGGCCCTGAGCCTGAACAGGCTCCTGTGTCCCATCCTCTGCATTGTTGGGTTCCCTGGAAACCAGTGCTGGACACTCAGCCCAGCTGAAACCTGAGTCACCTGTGGTGGAAGGGAGAGTTGTGCAGCACTATTGATTTTCCTGTAATGAGGGCCAGAGCCAGTTCTGAGTAGAGGATGTCATCATCTTCACTGCAAATCTTGTTCAAGCACATGTAGTTTGCTATTTGAGGTGCTACTTGAGAACCTACTTTCAGCTGAAAACATCAGTGAAGATCAGAGTCTATTTACTTCTAGAGGGATGTTACATTCACGTTTCCTTTTCTTCATACAAACTTAGTCTGCTGCTATTTTGACGTGTGATTGTCACTAGAGCCTTCTTGATGTAGCACGGTAGAAAGATGCAGTGTGTAAATGCTAGAGTTGGCATCTGTGGCTAAAGCACAGGGAACACTCCTTTTCTAGGAAAATGTTTTCCTTTAGATAAATGAAAATCCTATTGTTTGGCTGAGGATTGACCTCACACATGGGGAAAAGGTTAAGAGACAGAAAGGCTTATCCATTTGGCACATAGGATTCAAAGCTAGGCATGTTGCCAGTAAGCTCAATCAGAGTAGAGGACACAATTTTACAAAAAGTTCATAATGGCTTTTTTTAAATGAGCAGGAAGCTTTCTTTTTCTAATCAAAACATAGATAATTTAAATATCTCTTTCTTTGGTAATATCCTGACATTGTCCATGGATAAGGGACCCCCAAAGGAAAAGCTAAGTGATCACAGCTGCCTGTGTCAGCCTGCTCCCAAAAGAGATCATCTGTCCAGCACACGTCAGTGGGAGTCTGCCTGACAGAGGGGTGTGTGCACAGAAAGCAAATTGCAGGCTTGGGATCTAAATAGGATTGTGATCTTTGATTTTCAATCTGTGTCATAACTTTTCTCTGTTTATTCCAGTATGTGGAATCTGACAGTTTGCCTTTGCTCAGGTCACTCAGGATTTTATTTTCTGTGTTATATTACTGACTTAAAAAGAACCAACACAACAAACAAGCAAAGCCCCAAACCTCCTAAAACCAGTGCTTTTCACTTTTCAAGAATTCAGTTGTAGAAGACAGCAGTGATGATAGCAGGAAACCATTCCCCAACTGAGAGTTCACAGTGATGTAAAGAGCAGTTGTGAGTATAAGAAGGGGTTACGAGTGAAGAAATGTTTTTTTTAAGGTTAATTGTATTTCAGGAGAGGCAGTAGGGTTCATAGAGCAGATGGCACAGGAAGGATTGCTCAGAGAAAGTTTAAACTTAGTAAAATCTCAAAAATCAGATTAAGAAGACAGATGGGATTCTGGATTGGAATGCTACCATTTAGGGATTTTTTTTTTTTGGCCTTTTTTTCACTTTCCCAAATTATAACCTTAAAGATGCTGGAGTTTTTTATACAGCTTACAATAATTTTAGTACTACACAACTGGGAGGGTGCTGCACTTCAGCAGCTGTTTTCACAATAACTGGTAGTTTTGGTTTGCACTCATTTGAAGAACAAGTAGGAGGTTTAGTGTTCAAAAGAAGACAAAGGACTGTAAGAGAACAGATTTACACTAGGCTTGCTTGAGCATACCTATACATCAGCCTTGATCTTTTTGTGGAATTTACCCCTGCATTTGCTGGTTTTATTTTCTCTTTTCCCACTTACCTTCTTTTTGCACTTTGGGATTCTTGAAGCAGAGTTGAAGGGTTGCGCTGTTTAACATCTGCAAATGGCCCATTCCTACCTGCACTTATAGACAGGGAGACACAGGCTTTTTGCCCTTCCAGAAAGGGCGTTTTTGCCTGTGGTTTATCTCCTGGAAATGTCAGTTATCCTAAGTGGTTCTTGTTTTGGACCTGAATCTTTTCTGTAAGAATATAATGGCAGGACACACGCTAGTGGTGCAGACAAGCGACTCTGGCTCTGTACCTGTGCCCACCAGTGCTACCAGCCAACAGGGAAGACATGCCAGACAGATGAGGTGTGAAAGAGACACATTCACACCTCACCAGTCAGAAGCCAGGTGCACCAGACAGGGCTGTGGCTCAAGCACAGCCTGTCCTAACTGTGGCTGGCTTGTGTGGGGAAGTGAGAGAGACCACAGCTGCCCTGGGTGAGTTCCTCAGCCCAGGGTATATCACCTCAGCCATCTCTGCTTTGCTCTTCAATGAGGAAGCATCAGCACTCTTCACCTTTATGTCCCATTCCTCCAGGACCTCACTAGTAGCACAGAACAAAGCTCCTCCAGACCTCAGCAAACACTTCTACTGTACATACAATAGTGTGAGAATGAAGCAGGCTTGGTTTCCCTCACCTTTTGCAGTGCTTTCAGTTCCCTGTCTTCATCTGCAGCTGTGCTTCTTCTCTGAGTCCCTGTGTCTTTAATTCTGTGTGAGCTCCTTACTGTGGTAGGCTGCAGAACTCAGGAATAATGTACCTGCTTTATACCCACTGTTTGCTGAGAGTTCCAACTAAAAAGTTTGCCAGATATTTTAAATACTCTATTCCTTAGTTTAAAGTAAGTCTTCTAAACAGCTTCCAGTTGATTTCATCCAGTATACCTAGTCTTTCAATCTAAGAATTCCCTATTAATTAGAGATCAGACTGATCTTGGGTCACTTGTTCTCCTTACTCTGCTGTCTTATTTCCCTTCTCCAGTTCCCCTGATCCTCAAGAAGTGCCTGAATATATCCTAGCAATTCTGAAACTTACTGTCTCTTTTTATAGGTTTTTCTCATCCCGTCACTGTTTGCAAGGATATTTTACTTCAACAGTTTCTTTCCAGTTTTAAGCTTTTAATCATTCAGTTGCTGTGGAAATTACAGTGATAACGTAGGTTTGGTGTTCGTGACTTCACTGCTGCATAAGAAAGAGGAGCTGTCGCGTGGGAGAAGGCCCTGAATTAAGCAAGTTGTATACATTTCACATGTTTGTCAGGGAAGATAACACATGAAAAGGAATTAGGATTGTTCAGGCTGCTAGGGTTTTCTCTATCTGCTCAGGGAAAAACCTGTTAAATATCAAAAAGGAGAAAACAAGCCCAGTGTCTGATCGAGGGACTGTGTGGTTTGGAACAGCAGTTCCAGTCTGCTGCCTTTCAGGACATCAGTATTCTGTCTTGGGTGATTGCCTTTGTCATTTCTGTTTAGAAGAAGGATTTTGGAAGCCCCTATCCTTCCTTATCAGAAAGAGAGAGGGATGCAGAAAGAGAGAAGTATGCAGACAGAAGCACATACATAGCTATGGAGTGGGAGATAAAGAAATTTCCTATTGGAGATAACCCATGGCTAGCTCTCTGATTTGGGAAGAGAAAGATGGATTTGTGAATACAGGAAATTCTTTTTTTTTTCTCGTGATCAATTTTAGTAGTAGTCTCTCTTCTAGAATTTTGAATGTATATAAGGAATTAAATTGATATGATCCTTCTGTTGTTTTCTTACCCTCTTCTTTAATTAGTATTTTAATATTCTAGAGCTCCCTGGTTCCTTATATGTGGTTGTTTTTAGAGAAGGCTGAACTACCATGTTACTGAAATTGCTAACGGCAATGTTCAGCTTGTCCTGTTCTCTTGCTTTTTCTTTAATGCACCACCCATTATTCTTAACCTCATCTATTCTTGCATTCTTTACTAGGAAATTCAAAGTGAGAAAGGCTAAGAGTTCAGCTATCTGGCTTTGGATCTAAGCATATCCCTCCACGTTGAAAATTAAAACTTACACTGTTTGTTGTCCTCCTGTTTGTAAACACATGAATATATATATTTTCCTTCATTGATTAATGTGGCTGCCTTTCACATACTCGACATTTCACAAGTTGCTTGGTAGTCAAGGCAAGGTTTCTAAGGAGGCACTCTGTACTGGACATCAGAGTATGTGGACACTGCTTTTCAATGTGCATTGCTTCCTTTGACTACTAAATGCAAAACTGGGAAGAAGTCCAGACTCTTTAATAGCTGGAATATATTTCATGCTGATCCCATCTAAATTGACATCCTCCATTGCCAAGTTCTAAAGCAATGGCAGCGATGATGATGAATTTCTCTAATGGGGTTTTTGTTCAGGGCTGCTTGATATTGGTGTTTTCAGTAGTGTAGGATTCAGAGAGAGGGTCTCTGCTCATGAAAGGGCCCAAGATATTGATCTTTCTGGCTGAAATACACTTAGGACAGATGTGCTGATACTTTTGTATTAGGTCCTCATGTCCTTTTAAACTTCTAGGTTGTTACAATGTGTTTCTCCCCATACTTTGGTTGTGTCATTTCTCTATTGAAACTCACCACAAAGGTTTTGTTAAATTCTGTGTTTTCTTCTTGGTGTCATGTCTGGCTGACCCAGGGCTTAAAATAAGTTCTTATAAGGCATTAGTAACAGAACAGAACTGTACCACCAGTACTGTTCTGTAGAAATCAGTGTAATGTTTTTGAATATATTTGAACAGGAGGTCATGCCCTCTTTCCTGGGAGTGGGAGGAGAGGATCTTGCTTGTGGGAGGCTGAAGCTTCCTGATACAAAAAGGGAGTTTGCAAAATACTATGTGCCACCTTAGGGAATGGAGTAAGCTGAGATGGGGAACTTCATGCAAGAACAACAGAATTTCCAGATATTAGGATGGGAATGAGAGAAAGGGAGCGTTGGAGAGAAAAGAGAGAGGGAGGTGTTCATTTAAGAGGAAGAGGCCAACTGCAAGTGAAAAGAACCCAAGGAATGTCTTAATGGAAGCATTGCTGTCTTGGACCCAGCATTGCTGGGTCTTTTCAACACAGCATTGGATTTAAGTCATGGTTATTGCAGAAAGGCAACAGCTGCTGCTTTAGAGCATGAGGCAATTGAACTATTGTAGTCACAGAAAAATAATCATAGATACAGAAGAATGCCTTCCAGAGGGACTGTCTTGCACAAGCCACTCCATTTTATATAACAAAAGCCTGGTGACACAATGCATGGTTTAGTCATAGGAGTGCCCAGAGTGGACAAATATTGTACATCTGGAAACATTTAAACTAGTAATTATTTTCTGGTAAAATGGCAAATTACTCAAGAAAAAATGTAGTCCATTGTGTTCAGACTGCATATCTGCAGGATGTATGATTCTCCTGACTGCCTTAATCATCACTTCTTTGCTTCTCACCATTACTGTATGGGGACAGGTGATACAGTAGTGTTAGGGCTGCTGCTGGCACTGCTAGCACTCTGCATCCCACCTGGTCGTCCTGTGCTTTGAGGACATGGACATGATCCTGTGGGACTTCTCCACCTTGGTTAGACATCACCAGGGAAGTCCTGTGCCAGCTGGGGCAATCTCTCCCACAAGAGCTGAAAATATCCAACTGTAGCACAGCCTGCTCTATTGCCCACTTTCTTCCTGGGCTTCTGTCACAGCAGATTCCTGCCATTCCATTGCTACACGGAGAGAATTGCTTTGGGAGGGAGTGAGGAGCATACCCGACTTGCAGCCTTTCCCTCTCCCCACTGCTGCTGGAGAGGACTGGCTGGTGCAGAGGCACAGCAAGGCAGGGACCTTACAGAGAGTTTCCATGCCCTGCTGTCCGTGCCTAACACAGGATGTTTGATAGCACGCATTTAGAATTGCCATAGTACAGCAGTGCTCTGTGATTGATGTGTTGCCTCTCAAAGGGAGTGTTGCCTGCCCTGGAGATGTGCTGCCCAGCTGCATGTGGGTCACAGGAGGCATGTGGAAGATAGATGCCTCCACAGTTGAAATTAGCTGTTGGGCAATAATTCAGGACATGGTCTGGCTTGTAGCAGACTCTGCAGTGTCTCTGACTGCCTGAGATGGAGAGCTTCGGGCCAGTATAAGAAGTCATACATGGCTCCAAAATGTCAGACCTGGTGTCTTTTCAGCCACTGATGTGTCAGCATGTTCTAACTGCTGCCTCCCACAGAAGCTTTTCAGAAAATAATCGCTGTGGTTGTTTTGTCATTACAGAAGTAACACTGAAGGTCCATGTAAGCGATGCCAGCACCCATCAGCCAGTAACTGAAGCCTTCATTGAGATTTTTACCAACCAGATCTCCATTGCATCTGGAACCTCAGGAGCAGATGGCACTGCCTTCCTCAAGTTTCAATATAAGTTGGGCAATCAGCTGATAGTGACTGCTAGTAAACATGCATATGTGCCAAATTCTGCACCATGGAAACCTGTAAGATTGCCTGGTAAGAGATCTTTATTTTTGTTCTGAGGTAAGATATTGCATCTAAAGGAAGCTACACAGTTTTGTATGATGTGTTGTAATGCTTGAGATCCTGGGTGGGAAGAGAAACATCTGCACATTTCAAAAATAGTAGCATTTCTTCCTCAGTTAAGCTGCAGCATCAAGGCTGAGCAGAGATTCACTCTCCTTCTGAAGGTCCTCCGTGCAGTGCTACATCAGTTTTCAAACACCTGTTGCTGCTCCTACAGCTCCATAGAAAAGAGAAATCTATTCCAGATATTTTTCTTTCTGGGAACTCCGTTTCCAAGAACCTTGTTTCAGCAGCTGTGGTGTATTCTTGCTTCTCTTCCAAGGTGTAGCAACAACTGTTGCACCATAGGCTGTCGTGTACAAAAATGTCCTGTCTTTTAGTTCTTAGCCGTGTCAATAAAACGGTTTTAATCTGCAGTTATGTTATCCACATGCAAGGACTTCTACTAACTTAATTAGCATGCCTTTGCTTCTTCCACAGGTGAAACAAGTATAACAATAATACTTGCATGTTAGTTTTTATCAGAATGCCTTAGAACCTTACATTAGTTATAGGAGAGGGAAAATTGAGTCATGAAGCCCATTTCTGACTGCTAAAAAGGACAGATTGAGGGTGGCTTTCAAACCTTGAGATATAACATCCATATGAAGATCATATGCCAAGTTTCATCTGCCTTTCTTGTGATCCTCAGCTACAATTCAGGTCCCTATAATTTGGGAATGGTCTCAGGCTTGTATTATACCCAAATCATGCCTAAATAACACACACCTCAGGTTTGATAATTAGCCCGGGCCAAAGCCATGGGAGGTTTTAAGTGCACTAATATTTAAATAGTGTATACATTCCCAGGGCAGTGTTGAATTCCATGCCTTGGCTCCATTTTATTTATTAATATTAACATAGCCAGAAGGGCTGCGTGACTTGCTGCAAGGTCGAGTAGCAATGTATTTTCAGAAGGGGAATGGAACGTGAATCTCTTCAAACCCAGAACTGTGCTTTAGGCATTTCAATGTGCTGTTTACTTATCTGCTTTCACTTGCTTCAGATAAGATAGAAGTGCCTTCTTCAACATTTTCTGTACTGTATTCCACCGTGTTTTTCAGCTTCTTAATGGAGCTAACAGCAAAGACTAAGTCAAGCTCCTTGGGGTGTGGTGAAAGAATAAGGAGAATTTCAAATAAGTAAAAGGCAACAATTCAACAGTATGCAGCAGTAAAAGGCAACAATTCACGGGGTGAAACAGTAGCAGCTGTCACAGCTGGTCTGTGGCTGAGCAATTAATTCAGTTATAAATAAGAAACCCAGCCAGGTTCTATAAACCGGCCCCTGGGTTGACACCCAGGGACTTCAACCAATCACCAGTGGACTATGAACAAATTGCTCCATGAACTTCCTAAGCTGCAGACATCTCACTGGTCAGGAAACTGGGAGGTGTTAAGAGCAGACCAATGAGTATTATAGACTGGGATGTTTCAAACCTGCCATATAAAGCTGGGCTCAAACAATAAAGTTCTCACTATTGCCACAGGGGCCTTGGGGGTGTGTGTCTGTCTGTTCTGACCCACCCCTCCATGTTACAAGCAGCAAAATTGGAATAGGTCGTGCAGGAAGGTTGTGAAATGTCCACTTTTAAAGACATTCAGAACTCAACTGGACAACCCCTGCTTGGTGGAAGAGATGACGTCTAGAAGTCCCTTCCAACCATAATTGTTCTGTGACTCTGTTTAGAAATTTCCTTTGTGTTTTCTTCTCTTTAAATAAGATGAAGTGCAGCTTTCTCAGCGTACTTCATGTGATTTTAATGGATGAAAGTATGCATAACCGTGCCTTGCCTCTTGTCTCTTTCTGACTTATACCCTAGGTCTTTTGAATGAGATGTACTCTTATGTAGCCTGGAGTTTGGTTAGTTTTTTGCTTGGTGTTTTTCTTGAATACTGATTTTGAGGGAAGGGAATGAAACAGGGCATTTTTGTTTTAGTAAATCATTGAAGTTAAAGAGCAGTAATTGTATAGGTTCCACAAAGTCTTTCTTTTCATGGCTGAAACATGAGCTCAGCTCTGAAAGTAGATTCGTTTCACCTCTGATCGTCCCCCACTGAAACTGGTAGATAGTTTGCCATTGATTTAATTGGAAGTAGAGTCCTTTACTTTGCTTCCTGTACCTTGAACTTATTCCTTTCTTTGATTAAAGAAACAAGTTATAACTTGATATGCCCTATGTAGATTTGATAGGGTTGTTCTTTGAATTAGTCCTGAAAAGGTACATGACATACAAGTTAAGATACTTAGGCTTTTATATTTTGTATTGACTAAGACGCCTATAGTCTTTAAAAAACTTTCCAAGAACTTTTTGTATTTAAATGCCTAGCATGCTTTTAACTAGCATAGTATAGAACTTTGGAAAAATGTGTAAGTTGTTTTGTTGTTATTTTTAAGCTGGTTTGAATGATGGGGAGCAGGCAGCACATCTCAATCTTCGTTCTGCAGTGTGCAGTCTGGGCACTCCCATACAGCTGCATCCTCATTTCCCAGAAATGCTTGTTAACAGTCCTAGGAGCTGTCCCCCGCAGAGCAGATCCCCCACTCTGAGAAGCATTCCACCCAGGGCAGTGTTTAAGCTGCCATCCTGTGTGCTGTGGTAAATGAACTATGGCCATATTTACCTCAAATGGGAAAATGATAACCATGAGCAGGGAGTAGGTTTGGAAGCTGAAGGGTGGTAATGTACTGTAGCAGAACTTGGCCAAAGGAGCAGGATTCCTGCATCACAGGCAATGTGCATTAGTAATGGTGTTATGCTGAAAAGCTGCACAGCCACTAAACTTGTGATACTGTTGTAGTAGCTTCAAGGAGTAAACATTGAGGGTTTTCTGTTCTTACAATTTGGCCAAAATTAACTTCCCTTATATTAACGAAAATAATTACTACCTCTTTACTGCTTAAGCAGAAGGATTATTTATTTACATAGTGATAAATGGTAGGAGGAAAAGATTTAAGATCTCTTCTTCCATTAAAATATTTATTAGCAGTGCCATGACTCCACTTATTAACAGTTCATAAATTTAACATCACTTGAGTTGTTGAAGTGTTCATGATGGAAGATGTGTTCATCTGTCTGCTCTTAACTATGCTTAGATTTTTCTTTGTAAAAAAATTGGAAGAAAACATTTGTGACTGGTAATCCTTATTTAAAAGGACACTTCTTTTGGAGCAGTGTATACAATGAAGAGAGTGGCACAGTTCAGAATTCCTTGGTAGAGGCAGTGTCATGGTTTAACTCCAGTCATCAACTAAGTACCACCCATCTGCTTCATCCTCCCTCAGCCTCCGTGGGGTGGGGAGGAGAATCATACAAAGCTAAGAACTCTGGGTTGAGATAAGAACAGTATAATAATTGAAATAAAGTAAAATTTTATAATAATAATAAGAAGAAGAAGAATGAGACTTAACAAAAAGAGAGTGGGGAGTAAAACCGAGTTAGAGCAAGTGATGCACAATACAATTGCCCAGCCCATCCCTGAGCAGCAGTTGACCCCTGCCAGACAACTCTTCCCAGTTTATATACTGGCCATGACATTCTATGGTATGAAATTTCCCTTTGGCTAGTATGGGTTGACTGTCCTGGCCGTGCTCTCTCCTGGCTTCTTCTGAAGCTTCTCACTGACAACATATGGGAAGCTGCAAAGTCCTTGACTGAGGGTGAGCTCTAGGCAGCAGCACCCACACCATCAGTGTGTTATTGACATTATTGTCATCCTGAATCCAAAATCCCTGTACCAGCAGCAGAGAACAAAGCAGCTGCATCCTGGCTGAAACCAGCACAGTCAGTCAAAGCAAACTATAGTATTCACTGTGGCGAAATACAGTTTTAGGAGCAGAGGATGATGGCTGTGGTATTTCTGGGAGAGGAGAGCTCATCTGGAATTGTTTACCTGTAAAATAAGGTTAAAAACTGTGAAAGCAGAGTATGGTATTTCAGGACTTGTCCTTGGCATAGCCATTCAGGGAAATGTGTGTCCAGCTCTGGATCCATGCTTCGAGAAGAATGTTTAAAACTGTGGACTTTCATCAGAGGTGATTAAAAGATTGGAAAATGCCGTTTACAGGGAAGGACTTGGAAGTGCTTAATTTATTTTGTTCATTAGCAAGAAAGTTCATGGGGTAATTTGATCATAGTTCATCAATACCCTCATAGAGAATAGGAAACGGGTAAGAGAGAATTCTTCTGTCTAGCAGGCCTGTATAAAAAGAAGATCAAATGGCTGGAAATCGAACCTCTATAAATTTTGATGGGTAAAGAGGCACATTGTTTAACTGCCCTCATAATTATTTATGAGAACATTGATGTTGTGGTGTGTTCTTCACACTGGACACTGTAAAATAAAACTGGAGTTTTTCTACAACATGTTTTCAAGTTTTGGTACAGCTATTGAGTCTGCAGCAATAATTAATTCGGGGAAGGCTGTAGTTATACAGGAATGAGGCTGGATCATCACTGTCATCCTTCTGGCCTTAAAAGCTGTGTCTTTCTGTCATTGTCATGCTGAGAAAGGATTGTGCAGAAAAGCCCAAGGGAAGTTTAGAGGTTATATATTCGTTATAGTGTGGCACATATGGAAGAAGATGTTGGCATGGTTGATTGTATTGAGCTCCCCAGGGTGTCTAAATTATATTAGCTTTCTTCATACAAATTAAGTTATTGGAGTAAAGACAAATTTTGTAATTGTGTGGCCTTAGTGCTACTTGCACTAGGCTTTCTTCCTTATGTTGCCTAATGTGTAGATCTGTTTCACATTTGGGCGTTGGAAAGAAAATGCCCAGCAGTACTTGCAATAACATTATATATTTTTTTTTTATTTTAATGTTTATATATATTATTAAGACCATTTTTTAAATGGAAGTTATTTTCAGGGTTTCTCCTAGTTTTTTTCCCCTTTCTCCCATGCTTCTCCCAAACACTACAATTTTTGATCTTTAAAAGGAGAATATATTTCTTAAAGCAGAAATAGTGTAGTGTTCATATTGGTAGCTAACATCTATATGGACTCTTGGATTAATTAATGTGTATTAATTAAGAGGAAATTAATAAAATTCCAGAAAATCAGAAGAGTTTGTGTTCTTCTGTTGACTGTTTCTGAGAATGCCTTCCTCAGCTTGCATTTACTTCAGACTAGGATGAGTACTCTCCAGTTATTACTAGTTATTAATAGTAACAAGGTATTACCAAAAATAACTAGTCTGCATTAGTCTTCTTCCATCTTTGAAAGCCACATGTGGACTGCAGGCAGTCGTGCTCCTTACTGTTTTCATAGCTTCAGGAGGCAGGTGGGCTCTGTGGCTAATTCCTTCCATATTTTGGGTCTTCTGGGTCTGAAGAACTTGGCATGAAATTATATCCTGTTTTTTCACTCTGCAAAGATGTGTGTGCATACTGACACAGCCCCCTGCAAGGAGTGTCAGTACCCAGTGGGAAGGGAGGTCCTTGCAGGTAGACTTCTTGCAGCACATCCATTTATCTGTCCCCTTTCACACCGCTGATAGGATGACAGTAGTTCTGCTATAAATAGCACTTCCCTGGTGTAGGTGGTGACTCAGTACATGCTGCATTTTAAAGAAAATTGTTCTGACTTAATCATCATACTTTGCCTTTCTGTATAACTTACGTAAGCATCTCAAAGTTCTTAGAACTTAAATTTCATTAAAATATTCCTGAGGTAAGAAGTGTAGCTGTTGCACAGAAAAATAACTCAGCCAGACTGAGTTAGCATTTCAGTTCTCTTTATGTATTTCTTGTCTTTCTGTGGAGCTGGGAATTGCTTCATGTAGGGCATGAAACCCTGCTTTACACTGCACTCTCCAGTGCTTTCAGCTACCATGCGTGACGTGCAGGAGTCAAAGCATAGAACATTTTGTTTAGTTCAGTAGTTACTCTGGCAATTGAACTGTTTGGTTCAGAAAATGCATGTGGTTTCTGTCATGTATACGATATGATTTTAATAGTTTGGGTGGCCTGCTTTTGCAAAAACGTGAAGAAAGTAAGCGCTGTTGTTAGTGGATTATAAGAATTTCAATATGTGCCACTTAAATCACTTCTCTCCCACAGTGTTCTCTTCACTGAGCCTCGGCCTTCTTCCTGAACGCTCAGCTACTCTGATGGTCTACGATGATGTAGTCCAGATAGTCTCAGGATTTCAAGGTATGCTGGCTTTGGGAAGTCAGAATTGAAATTTGAGGGACACTAAAGAAAAAGTCTGACAGCCCAGTGCTTTCTGAACTCTGTCCTGTGAGTGAGACTGGTATTCTGTGGGGAGTTCTGAGTTCCCTGAGGAATGCTTCTCTGTGGGATTGTTTTACCAAATTAATAGCTGAATTCATCCCTGACTGCTGTGACTGGGGAATTCAAGTTACACGGTAATAAATGAGTTTGGACTTTATTGTGCCATTTGAGAGCTAGAGATTAAATTTCTTACACTATCTGTTGGATGTTTTTTCATCTAGCCTCATTTAACTGTCCTTGAAGGAGACATTTTCTGGTGTTTTAATGTCTAAGATTTTTCTCTGGTTTTATTTTTTTTTTCTTGCTTCCTAATGTGAATGACTTAGATGTTTAGGGCATAGAAAAACTGAACATTTCTTTTATCTGCATTGTTGTATACCCTGTATAAACTTGCTTTTCCTGTGAACCCCTTGTCAGACTGCCTGCAAACCCAAGTCCTACACATTGAAACCCCCTGTATTAGAAAAATAAAGTTTAAATAACCTTTTTGTAAGGCCAAACACAGATGTTAAAGTGACTGTAGTATCAGTTAGAGGAACAGTGTTTTCTGAACTGCACAGTGAAGAATAAAATGTTCATTTGACTTAGGGGTCTGACATAAATTAGTCCAACTGATGTGCTGGCTGAGGTAAGTCTGTTAATAAAAGAACAGGGGATTTTAAAGATACTTTGAACCAGAACATGGGCATATCCTTCCTGTGGGCACTCATTGTGCATAAATGCTGTCTTACTCACAATAAGTCTTATGCTTGCCATCATTTTAAAGTCTACTCTATAGTTAATAAACAAGGAAATAGTGCCCTCAATAGTATTCCAAGATAACCTTGTTTTATCTGAGAGAATATAATACAATTATGCCTTCCTGACATATTTTTTAGTTAGAAGCCATCCAGACACAATAAGCTTTTCATTAGTGATAGCACTAGATATGGCTGGAGCTGAAAATGCATTAAACAAATTAGGTAGCTGATGGAATGCTCAGAAGGAGCTGGAGAAAGAGCTGCTGTACATATATTCTGCAGTTTGAGAGCTGGACATTGTCTAATGGGGTAAATTAGATGGATGGTGAACTGTGTTAAAACACAAGGGATTCCATTAGGCAAGACATGAAACATTGTTTACCATCAGTATTCCATTATAATGCTGTATTAAATACTCTTATTCTTATGCAAATGTGCTAATATTATGCAATTAACTGAAAAAGAGCAGCATTTTCATGCTCACAGCTTCCTTCAAAAAAAACCAGGGGATGCTAAAGGACGAGAGGGACATTTAACAGCTGAGTGAGACTCATAAATATTTTCAGCATAATCTTCTTTCCTTCAGTGAATTGATCCAATGTGTTAACAATATATGTGAATTAGAATCATTTAACTGCTTCTTCTGGGATAGCAGAAAAAAGCATAAAGGAAGAAAGGGGTACCTGGAGTATGCTAAGGATTGGGATTTGAACTTGCAGTCTTGCCAAGTAAAATCTATTTTATGGGTCCAGTCCTCATTTCTTTTCTTGGGACTTCTCTTGTGATGAAGCCTAAAAGAAAGACAGCCTAGACATTGTTCCAGTATGTGAATGGAGCCTCTCTAGTCTCCATCCAAAATCCTTGTGACCTAGTTTTTCTCTGTTATTTCTCTAATTTACTTCCCAGTAACCTCACACTGTTTCAAAAGAGCTGATCAGGAGTTACCTTAGTGCAAAAATGAGAGCAAACCAGAACTCATTAAACCAGGAACAGAGTGGGAACACTGGTGTTTGAAGCAGCAGTCAAAGGGAAAGAAAGGCCTGTCTTGGTACACTAAGTTACCAATTGCATTTGAATAATTAATCGAGCAAGCAATGCATTATGCAGTTGAGAAGTTTGTCTGAGTTGATGCAGGATGGCATTACAATCCACTGTCAGTAATTGTGAGGGATGGGGCTTGCCAGCCACTGGGCCATTGAAGTTATTTACTGCCAGCACAGTGATGGGCTGAATTTCAGTGTGTAGTGAATGGAAGCCGTATGGGGACTCTCTGTCTCTGACCCATGAGCAATCAGAGCATGAACCTGGTGAGACTTCAGATGTTACTTCACATGGATTAAACCTCGAATGCTGGTGTGGTGCCACATGTCACATACACAGTGTGACAAGAGGTGCCTTACAGGGACTCCTTGAGGTTACTTCCTCGGGAGTGTACTGGCAAACTGGAGGTGACAGCATTTAAATCTGGCTGATGTGTTGACAAGAGGCTGTTTACAGAAGGTAAGATCAGTGCTCAACAGTCCTTACCTCATGGCACACATCATGTGGGAAGAGCTCACATGCACATTTTACACGTGAATGTGCTTGGGTTTTATAAGTAAAAACTGGATTTTATAAGTAAAAAATAGGCATCTTCAGTAATAGAAGCAATACTAATAACCCACTCCCAGTGATAAGTGATGACTTGTTGAAAAATACTCTTAAGAGTCTGGTCAGCACAAGCTTCTACCATTTCCAGTTCCCTTAATAAATCTGTGCCCAGACATATGCCCCAAAATCCACTATGGCCTCTGATAAAGGAGAAGGTTGGATTATCTTCCAGCAAGGTGGTGACAGAAGGTGAAAGCCTCGGTAGCTGCTTCCCTCATAAGCCTTTCTCTGGAAGCTCTCAGTCTTCTGCCCCTTTGGAGTCTCTTGCGAGGTGTGGGAGACCCAACTGAGGAGCTGAGGGGAGAGTCAGAGTGAGTGCCAGGTTTTTGGTGAATAATCAGTATGGAGGAATTTGTTTTTCTAGGGTGTGAATTAACTACTCTGCACTGATTTATTAAATGTCTGGGTATGCACTGTCACAGAGGAGGCTGTTTCTTCCCCCTCAAAGCTTATAGCTGAGTTCATTGTTGGGCAGGTTTTCTGCCATAACAAGGCCATAAGAAGGCTTTGTACTGCTTGTAGGACTGAAGGAGCTGGGGTTGACTTTCTGAGCCCTCCTTGTCTAGTTAAAATTTGGCAACTCATGGATCCCTCAGTGCTAAAATCCATCATTTTTTTATTAATAGAAAACCCATAAACTACTCTGTTGCAGACTCAACAACAGTTACTTGGTTTCTAATTTTTGCTTAGTTTGTATCTTTGGAAATAAAACACCAGTTCTTGGCAACTGGGATAATGCATCTTAACCAGAGATTTCACATTGAACTATTGGTGATAATCCTAAGGCCAGTTTCTTTGTTGTGGGGTTTTTTTTTCCCCTGTTTTTTACTGTGGATATGTATGCCCATGGGCTGTAGGAGCCCACTCAGCAGTGCAGTCGGAGGGTTCCAAAGTGCCTGAGCACATCAGTCCCTGGGGTACAGCAAACTGCTACTTGCAGAGCACACAGGAGACAAATCCTGCCCGAGTTTGTTGCAGTCAATTTAATTAATCTTTTATATAGTTTTCCATTTATGCTTAGAAATCAGATAAGGAAGGTTTTTTCCCATTTCACACAGGTGTTGTTTAATGACTATTTTAAACACTTAAGGATACTGCCAGTCTTGAGAGCCTGCTGTAAACACTAAAAGGTTCCAGAAATTAAAAAATAAAAGCAATTTCATAGCTTTTTCTTGCAGAATTACCAAAGAAATGACAGATAAACAACGATCAGCTCTTTGGAGGTGCTTACTCCTGTACACAGGCATTTTTCCTAGCCAATACAACATTTTGTTCTGTTGAGTTTTGTTTTCTCACAGCTAGAGCCCTTGCTGGAAAATTATGCAAGAAAGGTTCCAGTCTCTAGGTTAATGACACTGGCAGTTACAAAGCTTAGGAGGAAGTCAAGCTCGTTATTCTTTCTCTCAGTGAAGCTACATGTAACCTAAAAGTGCTGCCAGAGACTAATGGGGGAAAAGATGCAAAATTGGTTTGAGTTGACATCTTTGAATCACATAGTCCAGTGTGAATGAAGAAGAAAATTGCTTGCCTCTTGATTTTGTGCTGTGTGGGAAGTGTTCTGTGTGTATTCAAAATGAGCTCTGGAGAATACAATAGCTTTTGATTTAAAAATTAATTTGCATGTTATGCACACAAACTTGCAGATGGAGTCTTGCTGTGTGTTGCTAAACAGTATTAATGGTGAGTATCCTTTGAAAAAGACTATTGACTTTATAAGCTGGGATTTAAATGAGACATGAAATGCCATAGTACATGAAACAGTCTTAAATCACGTTGCAGCAAAGACCCTTCAATTAACACCTAAGGAGCTTGAAAGAAACGCTAACACTGTACAAAGCAGAGAAAAAGAGAGAAATCTCATAGGCCAAGTAATCTGGTTCTATTTAGATGTGGTCTTTGCATATGGGAAAATATGGAAAATCTTTTCACCCGAGGTTTGTCAAGTGAATCTTTTCGTTCAGTGATTTCAGTGGTCACCGGTCTCCGTTCTAGAGTTAGTTTTCATGGCCAAAGCTTTACAGAAGTTAAATAACTTAATTGAGACTACAGGTACAACTATCTCTTAGAAAATAATTTTGAAAAGTACAAACTACATTTATTTTGCTATTTTAGGGAAAACAAAATTTGAACAAATATGGTGAATTGGATGCTTTCCTAAGCTTTTGCATACCCTACCTCTGAACTTTGTTTTAGTTGCAGTTATACTAATTAAAAAAGGCATGCAATAGAAGTGGAGGAGAAACAACATAGCCAGAAAAGCTTCTGACAGTAGGTGCCTCCACAATTTTGTTCTGGATTACCTGTGGAGAAATAATGGCAACTGCAAAATAAATGTAAAAATACTGTTTTCCCCATCTTTCATAATAGCCTTCTGAATGTCTCTGTCCTTCTCATGCTACTGCAATTTATAATGCAAAAAAAAAATGTAAAGTTGCTTCAATGAATATGAACACCTAAATATTCTGTCCACCTTGGATATAAAGTCACTTTTAATATTTTTAGGTGCACGGACTCAGCCACAAGTTCACTTTCAGAGAAGATCTGTCACGACGCTCTGCCGATC
>JAYDZK010000113.1:21536578-21569053 GCA_034509185.1 Euphonia xanthogaster
TGAAATTGCCAGAGAACACTAGCTACAGTGATCTGACAGCATATCTGACTGCAGCCAGTTCACCCTGGGAAGTGGACAGTTTCCCTTATTTGCAGGGATTAGATGGAAATGGAACAGGTAACTCACTACTTTGGTTTTGCTCTGATTTCATATTGGTCCAGGGCTTGACTTTTGATCCTATCATTTTTTCCATTCCCTATTCCAGCAAACATTCTTTCAAATTTGGGTGACATGACATTTTCAACTGCCCCACCAATCTGCTGTTCCAGTGAGCAAGAGGGCAAGGTCTCCTATCCCTTAAATGGGGCCACTGAATAGCAAAGATTAAAACTCCTTGGCCTTGGGAGATCAGACAAGTTGGTCACTCTTTTAGTTCAGAGCTGAGTGTCCAGATGCGCTGCATGTGCACATAAAAGATGGAAATTAATGTGAAGGAACAAGAGAGAATTTAACCTGAAGATGCAATAAAATTCTCAATCTTTTTTTCTAAAAATAAATAAAATGCCTGCATATCAAGAATTTAATACTGTGTTGTTTCAATGGCTTTGTGGATACTTTTGAATGTAGCCAAAATGTGCAAATTTGTCTAGCACCAAAGAGAAAACAATGAATATTCATAGTAGAAACACAATCACTGTTAAATTCAAAGTTGTAATACATTTTTATGACTGCAACTGCCTGCTAGTCTTTTTCCACTTTTCATTCAGTCTTGAGTGAAATAATTGGTGTTTCGTAGGAAAGAGAAGACTAGCAGAATACAGAGCAGAAGCCTTCAAATTCTTAAAAGGCCAGTGTGAAAAGGAGAGTAATTTATTTTCTGTGCCTGTAATGGGTTAGAAAGATATCAGTGGCCATGCAGTGTATCAAGAGAGATTCAGAATAGTGATTAGGAAAACCTTGCTATGCTGAGGATAGTGTAGGCTGTAGAACTACAGAGTTAGACAGTGACCTGTGAGGATGGCAGAAGCATAGCTGAGCCTGCTTTGAAGCAGCCTGAATATCCCCTTGAGGTCTCTCCCTGCTGATTCTCAGGATGCGTTCACTTGTGATGTGTTGATCTAAGTGACTTTGAATGCTAGGTCATGTGTGTAAACGGTAGCTTGCTAGTTCCCCCTTCTTCCCTTTGTACAAATCTGCACATCTCCTTTTCTATTACAACAAGAAATGTGTCTGCAACCTTACTCCAATCCTTCTGTCTGCTCCAGTGAGTACATCTTACCCTATCTCATTCTACCTCCCTGTCATTTTCCTATTCTCATCTTCAACCTTCACTTTTCTCTGACTTTTCATACTCAGATATGATCAAAACCTCTTCATCTTTTTTTAAATTAAGGAATGCATTTGATCTCCCTCATTTACCTACTTCCTCATCTCCTTTCTTTTTATCTCTAAACCAACTGAACAAACTGCTGGCAATGTGTGTGGGATTCCTCTTTCCTAAATCTTTCCTAAGCACTCAGCAACCCAGCTTCCCATTCTTGCATTTATTTAGTGATCACAGGTCTTGCCAAGGCTTCAGATGATCCCATCTGATGGGAACTGCACAACCGGGGTATTGTCTTTCTCCTGTTTTACCTCCTAGCCCCCCATAAAGCAGATTAATGGAGCCTTAGGTTTTTTAGTCTTCTGTATTCTTGAGTGACAGAAACTCTTCTGCTTGAGCACAAGGACCCTGGATTTGACTTTTAGTTTTCAGGTAAAACTGTGTTGTAAAAGACCAAAATGACTGGCAAAGAAATGGTGTTTAAGAGACTGAGAAGATCTTTGTTTTCTGAATACTGTGTATTCAGTGTGGTGTAACACAGACTGCAAATGCAATGTATTTTATTGTGCAGTATAGTAGAAGTGAAATGTCCTCTGTCTCTAGTAGAAGCCTCTCCTGATGTGGAAACATGTAACTTTAAAATCCTGAAGTTGGATTGACATCCTTTACTACATCTGCAAGTGACTTGGTGAAGACTTGGCCTGGAAAATTTTTGAAAGCATAAAAAAGGAGGTCAACACCTGCTGGAGATTTTTAATATTTTTGTTAAAAGAGAAAAAGAATATTTACAAATTTTAGAATTCTAAAAAAACTTAGCATTGATTTGCATGGGAAATTCTGGGATTCTGCAGAACACTGTCTCTTCCCTCTGTCCCTCCTCTCCTTCCCCACAATTACTTCTCTGTTTTTCCACACTTCATTTACATGTCTGTAGAGTTTTGTTGAGGTCGCTCCATTTAGACCCCTCAGAATTTGTCCAGAGTGGCTTTTATAGTAGTTTTAGCTAAAACCTACTGAGTTCAGCATTTTTCATAAAATCCCAACTGGGTGTTGAATTAGTAATACAGAGCCATGAAAATTCATTGCATGAATCAGCATGTTGTAAACATAAAAATTTGGAGAATTTCACTGCAAGTAGTGACAAGCCTGTATGGTGTTAGCTTATTGTTCATATTAATCACCTGTTAAAAAGCAGGAGATTGGGTTAACCCAACTAAACAAAACTTTCCATCATCTGCCTCAATGGACCCAGCTGGCTGATAACCATTACTCCTCTTGCTTTTTGTGGCTGCTTGTTTCTTCATAAAGAGTCATGTCTGAGCTGACAGTGAATTTTATCTGATTATTTTTAAAGCTCTTTACAGGTCACCAGATGTCAAGAAAATGACAAGAAATAAATGAAAGCTGACATTTATCGAAGTCCATTCCCATTTAATCAGTGTGTGTGCTTATCAGTTTTATAGCATGCGAGAGTTTCATAGGCCTTGATTTTAATTTGCCTCCACAACAAAAAAGAGAAACATTTTATCTTTTTAATGGGCATTAATATACTACTGTACAAGGTGGCAAACTGGAAAATTATTTCTTCTTGCTAGAGGTCAGTGGATTTCAGAAATTTCTTCATCTTCTAATATAAACTGTTCAGTCCAGTGCTCAGCAAAGCATTAATGCATCTTAATTAAAAATTGTGTTTCACCATCTGAATGCTTTTTCTGGGACTGAAAAGTAATTTTTACAGATATATGCTATATCAAGATAGTAATAAAAGAAAAATTCAAAACTTTCAATATCTAAAAAGATGCAAAATATAAAACATTATTTAATCCTTTATATGAATCTAAAATATGAAGTTATACCATTTTTGGTTTGGAATTTGTATACACAAGAATGTCATCAGGACACAGTACTTGGCAAGAGGAATTTCTCTTATACCAGCCTGAGAACATTAGTGGCCTAAGTCCTGGGGTCAGGCATCAACTGACAGAAGTTATAGGTGCATGGCAGAGGCAGTGTAGTGAATGATCAGGAATAAAGAAACATCTTTTCCCTCACCAGCTCCTTCCTCTGTCTCGCTGTTTTATATTCTAAAGTCTTAAGGGGACAATATTGTTTATCACTGGAGCCTATATTTACAGATGCATGGGTAGCCTGGCAACCTTCCCCTACACCCTAGCTGAATTTTCCAAGCTTACTTGTCTGTTTTCAGTGTGCTAGCTCTGTGTCTCTCCTACATGGCCACCTTCAGAATACCTGTTTTCTCAATTCTTTAATCCCTCTGTAAGGTCAGCATCTGCCCCTCCATTCACAGTCAGTGAAGACAGCATGTGTGTCCCTTGCACATCAGCTGTGTCACAGTGACACCCACCTGGAAATCTGGGCAAAGTGTGCATCAGACTAGATGCTTTCATAAATGAACCATATGCAATATTATTCTGGTTATTTTCCATTTCTTCAGTTTGTCAGTCTTGCAAAATCCAAGGAATTTAAAATTCAACAAAGTTTTGTCACCTTTTTTTCCCTTTGCTTTACCACTTCCCAGCCCATTTCCTGGTGATGTCTTTATTTGGTGAGCTGTTACTCAGAGACATCAAATTTAATAAAGGCCATTCCTCGAGATTTAACCAGAGTTATGAGAAATCATAAAGGTCTCAATGCTTTCCCGCCATTCCCTCAAATGTACTCATCCTATTGGGCACTGTTGCCGGGCTACCTGAGGATACCCAAAGGCCACATGGTGTTCCACCTCAGCTGGGTGTGAATATGCCCTCACAGCAGTGTGCAGCCTAGGGCACCAAGCTTACAGTGGGGGCAGCACCCCATCCCTGCCAGCCAGGCATCCCTCTTCCTTCTCCCTGATTCACCCCCCAGCAGGAAGAGCAGCTGCAGAGCCCCGGAGCCAGCACGACAGAGGCATCAGGGATGGTGCTCTTAGCAGCTGCCTGGCCTGTGGGGCTCAAGCCCCTTGCAAAACTGGAAGCTCCATCTCTTCCAGTTTGAACTTGCTATTGCTTTGAGCTCCAGATTTTGGTTTTAAAATTCAAGAGGATTTTTTTCACCTGTGTATATATATCTGTGATATTTATCCCTGCCATTGATTCATTTGGTTAAATAATTGCAGGGTTATAATGCTATTTATAATGTTATAAAGTTTCTAAAAAAAAGTATGTTGTCATCAAATAAAATTCATTGGCATCAAGTTTAAGCATAAAGAGTATATGCTAATAATCCATCTAGCATGGTTCTTTTCAGTGAAAGGCCAAAGAAAATGCAACCTGGCATTCTTAAACATGTGACTGGTCATTTGTGAGGTGCCACCGGTTATTTTGGTGTTTGTTAGTTAAAAATATGGGCATTTGAGGTTGTAATAAAGACTTGTAAATTTTATAATTTTTTTTGCCATGAAACTGTGTTGCTTGTACAGGTTTATTTAAGATGAATTAACATGAAAAAATATGTGCAGGAGATTTTTACACTGTAGTTTTTTTATCTTCATGTTTTTCCAAAATTAGGTGAAAAATAGACCACATACATCTTCCTTCAATTTTGTGGCTTGGGTTTGGTCTTTTTGGCAGGGGGAGGGTTGGTTGGTTCGTTGGCTGGTTGGTTGGTTGGTTTAAAGTTCTTTTGTAAGGCAGGGAGGAAATTGCTGCTCCCATCCCTTGAGAATGCCGTTGATGCAGTACTGCGGTGTGGAGACACACAGGTGTCCCTTAAATTCTGTACATTCTGTAGTCACAGTGTTGTTCACTCTCTCGTTAGGAAACAGCACCAGGTATGACCTCACCCCTGTCACTGCCGTCAGCGTCCACCTCCTCAGCAGCGATGGCACCCCCGTCCCCGTCAACGGCCCCATCTATGTGACAGTGCCTCTGCCAGCAAACAGCAACTTGAAGCACAATGCACACGTTCCAGCATGGAGGTTTGACCAAAAATTTGGTAGGTAATGTCTCATTGTGGCTCCCTAGATGGCTTTTGTTTTCTATCTAATAGAAGAGACAATTGAGTTTTACTGATCAAGTAATATATGGTATAAATGCAAACATGCTTAGCATTGTGTGCCAATTTTAACCAAAAGTTTTTGTAAATGTACCATTTTTCAATTAATAAATATTTTATTTAAAAACTTGAAAGAACTGCATTTCACCCACAGACTGAGAAGCAGAGAGATGTATTCACTACAGCATTGAATTGGAAGTGTGTAGAAATGGAAACTTTCCTTATCTTTGCCAGCAGCCAGATGTCTGACCTTGGGTCCCCCTCTTGGCTCAGGCTCTGTTTCCTGCCTGCCAGATAGGAAATATAGTACTGACTTCATTTGTAAATCACTTTGAGATTTTCTAATACTGTCAGGAAAATACATGTAAATTATTTAAATGAATTTTTAAAAAGAAAAACTAATGAAATATTCTGAAAGGACCGAATTACTAATTAATAAAATTTGTACAATGCACTCAGATTTTTGGATTACAGAATAGTGTTTGCCATTGTGAACAGGAATTTTCCCAGAAATACATGTTTTAGACTCTTCTTGAAATTTATTTTCTCTGTTTTTTTGCTAGCTGGTACACTGTGCTGGCCTTCTTTACAGCTTCAGATTTTAAAGGGCAAAGGAGTGCCTAAGTCCTGTCTTGGTGATCCCCCTTCAGTTATTGTACTGTGCCTTCTGAAGTATGTACCAGATGGTTGCTAAGAAAAAGGAGAATGGAAGGTGAGAAAGGTAGATGCTGAGACAAAAAGGAGCCAGAAATATGGGTCTGTATAGACAATCGGGGGGGATTGTCCTGCAAGCAAATGTTTTGAGCCAGCTGATGATCCCACCTAGAAGTAGAGGAACAGGCATGAAAGCAGCATGTTGGAGTAAGGCAGGAAGAGAGAGGTGAAGGGGGAAATAATGGTTTTGTTTATTACCTTCCTCTCTTTGTTGAAAAAAAAGGATGTATTTTCAAACAGCATGCCTTTGAATTTTTTGTCAGAAGTTGCCTGTATTAGAGGGTAAAGCAGTACGATTTAGTGAAGAGTAAATTTGAATACAATATAAAGTAGAATAGTAGGAAAAGAGTGCAATGAATGGATTTGGCCTTTTTCCCTTAACTGTGGAAATGACACTTCTCTTGTGCTGACCTGGCAATAAACTTCACTACATTTTTCCTGAAATGGAATAATTCTTATGGAAAGTATTTTGTTTTCCCTTGTTAAAACCAAAGCAGGGAAGATTAAGTTTACTTTCCCCATAAGAACCAGTCCTTCCTCAGTCCTTCCTGTCAGCTGTGCTAGAGCTGCAGCCTGCCTCATTGCTAGTTACTCATTGCAAGTAAATGGTTCTGATTTTGATTATGTAGCTTCCTCATTTATGGCCAAATTTCCATGCCCCTACAGTGAGGCCACAAAGGCTGCTCTCTCTTATTATGGAGTAGGGTTTTTAATTCTGTATATAAAGAGCTAGTTACCCTATTGTGAGCAGCATATATGATAGCATATATATATATAAAGCAATATAGGTACTTAATTAATGTTGCAGGCTTGAGGCTCCCAATCTTGAGACAAGTCCAGCCCTTCTTGATTCATGACAAACTACTGGAGCACTTGTGTTATTGGGAGGAGAAGGCATGAGGACTGCTAAACAAAATGCATCTTTGTCAGGCCACTTAGCTTCACAAAGCTGTGGAGAGCGAGGTATTGAAGATGATTTGCTCAGGCTCCAGCTCACACTTCAGCTGAAGTAAGCATCTTTCTGTGCAACCAAAGATGTTGAACAAAGATACATTTTAAGCCCTGACTGCAGCATGCCAGTTCTATTAGAATTTTGGCCACATCCCAACCAATTTAGGAGTAGCTTAATTTAATAAGTAGAGCAGCCACACTATCTTGTGCAAGCTACTTTAACACCCTGAGCTCCGTCAAACTAGCCGTATGTAGCATGAACATGGCGGTATCCTGTCATCCCACATCCCTGTTGTGCTTGGACTTTGAAGGGAGATGGTTGGATAATGACTGGGATGGCTCCATACTGGAGAAATCCTTAGCAGGCAGATAAGGATTGTTGTAGCCCATTTGCACTGCCAGATCTATGCCTTGTCAGGACAAGACCTCTAGCTTTATTATTCTGATTTTGTCTTTCATTTCATGGCTGCTTTTTTCAGTGCTGGTTATGTTTTGGACTCTCCTTAACAGATTTCCAGTGGCTTAAATTTTCATGCTTTTATCTGAACAGTGAGTGAATGCCACAGGCAGAAAACTGTGGCTATCTTACCAGGCACTTACAGCCTTCTCTCTCATGGATTAGCAGTACAGTGGACACTTGTTCGTGCAAGCCATTGCTTTTGTTTAGGGTCCATGTGGTTGTCATCATTACTGCATGGAATACAATTTCTGCTCTAAAAAGCAGAAGTACTTCTCACTTTTAGAGGACGTGGAGAAGTGACAGAAATACTACAGAGATATTTTAATTCTTAGTATCTCATACGTTTTGCTGAGCTCATGATGAACTAATATGAACCCAGAGGCATCTGACTGGAAGTGCAGAGATTTTCGTAGTTTCCACAAAAATGAGGCATATTTGCATCTTATGGCAGCCAAAAATAACTAATAGCTTTTTAGGATGTTTACCATAAACAATCTGTATTTTCATGACCATGCTTTCTATCCTTGGGAGAGAAGCAGGAGAAGCAGCACAGTCTGCTTAAGGCTGAGAGTGGCTGCACTGACACTGATGAAACAAGCAGCCAGAAAAAACAGGCTGACATCAAAACAAGACAGTCTGCTGCATCTATTTCATACTGTTCCAAATGAGATTTTTCATTATGAAACAAACCTACTGCCTTGTGTGCACAGCAAGCAAATTAAAGCAATAATACCATTTTGAATAGTTAATAAAATGAAGATCAGCTGTCAGTGCCCTGGAGGTGTTTTAAGGGTAAGCGAATACAACGTAACCTTGCTCTTGTGTTGTCCACCACCGTTTCCTGCAGCATTTTTGAGTGTTGGCAATAATAAACACAGATGTATTGGTGTTACAGAGATATTACATGCTGAAATGCAACTTAATCCCTCCATGCTGTGGACATGCCCACATCTTGTGTTTCACACTACTGTGGGACAGTGGTTTTATTTCATGGTATGCACTTAAAACATAAGGTTTGGACATAGAGACAGGGATTCTCATTTCTAAAAACAGGAGTGCTCAGTGGGGTTTTCTGGGGTTTGGGGTTTTTTTTCCCTAACAAGTGCTGTGTTGGATTTCTCAAAATCTGAGGGGGCTGAAAAAATATTTTTTCTTTATCTGTAAACAGATGGTTGGGATCATGACTTCTTCTGTGTGTATTTGCCTTGATGTCAGTAGGATTTACAGCAGCATAATTAATCTCTCTATCCTTGGACACCAAATTTCTGTTCAAAACTTCATTTTATCCTTGTCCTCTTCAGTCAGAAATACCACAGATCCCAGTAGAAATGAAACTTTCTGCCTCCTGTATCATCTCCAGCTCCCACCAGCTGGACTGAATAACACAGCACTTGCTCAGCTGTATTCTCCTCAGCCCCCATTTAAATGGTTTATGTTTTGTGTTAAGGTGTCTGGTTTTCATTGGATTTGGGGAGCAAAACTGTTAAGTCCAGCATTCTCCATTTTAAGTCCCCTGCTTCATTCCATGTGGCATGACAGCATTATGTTGCACCTAGACCTCTAGATCCACATCTGGAGCTGTATGAAGGACTTCAAAATTCTACCAAATATTCCAGTGTGCATAATATGAAAATGAGATTTATTAATATGATGCAGCTGCTAGTTAATTATTCCCATTCAATAGCAGGAAAATATTTTCAACACTGTTTTCAGTTGTGTGGCAAAGGACTCTGTAGTGGAAGGGTTAATCCTTAGTCCTTTTGTTCATCCTCCTTAAAATATGTTATTTCTTGTGCACTACATGTAAATGAAGTTCAGAATACAGTGTCTCTGCTCTCCCTTCTCCCCAGACACTTGGTTGTACATCTTGGACATGACCTTGTTGTCTTTCAATGACTGGCTTCTTTGCAGAGGAGGATGTTTCCCCAGTGCCTGAAATTTCACCCATGTGTTCATGTAAAGTGATGGCAGAATATAGAGAAAAGTATCTTGGGGGACTCTTTGTAACTTCATAAAAAACAATGCTTTATGTACTCCCCCCTTTTGGTTGCTGCTTTCTGACCCCATTTGATGCCATAATAGATTTCTAAATGCATTAAAAAGTTTGGTACTTGTTTTTTCTGGGTAATGTTCTGCTGTCAGTGGTAAAATTTGTATTGATTTTTGTAGAACCAGAATTTCCAGATGTTCCTTCCTCAGCAAAATCAAAAGAATGTTTTCTGTGCTCAAGTCATGAGGATATAGTTATGTGTAAGCAGTATTGGTGCCTACTTAAACTTGACTACAATTTCATAGAGGTGAATTTATGCTTGTTTTTTGTTCACAGTGTTTATAAGGAGAGAGAGACAGCTACTGTCAGGCAGAAATGTAAGCAGATTACTGTACACCTACTGGTCCAGTTCACTGTGCATTGTTTGCAAATAAGGTGATTTATTAAAGTCTTGGATTTAAGCTTCCTATGTGGTAGCAGTGATAATCCACCCAAAGAAAATATTGTCTTTTAGTTTAAAAATAAAACATTTCTTTTTGTTGTGAATTTGATCAATTTCTGACTGCCACCGCATTCATAACCCTGTGTGACTGACAGAAAATAATAAATTAACAGAAACATTTGCAGGCTGTCACTTGGTCTGACACTGGGTGTGAGTTTGTGCCTCTGACCTTGGAGAGATGGTCTGCATTTGGAGTGCATGCAGCTGCACACATGGCCTGGGACTTCACACACTTCTCCATGAGTTGTAGTGGGTTTTCTGTGCATGAGAAATGGACGTGCCCAGGAAATCACATTCTCCCCCCAAAAGGTTTGAGCTTAGTATAGAACCAGAACATGTGGTTCTAGACCAGATTCAGTGGTGATATGGAGATTAGTTTGCAAAGGTGAAAATAACAGAAGCTCAAGGTTAGGCTATTTCTGTAGTTTAAAAATTCCTTGACTATTTGATTTTGACTTCCTTTTTAATCTCAACTGGAAAGCTTAAATTATTCTTAAAGACTAAATACACACTAAAGAATACAAGTTCTTGACTAACTGCTCTCAAAGATTTTCATATTTTGTGTGTTGCCATAGAAATGGCAGCTACCAAACCCAGCTTTTTACCATGTACAGTGTTGACTTAATAGGTGCAGATACCATTTCAGAGTATCAGACAGACCTGAGCATTGAAAGGAAAAGAAGCTCTTCCTCTGATGCTTCACAATGTAGTTCACTGAGGTATGTTCTCACTCTCATGATTCCTCTGGAGACAATCAGAGGAGACAGCTGTGCTTATTTATTAGTGTGCATTTTCAAAATGGATGTCATGGCTTACATATATGAAAGGGCATTAATGGATTGTTTAATCCTCTGCCCACCTTGTACACCATTTGAGCTGCATTTATAGCAAAGCAGATGAGGTGTGGCATGAAGGTGATGCTTCAGGGAACATTGAAGGAATCACATTGGTGCCAAAGTATAGTGATCTTTGTGCAAATAATCTACTAATATGTAGTGAAGGAAATAAAACTGGAAACGGATCCCTGGCTTCTGGGAGCAGGTTTTAATAATGTAGTGTCATGTAGACTGCCCTATAGCTCCACCTATAGAAGCCATGGCAGGAGAAGGTGGGAAGAGGCAGGCATCAAAACTTCAGAAATGGAGAAAACACCTTTGTGCTTATGCAGCTGCCTCAGTTGAAGAAGACCCGGAGATTGGTGGGAATCCAGGCAGGAGTGGGTAGTGCTGGGATAGGGCTGGAGAGGCTGAGGGCCTGGGAACCCCTCCCTCTGCAGCTTTGCAATGTTAGGTCAAATCCCAGTGTGCCTCTGCTTCCACTTCCAGTTTGAAAACTAGAAACTGGATGTGAGGCTGAAGGAAGGAAAAGGCATGCAGTGTTTTGTGTACATGCATTTATTTATTACATGTTCTAATAATTTCGTCAGTAACTGAATATGATTAATAATGTGGTAAAGCAAATTCTAAAGGCAGTATCTTCCATGTATACCAGTAACTAGGGATGGTGGTCCAACAGGTATAACTAAGCTTTTCCTTTTGAAATACAATTATTAACCAGTAATTATGTATGGAAGTCATTTTTTTTAATAAGTCATTTCTGTCCTGGCATTCTGGAAGGAAATACTCTGAGGGGGCCAAAGCAATGTGAGCAGTTCTGTGTACAATGTGCCCTGCCTTCTGCCCAGATATAATTAAGATTATTAAATAATGGAAACTGGTGTGTTATTTTGTTAATCACTTGACAGGTGATTTAAGGGGAAAAATGAGAAGAGATGGAAAAACCCACAGAGCTTTTCAGGCACAAGCAATAAATTGAAGTCATTGATTTCCTTGCCAAAATCTTCAAGGTAGAATGGTAAAAGCATTTCCCTTTTAGTTAACGAAATAATGGTGGTGCTGCTAAAACAGGAGCAGGATTTAGCCGTGGAAGGGTGGTGTAACAAATTCTGTAAGAGTGGAAGAATAATGAGAGTATTGGGCTCTCAGAGCAGGGACGTTTATTTTTTGCTGTTGCCTAGCAACCCTGAAAACAAAATTGTAATATTAACTTAAATACTATGAATTTTTAAACCCATGTGTATTGGGGGAAGGTGAGGAGGAGAGCAAGCTCCACCAATATTCAGGAAGGAATTTTCAACTTCCATTTCAGGCTTTCAGCTTTTTAGAAAATGAACAAAAGTAAAACCAAAAATCCCATCCGTCTCAAGTAAAACTTCCCCTCCTGATGCAGATTAGAGGTGATTTTCAGTTGGAAGAAGAAATCTGATAAGCAGCTTTCAACTGGTAGAATGAAAAGCTACAATTTATGTATGTCATAACATGTTTTAGGAAGTTCATTTCAAAAACTTGCCCTTGATTAACTCTTCATAATAATACTGCCATTTGCAGTGTCTAAATCAATTACTTCTAGAAGCACTTTTAGTGTGTTTTGAATATCCTTTGCTGTCCTACACTGTCTGATAACAACCTGCCTCATTCCTTTTGACACATAGACACACACTCTGTTTAACCATGAATCTCTGCTTAAGCAGGGCAATCTTTCGAGACATCGTAGACAGCACAAAAGAGATCCATGCTGAAAGAAAAGCACTTCTCATTAAGGAATATTTATTTAAAACATCTATGCAATAGCAGTACAGTTAAAAGTACCTTTCTTTTCTTTCCAAAGTGCTTTTTTCCAGGGAAGATCATCTTGTGACTAAAAATAAATTCATATTATATGGGATTATGTTTAATTTGCTCTCTTACTAATTAAATCCTCTTATTTGTCAAACCTCTTGGATGGAAATAATTCATGTTGTAAATCACACAGTTTTAGTTCCCTGCTTGAGTGGGATCAGATGATCCTATCGCCAGTTAAAAGAAACAAAATGAAAAGCAAACAGTATTTGATCAATGGAAGAATTTTCTAGCGAAAGCTCACATGTAAAAGTAATTTATGGAAATAAACCACCATAGCTACCATATATTTAAACACAAGCAATATTTAGGCTTTATGACTGTCCTTGGGGGAGGCTGCTGGCCGCAGCACACCCATCTGACAGTCATTTAGTAGAACCATTTTGGTCAGTGAGAGAAAGAATGCACAATCAAAGTCAGCAGAAGTCCCTGCAGTAGTGATCTGGAAGGCTCTCAGATGGTCAGCTTGGGAAGTTAAACCTGAGGCAAGCAGCATTTATACATCCTCCCAGAGAGCCAAGCTCTGTGCTGGGGTGCCAGCAAGAGAACTCCCCTCGCAGCCAGATCACAGGAGGGGAGGTTGTTCTCCTTCTCCTTGGCTGTAGCAAGTGTCCCATGCATCTCTCCCTAAAGCAGATGGTGCTGTGGGGCACTCCTGCCTCATCAAAGCCAGTGGGAAGTTGGCCATTTGCTTGAGCTGGAGCAGCAGGGGATTGTCAGCATGCACAGTCACACGTGGATGCCAGAGGGGGACATACAATTCTCTGGATTTCACTACAGATCAATTCAAAATAATAATGCCTAGCTTTAAAATGTGGAAGCAATGTCTTACTCAGAGGCATCATGTACCCATTCATGCTGCCTGGTTCCAGCAAGCTGTCACATGGAATAGTTGATGTCTTTGAAGACAACAGGACATCTCTTTTCTGGGCAAACCAGCCATACCTGCAGTGACCTGACTGTGCAGGGGGATAGTCCAGAATAGCTGTTCTTCAGTGGCTTCTCTGCAATTGCTGCCCATCTGGGCACTCTGTTTGCTGAATGTGCCATTTTTCAGTCTGATTCAGAAGTAAACCAAATTAAATTACAAAAAGGTGTTGTTTAATGCTGAATGTGTCTTGAAATGTGCAAACCATTTTTTATTATATTTGTTCAGTGGAGGCCCCGTCTGGCCTCCATTGGCAAGTCTTAAAAGCTGCCTGAGATAAATGAGTGTGTTGATCACAATCAAAGTTACTGCAAAGTATTAAGACGCTTCTCTCTAGCAGAATTTATCTCTCCTGCTCTCCTGAAATCTTGAACTTCTCTGATATTTTTGCAGTCTGATGGACATCAGCTTTCTTTATCTGATCATTTTTTGATTTGTGTATCTTTAAAGTACTCTGATTTTTATATTCTTTGCTGTGTTCTCTTACCTTGCTTTTGAGTTCCATACGTGAAAGAGTGATGGGTAGATGCTTTTAAAGCTTTTTAAGAAAGAATGAAGAATAAATTTGTTATATTACATAATTTATTCCAAAAAGTCAGTAACAGGCAGTATAATTTTGGTGAGAAAAGCATTAAGTGTCTAGGTTCTCCCCCTGCTGTTAGTTTGAGCCAGAAGACAGCTCCCCTGACTTGAATCTTGGATCAGCATGTTGGCTCCACTGAGCAGTAAGAGAGGAAAAAGAGGAAGAGAAATGTAAAAATGATCTATAAGCAAGAATGTCTCTATATATAGAAGTTTTCCATGAAGCACCAGCAAGTCTTTAAGAATTAATGTCGAATTGGCCCAAATCATGCAGTGCTTACAAACTGTACTGAGCTTGCTGTTTCTGCTCCAAAGAGGCATGGACAAGTTTTCTTTGGAACAGCACAGTCTTGAACAAAAGTGATCACTTCCATTACATCCAGCTCTTTTTACTGTTTTTTTTTTTTAATAATCCTGTATTGCTTGTTACTTAACAATTACTACAAATCAAGTATAAATATTGATAAGCAGTGAAGCTCATTGATTTTGCTGACTTGGGGGGGGGGGGGCAGAAGAAATAGATGTTACAGGATATTTGGAAAATAACACATTAAATTATTAGAACAGAGCATACAGGGAGGTAAGACCTCTCTTCCCTTTTAAATCCTCCTGCTTAGTTCTGCAGTTGCAATCCTGACAAGACAGAAAGAATGAATGCTGCTTGCTCTTCTTCCATTTGCAGGCTACCACACAGGAACTGATAGAAAAATGGACAAAGATCTTTACTGACTGCCCCAGTCTCCTTTGCTTACAGCAGCAAGTGTATGAGGACATAGAGGGTAATTAGCTTCATTTTTAGAACAGGAAAACATCTTGTTTTCCACTCCAAGGAGGAATCTGAGGCAGGATAGGGAATTCGTTCTCAAGGCTGCACAGCAATGAACTCTAGGTCACATAAGGCAGTGTGAAAGGGTGGGAGCACAGCCAGTCACGACCAGGCAATTGGGTTTTGCTCAATAGAACATTAGTCCAACATAGTCATTACAGCAAGGCATTGCATGTAAGGAGCTGCAAGAACACTGCTTGTTTAATGATACTTGAAAAGCAACCAGGAAATTAGAACCTTTAAAGGATGAAATAGGAGAGACCTGGAAATGCTGATGGATTTGCAGAATGCTGGATGTATGTCAGTTCCCTCCAGTAGCACCAGGTTCGCTTTCAGCTATTTGATCACAAAATGAACAATACAGGACTTTGTGTTTTCAGCTGTTTCCACTTTTTTGTTGCTGTTTTGTTGCTGCTGTTGTAGAGGATGGGGTTCTTTGCTTTCTTCATCCCATGATGTGGGAGGATGCTCTGTTTTATTAGTGGACTACTGGTAAGAAGAGATGGTGAAACTTTACAAGGCAAATTTAGCTCCGAAGTGTTGGACAATGAAAGTATTAAAAAAGGGCTGACAATGAGATTGAGTACTCATGGTTCACGGGAACCCACATTTGGTGTTGTCCTGATGAAGGAACTTGGGGCAATGCCATTTAAAAGTCACTCTTTTCTGTCATAATGCACCAATTTGTAGGGTATGGTCAGCAAAAGCTGCATTTCTTTTGTTTGAAGATGACCAATATTGGATATATCTCTTATGCATTTGAAGTAACTATCCATAACAAAGAGATGGAATTACATTTTTCCTTAATTTATGCAGACCAGCACATTGCCTGGAGTATGTCCAGTGCTTAACAAGAACTGGTGAACTAAGTGAGCAGCAGACAAGTGTGAAACCTGTCTGAGGCTTGTGCAGTAGACTCTTCTTTGCTTCCATCACAAGTAAAGATGGAAGCAAAGACTCTTCTTTGTTCCATCACAAATGAGGGATTCCTGTTGTTGCTAAAATATGAGCAACCTGAGTGCTGCTCGTTTGGCAGGACAGCAGCAGAGCTCTGCTCTGCTCACAGTGATGAGCCTTTATAAGCCTGCAGCCTCTCTGAGTTTCTTGATGGCTGCATTATGCAGAGTATTACTGAGCAAAGGCTTTTCGGGAGGCAGCGGGAGGACCGCGTTCCTTGGCCCGCAGCACCGTGTGGGTAAGGCATGCTGGACACAAGTTCCCCCTAGTGAGGGGATCGGTAACAGCTTCTGCTCGAGGAGGCAGCTGTGGAAATAGACATGGGAGGCACTGAACTTGGCTGAATTATGTATGTCTGAGCTCTGGTTGAGTGTTAATTTAAAGGGCTTGGAGATGATAAGAAAAATATGGGAAACAATGTATTCATCACCCAGGTCCTTCCTTTTATTTTTAATCAGCTCTTTATATCTCTGTTGAAGTTTTATTTCACATTGTTTTGGATTTCAATAGCTGGTGCATATTGGCATCATCCAGATTTTGCAGAAAAAGAAAAATGACAAGGTTCAGTGTTACAGGTTTTTTTAACCAAATGGCATTTTAGAGACAAGATAAAAGCAGTTTGTGACCTTAAGGGCTATTTTTCACCTTCAGGGCTATTATTATAACATCTTCCCTGAAATTGCATGGATAGAGAATCTGAAGGGTTTGTGGCCATGGTGGCGGAGAAAAATAAATCTACTTTTCCTAGATTTTCCAGAAACTCACAGAACTGTGGGCAATTCCATTCTATTTTTCCTGAAAATGTTTCCCTAAGAGAGGTAAAGAATGACTACATGAAGATGTTCTGCAACAGCAGTTATAAATGCCACGTATGCAAATCTGTGTACACAGATTTTGGTCTTTTTAGTACCGTAAATCGAAAATACTTGTCTTGTGTGACTTTCTTTATGAAGTAACAGTTTATTGCTACCTTCTATAGACTGGAAATGATACTTGGAAAACTGATAATTACATCAGTAATTCCTTTACCCTGAACAAATTCAGTTTGGTTGCAAATATAGTTGGCATCTGGCAGTAGTAGTCATTTAGATCTAGAAATCCTCTCAATTGTGAATTCTTTTAAACCTTTCATTGTATTCAGGTGGATTTGTTATTAGCCTAAGACAGTGCTCTTACATAGGAAAAATCAGTAGTAAGGAGGAAATAAATACTCAAAAAAGCCATTCTTATGTGTAGAGGGTTTGCACAGGTGGATAATCTAAGGAACACAGAAGAAATCATCAGGATCTTTAATGTATTACAATAACAACAAACCTGGCCGCAGCACCTCTTCTGTGTGTTCTGTACTTGCTGCTGAATGTTCAGATGACTGTCATCCAAAATGCTGTTGCTTAATCCTAAGTGACATCTAATGAAAAACACGATTTTGGAAATTACAAGCAGGAGACATTTAAAGGAAGGGGAATCACAAGTACATGATGCAGCTTTCCTTTCAAGTGAGCGTTTGAAGCTGGGTAAGGGAAAATATAGCATTCTTCCCCCTTCAGCACAGAAATAGAGAACTGCACTACAGAAATGCAGAGGGGTTTATCCCTTCTGTAGACACAGATCAGCATCCTGGTAGTGGCCATCAAAATATGTGAGTCCTTAAGGAGGCCAAGTCCTCTATTATGGCACCCACTGGAGGTGCCAAGCCAGGACTGCAGGTTTGGGAAACACTGCCTGGCACCAGGAGTGGCCTCTCAGTGATTGCTCTTCATGTCAATGCCAGCAGTTTTGTTCAAAGAGGATGAATACAGGAGCAGTCTAAAAGCCCTTCTGGGTATTTATTGCATCAGAAACTAAGGTGACAGCCCCACAATCAGGGATCTTAATGAATTACAAAAAGGTATTCAGCTGGTTCAGTTGTAAAAGTCTTCATAACACAACTCGGAATAAAAGTAATCTTCATGAAATAAACTCTTGACTAGTGCAGATTGTCAACCTGGACTTTTTAAACACATTGCTTTAAAATTTTTAGTCTTACTTATTTTGAAACTATCTAAAAAAAAAGTATTTAGTTTCCTTTAAGAAACATGTTTTAAAAAACTCATCATCTGTTACCAAACAGTATTCCTGGGGCTATTATACAGATACTGAATGATTAACAGAGTTAATGACAGCAATGGTGCAATGTAATTCTGGTCATTGGCAGTAACTAAGCTTGTTTTCTGTATAGGAAAGCCATTTTGAGGAAACATTTTCCTCTGTCTTGCAGAAGTTGACAGCCAGGGCTGGTAGAAAGGTGGTGTGTAGAACTCAAATGTGAGATGTGATGTCTCTTGAGCTACACTTTTTATGTGGGCTGTCTGCATACAATCAGCTTCAGGAACATCTATCTTCAAAACAGGGGAACCCAATATGACAATAAATGTTTTCTTTTAACAGAAGATTTACTAGTTTTATTTAATCTTAAAGGTTTTGGGTTTAGGTTGCTTTTTTGCTTCTGAGAAAGCCATGTGTGCTCTCAAATGCCTCCCACTTCACAGCAACACACACAGTCCCTAGCGCACATGGATAGGTTTTGTTACTGCTTGATTTTCCTCTTGTTTGCAGAGGAATGTGTGAATATCTGTAACATCTTCCTACAACTTCTACGTTTACAGGGACATGGCTGAAGAGTAGTTTGGGCATTGTGCAACAAGAAGGAAATCAGTTGACTTGGACTTATATTGCACCTCAGCTGGGCTACTGGGTTGCAGCTATGTCACCTACTATCCCAGGTAAGATGGAATTGGATTTTATTGATATTTGCAGCGCTGGGTAATTATTTATTTATATATAATGTTTATATTTTTCAGAATGACCTCATCTGAGATGCCACAGCTTGATCAATAATGGAGTATTAGAAAACAGAAATCTGAAAGTAAAGGATTAAATCTTTTCAGGATTTTGTGGGGCAACCTTGGTGCTCAAAAAATCTGCGTCATTTCAATGGGGAGCATTTCAAATGGGGAGCATTTCCTGCTTTGATGCATTTGTGTCACCACTGCCTTGTAGAGCCATTGCTAGAAAATTATGGGAGTCATAGCATCAGTGTGTTGGTGTTCCAGCAGGTAGAAGAACAGGTGCTGTGAAGTTTCTGTACAGAAACTCACAGAGATATGGATTCACCTAAAACCAGCATTATCCTGGGTTAGACACTTACAGATGCATGGATGGATGGATGGATGGATGGATGGATGGATGGATGGATGGATGGATGGATGGATGGATTTGACACTTTTTTCCTTTTGCACTGAAGATGCCCATTTTGCACTGAGTTATGCTTTGCATCATCTTGGTGACTGATTAATTTACACTGTGAATAACTTAGCTTAGAAGTTCTAGGAGATATTTTAGAGTGGCATTAGTACGGAGCTGACTGGTTGCCATCTGCAAACCTCTTGGCATAACTGTAAAAAATGACTTTGAACTAGGCATTAATTATACGTGCTTTGGAGATTATTAATGCTGCAACTCCTGGTTCCTTTTTTTCTGTCTGTAGCTGCCTCAGATTTCTTGGTAGTAGCTCTTCAGTCACCAATAATCTGAGATACCTCTGTGTATAAAAGAGCCAATCAGTCAAACAATCAATCAAAAAAAACCCAAAAAAAAACCCCAACCCAGAACTCCTTACAGATTTTATTAGGTTTTCCAGATAAAAACCTAATCCAGTAGAAATGAAAACATGCTTGCCTTGGCTGTGCAAGCTCAATAAACTAAATATAACCAACAAAACCAAACTCTTACATGAGTACAGGTTTTAAAGTCTACTCATACATATCATTAAGTGTATCATAATATGTGGGCTTTTTATTTGAGGTTCTATTAAATGATAGCTATTAAATGCTGGGATATTCAGCTGATTCATTGCTGAACAGAATTTAGAGGCAGGTGCAGATCTGAATAGGCTATCATATTAAATTTAACGGAATTTTACAAAATAATTCTTCTTGAAGAAAAAGCAACTGCTCTGAGCCAAACATTTCCCAGTAGAGCTCTGTCCCAGATTGCAAGGAGGTTACACTAGTCATGGAATTGTGCTTATAACTCTGAGATTACAAGGCCTGTGACTCTTAACAAGAAAAGGCTTATTTGTCCTTGTGATTTACCTTGTATGGCAGAGTTGCTACTTGTATTTTACTTTTCCTTCCTTCTAGGGCTAGATCTGAGTTCCTAAAACTCTGTTGCAATGGGAACAACATTTTCATGAAAAATTCAAGAGATTTATCTTGTGTTCTTTTTGCTTAATGTCCTAAAGTAACAGTAAAGTCAGTTATGTAATGGTTGTGGTGGGACAGAATGTATAAATATTTAGATTTCCCAAGCGCAATATAATTTATGTTACTTTTAATGAGTTAATGCATTTTTGCATATTTTATCTCCTAATTGAATCTATTTGATTTCTTATCTCAAAAATGGACAAAAATGATCTTTGTTTTCCTAGCAGTGGCTCTACAGACCACTCAAGATCCACAGATGAGGTTTTGCAAACTTTGTGACCTAGACCCTTTAAGTTGACCACGTTTGCTGTGCTTCACAGTACATGCATGTAGTCTGCCAGCTGGTGCTGTACCTCGTTGCCTGCAGATGAAAATTTAGGTCTTTATTTCAAAATCATCATAAGGATTTTACAAACCAACTGGGTCACACATGTATAATTGGGAACAGATGTTGTCCACATGTGTGCATTCCTTTGTGTGTTAGAACATTTACTAAGTTATTTAAACCTGCCTGGTCATTAAAGCTACTGAAGATCTGCTTGGCTTGGCTTGATCTAGACTTCAGAGCACCATCACATCTTCCAGAGAATCTTGTACTGCACTGTCTGTACTGTTTGGTGTGAAGAGCCACAGATGATAAAGAGCAGTTGTTGCCCACAGTGTTGCTTTGTGCATTACAGTTCTGGGAGATGCTGAGATGGATTTTCTCCAGTGGTGAGAGCTTTTTGGCACACGGTGTCAGCATTAGGACCTGGAAAGCAGCATTCACTGGTGCATGCTCCTATTGAAACTAACTGCTTTTCCACAGAATGAGCTAGTTGGACTTGCAGTCACGAAAACCAGCACATGCTTTCTCCACAACTTGCTCCCTTCTCCAGAGATGGTCTGCTCAGTAGGCACCAGGACGATAAGCAGCACTTGCTTAGCACCCTCATAATAAGGGAAAGTGTCCCTCTCCTTGTTTGACTGTTGTTCCTCTTCCTATTTGCAGATTATTACAGGTCTAAATTCTCTTTTCTGTCCTTTCAGGTCCCGTTGTAACACACGACATTACCAGTTATCACACAATGTTTCTTTTGGCAATTTTAGGAGGGATGGCTCTCATACTTCTAGTGTTGCTCTGTCTGCTTTTGTATTATTGCAGGTAAGATTCACCATCCTGGTTACTTAGTTCATGTTGAAAATACAAGCTTTTTTGTGCTTATGAAATTAAAACTTCTGTATTGAAACATTTTTCCTTTGGGGGAAAAAAAAGGCAAGCAAATGCTTGAAAAAGAAAGAAACTGTGAGATCAAATTTCCTGTGTTCCTGGTTACACACAGCATATAAATCCCTGCCTTTGGGGGGATGGTAGTTGAGTGAATCACACACATCTGTACCTGTGTTCTCCATGTAATTTCCTATCAAACACGGGCATAGGTTCAAGATCTCTCTACCTGTTACGCATTTGCAAATGATCTTTCTGTTGGCGTTGTATTAAAATCAATGTTAAATTATCAGCAAATGCCTACTAATGAGTGATTTTATACTTGCCTTCTCTAGACATTTACTCCAGTTTGTAATTGGTACTTGAGATATTTCCCAAATGACATTAGTTATTCTTTAATTTTATCTTCGCTGCTGGGATAAGCTTTTAATTTTTAGATTATATAATAAAAGTTCAATTCCCCTAATACTAACCATTGCTTAAAAATCTTCTGTTAAGACACACTTGCTTCTCTTGTTTCTGTGTACAACATTCATAAATTTATAACTTCTTTTGTTACTGGCTTTTATAGAAGAAAATGTCTAAGACCACGTCAACATCATAAGAAACTGCAACTTTCAACAGCACTGGACACTTCTAAGAAGGATCAAGCAACCTCAATGTCCCATATAAATTTAATATTTTCACGTCGTGAGTCAGAATTTCCAGGGGGATTGTCTGTTGCTAGCAACGGACACGCTGAAAACTCAGGGGCAAAGGAATTAATCAGTGCTGTCCACATGGAAATGGTATCACCTACTGGAGAAGCAGATATGCATACACCTATGCTCAAACATTCCTTCAGCACTTCCCAGGAGTTTAGCTCCCGAGAGGAACTGCTCTCTGACAAGGAGAAAGACAAGAGCAGAATTTCCTTGGATGACCTGACTCCCAGTGGGTCTCTAAGAAAAGACTACCACAAGTCAGCAGATAGTTTTCCTCTAAAGACAAGAAAATCTAGTGAAACAGCTGAAGGCTATGAGTCCCCTATCAAAGATGAGTATAGGAGAAGTTACAATGCTATGCTGTCTCAGCCTTTATTTGAAAAGCAAGAGAGAGAAATTCAAGTATCTATGAACCATATTGCTACTGGAAGTAAATACAATATTCAGGAACAAATATACCCCACACCTTCAGCCCCGGAGAAAGAGCTGCTGGACTGCAGACCTACTGATTGTATGATGTCTCGTTCAGTTGATCACCTTGAAAGACCTACATCTTTCCCTCGACCAGGTCAGTTAATCTGCTGCAATTCTGTCGACCAAGTCAACGACAGTGTTTACAGAAAGGTTTTGCCTGCACTGGTCATCCCAGGTCATTACATGAAGCTGCCTGGAGAGCACCCTTTTGTTAGCCAGCCCCTGGTTGTCCCAGCTGACCAGCAGATTGATATAGAAAGACTTCAGGCTGAGCTTCCTAACCCTCACGCACGGCTTTTCCCACACCCTGCCCAGCAGCTGCAGCCCCAGCAGTTGGCATCCCAAGCAATATCTCAGCAACATTTGCAAGATGCGGGTGCAGCTGAGTGGAGTCAGCAAAATGCTTCCATGTCTGAATCTATTTCCATTCCTGCCTCTCTTAACGATGCATCCCTGGCTCAGATGAATAGCGAAGTGCAGCTTCTTACAGAAAAGGCTTTGATGGAATTAGGAGGTGGGAAGCCATTGCCTCACCCTCGAGCATGGTTTGTTTCTCTGGATGGGCGTTCAAATGCTCACGTTAGACATTCATACATTGATCTCCAAAGAGCTGGTAGGAATGGCAGTAACGATGCCAGTTTGGACTCCGGTGTTGACATGAATGAACCGAAATCTGCCCGAAAGGGAAGAGGAGATCATCTGTCTGCACCACAGAGTCACCCCCCAGTGCAGGAGCACCAGCAGAGAGAGCGGAAGGTTTCAGACAGCACAGCTTACACACAGCTCGTGTACTTGGATGATATGGACCAAAGTGGCAGCGAGTGTGGAACAGCAGTTTGTAGCCCTGAGGACAATGCTCTCCGATGCCTCCTAGAAGGCACCAGTAAGAGAAGTGGTGTGCAGCTGCCCAGCCTGCAGGAGGAAACCAGAACTGTGGATACCAAACCAGAGCCATTAACTAGTCCTGAACATGGAACATCCATTCGAGATGATGATGATGAAGATGAGGAGGATGAGGAAGATGACCAAGGTGAAGATAAGAAGAGTCCTTGGCAGAAACGAGAGGAAAGACCACTAATGACTTTCAATTTAAAATGAGCTATTGTGAAAATCCACCCTTCAGTGGAATATAAAATTGCCAAATATCCTTTCTGTGGAAGTGCTTGATATTTTTTCTTTTTTTTTTTCTTTTTTTTTTTTTTTATATTGTGGAGAGAAAAGAGAAAAACAAACTGTGGTGAGCAACATTTGAAAGAACTTAAATGCATTACTGTGTAAATGTTAGAAAAGAATTAAAATCATTCCTCTGATTTAACAGCTGCCTCCAGTGAGATAGCTGAACAAAGAGTGTGATTGTTATTCCATATACTTGATATTGGTCATCCAGGATGTTGAAAATACTGACAAATTGTTTTGGTTGGTTTATGACCTCAATCTCCTTATGAATGGGAGCTGGTAAAGCTTTTGTTTTGTAGGCCAATTTTATGTTGATAATGCTACTGAAAGTATCTTAAAAACAGGAGTTTGACACATGGTGTCCAAAATTGTGCATTATCTCAATGAAAGGCTATGCATTGCTGCTTTTAGTAATATTTTGCTTATACTATGCTTTTCTTAATTTTACAAGTTGGTTGTAAACATATTATGTCCTTTATTATAAACTACTCAGCAATTTATTTTAATGTACAACTGCAGGAAACTTGAGTAGCATCCCTTAGCATTGAAGCCTTTTTATGAAACCAAACTGAATTTTGTGTCGACTAAGATTCCTCCAATTCTGGTACCATTTTCTCAAAGTGCCTTTTTTACAGTAACAATGAACAGTCCCTTCTTTTGCTAAGTCCTTTTAATTGACCCATTTGAGATTTTATAAACTTCTGAACTTCTACCTTTTATTTTAAGCTGCATGCCAAGAGTCCCATTTTGTGCTGAGCATTTCTCATTTCAATACAGTGTATTCTGTAGCTATCATGTATATTGTGGATTCTGTTTAGCCAGGATAGACTTAGAAGACATTTTAAAGGGCCCAGAGTAGCCAAGAAGATAGTTTCAGTGACTGTATATATTGTTAGTTTCCTCTGGAATCCCATGAGCTCATCATGCTCATATAAAATGGACTATCGACCGAGCAAGTGGACTGAATGTGTCTAGAAAAATTTGGGGAAAAAACAAATGTACTATCCAAAAGTGCCAGAATTACTCTTCTGTGCTTTTTCCATACAGAGCTGCTTGGTTATCCAAAAATTATAATTGAAAATAAACTGCAAAAAGTATCTTTGTGGATTTTTTCCTCTGTTAGTGGTTATCACATTATTTTGTGGTATTTAAAAAGAAAAATACTTTTGTTTCATTTTTCCTGTGCATCTTTATGCTTGTGTGACTTACTTTCTTTTGCAGTTCTCATGACCTTAAGTCAATACTGAAATTTAGACCCCTTTTCAGAAAAGCATCCTCTGTATCTTGATAAATACATAATGATTTGCTTAAGAATCACTGAAGACATTGGAAATGAAATCCTGGTATCACCAAAATTTCCTGTGGAGTCACTCTTCCCATGGGCCAGTTTTCTTTCTTACATTTCTGTGGGTACTTACAATTACTGCACTCTCCTCACTTTTTCATGAATTGGGTTCAAAGAAGAGGAAGTATGTGACTTCTACTTTTGTGGAATCCTTCATATACATTCAGTTTATCATGTTTCATTCCATTATTTTTATGCAGATTAGCAGCAGTCATGCTTACTAAAGTTTAATACGTAATCTCCAAAGTTCCTATATAGTTCCTATTTAATTTGTAATAATAAGCCCCAACTCACATTCGTTGCTTTATTTTCAGGAAATTTCAACGTTTTCATAGAAAGTGAGTCTTGTATTTTCCATATTACTGTATGTCTTACCTGGGAACCTGATCTCTAGCCAGGAGTTGAATCCTGATTTCCTAGTTCCCAGGTCAGTGCTCCTTTCCATCCACAAAGCCAGATCACCTTTTGCTTTGGTTCATGTTTGAAAGTGGTATATGTTGTAAAAGGAATCTAAAATATTGTGGAGTGCATTGAATATTGAAATCACCATATTAGCACTAAATTACATTTTACTCATTGTGTATGTGGCTGGTCCTTTCCTGTTCTGTTTAGGAATTTTTTACTGACCACCTGTGAACTGGTTTTGGGCTCTGGGTTACTTATTGTCAGTTTGTGCAAGGTCACTGAACAGAAAAATACAACTTTAAGGGCATAGTATTTATCAGATGTCAGTAAGTGCTGGTAATATGGTGTCACTTATTAATCAGAATGCTGCATAAGTAAACATTCTGAATAAAATTTCTGCATACTAGAATCATTGTGCTATTTAATTTTCAGTTTGCTGTTGTCTTAAATCTGTCATTTTTAATTACTTTATTTTTTTCACATTCCTTTGCAAAGTTTCCATCATTGCTACCTTGTAAAGTGAGATTGTTGCTATTAAATTGCAGTGGTTTGTTTCTTTAATTGTGTTGGTTTTATGTTCATTTGATGATTTGTGGTTCTAATACAGCAAATATACTTGAACAAACACAATGTGGGTATGTTTCAAATCTTCTTTAAAATAGCATTTTTTAATTGGTGTGATAGTTTAATTTTGCAAAATACATCGTTTATGAAATGTATTTCTCTATATCCACACTGGGCCATATGCTAAATGAAGCTGGGACAGAGTTAATGCAGTTCAGGTAACAGGTTAAGATTTAAGATTAGAGTATGTTATGCCTAATCTAAAAGTCCAGTGATAAGTTCCGTGTTTTAATTTTCAAAAACTTACTGATGCAGATACATCAGTAAAATACAAAGAAATTTTCTTGCTTGTATATTGCACTTGCACAGTGAAGCACGTACTAATAAAGCTTATAAAACACAGAGAACAAAGTACAACATGAATAGGTCTCGGCATCAGCAGCCCCAAGTCCATGTAGAAGATAACCTAGAAAAGCAAGTGTTTCCTTATTTTATGATGGCAGATATTAGTAGGGAAAATTGCAAGTTTGTAATGACAAAGCTTACAAAAATAATGAAAATATGTTTGTCTTAAAAAAATACTAGAAACAAATCTTCAAAGTTCAGGTTCATTTATATCACAGACATTCTGAAATGTTAGCACTGCTGGTAGTTAATACACTCATTAAGAGTGCATTCATTTCATGGTTGTCCTCAGCTCCCACTTTCTTCCTGCTCAAATACTTTCTTCTCAAAGCTTCATAAACTGTCTGTAAAGCACCTTGACTTACTGTGATAATGACCCCTTACTACTCGATTTAGTGCTTTGTCAGGGTACCAGCATGCTAAACCCTCTGCAAATACAGGGACAAAAACTGGTTACTGCCTCAGTGCATTTGCAATCTAACATATTAGACAAATTATACAAACTTGTGGTTCTGATCTGAGATGAACAGATTACAAAGAAAGGCCCAGCATTTGGAAATGGCTCATAATGCTTTTCTTTGTTACAGGGAGGACTGAGTAGCTTTAGTAGAGTGAATTAAGCACTCTTGAAATACCTTGGCAATATTTTCATTTTCTGCCCTTCATTCTATTCATGAATGCTCTCAGGAACCAATTTTATCTCACTATTCTGAACCAATATGTTTGAAATTGGTAAGAAACCAAATGTCCTATGTAGACTTTAGCCTACAGAACAGTACAGGCATAAATAAGCAAGTGTTGGAGGAGATATTTACTCTTAGTCTAGGAAGGTCTGTAGTGAAGCTAAAAGGCTTTTTTTTTTTCTTAACAAGAATTCATCTGGGAATTAAAATTTATTGTAACACAGTAATCAACTCTCAATATTCTGTAACTTGGAGCATGGTAGGGTCCATGCAGTCCATCCTTGGACTTGGTCAAAGAAGAAGAGCGTCTGTTTACTTTTCTAAAATACATGTGCAACAAATAGGGGTTTTTTTCCTGAAACAGTGATGCCGTTGGGTCTCTCCAGCATTTGAAATTCAAGTTGTGGTATCTGCCACCTGGTGGTGAACTGCTTCTCCAGACGTGCTGTGTGTGAAGCAGTTTGTCATTTCAATAACAGCACAGTTAACAACTTCAGTAACACCAGTAGGCAGCTGGCACAGGTTCATCAGTGTTTCCTGGGCCTGCTGTCAGTGCAAGTGCAGAGACCCCTGTCAGCTGAGAGACCTTGCCCAGCTCCTTTGCTGGGGGAGTATTCAGCTGATGACATCTCCATTCAAATCAAAATGCATCATCACTGATGGCTCTGTTTTCTGCCTTGTAAATAGCACCTTGGGTTTAGAACAAAATAAAATAAAAATAAATTTAACTACTGTTTCCAAAGTTGAGGGAAATAGGAGCAACTCACAAAAACTGGCAGGTTCAACTCTAATGCTTCATAATGCTAACCTTACTATTGTTATGTATGTTTGTGTGTGTGTCTTTATATATATATATAGACACACACACACACTCACAAATGATTATAATATATATAATATTATGCTATAGCATGACATGATAGATACATACCTACACCATATTTTCATCATATGTGCTATTTTCATTTCCATGCTGTAAAACAATTGGAATTGGAGCTTCAGGTGAACAAATAGGCAGCTGTCAAGTGCAATTTTCAGAAGAGAGTAGTATTTTTATTACATTTACTCATGTAATTCCAACTGTTAAATTGAGACCAGGTACTGTCTTCTATTTGTCAGTAATAACAGAAGAGTTGTCTAGTTCTTTTTAGCTGTAATCCTCTGGTATCCACAGGTAATTACTTTGCAAACTGTGGCACCTGGTCTAATACCACTTAACTGAAGTATTTCTTGTTTTCTTGATGTGCTTTTCTTCTAGAAATGAGCAGTGCCAGTTAGTTTGTTTGATCATTCAATAGCTATTCTGCCTTAGAAACTTACAGGAACGGGGAAGGAAAATGTGATGACAACAGGGAGGTACAAATGAAATACTTGTTTACGGGTTATTTTTGTAATTCTGTAGAGAAGGACTTCGTGTTCACATGACAAGAAAGACAGACTCCTCGATAAATCAAACAGAGGAATGCTCCTCACAGTTTTATATTATAAAGGGATGAAATGGTGCTTAAAATAATGCTGTGAGATGAGAAATCCCACTTTCAAAGGAACTGCTGGTACTGCTGCAAGAGAGGCTGGGCATCAAAACTGAAAGAAGTTATTTAAAGTGGGTCCTGTTACAAGCACTGTTTTTTAAAGGGTTTTGTTGATTTAGTGGTTGTAGGAAGTTTAAAAAGCTTGGAGATGAGAGAAGCTATGGGCCTTGGCTTCTGTCTTCTCTCTCTTCAAGGAATGCCCCTTCTATGAACCCAACTCCCTGATTCTGCTTTCAGTTTTGTGCCATGCTCTGAGGCCACACATCAATGAGACATACAGTGTGACACCCTAAGATTAGACTTTGCAATGAAGCTACTTGTAGGTGTTGGTGAGGGCAAGCTTTCTTTGTATCTATGCTATTTGCTCTAACTTGTATTTAACACCTTGCAATCCTGCATAAAATAATAAAATAAAAATTAGAGAAGCAAAACATGATAGCCAGGCTCCCCCAATGAGAAGTGTATTTGTCTTGACAGCTGGACTGGTCTTTCATTCCTTGAAATCCTTGAGAGCATACTTAGATAAGTGTGTGTATGCACACACGTGTGCATGGATACACATTCACATGTGCATATAAGTGCACTTGATATAAAAGCTGGCTTCAATACCAGTGTCAGCATTTCAACATCAAGCAATGGCCAAGTGAGGGTTGCTCGCCCAGACTGACTGGAAGAACCAGCATAAGAGCCCATCAAGGCTTGGATTAATTAACTTAATTGTCCTTGCGGTCTGAGATTGCAGGGTCAAAACCATGCTTGATGCTGAGTTTCTGCTGTACCTCCAACTTCCAAGAGATTTATTCACACTTGCCTTCTGGCCTAGACCTGATGTATTAATTTTGTAATTAAAGCTTGTCTAGTATCTATATTTTAAGCAAGTTACTCTGCAGTTGTTGCACACTTGACACAGTCTTTTCTTTTGCACAAAGTTGTAAAATTCTGAAGGGTAAAATCTTACTGTAAAATCTAAAATAACTCTGCATAGAAAGTGAAGAGTTATAATAGAGTCTGATTTTCCATGGTCTTCATAGGGAAGACACTATGTCCATGAGACACTTCTTAATTCAGTGTAATTCTCCATGCCATAGGTGTGCATCCTGAACCATGCTGTTAATCTGTTTCTAACTACCCAGAAGGCACATCTGTCACAGGAAGGAGTTCTTTTTTGTTTGTGGGTAAAGAACTATCTGAAACAGACCAAAAGAAAACTCTAAAAACATACATTTTGGAAAAACTGTTGAAATGGTCAAGAGATAAAGAATAATTAATGTATCTATCACTCCCTACATTCAGAATAAAGGAAATAAAGCATCTTGGCTGTACCTGCAGCCTCCCTGCAAAGAGAAGGAAACAACAGGCACATTGATAGGGAGAAGGGTAAAAGGCTAGTAGGAGAACTGATTGCAGAGCTGATGGGAGTAAATTGGATTGAATTAGAGATTGGATGGGCAGAAGTAATTGCTGAGTATCAGTCAGAGCTCCTGCAGTACCTGTGTCAACACTGTCTTTATCAAAAAATCTGTCACCACTAATTCTCATTCACGTACATAGTTTGAGAAGGGTCTCAGAATAAAAATAGGCATAAAAGGGCAAAATATTTTTATATTTGTAATAATTATTTGTCAGCTCTTATTATTAGGTTTTTTTTAACTTTTTGGAGCTAGAGACCCTAGGATCTGAGGAACTGAGTAGTGCTGGAACCAGTTTGAACCTGTGTTTGATGTAAGTCTTGTATCCTGCTTCCAACAATCATCAAAACCAGATGGTTTGGAGAACTGAAATCTCTACTAGCAATAATAAGAGTTTTTCTATCCTTATCACTCATAGCTTTAAGCACAAAGGTTTGTATTTATCATACATTTTTTAATGCTCTGATATGTTTTCACTATGCATGTGAATGCCTAACCCTCTTCAGTGCTGTACAGCCCACAGCCCTTGCCAATGCAGACACCAGCATGGAGAAGTAGATGGTTCTATGCAAAGGTAAGCTGTAAAATAGAAGAGATAAGGTATGAGCTGCATTTGAAAATGGAATTTAAAAAAGTTGAAGGAGAGTGCAGCAGAAAGAATGGGCTACTTTGAGAATGGGATACTTTGAGAATGCTAGTCCCCACTTTGACCACTGCAGCCAATACAGGCCATCAGCAAGCAGGCCGTGAGAACAGGCAAGTCTGCAGCTCCCCAAGCAGGGTATGCAGGGGGGCCTGAAAAGAGGTAGAGTGGGTGAGACAAACCATAAAGATCAGAGGTGTGATCTCACATGGATACAGGTGTACAACATGTGGGATCATGAGCTCATTTCCTTCTCTAACCATTTCTACTTCTGCCTTTGTTAACTGTAACAATGATGCAGAGTGTTTTGGTATATTTTTTCTGTTTAATTTCAATCTTATTCTTTTACACTTTCCTCTCATTCAGAATTGAGGAAGATAGTAATTAAGTTTTCACCATAAAGTGCAGCCAATTAGAAAAAAAAAACAACAATGTGAGGTAGTGGTAGTAGACACTTGAATGAACCAAAGTCTAAATATATTTGTTTGCTCAATAACTTTTCTAAATGTTAATTAGAAAAATAGGGGAAACACTAAAATACTAGCTAATTTTCAAATTGGACCCATTTTGCTTCCAATTTACAAGATTAAGAATGTTTACACCAAGTTGCAACTTGCAATCCAAATCCATTTAAAATTATAAATGCCATGAATATTTCAATGTGGTGTGTAAAGGTAAGAGCAGTGCATGAAAAATTTAGATACTTTTCTTCTGCAGTGTTTAATAATCAAAACACATAGACTAATCAGATGGTTCCAATAGCCTGAATACTGGATTATATATCACCAGCTCACTGGGATGTAATGAATGTGTTGCTAGGCAGGTAAACAAGTCTGGGTTATGCCTGGCTGCTTGAGGGAAACAATATCTGTGCCTGGCTGGCTTTATTCAGTCACAGAAGAGCAGGAAGCATGGTACAACCCTGCCCACATACTGCACAGTCTCACCTGATGGTTCATCCCTGTACTGGGATTTAGTCCCTGTACTGGGAATTTAGGCTTCCCTATCCCCAGTATTTCTTACTGCCAAGCAGAGATGGCTCCTCCCTCAGTAGCCTGGAGTTCTTGTGAACTCATGTTGGCCACCAAGATGCCCAAAGTATTTGAGTGCTTGAAGGGTTTCATTTTGAGTCCTGGAGTTTCCTCTGGGAGCCAGCTAAGAAAAAGTTAAACACAGCAATGGCAAAGTCCATTTGTGCACCTGGACCTATGCTCATACATGCGAGGTGGCTCAAAGCATCTCTGAATTATAGACACAGGTTAATTTTGTGTAGCCATGACAGACCCATGACTGCCTCTCTTATGGAGAACTGGGGAGAGACAGAACCTGGAAGGTAGAATGGGGAAAGAGACAGAAAGCTGAGATTGATGGTGGTGTGGTGGGTCCCCTAGACACCGCTCTGTTCTTTGGTGGCTGATATTAGTGGGAGCAGCAAGGCAGAGCTAGATCTGAAGTAATTTATTTGCTTTTCTCTCTTTAGTTTCTCCCAATTTGTTGCCTAGCTGGGTATTTTGTCTACATCTAGCAGCACACCAAGAGTCAATAGTGAAGCTCTAAGGAGACCTATGAAAATAACTTGGGCGTCCGAGTGTTTATGGTGTGAGAAGGAAACACGGGAAGCCGGCAGAACTCGCGTCGGTGCTGCCGTGGCCCGGCGGCTGCAGGCCCAGCCCAAGGGGCTCCGCGGGACGGACACGCCGGGGCTGCGCTCGGATCTCCCGCGGCAGTGGGGGCAGCGCCCACGGACGCGATCCTCAGGCCGCAGAGGGCCGGCGAAGCAGCGTGGATGTCGGCATGAGGGGGCCAGTGCGGGGCCGGGCCCAGGAGCTCACCGCC
>JAYDZK010000113.1:21569655-21593937 GCA_034509185.1 Euphonia xanthogaster
GCGGCCGCAGCCCGGGCCGCCTCCCGCCGAAGCATGCGGGCGTGGAACGGCCCTGCCGCCCGGCCCGGAGCCCCGCGCCCTCCTGCCCGTAAGGGGAGAGGCGGGAGCCCGGGCCCGGCCCGGCCCGAGGTGAGGGGGCGGCGGGGCTGGCACTTACCCGCCGGACGCCGGCCTTGAAATCATGCCGTATAAAGCGATGGTAAATCCTGCCTTGCTGTTGGCGCTTTTAGGGCTTGGGGGCGTTTCTGCGTATTTTTGGCCGTCAGGAAGTCCCCTGTAGCGGGGAGATGCCCCCGTGTCCTCCCGGTGGTTCCGGCTGAGCGGCTCCCGCGGGCCGTCCCGCGCTCATCCGCATCCGCACCCACCGCCCGCTCCCTGCGGCCGGGGTGCGCTCCGGGCATCGTCTGTGTCCGCCTGTCCTGCAGACACTCCTCCTCACCCATTGTCCCCCGAGAGATGTTACCTCCAGATCCACGCTGTGGAGAGCAGAGCGCGTGCTTTAGCACGGCAGTAGCCGGGGCAGACGCTGTTGTCTGGTTGTAGTTCCTTCTCCACTAATCTCGCGTCTCAGATCTTCCCACGCTGAGGATCAGGCGGTGTTTCCAGTTGCCTGGGGAGCTGATGGGAGAGGCAGCCAGCATAGCTGCCACCCGACCGGTGTTGGACTGGCTGCAGTATGACTCCGTTCAGGCACGAGGTGCCGAGGTTCTAGCTTGCTCTGAAGGCTTTTGGGACAGGGGAGTGGGAGGAATAAGTTTCAAAAGTCGGCTTCGTTTAATTTTATTTTTTTCTCTTTTTTTGAGGGGTTAAAAACGTGATTGCAGGGAAGGCGCTTTGTTGTCGCAGCCAGGAGTGGCTGGAGTAACCTAAAATAGAACTAGGTTAATCTATACAGTGCTACACAAATATCTTCCCCGTGAATCTGTGATTGATCTGCTTGAGAGCTTTTCTGTAGGTGACTGATGTTTGAGGATGCACTCTGTTTTTGTTGTCTTCTGCTTCTAGGATTTGGTTGACAACTATCTTATATGTGGCAAGAGAAATCTAAGGGGCTTTGGAAGGCTGACTTGTCTAGAAGGCAGGAAGGGGGAAAACTTTGCTGCCTGCTGCTCTGTCATTGAGTTAATGGCACACACACTAAAATAATCACGTTAGAAATAATTACAGTAATATAAATCTGGGATATTAAAAGGGACAAAATAGTGTTTTGTTATTTTGGGGCTCTTGTTATATTTGTTTCAGTAAATATGTCACAATTTGGTGATTCCCAAATACATGAAACTAAAGTCCTAAGAGCAGAGAGTTGTTATTTATTGTTCTTCATAGGAACCGACCTGGCATCCTAGTTGGGATTGTTTGATAGCCAGGTCATGATTCAGGTTTGATTCAGGTAATGTCTGTCCAGGATTTGTTTGGATTGTACTCCTGCTTCAGTTTCCTCTCCTGTCTGTCTGTGTGCGTGCCCAGGCTGTAGCTGCCCTCTGCAGCGTAGCTCTGTGTGTGGCTGTGCTTGTGCCGCTGTGACAGCGGGTGCAGTGTGTAAGGAGCAACCAGGGAACAAAGAATTGCACTTCGGTGTGTTCTTAGTCACAGCTTGCTGCTCTACCCCAACACGGGTCTCACTGCTCTCTAAGGGACACCAGCTGTAGCCTGTATGGTCTTCTACCCAAAACATGTCTCTGTTGAATATCCCAGATGTATTTTAGTGAGTGTTTATTAGTAAGTTTAGTTAAATTAGTGGTAGATCATTCCAGTAGAAAAAGCCTCTTAAATATTAGTATCTGCTGCATGAAGTCTCATATTGACTCTTTAATTACTATATTTTCCTGTAATCTTTGAAAAATCTTGTTTGCTGCTCTTTGTCTGGAGGCTGAAATACTCAAATGAATTAAGGAAAAAAACGAATTAAGGAAAAATCTCACAGTGAAGCATGCAAGATCTACTCTTGATCTGAGAGATTGACCCATAGTAGTAGGAGCCTAATTAATTATTCCCCATTTTCTCCCTGTCATTGTTTATTAATTCTTGAGGTTACTTTAAAGTTTGCTTCAAGCTTTTAGATTACATTTTATATACTTAAGCAATTTATGAGCAGTCCAGCTACTTGAGACTATGACTGTGTCAGCTGACTTGCTAAATTCTGTGTGGTCTCCATTAGTGCTGATCAGTATTTAATCTCATTTATTTTAACCTGCACTTTTTTAGAAAGAGGCAGAATATTGTGTGTCAGTCTCTATTGGATTGCCATGTAAGTTAAGGTATTTTCAAGATGTTTCTTGACAGTTGAAAATAAGTCCTTGGAATATTACCCACAGGAATACGTGATTTTTAGATACATATGACTTTTTTGTTTTGTTTTGTTTTTTTTTAAATTTGCAGGGGTTTTTGTGCTTGAGCACTGAAGGAGTGCAGCAGAAAATAACCATTTTGTAGCTCTCAACTGTGAAAATGTCTTTGTCCTCTGATTCTGCTCCTGTTTTTTAGAGGCAGGATTATGTATGTTGTGTGACTCATTGCTGTTTTCCTGTTCTGTAGTTTGCTCCTGCTAGACGCATTATGCTGTACTTGTTCTGTGTTGTAATAAAGTGTGATTTACAAAATATCTTTGTTACTGTGTATGTAGAAAAAAATGTTGCACCTGGATCCACCCTGCTAAGTCCAGCCTTATAAGGTCTCTCGCATTCTAAATAGCTGCTTATGGTCATTGCCAGAAAGGCCTTGGGCACAAAACATTTAGTAAACACATGAGAAAAAGGTACGACCTTTAAACAACTCCCCCAGCCCTCACAAATTATTTGCTTTGAATGTTTTAGTAGTATACCCCTATGATTATTGTTTAAAAAGGCCAACTTCGTAATTAATAGAAGCAAATATTTTTAGGGTTGTGGAAACAGTGTTTGGTTTTAGTAGGTGGGTTTTGCGGCTCAGAGTACAGATTACAGACTTGAAGGGTGAGGCAGAGGAAATATGCAGATCTGAGTAATACTCTTGGGTTGGGGTTTAAGGTATTGCTGCTAGGTTTTCATGCTAAAAACCTTGCATTCTCAAGTATTGAAATGTATACAAATGAAATCTTCATGCAGAGAGATTCTTTGTAATGACAGTTAGTAAGTGGAATTTGAAGGGCATAGACCCTTCTGGTCAAGGCCTTTCTATATTGTCTTGGGGTGGTGGTTTTTCACAGCAATGAGAAAGCCCTTTGCACCTAAACCTCCGTTTTCTTTATGAACCAATGACAGCCCTAGTATAAATAATACTGCTTTAAAATTTTTTGAAGTCTTGCCCATATACATGAGACCTGATTTTTGTGATCAAAAAGATCTGTGTAACATCTTCAGAAATGCAGCTTTGCAACCTCACTTACTCAGAGAGAGAAAAGGACTGTGAAAGCAAGAACCCCACACAGGCCTTTGCAGTTTAAAAATAAACATCTGAAGTACATGTTTGGTTTTAAATTTGAGAAATCACTAACTTAAAATTACCATTCAGTGTAACATAAAACAGATGTTGACATTATAAAAGTCTGTTTCTGCTTAAGCAGAATTTAGTGTTCAAAAAGGAAATTAAAATAATAGTGACAATTAGTCAGTGAGAAAGATAATGTCAAACCAAGGGAACCAAAACAGTTTGACCACCTGAACAGGATAATTGTCGTGCTCCTCTGGATTTTTCCATCTCGGCTTTTCTATGGATTTGCTCTGAGCCTCATAAAGTAAGTTTCTCCACCCTTGCCACATTTCTCCCCAAATGCACTAAGTATTCCCATTTTTCAGTTTTAAAAAACCCAATCCAACCAAAACACCACCACATGCAGGGAGAAGCAAAAGTATTTTTTCCCACATCTATGCAAAACACCAGATGTGTGTACATAAGTGGAAAGGTATGTGGGTGGGATCATGGGCTTGCATTTGTGACTTGCAGACAAAATCAAAAAACTGTAGGCCTAAGTGACTATCTCAGAGTCCTATCCACAGCCTGATTCTGGGGCAAGGTTAAGTAATTTTGGGGGGAGAATAAGGTCTTTTGACCCTTCTCCTGGCTAAACTGAATGTTGATTTGCATGTCACTTTTATGCTGGCCTCACCTTTTTCTTATTCATCAGACTGACAAAATTGTCATTGTGGGTGCAGCTAAAAATATCTTAGACTGTGCCTGTACTTACATATAGCTGAACCTCAGTGTGCAGACTTGCCCTTCTGTCATTAAAGTTCTCTTGGTGTAAGTGTGTCTCCACTAGACTGACATAGTTAAAATCTTCCAGAAGTCTAACACTGAATGGTTTTCTTTGTATAATCTGTTGTGGTCTGTGTGGCAGGCTGGACTGGGGCAGATGTGTTGATCTGATGTGTGAAAAGGTCGTGTTTCCTGACCTGCCAACTTGACATGGCAGCACCCCGAGCTCTGTGTTGTTTTTCTGCTTCTCACATAGGACCTGAGCTTGGAGTTGTGTCACTTTACAGGTTTAGGGTAGTTTGGAAAAAGAGATTTCATGCTTAAGGTCAACTTTCGTAAAAACGGGAAACTTTTTTCCTCCCAGCTTCTAAGTGTGAGATATACTTCAACATGTCATCATATAGATGTGTCTGACCAGACAGGAGAATTCAGATCTTAGCACACAAGAATGTCAGGGAAAAGCTTTTAATAAGAGCCTTTGGTTTCAGTCTTGTTACCTTTGCATATCCTTTGTGCTGTCAAGTCCAGCATAGTTACTACAAGTTGAGCAACCAAGTTCCTCCCTTCCCAGCCATTCTCACTCCCAATTTTAGAGCCTTTCAGTTCTTTTCAGGGCAGAGCATGAGAAGGACAACAAATCCTGAGATGTTTTTGTTTTGCTTCTGCTCTGATTTGCTTGGTACCTCTGGTTGTAACTTGTGTTGGACAAACCTGTTAACTGAGTAGAAGTTTCTGTGTGCTGCCTGCTGCCAAATATCTGGGTTGCAGGCGTGCCTAAATAGTAGGATGAGTAGAACTCTATTTAAATCCTCTTTTTACATTGTGTGGACTGTAACAGTAAAAAATAAACTGACCCAAGCAGGAGACTGCATAAATAACTGCTCAGAATGATCCCTGGATAACCTGTCAGACAAATATGCCAGTATTTATTTTTAAACAGACAGTGTGAAAGATTTAAACCTGAAGGTCATAAACCAAGGACTGGGATTGTGGAGCATTAAAAAAAAATAAATGAAAAACTAGTAGTATAGTTTTAAATGCCACATATATTTTACAGCAATTTGCTTCTGTCTTCCTTCTTTCCCTGCTGAAGACTATACATTTCTAAATGAAAAAGATCTTGAATTGGTCAAAGTACAAACTATTATTGTCCTGGTAAAAGTAGGGTTTGACTGGGGATAACATTAGTAAAGCTTGGCAAAGCTGATTTTTCTCCATAGCTGCCAAGCTTTTTTTTTAGTTCAATTGTTCATTATTTCACCAAACTCAATAAAACATTGACCCTCAGGTAATCCTAGTGAGCAAAATTCCCCTGTGGTTTATGTGATGCTGGATCATCCTAAAAGACAAGAAGAGAAGTGAGCTGCACTGGTGCAGCTCAGGGTGTAGCTCACTGGTGCAGCAGCAGGCTTGGTGCCTGCTCGGGGTGTCTGTTAAGAAGAGTGTTTGCTGAAACTCCAAATAGCCTGGTGTTCAACACACACAAACCCTTGGGAGCCAGCTCAGAGACACAGAGGCATCATTTGTTTGCTATATGTGAGGTGTTACAGGGAAAGACAAGTTTGTGGACAGTTGCAGAAAGTAAAAAGAATACTTCCTTAAATGAATCTCAGCAAAGGTGAAATCACTTCCCCTAATATTTTTATCTCAGTTTTGCCAGATGGAGGTGGTGAAGTGCTAGGTCTTGTACACGTGTGAGGTTTTACTGTTTTGTATTTATAACCTCTTGCCAGTCTTTTGGGTCTGTTCTGTGTTTAAATTCTGTAGAAAATGTCAGTTTGGTGTACAGGCCTTCAGATAGATTTACATTTTATTCTTTTAAATGAGTCGACACTGTGCTGCCCAGGTGGCCAAGGAAGCCAATAGCATCCTGGCTTGTATCAGACAGAGTGTGGCCAGCAGGACCAGGACAGTGATTGTACCTTTTTACTTGGACTGGTGAAGCCACACCTTGAATCTGTTTTGAGCCCTTCACTGGCCTCAAAACTAGAGCTGGAGCATATCCAGAGAAGGGCAGCAAAGCTGGTGAAGAGGCTGAAGAATAAGTCCTGTGAGGAGTGGCTGAGGGAGGTGGGGTTGTTTAACCTGGAGAAAAGGAGGTTCAGGGTGGATCTTATTACTCTCTACAACTCCGTGAAAGGAGGTTTTAGCCAAGTGACTGTTGGCCTCTTCTCCCAGGTAGCAAATGACAGGACAAAGAAAGTGGCCTCAACTTGCATCAGGGGAGATTTAGATTGGATGTGATGAAAAATCTCTTCACCGAAGGGATTGTTGAGTATTGGTAAATGCTCCCCAGGGAAGTGGCTGACTCACTGTCCTGGGGGGTATTGAAAACGTGTAGATGTGGCACGGGAGGGATATAGTTTAGTGGTGGGCTTGGGTTAATGCTGGGCTCAATGATCTTAAAGGTGTTTTCCAGCCTAAGTGCTGTGATTCAATGAAACTGCGATTCATTGTGGATCATGTAGGTGATCTGGCAGTGTGCTTATTCTGCAACAAAAGATTTTCTCCCTGCGTCACTTACACAAGTCCATCTTTTGTTTCTGCAGCCTTCTAGTAAATGCTTCAAACTCTCTTATCTCTCCAGTGTGTTTGCTCTGCTCTACTGTTGTGTGCTGCGTAGCAACTTGGTCCTGTTCTAGAGGCTGCGGCATTTACAGCACTTTCGTTCTGGGAGCATAACCCAGTGTAACCTTGAATGTTACGAACTTCTTGAGATTGATCTTTCACTACAGACTGTTCTAAAGTACAGTAAGGATCTCACAAAAATCAGGCTTTGCTTAGTTACATTGTTTGGTTAATTGCAGGCTTTAGGCCTCCCAACTGGAGGGGGGGTGTTTACTTGACAATACCAGCTCAGGCAAGGTAGAGATGCTAGGACTTGTCATCATAATCTTGACAGTGAGCATGTTACAGCAAATAATATGTCCCTTGCAAATATGTTGATCATAATAACTTTAGTTATGTTCTGAGTTTTCTTGCTTTTTGTCACTATGATACATGGGGTTTTCCCCCTCCAGGATTAAAAGAAACAATTGTTTGTTGCATTTACTTTTTTTCTTTTCCAGTGAAAAACACTCAAGCCCCCCAAACTCTGATATCTGTCTTCAGTTCCATTATGTGCATATGGTTTTGCTGTGAGGTTAGCCTCTTGAAGACAATTTAGTGTTAATTGACTCATTGCCTCTGTATTTTTGTTCTGTCTGAGTGTTACTAACACATCCCACTCTTTGCAAATTCTGATCTAATCTTGATTCTATATCTTGATTATTTTTAAATAAAAATATTTAAGAATAACTTATGTTATCAATAGTCAAAATATATCAGAATCCTCAAGTGCAATTTTTACTTTGTTGCTGGGGCTTTTTAATTAAAGTTGACCCCATTGTGCTTATTATTTTAAAGCACAAATATTTCATTAGTTTTATTTTGTCTCTTACTGGGATTTCAGCAAGGCTTTCATTGCGGCTTAAGTTAGGAACAAAATTTCCAGAAAACAGAATGTTTCATCTGGATTCTTCTCAAATTCATATGTGCCTTATGATTGAGCATGAAGGAGAAAAAGTCTTGGGGCACTAATAGTTACTGTGTTTCCAAGGACATTACTTTCCTCGCTTCCCATACTTTCTTGTGTTCCTCCAAACTGTTGGATTTGTTAATTTTGTTTTTGTGCTGAATAATAGTCTGGAGAGGAGCACTGGTTTCTATGTAGTGTCACAATTTGACATGAGTACGTCAAAATGCCTGGTTGTGCTGGTGTCAGAGTATGAATCAAATGAGACAGCACTTGCAGGAAGTTTTTTATCAATGCTCTCAGTTCCCCCCTTCCTTGCTTTTTTTCCGCTGCCTTTTCTTTACATTCAAAATGCTGTTAGATTTTTCATATCAAAATGCTGGCTTTTCCGTATTTAACTTTTTTAAAATTTAAGGCTCAGTGGTATTGATTTTTCTTATTGCCCATTCTTTGCATCTCTGGCAGAAGTCCTGGAGGGGATTTGGGAGCGAAGAAGAAGAAAAAGAAGCAGAAGAGAAAAAAGGAGAAACCAAATTCTGGAGGCACCAAATCAGATTCTGCATCTGACTCCCAGGAAATTAAAATTCAACAACCTTCAAAAGTGAGAGCCTGGTTCTGTTTTAATTTGTGCGTGCTTTCTAATTTAATTTTAATTTGCATGTCACTTGTTGTTAAAGTGAGTTGGTAGTTCTGCCTTAGTGTGTGAAAATTAAGCTTCTCTCTGTCTTGAACAGAGAGAAGCAAGCCAAGACCTGATGTTTTCAGAGGTGCTGTTGCCACCATGGTGGTGTACTGTGAGAAAGACAGAGGAGGAGTTTTGTCTTTTTCTTTGAGCAGTTTGAGCTTGGGATAGTTACAGCCTCATTGCATAGAATCGTAATATGTGATGGTAATGCTTTTAAATAGATTTTGTATTTGATGAATTGCCTTTAGTTTTTAGCCACCATCTAACTTGGCTTAGTGCAGTTTTGGTCACTTGTGCAGCATGAAGCTCTCTCAGCAGCAGCAGCAGGAAGGAAGGTGGGCCTGCTGTGCTAACCAGAGTCTCTTTAGGGCAAGCAGGCAGCATGTATTTGTACATAAAATGCAGTAATCTCAAACATGGAGATAAAGGATGAAGAAAAATTTTGCTGTCAGAAAGGCCTCCGCTATAATTAAGAACGAAAAATTGCTTGAGGGAATGTAGAGTCCTTGCGGATTTTCTGATAAAATAGCATTGTCTGTATGTGCCTTTGTCTGTCACGTTCTGAATGAGCAGTGAATAATATGGTGTGGTGCCTTTTTAGCATACAGCTTTTATTCCAAGAAAAATCTGAGTCCAAGATCTAAAGTTTGTAAAACTAAGAAAGTTTATGGACTGTTGAGCATATTGAGGTAGAATTTGCTTTATCTGATTATTGTGGAGAACTTTACACCATTGTACCAACAGGAATCTTTGTCCTATAAGATTTGTCAAGTACATTGGGGCTACCAAATAATTTTAGGGGAAGAAAATTGTGTTCTGGCTCATTAGCATAGTGATAGATTTTTGTGTTGTCCCTTTAGATCTTTTCCATGTTACCCTGATTGCTTTGCATGGGCATATTTGGCACAGGGGACACTTTATAATATGTAGAGAGATCTTAAGTACTTTGCCACATGTTTTCATACTGCCTTTCTGTAAAACATGTCATGTACTGCTAATGCAGGAAGACTGCTGGCAAATGATGCACGAGTAACCTCACACTTTTACAACTGGCATGAGGTAAATTTTTGTGTTAACATAACGGCATAGTTAATTGCTATAGTATTCCATGAGTTCCTTGATTTTCTGCTGACCAAGTTTATTGTTCCATGTGTTGCCTTTAATTGCACTAAAAGAAAGCTACTTCATAGTTTTTTGCTTTTGTGTGCAAGATGTTAGTCCTGCACCTTGCAGTCTTGCACACCATTTCTCTGATGTGATGTGTGGTGCGAATGTGGAAGCCTATCCTTGTTCCAAGTTGTGTGCTTACAGTGGCACTGTTCATGGTTATTTTATAGACACAAGTTTAGTCAGTTCATTAGTAATCTCACAAAATTTTCTATTTTATTGGCATAAAGAAAAAGTTCTTATATAAGTCTTTCTTTCAAGCTCTAGGCAGCTGAACCACTTTACTCTTCTTTTATGGCTTTCACTTTTCTCTAGTTACAAATGCATCAACATTGCCTGGGGGTTATTTTGCCTTCTCTGCTGTGTTGCAGGTCTGTCTCAGACAACTATTCTGTTACAGATTTTTTTGGAAGCATCTTAGACTGCTGATCTGGATCTGTGTGGAAAAGTATATTTATTTTGTCTGCTACTCAAGTAATACTTAGGTTTTGTATTCATGTGCTGTATGAAATTCAATACAGAAAACAGGCTTCTAGTGTTTGCTTGCTCTTGGTTGAAAAGAGTGTATTTTAGAGGAGAATGACATTGTAGACCTTACCTCTAAGAGATTATATGCAAGATCATCAGGTAGAGCTCAGTGGGGCTCCTGAACTCATTGAAAAGGATTTTGAAGAAGGATTTTGAGGTCATGTGAGTTTGTAAACAGATCTGTCAGTCTGGAGATGAGTAAAGTAAAACAGTGAGTGTCCTTGGCTTCTGCCTTCCTTAAATGTGATGGTAGTGATAGTAGACCTTTTGAACTCTGGTGTGAGTGTAATCATAGCACTAAATGATTGTTAGCACTGTATGCTTACAGTGACCTTACAGGACACTTCACTGCCCATCTCACAAGATTTTCATCTCTTCCTATTACAAGTTCCAGTGATGTAGGCTGTCCACAGTGACAGAAGGAAAGCTTACCATATCTGCAGTCTCATCATTATTGTCATTTTTGTAGCCACTGGTAGCCTACACAGCCTAGTCACAGAATAATAGATTGGAAGGGGCATCTGAAGGTTTTTTGACCAACCTGCTGCTTAGAGCAGGTTGTACAGGCCTAGATGAGGTTGCTTGGTCTGCAAGGATGGAGACTCCACAATCTTTGTGGGTAACTTATTCCACTGTTTGACTACAGTTTTCAGTTAAAAAAAAAGTAATTCCTTATATCTAAATGGATTTTGCAGGTTTGCAATTTGTCTCCTTTGTTTTTTGTCTTATCACTCTGTTCCTCTGAAAATATTTGGCTCAGCTTTCTTTATACCCTCCCATTAGGCAGTAATAAGGTTCCTCAACCTTCTGTCCTTAAGGCTGAACAAACCAAGGTCTCTCATCCTCTTCTCCTTGTGTGTAATGTGCCTCAGCCCCCATTTATCTTGGTGCCCTCCAGAGAACTCATAACAGTCTGTCAATGTTCTCCTTGTAATGGAGAACCCCAGACTATAAGTTGTGACCTCAGGGATGCCAGATAACGGGGAAGACTTCCTGGCCAGTTCACTGGTACTACCTAGTATGCAGCTGTCCTTTGCTGGCCAGCAGTCTGCTGGCTCATGTCCAGCCCTCTGCCCACCTGGACCTCCAAGTTTTTTTCTGCAAGCTGATTCCTAGCTAGTCCATGCTGGCCTCTGCCTTTGCATGGGCTTTTTTCTATCCCAGATGGAGGACTTTGTATTTACCTTTGTCAAACTTGATTAAGTTTCTTTTTCCAGCTTGTCAGAGTAGCTTTGAATAGCTGCTCTGTGGTTCAGCATATCAACAATTCTAGAAATTCTTCTTCTAGGTATTATCTATGCACTTGCAGAGAAAGTACTCTTTGTCAAGTCCAGATCATTAAACAGTGTTGACCCGAGTCCTCCCCCTTGCATTCTTGAAAACAGGTATGACGTTTCCCTTTATCCATTTATAGGAAACTTCCACCAATTGCTATTTTAAACTTAATAGATGTTAGTTGCACTAACATCAGCCAGCTCCCTCAGCATCCTTACATGCATTTGGTCTGTATTCAGGGGCCTATGCATGATTAGTTTGCTCAACAGTCCCTAACTTTCTCTGAGACTGCTGCAGTGCACAGGGACATCAAAGGCCTGAGGTCATCAACAAAAGTGAGGCAAAACCACCATTTCCTACCTCAACCCTGTTGTACAACAGGGCTGTCTTGTGCTGTGAAGAGATATTTGCCCTAAACTGAAATTAAACAAAAGAGCTGGTTTATGTTTTTCTAATTCTTGTGAAGTTCTGTATAGGTTTTCCTTGCTTTCTATTGAAGGAAAACAAAAAGTATTAAAAGTGAACTTCTTAGTCAGGCCAATCTCTCAGTGTTTTGAAATGAAAGGGATTCCTCCTGATGTCCCTAGCCATGGTCTACTTAGTACCTGAACATTAATTTCTTACTTATTATTATGGTAGTAAGATCTTTCTTAGGAACTTTTTTTTTTTCAGATTTTCTGCTTTTTTAATGTAGAAGACATATTATAGACTTTAAATAAATATACAGAATAAATTACAGTGTGTCACCATTTATGTATGATTTCATAATGTACTGATAAGACTTCAGAATTTATCTAGTGGCATTAGTAATTTATGTCTCTGTTACCCTAATCTAGAAATAAGGTAGGCTTTTTAGGCTGGAACAGTGCTGTTCTGAAATGTATAAACATGTTAATTCACAGTTACTCAGCTGACAGGTGTTCAAGGCACACTTAGTGGTGAAATTTGCAATACTTGAACATTAGGCATTTTGTTTCATTAATTTAGATAATAAAAGTGTTTATTATAAACAGTGAATGATGGGCTGCTTGAGCTCCAGGCACAAAGTTTTGCTCTTTTTGTGACTGAGGATATCAGAGGCTGATCACCCAAATTAAGCTTTACCTTAATTATTACATTTATTTTATGGTGTTTTTTCAATGTATGAAAACCACCATAAAATAAATATAAAAATTAAGGTAAACCACCAAAGTATGAATCCTAGAAAGAAAGTGAGATACGAAAATAATAGTCCTTTGCTATTCAGTAAAAAAAAACAACAAAAAACAAACAGTCTGGCTTGAAATCTCTTGCATAATTGCTTAAAATTTTCCAGTACATTTGAGACTATTGTTTCAGATGCATTATTGCACTGCAGTCTAGGGAAACCTGAGCGCAAGCATGCTGTTGGGATGCCTCAGAACAGGATTTACCACTAGGAAGATAACGAAACAAAGAGATTTAAAAAGAGAGAGGGAAAATCTCTTTAGATTTAGAGGCTGTTACCATTATTCCGCTGCACTGTCCTTTGCAGGAAAAATTCTTATTCCTGTTACATTTACTCAGAGTGATCAAAAAACTCCATGTGTACCAATGGTACCTTTATTGTTAAATACCTAAACTGACCCTTTTTTTGGTATTTTGTTGTGTTTTACCAGGGGAACAGGGAATATAAGAGGCATTTTTTAGTGCAATACAGTATCCTGCCTTAATGCTACTGTATTTGTGTTCAAAATGTTGATGTTTCTTGGTTAAATGCAAGTACTGCTGACAACTATTTTGTTTACTTGTTGCCCACCTAACTTCTTTCCACGCTCCTGTCTACAAACATTGTACATAAACTAACCATGATGAGAAGAGTACCTGTGAGAATAGGTAACAGTAAAAGAAATTAACATGTTTGTACAGCTATTCACAAAGTAAATGTACTCAGTAAGCTTTCTGTTCTGTTTGTCTATTTGTGCAGAATCCAGCCATTCCAATGCAGAAGCTTCAAGACATCCAGAGAGCAATGGAGCTGCTCTCTGCATGCCAAGGCCCAGCAAAGAATATTGATGAGGCTGCCAAACGTAAATACCAGTTTTGGGATACGCAACCTGTACCTAAACTTAGTAAGTTTAACTGGATCTGTGTGACAGAGCTGTCTTATGATCACTAAAGAAATGTTGTGCTAGCTCTGTGACATGTTCTCTAAAATGGGTATAAAGTTGGACTGTGTGTGGTAGGGATCCGTAGTCTTTTGTGTAGTTTATGTGGAATTCTTGATGTTTTCCAGGGAAGTGGTTGTCTTTCCCACAGATAATATGCAAGATACAGTGTTAATAAGTCTCATTCTGTATGTCCTCTGTAAAAATGGGAAATGCTATTGAAATAGCATTCTTTTGTATATTTTAGGTCTGAAATACTGAACAATAGAACACAGAAGTTTTTTCCACTTTAGGAGAAGTAAGAACTCTTAAGTGGTGACAAAGAGTAAACTTTAATTTTTTCATTAGTAGTATTTGTTTTGTTTCTTTATTTGTATTTCCTTAATTTTTTTCAATAAATGGATTTGCTATCAAAGAAGTAATGACTCTCCTGCCATAGGTTGCACTCTTTTCATACAGCTCTAAGTAGACAGGGGCGTTTGTCTGATGCACAGACTCTTTCTCTGCTGCGTGTTCATGTTGTCCTCCACAACATACTACCTTGAAGACATGCTTTCTCTGATTCTGTTTTCTGTTCTTGATTCCAAGCGAGATGGTGAGATGATCTCTCCTTGCCTTTAAATTTATAATGAATTTGACAAATTATTTTTAATATTGATCTGATCCCTGATAACGCAGTTGGTAAATCTTGTCATCATTGGAGAAAGTAGTTGCTGACTTCTTGTGTTTTCTGTGTTGCTTTCTGAACCTTCTTTTTCTGCTTTCATTATCTTTGAGATAAGCAGTTACAGCTTTTCAGCGTGAACATACCTTGGGGGCCCCACAGGTAAAACATTCTCAGCGCAGTAGCTGGTGCTGCTCTGTCCTGCAGGTTTCTCTCCATTGCACTGGAGACTGGTATAGAATAAGCAGAAATAAGGTAGAATCTAAAGCACAGGAGCACTCTCTCTCCACAGGCAGCTTTTCACATTAATCCAGGGCTATAGCTTAATCCACAGCAATCTCATTTCTTCCTGACTTTTCTTGCATAGAGAAGTCCAGAGCAGAGGCCCTGGATACAGTATTTTCCTCTGGACTGGACTGAATTGAGCTCACCTCCCATGGCTTTTCTCTGTACAAACTCTGTCCAAATACCTGCATAAAGTAATGGTAGTAATCGTCACCAGCAATGCAGCCTAAGTGGAGAAAGACCCTAGCCAAAATAAGTTGAAGTGTAAATCAAAAAATGCTCTGGCCATAATCAGGCTTTTCCAGAGCTAGTTCAGGTGTCTGTACAGTAGTGCCAGGAGTTCAGTTCAGGCTAATCAGTGTATCTTAAGGCACTTAGATAGAGAGGAGAGTCTGTCACTTGCCAGTCTAAAAAGGCCCGTACAGTGGCTCAGAAAATTATTTGTTAGTGTTGTTCAGTAGAAATATGTTTAATTGAATTTGGTCAGTGAGGTTTTGTCCAACAGTCTCTATGAATTTCTTCCTAATCTCACAGATTTTTTAGGCTTTTCTTTATCTGCTGAATGAACAGACTGGGAAGTCATCACTAGTTGATGTGCTTTACATGTTTAGGTGGAAAAAATAATTTATCAATTCCAAAAATGTTGTAGGGATCTTTGCATTAAACTCACTTCAGAATCCTCTGGCCTTCAAGTTAAAATTATTAGCAATAGATCCTTTAGTTATGCCAAATCTGCCAATTTAGTGGCAGTAATATTTGGGCTGTTGGTACTTTTCAGAGTTTGCTTAAAAATGCTAATAATCATGACCTTCCAAACTGGATGGCAGGCCATAATTATTAGTCAGGATTGTGCATCATGTGGAAAAACTCATACTCAAAGGAAAATTTGACTGTCTAGTTTGATGATGGCTGAGTGTTTACAGGTAAGAATCAGGGGGAAGGCCAACAGGGCAGATACCATGGCGTGAGTCAGCTCTAGACCTCCCAGACAGAATGAAGAGGCAAATAAAATATTCTTTAAACATCTGGCAGAAGTCTCGCAATCACTAGCCATTGTTCTCATTGGGACTTCAACGTATGTAGGATTTACTACAATTACAAGAGTGACTAAATTACAGATTCTTAATTATGGATTCTAGATAACAGCATTCCTGATATACTCAACTCACGCGCATGCACACAGGCACAGAGTGTTTACATGCTACCGTGTTCAAAGGTGCCTGTTAAAAATTCCCCTTGAGCCCAGTGACATACACAATGAGTCCCTTGCATTTCTCAGCAGGCAAGGGCTGAGCTTTGAGGAGTAGAGGGTGTCAGTGTAGGCCTCGTGCTCAGCAAGTCTTGAGAGCATCACAGCCTTGAGGGTATGCAAGACATCCCTCTCACAGTGAGGAGGTGGTGCAGCCCCACTGTGGTCCAGGACACTGTAAAGGGCCTCACTTAGGACCACTCTTCATAGGATTGCCAAAGAACTGGCTTAAATCATCAGTAAGTTTCCATCATGGCAGTAACCCACGTTGGTAACTGCTTTTTGAAAAAGAAAAGCTGAAAAAACCCATCCCATAACAGTGGTGCCATTTCACTTGGGCTACAGTTCAGGTAAATGGCATTCCAAGGCTGTCAAGGAATAGCTGGTTATTAGGGAATAACTGATTATTCCTTGTTCCCCACCTTGTTCAGGCAAATGATGATCCTGATACAGTCAGTGTCACTCCCACCTTTGCTGTGCAGGAGCTCCTGTTAACAGTCAGGGGACATTTCACTTCCCATCTGGTTTGGTCAAGGCTTACTGGGAACTCCAGAGATCATAGAGCAGGCCCAAGATGGAGATGCACCATGGAGGGACTGCAAGGACGCTGAGGTTATGCAGGGAGAGATGCACCACCAAAGGGACTGCAAGGACGCTGAGGTTATGCAGGGAGAGATGCACCACCAAAGGGACTGCAAGGATAATGAGGTTATGCAGGGAGAAAATCAGGAGGTCCAAAGCCTTACAGTGTAATCTGACTTAAAGGACAATGCTACAAGAAAGACGTTGAGGTGCTGGACTGAGTCCAGGGGAGGACAACAAACCTGGTGAAGGGTCTGGAACACAAGTCTGAAGAGGAGTGGCTGAGGGAGCTGGGGTTGTTTAGCCTGGAGGAAAGGAGGCTCAGGGGAGACCTTATCACTCTACAACTACCTGAAATGAGGTTGTGGCCATGTGGGGGTCCGCCTCTTCTCACAGCTAACAAGTGCTAGGACAAGGGGAAACTACCTCAAGGGGAGCTGTGCCAGGGAGATTTAGATGGGATGTTAGGAAAAATCTGTTCACTGAAGGATGGTTGAGAATTGGAAGAGGCTCCCTTGGGAAGTAGTGGGGTCACCATCCCTGGAGATATTGAAAAGATATGTAAATATGATGTCTAGGAACACGGTTTAGTGGTGGGCTTGGCAGTGTAAGGTCAGTGATGGGACTGATCTTACAAGTCTTTTCCAATTTCTATGATTTAGTAGGTGCTGCTCCTTAGAAGAGGAACAGCTGCAGTTTATTAGTGTATGCTCAGGACTGGTGCTGTAAAGTAAGGGAGGAGAAGAAAGCATGCCTTCAAGTAGGATTTTAGGAATACATTTCACATACCAGCAGTATCTCTGAAATGGCCTCACTTTGCTATGTCACTGCTCCTGAGTAATCCTGTTGAGTTCAGGTCTGTTCAAGTCAGTGGTAAACAGGGTCTGAGCCATAGCTTGTTAGCTGTGAGTACATGTTCTCATGATGAGGCTGTGGATCTCATGGCTGGCTAAATGCTGTGTGTGTGCTGATAATTTGTTGTCTCTTGTGTTATGAAATGCAGGGTATCAGTTGAGATGGAGTGGTTCTGTGCATATCTCTAAATATTATGATGAGAGAGTCATTAGTCTGAATGTGGTTTATGAGAATGAGAAGTAGTGTAAACTAATAATACTAATTTTTTCAGCATTTTTAAAAAAGCTTCTTGTTCCATTTACATAATTATGAGGAAATACATGATGTGAATTAAGTATAGTTTACAGAACTATCAGGAAAGCTAGCAATGTAACAGTTTTTTTGGGTTTTTTTTCTCCTCCTCCCTCAAAAGATGAAGTTATAACTTCACATGGTGCAATTGAACCAGATAAGGACAATGTCCGCCTAGAGCCATATTCTTTGCCACAAGGTTTTATGTGGGACACATTGGATCTTAGCAATGCTGAAGTTGTAAGTAGAACAATTTGTATATGTATCTAAAATAATTCAAGTTTTTTCTGATTGATATGTGGATAAGTCTTTGGATTTTTTTGTGTATGTTTTCAGCTGAAGGAGTTATACACACTATTAAATGAGAATTACGTAGAAGATGATGATAATATGTTTAGGTTTGATTATTCACCCGAATTTCTTCTGTGGTGAGTAGCAAGTTCCACATTCTGTTCTGGCTGGAGTGTAATGAAGGGTGTTTTTATTACATCTTCTTAGGCAGTAATTTGTAATTATTTCTGTCATCAATTCTAGGGCATTGCGTCCTCCGGGCTGGTTACCGCAATGGCACTGCGGGGTTAGAGTGTCTTCAAACAAGAAACTGGTAGGATTCATAAGTGCCATCCCTGCAAATATTCGTATTTATGACAGGTAAAATGCACCAGTACTTTTGTATTTGTTAAAGAATAATGCCACAAAACAAACCTTAAACTGGTATCCATTGCTATAGAGAACTTAAAAAGAGAGAACAAAGTGAAGAGCACCAATATTTATTTAAGGAATTTTCTTTGTGATGAATGGTACAGATAATGCCATACAATTTTCTGAGCCTGCTGAAAAGCATTTATAGTTGATCAGCTGGGCTTCTTGGCCAAGTCTTCATGCACTGTCAAACATAAAGCATTGTGACTCCACATAGCATTGCCTGGATGCTATACTGTATCTTAAAGTAAAGCAATGAGTTAAGTCGTGATAGAGCTCTGGTAAAGGAGTATTGCAAACCTCTTAGAGATAGCTTGCATATTGCAGTTTGTCATTGCAGTCACATAGGCATAGATTAGTGTTCATTGCAGATGTACTTTGTCACAGGCAAGTTTATTTAACTTCAAATTCTTCTGTCACAGTATGGAAAACTGTAATTATAAAAATGGAAACATGCAGTGTGTAACTCTCATTAATTTTTCCACTACTTAATGTCTTTTTAGTATGAAGAAAATGGTAGAAATCAATTTTCTGTGTGTCCATAAGAAACTGAGGTCTAAACGGGTGGCACCTGTATTGATTCGGGAAATAACCAGAAGAGTAAACTTGGAAGGAATTTTTCAGGCTGTTTACACTGCTGGGGTGGTACTTCCCAAACCTGTGGCCACTTGCAGGTAACCTAGGTGATGTTCTTAATATTACTGGTTCCTATAACAGTAATTTTTAGGAAAATTTAATGTAATTGTCTAAAAACAGTAAAAGCATAAAATTCAAAGCTATTAAATGTTGTGGCCTTGACTAACCTGAAGACCTGAATGTTTGTCAGTGTTGGGTTTTTTTTGGTGTTGGGGTTTTTTTATCCCCTCTTCTCTCCCAGTGCCTCGGATAAAACAGCTTCTCGGACTAAAATTTAATTTGTGGTTTGTTTAGCATGCTTTAAATAGACTAACAGATGTTTCTGTTGACCGTCTGGTGGCAGCCATGCTAGCAATGACAACATTGTATACCTGTGTTTTTCAAGTGGCCTGTGTCCCTGCTGGGACACTTCCCTGTTAACCTGGTTGCTTGCCAGAGATGGCAGAGCATTTCTGGTAATTGTATGATTTGGTTTTTTCTTTAAATACTTTAATCTTTCCTGGAGAAAGGAGGACTTTATTGGCATCTGATAAATACAAGAACACTACCATGTGGGAAGAGTTACAGTCAAATATAATTTCATTTTCTTGGAATGGATTTTATTTCTACTTGGAAAAGTTTAGTTTGTGCACTCTTAGTCCAGCTGTTTAGACTTCTGGAGGACAGAGTACCTTTTGATTTGAAATTGTTTTGTGCCTATCAACACCAAAGATCCTGTTAAGTTTCTGTAAGCAATGATGGCGGGGGGGGAATAAAAAGCTTTTCTGTGTTAGAATAACCAGAGATGCTCTGTTGCACAATGACCTCCCAGGAAGGGAGAGCTCCTTCAAAAAAGATGCTCAGACATGAGCAGAGGGTCCTGTCTGCACAAGAAAATAAGTGTTGCTGTGTATGTATGGTGAGTTTTTCAGGGCTATGACAAATGCTAAAATGTTTAGCCTGTGGTTATTCATTCTGTATCAAAAAGCTTTTGCTTAGATTGAAAATATTGTGATAGCTGGCTTGTTTTAAAGACTATTACTTGGATATAGTTTTTCCCTAATTTTTTTGTTATCAGACTTAATCAGCCTTCTTATAGACGTAGTACAGGCTTACTTAGAAAGAAATTTGGAGAGTTGAAAAGGAGGAAGCAAGAAAGCAGAGCAATGGATGCAAGTGATGCTGACACTTAAAATACTATTTAAATGTGTGATTTGGTTGTATTTCCAGGTATTGGCATCGATCACTAAATCCCAGAAAATTGGTGGAGGTGAAATTTTCACATTTGAGTAGAAACATGACTCTACAAAGAACAATGAAGCTCTACAGACTTCCTGATGTAAGCAGTATGACTTCTAGAGAATCCCCACAGTTATTGTGAGGCCCAAAATAACCTTCCATCTGTCTCTGACAGCACAGGCTTTTCTGTGTAAAGGCAGTGCATGCAGGACATTAAAAAAACAATCTCTGGTTGATGAAAAGAACCTTAAGGGCTATACTAAACAGAAGAGACTATTGCTGGAAATCTGGATCTCTATGGAGAAAATACAAATTTTAACCTAAAATCCTTAAACAAAGGAAAAAAAAACCAGAAAGCTTGACTTCACAAACATGTGGGATTGAGTTGAAGATGCGTAAGACTATTCTCGGTATGTTTAATCTGATAAGAGATTACTGGGACAGAAAATCAACAGTTCATGTCATAAAATTCTCAGAGAAGTCCATCAGCAACTTGGCTGAATGCAATTGTATTGTTGATTCCACTCTAATTCACGTTTTTTTCCGTACTGTCAGAGGGTGTTGTTTTGCATCGAGCAGGCTCAGTAAAAGCCACTTCAGAATGTTGTGCACTGTTAGTTTGCATGGTCTAGTAAAAAGCAAGTATAGCTAGGTTAGTAAAATATTTTTTTCTCATGTTTTCAGCTAATAGTTAAGCTTGCAAAAAGCCTTAGGGTGTATTTCCATGGCAGGGCAAGTCACTGTAAATGCTATGTACTGTTAAAAAATCTCACTGCTGTAATTAATAGCCTGTAGAATTTAGACTGAGATTTATAGCTGAAAACAATTTATTTGCTTGTAAAAGCTACCTTTTTTGAAGGGATTGCAGAGTATCCTTTACCTGTACCTTATCAGTAAACCTCTCTTTATTTAAACAAACCCTCTCTTTTGGTTAAAAACAATACTTTTTTCCCTCACAGTATTTATAATGATTTATCTGATTTTGGAGATTTGTGTCTGTTGCTTTATTTGACTTGATGCTGCAGATTCTCTTGGTGCTCAGATATCTGAGCAGTAGGCTGAGCAGCCCTTGGAATAAAGCATGTGCCGTGCCTTGATCCGTCCTCCTGCTGCTGTCGGAGAGCCTCGTTTCCTGCTCCGCCTGGTGCCACCTGTGCCTGCACATGCAACTTCTCCCTTGCAGGGCAGCAGTTATAACCAAATTAATTGGGTCTTAATCTTGGGCAGCTAAATATAGCTTCCATCAAATCTTGAAGACATTTTTAACACTCTGAAGAGTGTAATATACAATTTCAAGTGTAGGTTTTGGTGGCAACTCTAGTAACATTGCTTATGGAAACAACTGAGGAAGTGATTACAACATAAGGATCTTGCTTGTAGTACCAAAGGTGTAACTACAGAGAATCATTAGAAATAGCAGTTATATCCTGATCATTTTCCTTTATCATAAAACCAAGTTTCAATAGAGAGGTGAATTATGGAAAATAAGTAATATTATCTCATCCATAAAATATAGGTAAGGCAAACATACACTGTACATAGAAGTGCAAATAGAAGATAGGTGTTCTCAAAATCAGCTTTTAAAACCAAGTGATGTAGGAGTCCATATACCTCAGAATTTTTGTTATTTTTAGGTTGGATTTGGGAGCTTCTCAGTGGAAAATAAAGATTTAATCTTTGTTCTGATGTTTTCTCTTTAGGTCTTTTGCTTTCAGTTTATTTGGAGGCCTTTTTTTTTTTTTCTGAGAAAGGGATTAAGTGCTGTTGAGGATTTTTCTCCTCAGTTTCAGGCAGTTATAAACACTACTCTCAAACAAATTTGTCCATTCAGACCATATCCTGTCCCTCAGCACCAAATACTGTTTCTTGCATTTTAACCTCTTTTCTTAATGTCCTTGGAATATCATTGCCACTAGGAGCTCATCTCCCTTTAAGAGAATTAATTGTTCCTAATCACTTGAACAGCCTGAATTAAAAATGTTTTCAGGTGTAATAAATACTGTAATTAATAAATATCACCCTTCCTAAAGGCTGTGCATGTACCTATAGATACAAAAAATAAAAGTGTTCTTTTCCTAAATGTTTAATCTCTTGAGCAAGGAGTTTTCTGGAGGAAGTAAAATTTGTCAGTATTTAGAGTCAGGACAGGAGTATGTTTGTCTCTCTTGTCTTTTCCTGACCAGCTGAGATCCTGATGCTGTACTGTTGCATGATTACATGCCCAGAGAAACAAATTTTAGCACAGTCCTGTACACTTTCCCTCACCTCTGGGATTGCAAATAGTCACTTACTGGTGGTGATTCTGAGCATTACTGGTGGGAAAGATCTTCTACTCCAGCTGCTTTTTCTCCATCCTTCCTGTATGTCAAGTGTACACCCTTCTGGAATGAGAACATTTAAAAATACAGATGATGTGCTGTTGTGGAGTCAAAATATAGTCCCAGGCTGCCTAGAAAAGCAGGAAGACTGAAATGTAATACACAGGCCAGAGCTGTTGCAAAATGTGCCTTGATTTCTCATCTGGCTGCTGACTCCCAGAGCACGTGAATAAACATCTCCCCCAGAGTAATGCCTTTTGGGCAAAGCATAATCAGCTACACTCATTTCAGGCTCCCAGTAATCAAGTCTCTACCTGGCTGCTCTTGCCATCGACTTTGCTATGATTAATGTGGTACATGCCCAAGTATGTAGCTCAGACAGATGAGGCAGGATAAATGAGCACTGAAGAGAGCAAGCTTTAGCCTCCCCGAAAGGAATTGTCCAGGAAGGCTGGCAAAAGATGGGAAGAAAACTTTAATCATCTTCACTTGTTTAAACAATAACTGCATAATACTAGAAAGTAATTATTTTCTTTTCTGATGTTTAAAGTCAGAAAAATATTTGTTAAAATAGGTTTTTAATTTCAGGCAGCTATAAGTTATGAGAAGCTTTCTTGTTACCAGAATAGCAGTTGTGCCTGTATAGAAGGTTGTTAGCAAGGAAGTTTACAAGTGCTAAAAATAGGTAGAATCTTTTTTGTTAATTTAATTTATAATTAAACTTAATCAGCTGACATTGATGTGTAGCTTGACTGTAATTTCCATAAGTTTGAATTCCATGTGTTCTTGTCTTGAGATAACTTCTGATATGCAAGTTTCTTTGTTTTGTTTCAGTGTCTGGGCCCCACGTAGTTTAGAAGAAGATAAGAAATAGATTGACCTAAAAAAAAATAAAAAATACAAGCTGCACAAAGTCTAGGCAGTTGGTGATGGTATGTCTTTCTCTGGAGAAATGAAGCTGTTTCAATAATGAAATTAAAAGATTGAAGTGCCCCAGACTGTCCCAATAATTAGAAGAGAGGGAATTCTGATTGAAAGCCATTTGTAAAATAGCATAATGAATTAGGTGCCTGGGATAAAGTAGGCTAATAATGAATGCACTATAGCAAGTGGAGTGACTCTGCAACCTACTTTCAGCCTTTGCTGTGTGTGCAGTTTTCCTTTTAACATCCTAACATTTATTTTTCTTTTTTTTCACTAAGGCCACAAAGACTTCAGGTTTGAGACCAATGGAACAAAAAGATACTAAAGCAGTACAAGAATTAATCAATACTTACTTGAAACAGTTTAATCTTGCTCCTGTGATGGATGAAGAAGAGGTGGCCCACTGGTTCCTGCCTCGGGATCATATTATTGACACTTACGTGGTAGAGGTAAAATATGCACTAACGTGTATTAATGTGAGTGAGTGGCCCTCAGTAGTTCAGAGCACTCTGCACTCAGAGTGCCAGACAGTAGTTCATATCAGCATCAAGTTTTTGAAATGCAGGCAATATGAAATATGTGTGTTATAGGTAGAATTTGATACCATGAGTACAAGCTTTGTTCTTTGTATTACATTCTCTTAATAAGAAGATGTTTGCCTGTGATAAACTGCAGTGCTCTTATAATAGAATATTTTAAAGAAGAATTCTGAAATATCAAAACATCACTAGCTTGACAAGAACCCTACATATTTTTTAAGATCAACTTTTCCACCTGCTTTTCTAGAAAAATGGAAAAAAAGATGCCATGACTGAGATAAGGATTTGGTTTGGATTGGCTATCATTCTCCCAGGTGTACACGTTTCTGCCATACACCATTACAAAATTCTGGTTTAAAAAAACTGATTTTTGGAGGCACCTGCTGGGGGAATTATATTTTTGGTGGTTTGCTTTTTTATTACATACTGGGAAAAGTGGTTTCTTTTTCCAGTAAAAGAATGTGTCTATGTATGTGTATGAATTGGCATATATATATATATATATATATATATATATATATATATATACATACACATCTCCCACCCCCACC
>JAYDZK010000113.1:21615241-21628319 GCA_034509185.1 Euphonia xanthogaster
TGCTCTTCTCTGGCCGTAGTTACAGCTGGGCAACAACTTCTTGTTTATTTTCCTCCTTAAATCTGTTACTGCAGAGGTGCTACCACTATTTCTAATCAGCCTGGCCTTGCCCATCAGCACATCCATCTTTGGAGCCACCAGGGATTGGCTCTGCTGGACATACTGGAAGCTTCTGGCAGCTTCTCATGGAAGCCACCCTTGTTTCCCCCACCGCCCCAACTACCAAAAACCAGGCCCTGCAAAACCAATACCTGGTTTTGTACATTTAAAATATTTGTGCAGGATATACTGTGCTTCTGTAAAAGCAGATCCAATTCAAAAGCTAAAATAATTGTTGAAACCAGCATATAGCATGTTAAAGTGCTTGCATCATTCTTCATTAGAATAGTGTGGTAACCTGATGGGTCTGTAGTCACTATACAAAATCTGTCTCTCTCTGAAATGTTCTGGGCTTGAAACAAAACTCCAAACCTTAGCCTGAGACCTGCTTTATAGAGGCTACAGCCTCAGGTTGATGTGAGTGTGTCATTTACAGTGATGAAAGGAGTAAATTTACACTTTGCTCTGGTGCTCTCCTGTGTTTCAGAGATGGCTGTGAAAGGTGGTCCTGGCAGTAGCTCATCTCCATGAGGGACATCTGTGCCAGCTGTTGGTCACCTACTTCCCTGTCAGCAGAGCAGAGGAAATGGAGGGTGAATTGTGTAGTACCACTCAGAAGGGATATGAGCTCTACCACTTGAGCCAAGAGACTGTAGGCAAGGTCAAAACAATTCAGAGGTTACTGTGGGATGTAAAGTTCAGTGAATGGCTTCATACCTGCAGTGTGACTGTAAAAGACATATACACCGCATAAATTGTAGAGGCTGCCCCTATCAGCCATACAAGCCTATATCCCTTTCTAACAATGTACACATTCATGAAGCTTCTTTCATGGGAAAAAGCCTTCTCTGATTGCTAAACTCAAGTGATTAATTGAGACTATCTAATGATACTACTGTGTGTCTTATAACTCATGCTTTAAAAACACCCCTTGAGAGGAGAACCCTTTCTGTTCTTTCATCAGGCTGACTTTGATGGTGCTGCAGAAGATGTAAAAAAATTAAAAACAAGACCAACTGATGAAGAACTGAAGGAACTATATGGACTCTACAAACAGGCTACTGTTGGAGATATTAATATTGGTATTACTATATATAATTCACATTTACTCACATATCTTGATTAAATCAATCTAATGTGATGTAAAACTGCATGATAACCAAAGCTATGCATTTATTTTGGCAGAATGTCCAGGAATGCTAGATTTGAAAGGCAAAGCCAAATGGGAGGCATGGAACCTGAAAAAAGGTGTTACACCAATTAAATTTACATTCTGTAGTCAAGTTTATAGGATGACAAATGAGAAAAGATAATTACTCCTATTTTCCTTTGCAGGTTTATCAAAGGAGGATGCCATGAATGCCTATATCTCTAAAGCAAGAGCAATGGTAGAAAAATATGGGATCTAAAAAATTCAAAATAATTCCTACTAATACTTAACTCTTCAGTAGCTAATAAACTAACTCTGTTGAGAAAAATGCAATACTAACTCCTTATTGTGAGGTCTGACACTAATATCTTTTAAGCATAAGCTGTTTGACTGTAAAGGGTATTTACATATATAATCTATTTTTAGCTTGTATATTAATCTAAATAAATTTGAACTGAATAAATGAATCTTTCTGTGAGAATTATGGATTTTTGTGGGTATTAAATTATATTTAGCATTTTGACAGGTCAGACACACAGAGAAGCTCTAACAGTAAAATAACATAGACATAATTTTTTTGCAAACAGGGTTATGGAATAAAGTGAAGAGTTTGTACATGTGCAAGAAAAGAAGGAAAAGATTAAACCTTTTTTAAGACCCAAAGCCAATGTTTGTTTTCAAAACATCAGGAAAACTCCCACTTATAAAGGATTACAGAGGAGGAACAGAACAACTTTGAGGCAAAAGTGCATGCAATGTAGAGAAAGAAGTCACTTATTACAAATTGCTGTGGGCTAACCTTACACATTCTGGTATTAAAATTGAGGGAAATACTCATAGACCATTTTCTATGCTTCTTGTCATGTGTTTTATCAAGAAGCTTTCATTAGATGGTTTCAGCAGATAAAGGTGATCTCCAGGAAGATCATAAAAGGAAGTATCTCCACTCGTTAGTTCTCGCCAACCTAAAAAAGATACTTAAAGTGTCAGAGAAATGTCAACTATTGTGATCATTTTGTATAATTATTTTGAAGCTATAATTTAATAATTATTTTAAATCCCATATCAACTTTTTGGTTCATATATTGAAACTGCTCTGTTGATTTTTTTCCTTTAAGAAGGAGGTAGAATCTAGAAAACTCTAATTAACGGGTGTAATACAACAAGAAAATGTGTAAGTATAAGAGGAAAACCATTTAAGCAAAGTACCTTTTGCATCATATATTTTATCATCAGACCCACAAAAGTAGGTAATATCACAGGAGAAGGGGATATTAATTTCTGTCTTCTCAAATCTGTGAACATAAAAGTAGTCATAAAACATTCCATAAGACAAAAAATACTTGAAATTTGCTTCCACATACAAAAAAGGTTTTTTATTCTCCAAAACGTAACAGATTTCAAGAGTTAGATTATACAGAACATCAGGAGTTTCTGGAAGTTTCTTAGCTGCTTACCCTACTGCAATTAGATATAAAATTGTAAGGAAAGAATGACCCAATAGTTAGGGGGAAAAACCGGCTTCAACCTGCAATAAAAATTCTCACCTACAATAAATAATGTTGCTACCTACTTATATACAAGTTCTAACATTTCAGCATCTTTCAGTGTCAGATTCCTAAGACCAAAATGGGTCCCACAGCCAAGAGTGTCCTTGTTTTTGCCAAGGTAAGAAGCCTTAACCACTCAGCTACATGAGCTGTCATGTAATGTCCAGTGGGGACAGCAGTTAGGATACAGGAAGCCAGTTGCTGTGTGGGTGCCCAGAACACAGGGATCCTTTTTTCTGGTTAGGCTAGAGGACCTTGGATCTGGAGGCTGAATGCAGTGTTCCTGAAGCATGATGAGCTGAGGTTGTTAACCTCAGAGAACAATAAAAGACACTAGAATATTCCCTTTTAGTAGCTGCTAACTTTAGATTGTAGGTAGAACTGTAATTCTGCCATGACAGGTTCACTACTGCAGTAACAGTTGTGGTTGCTGCAGTACGCAGTGTTCCATCTATGGCTTAAATACCAGAAAACAAATAGAAAAGCACACAAAGGAGAAAAAAAAAAAACTATGTTTACTACTTCTTATTCTTTTTAAAACAGAAATGAGAACAAGTTACTAAGAAAGAAAAAAGAAAACTTAAACATTTCAGACATAAGTAAAAATGTAAAATACAAATACAGAAGTAATACAAAGTTGTAAAACTTACGAAAACGTCTGAAAAAGTCTAGCATCTTCTCTGAAAGTAAGCGCTGTATCTCTCCAAAGGTCTTCATCATGTGGAAGCTCAAAATTTCCTCCTAGAATCTCCATAATTGCAAGAAGGTCATTGTGTCCTTCAGGTAAGACTATGCTTTTGACGGCAAGATATGCTGCAGACTGTCAGTACCAAACAAAACAGATGTCAGATGTCGTAGATAATATACTTTGAATAACCTTTTTGTTAAAATTATTTTAGTAAAAAGTACAATAATTTTCCATCTCCAGAACATGATGGCTGATTCGTTTAACATTCACAGAGAAAACTTCATGGAAAGGGTTAGTAGACTGTGCTTACTGAAATTACAAACTATGACTGAGCCAAGTACTCTGTACTTCTGAAACTTATACAGACAAATAACTGCTAATATTATTTTGTTCAAGCTTGACTCTTACTACTGAAATACAACTAGTAAAATAATCTAAGAGAAAGAAAACCTTGCACTGGACATAAACCTGGATAATGCAGGACTGAAGAGACCAACTGATTATGGAAACGTGTGGGAATAACAATTGCTTCCATGAATCACTAGCTCATACTCAGGACTGCTAAGAAGCCTTAGAAACTGAAGAACAGAAATAGCAAATGCTAACTGAGGACAGGACTGGAAAAATGCCACTTCACTACTGTTTTTCTGAGAAAGACTAGCAGAACCAGCAGAACCTCAGAAAAAAACTGATTAAAATCCTACAAAGAATGAGGAGAGAAAAAAAATTGGACAAATGTATTGAGGGTTGATGCAGCAGGTTTATAAAAGACTTGGTAAAGACAGTCACTTCACACATTACACAGTAAGGAGGACCACTTAGAATTTTGGTTTGATTATTTTTGAGTGTTAAGCCAATGGCCATACTAAATAACAGAATATTCAAAAAAGTTTTGTTTAAGGATTAGTTAGTTCAAGCATTAATTAGTTCCAGCATTAGTTTAAGGAGATTGGTCCCCCAAGGCTAAAGTTAGCAGCAATGAATACTATGTATTCTGCATCATCCTCAGAACACTTTTCATTTCATAGACTCTGAAGAAATGTTGATTTTTTTTTTTATTAAAACTAGTCTGCATACCATACTGTAAAATATTATTCTTACTCTTAGTAGCTAATTTATGGCTCTGTTTCATAATGTTAATGATTCTGTAACTTACATTTGGGGCATGTGCTGCTGACATGAAAAGATGGACTGGCTCCAGTCCATACTTTTCTTTCAGATGAAGTGCAACGGCAAAACTCATGTAAGTTCCAAAACTGCAGCAAAACAAGAAATTAAAGCAAAGTAAGTAAAAACATACATAAAACCTGGAAAATATAAACATAATTTTAATTTCAGAGCTAATTGGCTATCTTGAACAATTGCTGAAATGGTATATGACATGCAGATTATAATGATATTGGTTTTTTGACATGAAGTATATTCCTACACAGTCTAATTTTGCAAATAAGACCTTTTCATATTCTCTTTCTTTTATTAGTCTCCTTAATTTTCAATAAGAACATTATTTTGAATACTTGGGACTCAACAATCTTTAAAATCTGTGTTTCATGAATGGTTCACCCCTACATTCATATAGATCAAGCACTGGCACAAATATTAACAGTAAATGCAATTATAATTGATTAGAAACACATGCTCAGATTTTGCACCTGAAGGTATAAATAAATAAGCAGAGTCTTTGAGAGCAACTGCATGATTTAGGATGACTTGACAGAAGATTCTTGCAGAAGCATATTTTTCCTAAAGGTTTTGCAAATAAAAACAAGTAACTCTCTACTCATAGAGCTCAGCAATAGAAGCTCCTTCACCAGGATATCTAAAAATGTATATATTTTTACCTGTGACCAAAAAATGCAAATGGTTTTTCTTTCAATTCTTTTAACAAAACACTTGTAATTTCATTAACTACACTCGTCATGTCTTTTGCAAAAGGCTCTTCAAGACGAGTCTCTCTTCCAGGAAGCCTTATACAGAACACTGCAGAAGAGGTGAAGGAAGGCATGGAAAAGAATTATACTTATTTCAAACAGATACAGTAAAATAATTTTAATTAAGTTTTTTAATTATTCTGTAGAATATACATACTATTTTAATTAATCCTTCTTACAGTTGATCCTGTGCACTTGCTTGCTATTTCTGCTACTGTGATTTAATCCTGCAAGAGATTAGGTTTCCACCCTTCCTTTACTCTCAAATGTTGCCCCTCCAGCTGATCTGATTGATAAATGCCTTGGGTCAGAATCCACAAGATCCTGATGTCAGCTGAGATTTGAAAGCATTGTTTTAAGTTTCAATAACAACCACAAATTCATTCATTTCAGTAGTAGTAAGTTTGAGGGTTGTGTAAAATATATCCTTTCAAGGGCAGCATTAGTAAGTGAAACTATATTAGAGTTGTACAATCCCTGTTTTCTTCTTTGTCAGCTCTTCAGCACTGCACATTGGAAAATGTGGAATCATAGTGCAAATTGGTGGATGTTTGTATTTATAGTTACATTTATAGTTATTTATATTTATAGAGAAGGAAATTTACATGCTTTTACTATTTTCCTTTCAAAATTGAGGATTTTCCTATCACTGTTTAGTGAAAGTAAGGAATGAATAGATCAGAAAAAAAAAGTTAATTTTTTTCAAATCTCCTTGACATCATGCATACTGCTAGTTATGTAGAAGAAATGGGTCAGACACAGAGACAGACTCTTCTAGAAGAGACAGACTAAACCACAACCTAATACCATAGATACCAGTACAGAAAAGTTTGCATCTTCTATACTTTCTGCAGAAAACATCCCTGAAAGAACATGCTGTGCCCTGACTTTATTCGTCTGCATCTGCAGTTGGTCCTAGGCCATTTCCTTAGTAACTTTCTTGGAAGTAGTTCCAGTGGACAAAATTTTTTTCTTTCTTATTTTTTGTTTTTTCCTCTAATTTCAAGGAAAATTCAACATGCAGCTGCTTACCAGAAAGTGTACTTGCATTTAGAGGACTGGTAAAACTGCAATGGCAATGCTCATGAATATGAAATTATTTTTTTCTTTGTGGAAGATTTGGAAAATGGCCTTGGTTCCTCTTCAAATAGGTCAAGCAATGGATCTTTTTAGTGCTGATACATCTTGTGAGCAATGAGAATTACTTCATAGTGTAACTAAACATCATTTTACTGTTACAATACTCATAGATTAAATTTCAGTTTTGGTACAACAAGTACGAACATGGGATAAGAGATACTCTACAGCCTCTCAAAATTAAAAATAGTTCTCATGTCTTCACTGTTAACCTTGCTGAAGACTGGCTTATCAACAATATTCAGTGTGCTTGTGTTTCTGAATCATACCAGTAGTTTCTGAAGCAGTCAAGTATACCATACTCTTGTGAAATGTAGCTCTGAGGATATAATTTTTTACCCAATCAAATATAATTTGATTCAAGGTGGTACAGAAAATGTACCCTAGTGGAAATGCTAGTTCCTAATGAATACTAGTTCCTTCCTTTCTGGAGAAGATACATTGGATAAAGATTGTGGTGCTTTCAAGACTATTATATTCCATTTAAAAAATTTGGCTAATGTGTATTTCAGAATTGCTTAACTTCTACTGCAACTACAAAATGACTAACCTTCAATTGAGTCGTTGAAGAGTCTACCCCATTGAGCAAGTTGTGAAGTTCCACTTCCAGCCCATGGAAAGCAAATCAGTCTACAAAGAGCATCTGGCTTTTTTTGTACACAAGCAACCAGCTTTTCCATTTCTAAAAAAAAAAAAAAACCAAAGCAAAAACAACCAAAAAAACCCACCATCATACTAGAACAAGACTCTTCAGATATAGGAAGATTAGAATAAATTAAGTCTAAATTCAAACAACAGGGTGCAATAGTCTCTGTCATCAAAACTGCTTGTGTTACAACAACTATCTGCTAGATATGAGATCATCTTCCTGCAACACTGTAAAACAGTTCTGCTTTTATAAATGATGGTAGAATAGTATTGGATGATACCCTTAGTTAATATTTGCTCAGTGACTGACCACAACAAACATTACAAGTAGCAAAATAAATTGTTAAGGTCTTTAAGGAAGACTATTTAAAAACATAGGCTTTTAGGATATACACAAAAATAAAAGGTCCATCTGAAGAACCTAGAAAACATAAGGACCACCTAGTTCAATGTTCTATCACAGTGGTAAAATAGATGTCAAAGCCACAGTAGTATGTCATTTCTTTATATATATAAAACATCTATGAATTACTCTTTCATGTAGTTTTCCAGTCTCCCCTTGAATAGTTGGCATCCATGGCATCCTCTTACAATGAGTTGCACAGCTCCACTATCTGATGCATGAAGAATGAATCCCTTTTTTGGTTTTAGTGGCTCAGAGAGTAACCTAAGTCAAAACTGTAACTGAGATGCAGACTCATCACCACCTGTGTCTGATCATGCTGCTGATGAGACAATCTGTCCCCAGCTTCTTGGAGCATAATGCTCTACCCCAGTCTTTTACTCAGCACTAGCAACTACATAGCTATGTAGGAAGAGCACATTGTTTATCAAGCTGTAAACTAATGCTGTAGTTCAGTTTTCACCTACATCAGTCTCACCATCCTCCTGTTGAAATGAAAGGAGCCTTTTATGACCTTTCATCCAGCTGGACAGGTGCATGCTGATATTACATATACAGCCCCAAAGTTTGGATGCAAATACACATCTGTGCTAACCTAAGGGAGTAATTTGCCTTTAAGGATTATTTTACAACTCTCCCTGAAACAAAGAACCTGCAGAGTCTGTCTTACTGGTTTGAAAGATACAGTCAGCCAACCTAATTTTCATTCACAAAAAGAAAAGGCCACAAACAAGAAAAAACTATTACATTAATATATAATCTTCTTTGGAGTACAGTTGAATCTCAATTTATTTGAAATCTAAGCATATCTGGTTAGGGAAATGTTTTTTTTTTTCTCATTTTTTACAAGACAAGACAGTAAATTAAAAAAAATATTATTATTTCTAAATTGTCTTTATATTTTCATCTACTTCCACCTACTGGCCTTTTACCTGAGATCTAACTTTGACCCTATTATAACAAAGAGAGGATACATAGGAATTTTTCTGCAAAATAATGATTTTCCTAGATTGTAAGCTTTTCAAGAGAAACAAGCTTTTATTGTATTCCCTGTAAATTTAAAGTTAGATGAGTGATCTGATGAATTAATGGCAAAAAAATCTACTTTGGCGTGTTCACAGTCAAAAATAATGTTTCTTGAACTATCAGGAAAGAAATGGCTCAGGCAGTGAAAAAAAGAAAAGCCACTGAATTTTAAGAAAGTATTTCCTGCGTTTTTTCTCTTCATATTTAGAATAAGCTGAAAATAAAATTCTAGTCTGATAGAGAGCTGTATAAAAGATTAAAAGAGCCATCATTTAAATCACAGAACAACTTAGGCTGAAGGGGACTTATAGACATCATGTAGTTCAAATCTCCTCTCATTAGGTGTTGAGTATCTCCAAGGATGGAGACTCTACAATCTCCCTTGGTAACCATGTTCCAGTGTTCAATCACAGCTCACAGTGAGGATACTTCTCTATGTGCTTGCTGTCCCTTGTATCCACAAGTCTTCTGTCTTTTTGCTGAGTACAGCCAAGAAGAGCCTGGCTCTGCCCGTCCTTCTATTAGGCAGGTGAAGATATCTTCATTTGGCACTCCCCTCCTAAGACAAAACCAATTATCTCAGACTCTCCACTCACTCCAGTCACAATCGCAGGGGACTGTGCCCCGCTCACTTCAGTATTTCAATATCCTTGTAATACAACAGAATTAAAAATTGACCCAGATGTGGTCCATTACCAAAGAAATTTTGGATGACTTTTCAAACATGTTTTTGAGACAGGCTTTCAGGGCATGACGAACTTTTCACGTGAGTTTTATTTATTGTCATGGCATCACCTTATAGTAGGTGGACAAGTATTAATTGAAAACACGTGACAACAAAACTGCTTTCACACTGACCAGCTACTAGGACAAGTGGACCAGCAGCCCCACCCTGCAGGGAACAGAAAGCCAAAGGTAAAGAAACACCAATTGCTTGCAGGATATTTCCCCAAGCAAAATATACGCTATAGCACACAGTCTAAAAATCCATGGAAGAAGTCTTTGTGGACTGCAGGAGCATGGCACTTGCCACTCCCAGACCTAAGAGGCCTCTCAGGTATCCAGGAACTTGCAAACCCTATATAGCAGACCTGTGTCATTTGCACACATATGAGTTAACCCCTGGTCTGCAGATTCTAGAAGCCAGGGAAAAAGCAACTCTTTCCCAGGCGGCAAGTAGATCCAAGTCCACTCATAAAATTTAGATTTAACGTAGTCCATTCACCTCCCAGCAACAGGCACAGAAGTGGAATAGTGAGCCTGGGAGTCAAATGATCAACTTGATGGTAGGTATGGAGTCTGTTATCAAAGCTGCTGGATTGCTTACAGCTAGGCATGTATCTGAGACACCTGGCTGGGCATTGACCACTTGGTATCTACAATCCTGTAATAATAGAGCTGTCAGGCTGTAGGACAGTTAGGCAGTGTAATCCTCTACTGATTTTATCTTCACAAGAGAAACACAGTTTGTATAACTGATGGATACCACTGTCTCTGTTCTAAGCATTGTAACACAGTTGAAATTTTTTATTTCTTCATCTGGATCAGTACCTTACATATTACTGTATCAGACACATTTGGCTACATTCATTATTCAAATAATCCTTTAAAAAAGTTTAAAAATATGTTTTTCAGGGTAAGCATTTAAACTTTCTGGAAAATTACAGGTTTATGAAAAGAGGTGTCCAGTTAGAGAAAAAACACATCTGTTACATGCACTGTAATATTTATTACACATTTTTGATATTTGTGGATTTATATCCCTAAAAGTTTTCTTACTCAGCAAAATTGGTGGTGTGATCTTCCATTTAAGAGATGGCAAAATGCATAAACCACGGGGAAAAAAAAGTGGGAAGCCATATCTCAGTAGCTCCTGAGTTCAGAAAAATACTGGTGTTTCCTTCTTCAAAAATAAAGACTTCAGGGAATCCTTTGTCTTTATACCTAGATGCTATAAATAAATGGCAAAAAAAGTATGGAGCACACCCATCTTATTAGTCATATTTTTCCCAATAACGTATCTCTCAAGGCTACATTTTTAGCACACTATATTTGAAATTGGTTAATGTCATTGCTAGCATCTAAAAGCTGCTGATGAAAAAAAATTTGTGTCATTACCAACTGAAATCATGTCCTTCAGAAAACTGTTTACTCATCCCTTTACTTCTTCTTGAAAAAAAATCTAGGATATTATTACAGAGAAACTTATTTGTGGAACACTTGCATCTGATAAGCTCAAAGCATCCCAAATGCAAAATTATTGAAATAAATATTAAAGTCACACAACATGCATCCTCAACGTGGACTTTACTACTTGGACCTTCCAGGGCGTTGAAACCGCCAAATATACACAGTGTGGATGTTTCAAAAACAAACACAAGGAGCAGTGTAATCTCCCCTCCTTTTCTGCTGCTGCTGTCATCCTAGTTCTGCTATGGTACAACCTCCTAGCCTTTGCTCAGATGTTTGAGGAAATCATTCAATTGAGAGGAAGAGCTCTAAAGCAGTCCATAGATTTGAATTGTGAAAGCTAAGAGAGATAAATCTGGAGAGAAAGGTGGGTGCACAGGGATGGCGCTGGGTAAGTAGCTCAACGATCAAGAGGAAAGACATCAATGTGGAAAGATAATTACAATCTCAAGGGAAAAAATAAAGTGGGAGATTGCAACCTCCTGTTTAGTATCTGTACTGGTAATATGGATGAGGGGATTGAGTGCGCCCTAGGTAAATTCTCAGACAACACCAAATTGGGTGGGAGGTTGATGTGCTGGACATCAGGAAGGCTCTGCAGAGGGATCTGGACTGGGTGGATCAATGGCCCAAGGCCAATGGTAGGAGATTCAAGAAGACCAAATGCTGAGTCTTGCTCTTGGGTCAAAAACGGCCCCATGCAGCACTATAGGCTTCAGGAAGAGGTCAGTACATAAAGTGGAGGGAAAAGGTGGAATGGGGGGACGTTTTAAGTGATGGGTGTTTGTCTTCCCAAGCAGTTGTTACACGTGACAGAGCTCTACTTTCCTTGGGATGGCTGAACACCTGACCATGGGAAATAACAAATTAATTCCCTGTTTTGATTTGCTTTTCTGTGCAGCTTTTGCTTTCCCTACCCACAAAATTCCCAACTTTTACTCATCTGATCCTCTCCCTGATCCCACTGATAGGTGGGTGAGTGAGCGGTCGTTGCATGGGGCTTGGTTGCTGGTTGGAGTTAAACCACAACAGTAGGTAATGGGAAGCCATTTTGGCAGCAAAGACAGAGAGTAACAAAAACAAACAGAAGGTGCCACTGCTGCAGATGCAAAGAGGAAAGAAGTCACAGAATCACTAGTTTGGAAGAGACCTTCAAGATCATCAAGTCCAACCCAGCCCTAACATCTTAAATAAACCATGGCTCCAAGTGCCACATCCAGTCTTTTTTTAAGCACATCAAGAGATTGACTCTACCACCTCCCCAGGCAAACCATTCCAACACTTTATCACCCTTTCTGTATAAAACCTTTTCCTAATATCCAACTTGTATTTCCCTTGGTGCAGCTTAAGACTGCATTCTGTGGCTCTGTCAGTCGTTGCCTGGAGAAAGAGACTGACCCCCACCTGACCACAACCACCTTTCAGGAGGTTATAGAGAGTGACACCTCTGAGTCTCCTCTTCTCCAGGCTAAACAACCCCAGCTCCCTCAGTCGTTCCTTGTAGGGCTTGTGTACTACACTGGGCCTCACATGCCCTCCCCAGTACAGGTGGTGCTTCACCATGGGGTGAAATGTTTGCTCCAGCATGTGAAAACTGCTCCAAATGCCACCCAATCACTCTGGCTACTGCTTACTCCTACTCCTGTGGAGCTGCAAGTCACATGCACAAGCATTTCTCCCACACATCATTTTAACAGGTGGCACAGAAACCCATCAGCCCAGACCTGCTCCACAGAAACACCCTTGCAGATTCCTGTGCCACTGCCCACCCACAAAGCAGCTGGGCCACTTACCCTGGGTGAGGAGTCCCCTGGGCCAGCCAGGGCTTGCACCTGGTCTCAGTCCTACCAAGGACACCACAGGAGTTAAGGGCACAGCCCATGAGGGACAGCAGCTGTGAAGAGCCCCTGACTCTAGAGCAGCCCCAGGTGCGCTTTCTCCCCATGTCACAGATACTGAGTTCTAAGGATAACTGAAGTCCAACTCCTGATCCTACACAGGACATCCCAAGAATCACACCATGTGCCTGAGAGCATCTTCCAAATGCTTCTTGAATTCTAGCAGGCTTGGTGCTGTGACCAGGTTTCTGGGGAACCTGCCCCAGTGCCCAATCACTCCCTGGGTAAAAACCTTTTCCTAATATCCAGCCTAAACCTCTCCTGACACACCCTCAGGCCATTCCCTTGTTTCCTGTCACTGTGCACCACAGAGGTCAGTGTCTGCCCCCCTGCTTCCCCTCATGATGAAGTTGTAACT
>JAYDZK010000113.1:21628445-21653097 GCA_034509185.1 Euphonia xanthogaster
GCCCTCCTTTGGAAGCTCTCTAATAGTTTAATGTCTGTTTTGTATTGTGGCACCCTGAACTGCCCCCAGCACTCGAGGTGAGGCTGCCCCAGAGCAGAGCAGGACAATCCCCTCCCTTCCCGGCTGGCGATGCTGGGCCTGATGCACCCCAGGACTGCCAGGCCACTGCTGATTTATATCCAACTTTCCATCAGCCAGGAACCCCAGGTGGATGGAAATGAGGTCTCCAGCCTCTCGTTCCCCAGCCTGTACGTACGTCCAGAGTTACCCTCTCCCAGGCGCAGACCGGCACTTGCCCTTATAAAACTTCACACAGTGGCGACTGCCCAGCCCTGCGATTAGCCCAGGTCTCTCTGCGGAGCCCGTCTGCCCCTCGAGGTAGTCAGCACCTCGGCCCCACTTCACGCTGCCCTTTTAACTCTACCCCCGGCCCCCGGAGCGCAGGGGACGGCGAGGCCGCTCCCCTCCCGCCTCCGCGGCCGCCCCGCCCCGCGCGGCTTCCGGACCCACTGGGAAGTGGGTCAGAAGCAAAGCCGGCCGCCGGGAGCTGGACCGGGCTCTGGCGGTGCCCGCCGGTCGCGTTCTTTGGGGGTGCGCTGGGCAGAGGGGTGGGCTGGGCTGTGTCCGGCTGTGTCCTTACACCCAGGCCCCATCCGCCTGGGGCTCTCCCGGGCTTTCCTCGCTGTGGGCCCTGAGCCGCTGTAAACTCTGCTGTGGTGTCGCGGGCCTCGCGCCCGGCCCGGCTCGGCCCGGCTCGGGGAGCGCTTGGGCTGGGGCTCGGGCGGGAGCCTTGGGGAGGGTCTGCGGGTGGGCGAGGAGGGGCCGCCAGCCGGGCTGGGGGGTTATTCCCCCTTCCCCAGATATCCTCTAGTCTCGGGCGGGTGTCCCTGGGCTGACTGGTTGCTCCCTGGGAGAGAAAGCGACAGTCTTCGAGCTGGTTAATCGCGACATGCTGGGGAAAAGCATCAATAGCAGCCTGGTCGTCGTTTCCCCCTGGTGTGGGTGTGTGCTTCTCGTGGATGCAAGCTAGCAAGAAACCCTCGGTCCGTGCTTTGTCGGGGAACGTTTCCTGATATCTGTCTTTTTCCGTGTAAATTGCAGGAGGCCGGAGCGAGGGAGAGAACAGTGTGGGGAGATTCGTCATCGAACTTGGGCTTCGTGAATAGTCTGTTTGATTGTGCTGCAGATCTGCAACATGGAAAAGCAACTGCTTGAATCCTCAGAGGAGCGAACGTTTCAGTACCAAGATTCTCTGCCTTCCCTGCCAGTACCTCCTCTTGATGAATCTTTGAGTAAATATCTCGATGCAGGTAATGACTTAATGTAATGGTAGCATGTCATGTGCTGTTGTAACCAGGCTAATCTGAAGATGTTTGCTAAGTGATTGTAGACACAGCTTGTACTGTAATTGAGGTGTGGGATACCGACAAGCTTAGTGTGCCAAAGGATCTCTTTCAGGCTCAAAACTGGAAATTCAGTGCCCAGAGAAACTTGAGTAAAAGTTTCCTATTTATCCCTAATTACCTTTCTTCAAGGGAATTTGGCACTTGGTTAACTTTTTATTTGAGAGTGGATTTTTTTTCACCTTTCTTTTTTTCCTTCTCAAAAAAAAAAAAAGCTGGTCTGGTGAAAGATACTTCATTTAAAAATTTTGGTTTGCGTAACTGCTTGTTTACGACTGTGTTTGCCCAGGATCTTTTTAAAAACAGTTATTTAAAACTTTTCATACTTAATATTGGTGAGAAAGAGCACTTATTAATGATACAGTAGTAGGCAAAAGCAGTGGTGAGCATTTTCACATAATTTAGCTTGGATACTTTCTGCCTTGACATGTTGACTAATCGAAAGAACATCACAGAAAAGTTTTGAAAACAACATCCATGCACATGTATCTAGTTTCGTTTATAAAGAAGAAATGAATGGTTAATTCTTTAGTATGTATTGGGGATGACAAAAATGCATTATGAAGTATTTTGAGGTTACTTTTCTCCATTTCTTCAAAAATTGTCAGAACTCTGAGACATGGAGTTTTTTCTGGAACTTCTACTTTGTATCTTACCATCTTACAGGTATTACACAAATACTAACAAAGTAAGACTTGGAGTTCTCTCCTTAGCAGAAGAATACTACACCAAATTTTCAATTTCCCAAAACAGAATTTCTGAAGTTTTCTCTTGAGTTCCTGTTTATTCTGAGTACTGGAAATGTCCTGCTTTGGTGTTCTTTACGTAATTGTTTTATGATGGAGAATGTTGAGTGGTGGGTTTTGAGCAAATGTGTTGTGTGTGTATGTGTGTCTAAAATAATGCAGTGTCTTTTTGCTGTAATGCAGATTGACTAAAGTTGTGTTGCAAGAGTAGAACCTGCAATAACAAAATTGCTGTTTAGTTTTGTAAACCCATCTGTCTCTCCAGATTAATGAATACCCCTCTCGTGGATTGAGAAGATCTGACAGTGAATTTGTTTGCCCTTGTTTTCTGATTCTGATCTGTTTTCATAAATAACCTTATCACATGTCCCTTTCTTTTTCATGCTGAAGTTAGTCGCTGCTTGCTGTTCCATGCACAAAATCATTCTATAATTTTGATCACTTGCTCTTCTTTAGTCTTACTGGTGGTGGAGAAAAGTTAGCCCAGCATTTGCTGGTCTTCCCTTGTACAAATATATTAAAGTCAGTGGGTGCAGGGCACAGTTCTAAAAATAGCTCTGTGAATTTCATTGCTTAAGCTTGTCATTTTAGTCTGTAAATGTGAGTGAAGGAAAGGAGATGCTTCAGAAGAACAATTCAGAACCTCCAAATGATTCTTCATAGAGGCTTTAAATTAGTCCTGGGAAACCTTCTTTCATTGGTTGGAGGAGGACTCCAGGCCATTGGCATTAGTCAGGGCACCTGCCGGTAAAGCACTTACCTGTTTAGAGCCAGCTGACTAGAAAAGCTGGACAAAATATGTGTCAGAATGCCTTATTTAAGGCTTTACAGTTGCTACTTCTTTAAGGAGTAACCCTGTTTTGAAAGTAAGCCTTGAGCAGAGAAGGTGGCCATAGCATGTTACTTAGCATTCCAGCCCAGAGGCTGAGATTCAGAAAAATGGACTCAACATGAAAGTATGAAAACTCAAACTTCCAGCTTCCCAGAGGATTCCTTAACTAGGCAACTGAAGATGTCTTTCATGGAATTCTTCTTGTTCATGGGCAGAGCTGATCCCCTAATCAGAAAGAAAGACAAGATCTGTGCGCTGAAGAAATGAAAGAGAAGTTTCACTGAACTCTGGTGAGAAAGAGGCCAAGTTCTGCTCTTTAACAGTGCTGCTTCTACATCTGATTAAATGGTTTTTAAATAGAAAGAGACCATGTGGTCATAGAGTCATGTAGATTAGAAAGAGTTCATCTGAACCAAATTTGTGCTCAAAGCTGGTCCAACTACAGCATGTTGCTCAGGCCCTGCTTGGTCAGGTTTTGTTTGCTTACAAGGGTGGAGACTCTTGTTTCATTGTAACCTGTTTTGGTGTTTGATCACCCTCATGATTGTGGGAGGGGGAGAAAAACAACCAACAAACCAGAAAAACCAGCAATGACCGAAAAACCCCAAAACCTTCACATTTTCCATGTGAGTAATTTTCTCTTATTCTAATTCTTTCCATTTCTGAGAGCAACTTTGCTTTATCTTCACCAGGACTTTCCATTCAGTTGAAGAGGGCAGCCAGGTCTTCCCTTTGCATTCTCTTCATAAGCTCAACAAACACAGTTCTCAGCCTCATCTCATTGTGTATTCCAGTCCCTTTGCAATCTTAGTCACTCCTTTAATGGTTTGACTAAATTAATGGCAGATCTTTTCCAGCCTAAATGATTCCATGAATTGAGACCAGAACCAAATAATTTTGCTTGGTTTTCATTTTGTATTGAATATTGCTCTGTAATGACTTTATAACCTGAATAACAGAGGGTAATCATCCTCTCTTTCAATAGTGTGTGATAATAAGGTCATTTTCTGGGAAACCTGAGTGTTGGACTTCCCTCAGTCAGGGAAGGCTTTCAAATTCAGGATGAAAACTAATCTGCAAAAGGGTAAAGGTGAATGGCTCTGTTGCTGTTATTTCTTTTTTCATTTGTGTTCACAACTGATGGTGTGGAATTCAAGCTGCATCTAGATGTGTAGGCACTATGTGAATGTCCTTAGCTGATCATCTGTGGTGGAGGTGTAAGGGGATTGCTGGTATCTTTCCAGTGGTGATGGTGTTGTAGTGGAATTTTTGGAGGTCCCACTGCAATTTAAACACAAGCATTGTATGGTAATACTTGAAAGTAGATGTTCTGTCTTGCTGCCTAATGTTGTCAGAATGTGCTTAAAAACACATTTGTAGGTAATATTTGGCCCTCACTCTCCATGTTTGTTCTGTGGAATAGAAAAAATATCACTAGGACTTGCATTATTGTGTGGAATACCATAAGGAGACCAGGATGTATCTGAAAATGGATCCTTATCTTTCATTTTAGGACAGGTAGTGCAAAATACTGAAATGCCTTATATAATTAGGATTAAAATGGAATTATTTTGAAGAGGAGTCAGGATGACTTACCTTTGATAGAAGAGGATCAGCACTGAACAGATTGGAGATGAAAAACTATGTGGGTTCCTGTTGACATGTGACCATGAGAGCTGCTCTTTGTCTTTGAAAGGCCACTTCTGATAATCTTTGAAAGATCATGATTACTGGAGAAGGTTCCTGAGGAAAGGAAGAAAGCAGATGTTGCTGTTGTCCTCAGGAAGGACAAGACTGATTAATCTTACTTTAATTCCTGGGAATCCCTGCCAAATAATCATGAAAAACATTTCTGTGCTTATGAAGGACAAGAAGGTGATTGGGAATGGGTTGCATGGGTTTCTGAAGAGGAAATTTTGCTTGACCAACATGGCTTTTTATGATGACTTTTTATGGGGACTGTCTTGCTGGATGAAGGAAAAAGAGTGGATACTGTTTATATTGACTTTAGTAAGGCTTCTGGCATATCAAAAGATTTTTTTAAAAATCATCATAGAGGAACTAATAAAGTATGGACTAGGTACAGGACAGTCAGATGGGCTGGAAACGGTATCATCTGCTAGCCTCAAAGGTCTGTGATCAGCAGCACAACAGCTGTAGGCCAGTCTCTGATGGTGTACACCAGGGGTCCAGTAATTCTTAGTATGGTCATTGGTGGTGATGGGACATGCATGATGGGACAGACCTCTGAGTTTGAGAGCTTCCAAAGCTGAAGGAGTAGCTAATACAGATGGTTGTTATGCCATGAAAGAGAGCTTGATAGGCTGGAGGAACAGGCTAACAGGAGCCTCATGAAGCTCAACAAACACAAGGAAATGCCAAGTCATTCACCCAGGAGAGAATAACTTGCTGCAGCAGCACCAGCTGGGGCATAGTGCCTGAATGCAGAAGAGCCCCTGGGGTCTGGTAGACATGAGAAGTTGAGCATGAACCAGCATGTGGCCTTGCAGCAAGGCATGTCAGTAGTCTCTGGGGCTCCCTATAGAAAGAACATTGCCAGCAGGTACAGAGAAGTGATCCTTTCCCTTGGTTCAGTGCTGGGGAGGACACATCTGCAGTTCTGTGTCTGTTTCTGGGCTCCCTGTACAAGCAGGATAGGGACATACTGAAGTGAGCCCAGTAGGGGCTGTGACAGTGATTAAAGTCTTGGATTATCTGACATATGGGAAGAGACAGAGAAAGCTGGGATTGTTCAGATCTTTGCAATATGTGTGATTACTTGTTGTGGAGGATTAAATAAGATGGAGCCAGACATCACAGTAGTATCCAGTGACAGAATAAGAGGTGATGGGCACAAACTGAAATACCAGAAATTCCTTTTAAACATAGGGAAACTCCTCTTATTGCAGCAGTGGTCAAGCAGTGAACAGGCGATTGTAGTGTCTTCCTCCTTGGAGATCCTTAAAACCAACACAATCCTAAGCAACTTGCCGTAACTGACCCTACAGAGATGAAGTGTTGGACAGGATGATCTCTAGGTTTATGAAGAAGAGAAAACTAGTGGTTGCAGGCAAGCAGGTGTGATTGCAGCAAGATGGAGTTGCGATTTAATACTTAGGTTAACTAAGTGTTTGAGACCTTGCTCTGCTGAAACTCACCCTTTGCTTGCAAAAGATAGATGAGAGATGATGCAGACACTTGTTTAAATTTTTGTAATTGTGTATCTTTCTTTGTTTCCTAGCAGCTATAAGTCAATTACAGGGTTACCAGTAGCAAGGCAAACAAGAAGTTAACTAATGATAGTGTCCAGCGGCCTCAAAAATTACTTGGGCCTCATTGTGTAAGTGTTGAATCACCAGAAACACACCTCACACCCAACCCTCCATTCTGTTTCCCACTGACTTCACAATCTAAGTATAACTAAAACAGAAAATACATTATACACCAGGTGAGTATAGGAAAAAGATGAGAGAGATGTGCCTGTATGGAAAATGACATCAGCAGTGCCCATTACTGACCAGAGATTTCATGGTAAAAAGTCTTTGAGGAGTGTTTAGATTAAAATAATGACTAGTTTTGCAGATGTTTATGGAGGACTTCACCTATAATGCACATGATCTAAGAGGAATCCAAAAGGATTTAAAAACAGAAAAACTGTCTACCAGTAACTGCATTTGCTATCAATCAAAGGTGGATATAACACAGGGACAGTGAATGAGAATTGATGGGCAGGTTGCTTGTAGACCATGAATGGACTTGAAAATACAGGCAAATAGCTTGCAGTTGGTGCGGTAGGGTGGCAGACATGTGTGCTCAGTGTGTAATTTACAAACAAAGTTCCTATAAATTTAATTACTTGGAAGAACTCCTTAGTATTTACAGATGTAAATATATTTGATTTAGTTACCTGTTAGGTATTTCAGGTTTTCAGCAATTACTTTAGTCTGCTATCATCTGTATTTATTTAAAAGTATGTATTAATGTTTTATTAGAACATAATGATTTATTTACAGACTTTTGAGAGGTGTTTAAAAGGTGTTTTCCCTTCAAATACTTGTTTTAAAAAAATTAATTCTCATTCACTCCCTTGCCTGGGAATATCTGAATCTTGGAATAAATCTTAGTATTCAGTTGTCTTTAAAATAAAAACATGTTCTTTTTACAGTGAAGCCATTTCTTAATCAAGAAGAATATCAAAGAACTGAGGATATAGTTAAAAATTTTGAAAATGGCATTGGAAAAGAGTTGCATCAGAAATTACTGGAAAGAGCTAAAGTGAGAAGGAATTGGGTGCGTATTTAGATATGTGAGAAATCATAATTCAGTGTAAGAAATCTTAATTCAACTTGTGGAAAGTTGGTTATTCAGGATGTAAATCAAAGAATCATTTCACTTTTTAAAATCTTCAGATCTTCCTTACATCTGCCACTTGACCTGTGGATATGCACTAATTCACTTACATGTGTGTCATTTGTTTTTTTCAAAGCTGAGTGGTTAAGAGAGCCCACTAACTGAAATTTAAAGTTATTTACCAGCTTTTGGATGCTTTATCTGTTAGTCTCTCCTTCTATGACATCTGTCCCTTCTCTATCCACCCTGGGGAAAAAAAACAAAGCAACAACAACAACAACAATAATAATAAACCAAAATCACCATAAACCACCAAAAAAACAAAACCACAAAAAAACCCAGCAAAACCAGCCCTGGAATTCAGAGTTTGGTTTCTTTCTTTTTCTTCCCAGAAGGGAACTATGTGGTAGCATTTTAAAGTTGTCTTTCAACAGAGAAAGAGATACAAGGAAGGTCATTACCAAGTGGAATTCATGAGGGCTTTTTAAATCCTAACAAGACACACTCCAGAGTAAGGATTTTCAGATGGTGGCAGAAAACATGCATTACGAGCGGTCTCTCTCAGATCCCTTCTCAGCACAAGTCTAGTTTCCTTCTGTTCTTCATGGAGTAGTCTGTGATATTCACAGCAGCCACAATTGACATCTGCAAGAGTCTAAGATTATGAATATCAGGGGAGAAACACCATAGTTTACAGTTTAGTATTCTTAAGCAGCATTGACTTTTATTTCAACCTTGAAAGCAGAAGAGCTAAATGTGTCATTATCTTCATCAGTTAGTTTTGAGCCACTGTCCTGCCTTGTGTTACATAGGACCTACTATTCATAGTATTAAAAATAAAAAAGTAAAAAGCAGGCAGTTGAACAATCACGTAATTATTAAAGAATTAATGAACAACAATAAATTCTGATGTTAAACATTTTTCATTTCAGCTGGAGGACTGGTGGCTGAATGTGGCTTATCTTGATCTTCGCATCTCAACACAAGTACATTGTAATATAGGAGGCCCTGGTCCCTATATTGAACACTGCTGGCCGCCAGAAGAGGGGACTCAGATAGACAGAGCATGTATAAATATATGGCACACCCTGAAATTCTGGGATCTACTACGAGCGTAAGACTGAGAAAAAATTGCTGATCCTAAATATTGATGGTCTGTGTATCCCTTAATTGCATATGTGTGTTCATGTCCACTGGCATGCGTTCTTTGCTGTAATAGCCACGTTTGTCTTACCTTGATTTAATTCCATCATTTTAATTTCTCTTGCTTAATGTTGCTGTGTTTGTAACTACAGAGAGAAAGTTGCCATAGAGAGGTCTGGGAATACTGTTCTGGACATGAACCAATTTCGAATGCTCTTCTGCACTTGCAAAATTCCTGGACTTACCAGAGACTCTCTCAGCAGTTATTTTAAAACTGGTAAACAACTGAAAATTGGGGATTAATACAAGCAAATTATTTTTATTAATATGCTAAAGGAGTGGTCAGTTTAACCATAAAATTCTTGCTTTCTTGAGCGTTAAATCAGCTACTGGTTGTAGAGTGTTCATATTATGAAGCAAAGAAGGTGTCTCATCTACAAATGCCCTTTTTGGTCCAATATTTAGTCCTTATCAAATTACAGTAAAAGAAAGCTCTGCTTCAAATTGTGTATAACCAGCCTGATGCCATGTAATAAACATGCCAGCATTAAGAATTGATTAAAGACAAATTCTGTGTGTTATAAGTATGTGTGGATTCAGCAAGGAACACTCATTTCAGTAGAGGGAGTTCCTGCCTACAAGAGACACAAATAAATGAAATTTGCTGCTAGATTATGACAATGACGTGAAGCAGTTTCTAACAGTGAAAGCTATGTGTACTTCTGTTGGTTTTTAAAATGTTTTCAAGTTTGCAGAATTGAACAGAAAAGAGTCTGTAGGACTTGCTTAGTTTTTTAGGTATCTGTCACTTTATCCCCAAGGTTGGATTTTCATTTATTCCTGTTTTTCATTTCAGCGTCTGAAGGTGAATGTCCATCTCACTTGATAGTCCTGTGTCGAGGTCGAGTATTTACTTTTGATGCTGTGCATGAAGGCAGCATGCTGACTCCTCCAGAGATTTTCAGGTTTTCAAAATGCTTATTTTAAATGATCTGTCTTATTTAAGCTACATACAAAAGAGGATTTTTTTTTCTATTCCCTTGACCTCAAAGATTTATGTGTAAGAGAGACTACAGCTTCTTCTTTAGCTGAAAGGTTCAGATTTGAGTAAATCCTTATTCAGTGGATGGCAATTTCTTTCCATGTACTATTGTAGTACATCTGTAGAGCACCATAAAAAAGGGCTGAAAGAAGATACTTCAGTAGGAAATACCACTTTTTATAGTTTCTTTACATGGAAAATTAGTAGGATTGCAGCTATCACCATTCATTCCAGGTACAATCCGCATTGCTACTTAATCATTATCAAAGTTGAAGCACTCTCATGTGTTGAGCTGTTACATACAGACTTAGTTTCAGCATAAGTCTCTTGTGACTGATTTGGTATCTATATGCATCTTCTTACTAAAAAAGGGTTGTTAATTTTGCCAAGGAATAACTTAATGCAATTGTCAAAGTGCTGCTTGTAGTGCACAACAGAAGGCTTGTAATTAAAATTGGCAAAAAGTGGATGGCCAGATTCATCAGGCAAGACAAACCTAATTAGAGAAGCTAAAAATCACTTTTTTAAAAGAGTTTGGTAGATTAATACCTAATATTTTAGCATATGCATTTCTGATTTTTGTAGTTGTACCTGTTAAGTCAAGCCAGTAATAAAGAAAGGAACACTTGGAATTCAAACAAAACCCCCTGAATGTATTGTCTATAGGAAGGGCAGGTTGGGTTTGGTTTGAGGGGGCTTTTTTTGTTTGGCTTTATTTTTGTAAGGTCATCATGGGTATCTTATATTTTTGATACTATGTAACTAGTGATCAGTAGTGTTTAATAGGCAAGAGTGCTAGAACAAAGAACAAGCCAGATTAAGTGCCTGTAATTTATGGAGTTTCTTTAACATGGAGAACAGAATGTGGAAAACTGAATTTGCAAACTAAAACTTACCGCTTTGTTAATTGTTCTTCTAAAGGAAGAGTTAGGAAGAGAATTGCTCTTGTATAGTTCAGAATCTACATTCAGGATGTACTGTAGCAAGTGTTCTGCTTAAAGGTTTATCTTAAGGGGAAGGCTTGCCCTGTGTGTGATTAGCTGCTGTAAAAGCTGTAAAGCTGCAGTATGGCAGATGTCTCCTGCTCTGAAAAGTCTCAGCCTGCACTGTTGAAGTCTTAAATCTAGTTTTAAATTAAACATGTAATAATGCTTTAGCACTATGATTGTTTATGTGTGTTTGTACTGGGCTCATAGGTGCTGAGTGACTGAAACCTGAGCAGGTCTTCAATTGTCCTTAGAATCTAGGGGAGCTGATTCATGCTTCCTGAAAATTCACACTGGCTTGTGAATGTTGAACCAAAATTCCAGCTTTGCAAAAAGGAGAGAAACACAAGGTAACTTTTACCTTCTCTCCATCTGTTGTTGACTTCAGTTTTTGAAATCTTCTTAAAGGCAACTTACATATATACAGAAGAGATGCTACAGTGAACCAGATGGACCAGGACTGGCAGCCCTAACAAGCAATGAAAGGACCAAATGGGCAGAGGTAGGAATACTTCAGTAGCTGGTTCCTGGGAAAAGCACTGTGATCTCTGGAAAAACATTATTTCACTTAGCTTTGTCTTTTTATGCCTTCTAGTTACGGGAATATTTGATTCATCTTGATCCAAAGAACTTAACTCTTCTGGAAAAAATTCAGAGAAGTTTGTTTGTGGTTGGCCTTGATGATTGTAGTCCTCATGCAACTCCTGAGGACTACACAGAGGTAGCTAAGAATTTTTGATTCATATCTGATAATCTTTACATAAAAATTTCTCCTGCATATATACAAAAGTAGCACCTCTTGCTCTTTCAGAACAGTAAAACTGAAGCAGATAAATATGCAAAAAATATGCATTTTTGATCCATAGGAAAACTTAAATAGTTTTAATTGTTAGGCCATTGGAAGTGGGAATGGGTGCAATCTACCTTAATAACATTTTAGACCTCTATCCTTCAGGGTCATTAACTTTTTATCACACTTCTGATTAATAACTTGGCCTATAATCATGTTTCATCTTGAACTGGATGAAAATGTCATCTGTCAGGGAGGTCTTGCCATCTTAATGTAGACTAGGTTTAGCTTATAAAGACTGGCAGTGTTCTTGGTGTTTTTTAGACTTCACAGTGTGTTTCTTCTGCTTCAGCTTACAAGGCTGGGGCTAACAGGTGATCCGACTGTGCGCTGGGGAGATAAGTCCTACAACTGCATATTCTTTTCTAATGGAACCTGTAGTGCATTCTGTGATGTAAGTTAATTTTTTTCCATCTTCTGAATATTTGTTTACTGAATTTTCCCCTTCAGAGTATTATTTTAAGTGCTTAATGTGTTACTCTTTAGTATAGCCTTGTTTACCTGGCACCTGGTCAGGTAAGTTTCCAAAAGCAGTCTGCTTTCTCATGTTCTTCGCTCTCTCATGGTGTTTACTATTACACCATGCTTGAATTAACAACAGGATCTGTAGTCATAATCTTATTTCTGAAAGTATTTAATGATGAGTTCCAAAGGAAATAAATACAATACACAAGAAGGCTTTAAATTAACTCTTTGTTTGATGTATCCATTTGAACAGCTGTGTTTTTTAAACTGTTGTTTTAAACTCATTGCATGGCCAGAAGGGCTTATATTTTTCCTTAAATCTGCCTTTTCATGGCAGTAGTACGTTGTACCTTCCTGTCCAGCTGGAGAGCAGTTAAAATGGTGGGTGGACTTAAAATACTTCTGTATTTATTGCAGAACTATAAAAAAAGTCCAACACTGTGCAGTAAAGCTGTTGGTCAGCAGGAAAAAGAACAGGATAGGGAAAAAAGCAGAAGAGTTTGATCTTCTTGCTGTTATGCAAAGAAATCTAATATCTTCTCTTATCTGATTCTAGCATTCTCCTTTTGATGCCATGGCCATAATTACCATGTTTTCTTATGCTGAAAAGAAGATTATTGAAAACGAGGGAAAATGGAAGGTATCTATCTTTTATAAACTTTCAAGCTTATCAGTTAACATGTCTTTTCTTATGGATAACGTTTTCTGGTTTCGCATCTTTGTCTTCGTCTTCCCAGGGATCAGATAATGTGAGGGATATTCCATGGCCAGAGGAACTTGTATTCACAGTGGATTCAAAAATTATGAATGAAATCGAACATACTAAAGAATTGTATTACAAGAAGGTGAAATTTATTCCTGGTTCTCTCAGTTGTTACTGATACTATTTTTTTTTCATTCTATTTACATGTTTTTAGTCAGTCTTTTTTCATACTGGAGAACAGTAATGAATATGTTCCTGATTAATTGATTAATTTAACACCATGGTTAAATCTGTTACATTGTGATTTATGTTGAGTGTGTTTTATTTGCAGTGGACCAAGTTGTGATATTTCTTGACCTCTGTTGTTTTTCCTCCTTTGTTATCACAGGTATCTGACGTGCAGCTGGTGTCTTACGCCTTCACATCCTTTGGCAAAGCATTGATTAGAAAGAGGAAACTTCATCCTGATACATTTGTGCAGCTTGCCCTTCAGCTTGCTTATTACAAATGCCATGGACGGTAAGAAAATACCAGATTAGGAATAAAAACCTAGTTTCTTGAGTAGGGGTGCGCAGTGGCTTTGCAATGCCAGTGTGTAATTTGCCATGGGGATGTAAGAATGAATAACTAAGGGGTTTTTACAGTAACAGTTGCATAGAGCCATACTTGCTTCAGAAGAATTGTGTTCTTGTGCCTATAGAGATAATGCATATACATATGAGTGGGTGGTAGAACACAATCTGTGAAAACTTGAACTTGGGCCATACAAAGGAAACACGCGGGCCAACATGAAATGCACGGTGGGTCAGGACTCTCTAATATCAAATAGTTGCTCAAATGTAGAAGAGAGTTTTGTCTGTAGCATGTGATGGCCACCAGTAAAACGTTTAGTCTTCTAAGCCTGTAAAAGGCCTCACAAACTTCAGTGTCTCACTTTCTTCAGCAATATTGGGTGTGAAGGTTTGGGCAGAAAAATAGAGATGAAGATAGTGACCCTTCCAAGTGCCTGCCTCTGCATTTTTGGATGTGACATTAAATTTTGTATTATTGATTAAAAGGTGTCATTCTTCTTGTAATTGGTGTTCCCAAATTTATGTGTGCTAACTAGCACTCATTATGGCTTTTTAAAGTCATTACTGACCAGCAGAGTACTGCTTGCTTCAGAAGGAGGAGGGTTTCATCATAGGAGTGTGATGTTTTGTCACTGGTGAGATGTAGCTCATCATAACAAAGGTTGGTAGATCTTGGTTTGCTGAACATCAGGACATTAATTATCTGACTAAAATAGCCTTGGTCTGTTGTAAACATGCAAGTATATTTCATGTAGGTTGCATATTAAGTGGTAGACTGTAGTAGAGCTGGAGTTGCTCCATGTAAAAGCTGGATGGCTGTCAGTATGCAGCAGAGGTTTTGACCTTTCCCTCTAAATGTTTTGGAACACACTGCTTATTTCAAATGTGTCCCTTAATTTATGAGGGTTTAGATGGTGTAGGTGGAAGCACAGAGTGAAACTGAGGCTTGTGTAATGTCAGCTGTTTTTGCTAGAGGCTAGTAGATCTGTAGTCTGCAGAAAATGTCCATGACAATGCAGTCTTTTCAAGGTATGAGTATAGCACTGGTACTTTTTTCAGTCATCTGTCCCATAAAAGCGTATAGAGTTGCTTTGTGGCTCTTTTACAGAAACATAACTTAAAGAAAATTAGTGGGCATCTGGTACTTGTAATTGAGCTTGATGTGCAAGATCTTTTGCAGGACATCTTTAGCCCATGAGACAGCAAATAGTTTTGTTAAGTTAATGAGACACTCTTCCCTAATTTTTGTTCTTAGTCCGGGCTGCTGTTACGAAACTGCCATGACCAGGCGTTTCTATCATGGCCGCACAGAGACCATAAGATCATGTACTGTGGAAGCAGTGGAATGGTGCAAGTCCATGCTGGATCCTTCTGAGAGTGTAAATACTGAAATCCTACTTTAATTACTCTGTATTTAGAAGGCCTGTCATCTGAACCACTTCAAACTCATTTTTCTGTTATCTCATTGATGGGAGTTGATGCCTTTCCAGGGAGACAATTTTAAATGTTAGGTTGCTTGAACTCTGATTCTGGTCATTGCAACTGAGATGTGCTGCCATGTGTGGGCTTGCTTGGTTGTGTGTCCTATTTACCTTTTGGTTTCAAGAATGTAACTGTCTCAAATTACATTCACACTGATTAATTTCACACCTCAAAAAGTTCCTGGGTTGGAGCCAAAGTATTGTGCTGTGCAGTTGTTCTGTTTTAATTTTCAAGTAAAATCAGGAAATGTTTATCTAATAGTTGCATCTGAGAGCAAGATTGAAAGATGTTTGTGTCCTTGTGGTAACAGGGGTGTATTCCAGAGTTTGTCTCTGAGTAACTGAACCGGAGACCTTTCCTTTTCCCAGCAGCTACCCTCCGGTGCTTGACTGGCAAAGCAGGTAATGCCTTGCTTGCCAAGCAAGAGCTGTACTAAAGCTCTTTCTGTTGCCCCACTGTACATTTCTCAGAGCCTGAGAAATTAAGCAAGGAGAAGGTTTTTGACAAAGGACAACGCATCCTTAGAAAAATCAAAGGTTCTATATTATTAATGCATCTAAAAAACATAAAGGAAGACAGCTGTCAGAAAGCATGTGTGATTAGTAATTTTGGCCTTAAAGAGCACATTTTCCTGGTCTTCACTGGCTTCTTTTGGCATGTACAGCAGTTTTAAAACTCACTTTTCTGGCCATCTTCCAAATCTGCCTTCCTATTCCAAATATGGATTTCTGTTATTTCCCTGCTCCTCAGTTATTTCTAACTAGTTATCAGGCTTCTGTGGTTACTACTAGTGTGTGACTTTCTATGCACACTAACTTTGTAGCCTTTTTTTTTTTCGTTGTAATGATAAATAGCATCTCCAGATATCTCCCTATTGTTGTCTTGTTTGTGGTTTTTTTTTAATACTAACTCCTGGAGCTTAAAAAAATCTGTTCAGTAGTATTGAAATGAACGTGCTTAAAAGTCTACATTTATGTAATTTTTATTACCTTAAAGTCAGATGCTTTGAAATAATCCTTTTGTCTTAAATTTTCTTTGGCCCCTTGTCATCTTGATAGCTTGATTTTTATCCAAATCAAGTGACTTCTGTCCTTGTTTCACATTCTCTGCTGCGGCCTCTTGTGTGATGAATAAAAGGATAAATAGTCCTTCTTAAGAAGTCAAAGAGCTATCAAGATCTAAGGTCTTGGAAGTCAAAATCTTGGACTGTTTCTCAAGGCCTTCTTTACAAAACCCGTGTTTGTATTCTCTCTGACTTTAGTATATGAGTTTTAATATAAACTTGGAAAAACCGTAATGTTGGGCAGAATTGGCAATCAGCAGAGAAGATCTGGGAATGCACATAGTAGGAGCTAGTGTTCTTCTGAATAAATGGTATTGTAGAAGGTTTTTGGGTTTGATCACTAGTTCACACTGATTCCTTTCCATTGTTTCAGATTATTTGGGCAAGAGCATGAGGTTTAGAATATTGTTCAGCTCAAAAGTGATTTGAGTAAGAGAGCAGAGATGCAGGAAACAAACAAGCACATTTTCCTGAAAAGGGAATTTGGGTTTGGGACTAAGGGTTTGAGAGAGGTTCTTATGTACCTTTCAAGTTCATGCATCTTCTTCTATCTAAAACTGTTAGGAACTATGAAAGGGGGAAACCTGCTGATCTGTGATTGCTGATGTGTTACTCATTTGGATTGATTTTTCTTTTTCTTTCTTTTTTTCTTTTTATTTGAATCCTGCCCTACTTTACAGAATTATCAACGGCTACAACTGATGCATAAGGCTTTTGCAAAGCACAATGAAATGAGGAAAGAATGTGAAAATGGAAAAGGTACTCTGGGATCAAAATCTTTGGGTCTTTTTCATGTGTGCGAAAAGGGAATATCATTGTCTGCTAGTACATTTTCTCTGTCTCCTTATTTTCAACCTGAATAAAAACTACCGCTTAACATTTTATACTTTAATTTTGGGGAGAAGATCTAAAACCTGCTCCTTGCACCCATCCTTGTACCCCAAAAATATGTTCACTTGAATATTTATTCAGTTTTTCTGTCCAGCTAATCATTACTTTGCTGTACCCTCCAGTCAAATATGTGCTTGGCTGAAAAGTGAAAAAGGTGGTCTTTAGGACACAGGAGAGATTAGGGTGAGATTCTAACCCAGCTGTGTTAGTGCTGTACACTGTTTTGTGAATAAGGAGTAGCTGGGAAATGAACCTGATGAACTTTATACTCTCTCCAGCCTTCTTGGTGTGTTACCACAATTCAGAGCAGTCGTGGCCCTGGAAGCCTTTTCACTGTGTTGACATAATTGCCCATGGGCCACTTCCACTGTGAGGAGCTCTTCCTCCTTGACTGAAGTGGGAGTTTTCTTGGGTTTTGTTTTCCACAGGGACAGTGCTGCATCTCTGTTACTGAAGTTGTTTGCTGTTGAGCTCAGTGCTGCAAGTTGAAAGTGTTGAAGACCTCTTAGATCAAATATGTGGGAAATGTTTTTGGATGCTACCATATGATGGTGTTGTTTATCTGTCCTTCAGCTGTTATATCAGCTCCGAGCTATCCAGACCAGAAGAAGCAGAAAAACTGGGAATGCTGCTGTTAATGATTCAGTATTTGCATTTATTTGACAGGCTTTGATCGTCATCTTCTGGGTCTCCTGCTCATAGCACAGGAGCAAGGACTGCCAGTGCCAGAACTGTATGGAGATAAGGCCTTCACAGCCAGGTATTTCATATTCTTGTCCCTTGGCAAGCTGTATCCCTTGATACCAAGGCCTTTGCTATACTGGCTGTATGGGTGCTGATGTCTTGATATCTGCAACAAAATAACTTGTTTTGTAAAACACACTTTGTTTTAAATTACTTTCAACAGTGCTGCTTTTGTTTTGTGTTGTTTCACAGTGGAGGAGGTGGGAATTTTGTCCTTTCGACTAGTCTGACTGGCTACACTCGGTTTAGTGGATCTGCACTCCCTATGGTACAACATGGCTATGGCTTTTTTTATTCAATTAGAGATGACAGGTAAGGATATAATTTCATTTTGAATATGGCTCTGCATTTGTCACAGAGGAAAAGGCAGCTAACAGCTAGAATGTGGAAAGGAAAATAACTGAAGAAATACGGCTGAATGTGTCAGAAGAGATTGAGAAGTGAGGTAGATGAGAATAGAGGCATTGGCATTCTGGGAAAGCACATGTGGGAGGAGGAATGAGTGGTGGAGGCCAAGTGAGTACCAAGATACTGACCAGTATCAGAAGCAGAAATAAAGAGTAGGGAAGGTGAAAGAAGGGAGCAACAAAAGGACTTTGAAATAGGTTAACTTTAAAACAGGCTGTCATTTTAGGATCATTTTGTAACATGTAAAGGTGTTTTTTAGCTGAGCTAGAGCAGATAAGAGGACAGATGAGCATACTGCCCATCATTCTTGGCAGTGACACACATCTTGAGGGGCTAAAATGTTTGGCTTCGCTTCTCCAAAATCATACTATTTGAAAAGATCCAACTTTGGCTTAACTGGTCTTGTGGACAAAAATTACTCCTTTTTTATGAAATCTAAAACTAATTTGGTTAGAATGTGTAGAGAAAAATTGCTAGTTTAGGTGTAATTCAAATTACTTTTTCCTAAAGCTAGGCAGGGGTTGTGTGCCCGTTCAAATCAGTTTGAGAATACAAGCCATTAATACTTCGATCTATGGCTCTCTTTAAATAAATAGAACTAGATCAAGATATTATTAGATCAATTTATTAGATAAATAGAAAAGAAGTACCTAAAACCTTAAACTGATTGCAGAAAAAAATAAATATAATTTACAGCATTTTCAAATATAAGCAGAAAAGTTGTATTGCTGTGTATGTAGTAACAGGTATTTAAATCCAAGTATCTGATTTCAAGATCTGTCAACATTATTGCTTACTGAAGGCACTTAGGATGTAAGTCCTCTTTTAGTGTTGAGACAGTATGTTTACTTATTTATGTTTGTGACAATTTTTACTTCGGAATTTGTGTCAATAATTCCACATTTCGGGACAATTTGTGTAACTTTATCCTAGACCTTGACAATTAAGCATAGTGACTTCACTGTTTTCTATATTGGTAGGATTGTTACTACCTGTTCTTCTTGGAAATCCTGTCCAGAGACTGATGCAGAAGTGCTGTGCAGAACTCTATTCCAGTGTTTCCATGATGTGCTGCAGCTAACACTTACAGCTCAGCTGTAAGCTTGATAATGGTGTAAGAGGTTTTGCAAGCTCACAGGTTGTATGTAGTACTTAAAAACAAAATGCTACTCAAGAGTACTGTTAAATTCAAGACATTTAGTGATCTGTGTGACTTGTATCTATTTTTGTGAGATTTACTGTGGTAATAGTACCCATTTAATAATAATGTAGCCATTTGCAACAGCAATGCAAGCAGTAGTACCTTATCTGTTTAGAACTATGCAATATTAAAATATGCCACAACAATGCAAACATACTTAGGGATGGGATGTTGTAGTGGAAAATTGAGGGGAGACCTGTAGTTATGGCCTTAGTAGTCATGTGTAGAATAGTTTGTAGTCTACTGATAGTGTTTATGCCAGTTGAGCACTTAACTGTGTACTTAAAAGTAACCACACTATCCTCTTTTGTGATTATGCTTCCTATTCGGAGTGGTTAATGAAACAGAATGCCTCCATCAGGTTATGTGGTATTTTATAAGTTGCCTTTCATTTTTTACTATCAGGACTATACCAAATAAATGTTGAATGGGGATGTTCCCAGTACATTTGTAGTATGAGAGCACTACAGTTGGAAGTATTTTTAAAAAGAATCACTCAATGATAAAGACAGAAAGCAGCATGAGTTTCAAATTTTTCAGTTTTCATTCTCTAGTGAACTGTGAATATCTGCTGCTTTACACTAATAATGCACAATAAAAGTAAGCACTGAATACAGTTTGATACAGTTCTCAGGATTTTAATACTTGATTTCTCTGAGCAACTTTGTATTTTCCTGTTATAGAAATAAAATTTTCCAAAAATCAACCTTGTCTTAATTAATTTATTGCTGGACTGTTTAACATAGTGTAGCAACATTGTGAGAGAAAGATGATCTTGGTGACAGGTGAATTTGAAACAGAGATTCTAAAGTACCCATTGTTTTTCTCTAGCTTTTAAAGTTTCAGAGAGATCAAATAATATTATTTGTTTTACAGAAACAACTCAATTTTCAGCTAACATGAAACCAGTCTCTTTGCCCTCTGGCAGCTCTACTGCACATGTTTTGTCCACAGTAGCAAGAACACTTCCCCTTTTGATTTTCTCCCTCAATGCCTGACACTTCTCTGCAGTCCAGGGTGTGTTACACTGTGTCTTGCTGCCTCAGAAAATGGTCTCCTCATTAAAGCCTTTGTTTTCCTTGCCTTTACTGACCTACCTGTACATCTTATCTCAATTACATCTGACAGCCATTCAGTGTTTAATAGTTTGAGATTTTCCAAAACTCACATAGAGAAAGAATCCATTGCTGTTCTGCAATACTTAAAATAGCCCAGCCTCTTTCTCAGAGGTAAATGACCTTCTGAAATCTCATGGGCAGTGAACCCTGTGTCTTTATGATGCTCTGATTTCTGTGAGATAGATTAGGATTTTGGGTCAAGCTATGTGTGATTATTTTAATGTGATGTTTTAGTAAGTTCTGATAGCTACAACCTTTCACACCTCAACTGGGTTAGCAAACTTGGTTGCAATTGTGATAAGGACAGTTTGCTTTGAACATTAATTCAAAACAGCCTGAGGTCTGATGAAAGGTGTAATTTGCATTTATTTGCATTTATTTTCTATACACCTACTCCTGCCTTTCTGAGGATTTCAGGGAACATAGAAATCTCGACAGAAATACAGAGAAAGGTCAACTTTTTCAGATAGTGAATCATTGAGAAAATGGCATTCAGTCACCAGCATAACCAGAATTTCCTGTTCAGCTGACACAGTCTGAGCCTTCCCTAGAGAAACTGAAGCCAGAAGAGTATTCAGGGAAAACAAATTTAAATTCTATGAGCTTTTAGAGCTGCTTGTTATGTTGTGTGGATGCATGAATTCATGGATGTGGTATTAATTTCCTTGTTGTGTAAAGCATTTCGTCTCCAGTGCCTCTGCCTTCAAAGCCTCCCTGTTTTTGTGCCCTTCTCCATGAGCACAGATGCTCTGTGCTGCAGAACTGACCTCAGTGCCTGGAGCTCTCCACCCAGTCCTTAGCTTTCAGTTTGACAGGTCAGCGAGACATTTCAGGACTGCTTTGTACTCTTTAATTTGAGGAACTATGAATTTTGTGCTGGTGGAAGAGGGTTGGGTCCTTAAAGCAAATGTACCTCAGTTATTTATTAGTTATGGGTTTTTAGGAAACTATGGAATTGTACCAAACCCACATGTATTGAAACATCCTTATCAGTCTTTATCTAAAAGACTGAACCTGCTGTGTTGCTGCACTTCAGCAGCTGGTACTGACCACTCTCATGCATTTCATGTCCCACTTTGAACATTGACCAGAGAAGAGTAGGTGCCTTTTTCAGTCCAGAGCTGCTGCTGATTCTCTTGCTCTACAACCTTGCACTCTGAACCACAGCAATCTTGTCTGCTTTTTGGATGGTGGAGAGCTGGTGAGCTGTCATGATGCATGTGTGACTTTTACTGTCTTTATCTGACAGTTCCTGACAGTCTGCACAATGGAAAAATCAAAAGGTGAATTAAAAACTAGTACAGCAGCTGTTCCTACCTGTGGTGTCTCTAGTCTGCTATCTGTGATAGAACAATGACAGAGGTGGTGCTTCTCTGGCCTTGGAGGTGAAAAACTTTATCCTGATGATTAGTTCAGGTTCCTGTTCGTACATCTGGGATGAGGGACAGGAGACAGTGCTCACTGTATTTTCACTTGCCCCAGAAATCGGGTCAAACAGACTTTTCCAGGGTCACAGCCTGGCCCTTCTTTTGTGCTGCAAGCAGATCTTAGCTGATAAGTTTTAGAAATTGTCCTAAACTAATTGGCCTGGCTCATTTGACAAGTCATGCGCTTTCTGGCTCACTTTTAGCAACATGGAAAACTCATCCAAGTTCAGTCCCACCTATTGCAACCCAAATCCCAAATAATTGCAACTTAATCCAGCAAAGAGTTCCGTATAATCAAATAACATGCTGGATAATATTGTATTTCAGTTTTAAGCACTAAGAAAGGACATACTAGTTATACACACTTAACACGCACTCAGGACCTCAGTTTATTGGTGTTTATGTTCATTTTAAAAAAGAATAGTTCAATAAATTTTAAAGAAGCGTTCTGTACCTTTAAGAAACATTCTGTATGATGCTTGCAAACTTTGTCCAGATATAAGCTATTTTTTTTTTCCTGATTCAAAGTAACAACAATGCAAATATTTTCCATGGCTGCTGAAGGAGTCTGTGTCTCGGAGGCGATATTCAGCAGCAGAAAAACAGTTTTATGGATGTTTTTAGACATAATCCAATGGATAACTGCAGTAGTAGTGTGTCTACATTCTGTTGAGAGCGTAATCATGACATTTGTGGATATGCTGCTATTAAATATATCCAGTTAGACTAAATTACAGCATTGAAGTGGAGACAGCACACATTTTAGCAATGAGAGTTTATTTTCCATTGGTCTTGTGTAAGCTGTCATGAAGATAATGCCATGGAGTGTTGCTGCTCTGGAATACACTGAACAAGCCCACATCACCTGCAAAGGCCTTTGGAACTGCAGGGTAAACATACATCCTACATTGTCAAAAGCAACCAGTGATTTGGAGCTTGCCCATAAAGAAATTATCTTTCACAGGGTATATTCTCAGCATTTTTTGCTAATCAGGAGTTCTTCCAAACTCCTAAAGGAGAAATTCCAAACCCAGGGCCATTTAAAATACCTAAAGGAGAACCACTGTTCATTCCTAAAAATGTGGAGATGCATTTTCCTGGCTCATACAGCAGTTTGGCATCTTCATTTTATATCTTTAAAAATCTTCCTGTTTTGCACAGAAGAAAAATAGTAGTTCTCAAAAATTATTAGTTTTTTAAAGCTAGGTACCCAGTCCTAATTGAAAACTAAAGGAAGCTCATGCCTTAATTTTCTTAATGCTCCCAAATATAAGAGAATTTACTTTCAGCTAATTAATATCATCAGCAAGTCTTCTAATAGCAGCAGTTGGTTTAGCCTTGGTCAGGAATCTAGCAAATCAAAACTCAACATGTAAAGCATCTCAGAAATCAGTTTTGCAAAGTATATTCATTAAGCACTAAATTCACTACAGCTCATAATTTAGTTTCAAAGTACTCATTTTGTGGGAGAAGAAAATTAAAAATCCACTGGATATGTGAATATATCACTAGATATGTCTAGGAAACCAGTCAGTGTGTGGGACTGAAGCTCAATTCTTTCTCACTTTCTGTCACATGTGTCAGACTTGTGCTCTGTGGAATCCCACTGCCTGCACAGAAGCTCCCCATAGTGTCTGTACCCCTCTGAATTGTTGCTCATGGATTGTACCAGGAGCTACTTGATTCATTAGAGAAGTGTATGACAAATTTTGCTGCTCATAAAGAAGTCATGAAATTAATTTACTCTCTTTTAACTATGTAATTTCTGCACTGCCTTTCAATGAGAGGAGTTTATTTTTACCTCTGGTGTGTGAAGATGGCATTTCTCGATAGGCAGTGTTCCAGGAAGAACCTCACTTTTGAAAAAGTAGATTTATACCTAGAGCTAAAAACAGATGCTTGAGACTTGTTTTCCTTCAAGTTTGCTTGATATACTGCGAGTAAAACATTTTGCTGAATTGCTGTGGAAAGACATGTTTTAAATATTGCCAAAAACTGATGATTTGCAAGTAATTGTTTTGATTAATATAGTCTGCCAAAACCAGATATTCAGGTCATTGTTTAACAGTCGTGTAGCTCTTCTTACAAATACTCTCCAAGGCAGTTGGCATGAAATGATAATCAGCTGTAAACAGTGTGGCTGTGAAATAAGTTTGGCATATTACAGTGCATTAGAATGCACTCAACAAGGTTACTAATTTGGCAGAACTTTGTGAATAATTAGAGACAGCGTCATGAATTTTTTTCTTGGTTACCCTGTCATGTAAAGGAGAATATGTTTTGGGAGTTTTTTAACACATATTCTTTTAAAAATAAACCTTTCTAACTTCTTATTTTAATGTGTGACAGAACACCTGTAAGCTTGTGAATCATCAACCCTTACTGTAAATGTAAAAAACAGCTTGGAAGCAAACATGATTTTACCTCCAGCTCAGTAAGAAGAAGGAAAAGCCTAGAAACTCTAAATATGGGAGCTAACCTCCAAAAACTTAACTCTACCCATGCAGTTAGTAAATCCTTTTTCCACATCTCTACTTCTACATAAGAAGTAGAATAAATGCCTAGACAATCTACAAATAAGAAACACAACAGACTAAGTACCATAGAATCACAGAATAATTAAGGTTGGAAAAGAACTCTGAGGTCATTGAGTTCAACCGTGAAATGAGCACTGCCATTTTCACCATTAAACCATGTCTCAGTCTCACATCTGCATTTGTTTTGAACACTTTCAGGGTTGGTGACCCAACCATTTCCCTTAGAAGCCTGGTCCAATGATCAACAACCACCTCAGTGAAGAAATGTTTCCTAATATCCAGTCTAGCAGCCTTCTGGGATGGGGGGGTTACATCAGTGGACAAGGGAAAGGCTATAGATGTCATTTATTTGAACTTTTGAAGCCTTTGAGACACCTCCCTCCCCCCCAAACATTCTTCTCTCTAAATTGGAAAGACATGGATTTGATGAGAGGATAAGTGGACAAGAAATTGATTGGATGGACGCATCCAAGAGGGCAGTGGTCAAGAGCTCAGAGTCCTTTTGGAAATTGGAGACCAGTGGTGCCCCTCAGGGGTCCATATTTGGACCAGTGTAATTTAATATCTTCATTAATGTGATCGAGTGCACCCTCAGCAAGTTTGCAGTGGTGCACCAAGCTGAATGGTGCAGCTGACACACCTGAAGGACAGGATGCCATCCAGAGGGACCTGGACAAGCTCGAGAAGTG
>JAYDZK010000113.1:21660492-21671364 GCA_034509185.1 Euphonia xanthogaster
TCTGCCCTGCCCTTGTGAGAGCCCACCTGGAATGCTGCATCCAGCTTTGGGGGCCCCAGCATGAGGACATGGACTTGCTGCATAAATCCAAAGGGGGCCACAAACATGATCGGAGGGCTGGAACCTCTCTCTTCTGAGAAAAGACTGATAAAATTGAGTGTGCTCAGCCTGCAGAAGAGAAGGTGGAAAGACCTTATAGGAGCCTTCCAGTAGCTAAAGGGGGCTACAGGAAAGCTGGAGAGGGAGTGTTGGTATGGGATGGGCAATAACAGTTTTAAAGTGAAACACAATAGATTTATACATTAGGAATAAAACTGAGGTGAGGCACTGGCACAGGCTGCCTGGAGAAGCTGTGGCTGCCCCATTCCTGCAAATGTCCAAGGCCAGGTTGGAGGGGGCTTTGAGTAACCTGGTCTAGTGGAAGGTGTCCCTGCCCATGGCAGGGGAGTTGGAAGTAGGTGATCTTTGAGGTCCCTTCAAACCCAAACCATTCTGTAATTCCGTGATTCCATCTTATCATGTACTTTCAAGTGATGAACAATTCTGAATAAAAACTACAATTCCTGTCAAGAAGAAGATTGGTAAGAGGTGAGTATTTTTGCAAAGTCCAATTGAGTACTGAGTTTCAATAAGTCTTCTGTACATTCAGTGAAAACCTTGACATTACACTAACACTCATAAGTGGGGTATGTAGGGTGGGGTATGTAGGGTGTGTGTGTGTGTGTTTTAGCCACAGATTTTTTTTTCTTGTTATTTTAATATGATAAACTGTTATGAAAATATGCAGAACTAAGTTAATTGAAAAGACCTGCCAAAAAGTCTCTTTAAAAAGCAAGAATTATATAAAAAAAGCCCTAAATTAAAAGAGAATCAGGAAATCAATGAGAGGGATTTTCAATGTGAGGAGGGAGCCAAGAAGAATAGGAAATGAAACTTAAAACTATTTAAAGTGTAGGCCTGAGAGAAACTGCTTGAGAAGTTCAGGGAGTAGCTTGGGAGATAATAAAAATAGTGAAGATAAACCCTGTCTGACTGACAAAATTTCAGGAGCCTGAGTCACTAAGATGCTGTTGATTTGAAAAGCTACTTGCATGAAATATTTTGAATTTTCACAATGAGGGAGGAAGGCACTGGGGCAGAGGTCCTGAGGAGGGTGTGGAGTCTCCATCTTTGGAAATATTTCAAAGTCAACAGGACACAGCCCTGAGCACCTGTCCCTGGCCTCAGAGTGCACCCTGCCTTCAGCAGGGCTTGGATTAGACAATCATCTCCAGCCTGAGTGACTTAATAATCCTATGATTGGAAAAGTAGTCTGAGATGCAATCAGCTCCACAACTTCATTTTTGCCACAACCTTTTTATCTACACATTAATTTTACCTACAATCTTAATTTTTACCTACACAATATTTTTAATACCATACTTCTGAAAAAAAATTTGCTCGGAGTTCCTGTAATTGACAGCTTTGAATTAGACTTGAACATTTTACTTAATATGAATTTTTCTTAATCTGAAGTTTAGCACTCTTCTAGGGAGCGTTTTTTCCCTTGGAGTTTTTCCACTGAGAAAACACTTGAAAACTGGAAGTACCTTTGGGAGCAATTCAATCCAGTTAGGTCAGTGGTACACAATATGATAAAAGCTATGGGAAAAGCTATGTGCATATTGACAAGCTTGTATTAAACTCCATTCTGTTCCACTAATTCATTATAAACTCATTCTACGATGATACCATTTTCATTTGCAGCTATAAAATCTGCATTTTGAGCCATTGAGATACGTTTGTCATCCTTTCCCAACCTGGAAACACTGAAATTGTGGCTCCAGACAAAAATTTTCTGGTACATATAATGTTTCCTCTCTTCATATTAGAGTTGAACAAAATATTTTAAAACGGTATTCTGGTAAAAATCAAAATGGGCAGCTGAGAAATTTGAACTTCACAATAGTTTTAGGTTTCTTCAAGGTAGACTAAGGCAATAATGTAAGTTTAGTCAGATACTGTAAAATATAGTTTCAATGAAAATATATGTGAAGGTACTCTGTTTTTTTTCATGCCCTATTACATTCCAAATACAAATATCTAAATATTTGTATTTAGATATCCTCTCCAGGCAGGTGTTGAGTTTTCATTGGAAAAAAGACTACCATTAATTCATGATAATTCTATTTCAGAACACTTCAAAAGTACAAAAAAAATAAATAAATTATCATGTAACAATTTTACTTGCCCTAAAGGACTCATTTGAATTAGTTGAAAATACTTATCTAAAATTGTACTTAAAATCATACTTCTGTTACTCATGTTGTTTTTTCCATCTTTTAAATTACTAAAAAATAGTAAAATGAATCTTAGAAATATGTAGTTTGTCAAATCAAAGATGTATTTACAGGCACATTGTGACAGTGTCTGCTGGGATGACTTTGTATTACTATCTAATGATCCAAGAAATGAATACAAACTTTATATAATTCAGTTTAAAAACCTTCACTGAACATTTTGAACTGATGGAATATAAGTGTTTTGATATATGTTTTAGAATTAGGAAATAAAAGATTGAATTGTAATGTATGGGGTGTTGTCCATGAATTTCTAGATAAACCTGATATCTTTATATTGGAACATGATTTTAAGAACTGGAAATGACAGCCATTCAAACCATCCTATAAAAAAATGTATGATCTTTCTTGGTAGTCTGAGAGCTTCACTATGTCTGAGGTGATACTAAAAAGTTAAAATCACACCAAAATTTAGAAAAAAATCAAGTTAAGATCCTTCATTTCAAGAAGCAGAACATGCCATTCATGAAAAACAGTAAGCAGAGATTCATCAGAGGTTTGCTAAAGCCTGCAGGGAAGAGAGTCTAGTCTACATTGGATGTAAACCTTCTGTGGAGGTACATGCTCAGCACAGTGAGGAAGAGAAAAATCAGACAAGAGAAGGACAAATGAATGCTTGACAGACAACAGGTTAGCTTTGTCTTGCTCAACATCAGCAATCAGAGCTAGTCAAGTCCCAGCAAGCCTTTCTGTCATGCTCTGCCAGAGATGTCAATCGGAAAACATATTTCAAAGCTCTGTGGGGGAGGTGAGAGGCTAAGTGTCCTGTTTAAACAAGCTCTACAAATTTTATACTGCAGCACTTAGTTGGGAATCCCACCAAACTTGTCTCTATCAGCAGTTCCCTGCCCTGCTGTCTCTGGGATTCACTTCCCAGTTGATGGGCTGGGAGAAAGATCCCTGTGTGTGCCAGTGAGCATAGCTTCACAAAGTAGTGGGAATTATCAGGAATTAGAGCTGCTGGACAAAGAGAAAGTCCATTTTTGCTGAAATTAGTGGCGATTAGGTGTCCAAGTAAACATTAGGGATTGTAAGATCTTTGCAATGACAAGGTAGATTAGGTACTTCTCCTGTGACAGTGTATTGTGAAAAAGGTTCTCTGAACATTTTGTCCATAGAGAAACTGGGATTGTTACTGAAACTGTTTATGCAATGGTGAGAATTTGTCTTCATCCAGAGCATAAGCATAGGTGCATAGTAAGGTAGAGAATCAGAGCGGGGAATAAATCAGCAAATGATTGAATCAGACTGGGTAATAGGTGAAATTCTTTTGTAAGTGGTTCACAAACAAGCTTAGAGCAGACAGCAAGAAATACAGGATTGGCTATTGCTTTGAACTGTCAGTGTGGTGTACAAGTTAGGTCTAGACAGCAGTCAGCATGTAGCAGCTGCTGTAGCAGAAACCCCCAAGCTGTTTTTCTATTACTTTGCTGGGTGTTTATAAGAGCACAAACCACAGTGATCCCCAAAACTGCTTGTGGATATTTAGGTCTCAGCACACATTGAGCTCTCTGGTGCTGAAAGGACTGAAGCTTGTTTGGGGAGCCTGCTGCTGTTCAGTCCTACCCATAACATCATTAACTGAATTCTGCAGGCACTGACAAGAGCACTTCAACACTGACCGATACTGACCTGGTCCAGTGCTGCCTTCACTGCTGGTTCACTCTCAGGATCCAAAGCTGGTGTTGCCTCATCAAGCAGAAGAATCTTGGGATTGTGAACTCTATTAAAATTAGAAAGTATCACAATGATTCCATACCAGAAGGCCAAGACCTATGAAGTATGTATCAAAAAGAAAGCAATACCCATAGAGGTGTTGGTTGATACAGCCTGTTTGATAGCAGTCTGTTTGACATCTTCTACTTCTTGGTACCTGAAAGGAAAAAAAAAAACACAAAAAAGCCCTAGAACATACAAGAAATTACCTTTTCTTTCATTGTGTATATGCATAAATTTCCCTTGAAATACGTTGAAGATGTATAAAATGTTTTTGTACACAGAAATCCAAGCCCAAGAAAGATCTTGCTAAGAGTAGAAGAAAGTTTATTGACTGCCTCTCTATACTTGTGATATACTGAGCAATTTTATCTCTCTATAATTACAGATGAACACACAGAGAAAAGGTCTGCAACAATGGGTTTTCATTTAATGTGTCTTGCAAATGAAAAAGCATTGAGATTATAATTGCACAAGACATGGCCTTGAAACTGTCATTCAGCCTTAACTTTCCTTTAAAAAAACCCACAAAAGTGCATGGTGCCAAAAGTAGGGTGACAAATGTGATTTGGGGTATCTTAATTACCACATCTGACCTGAAAGGGAAAATGGTAAGGAAGGAATGTGCTTTTCAAGGTGATCATGAACTCTTTATTCCAGGGTATTGAATAACCTGGCCAACATGATACTGGTTCAGTACCAAAGACTTTTAGTGATTGTTTTCAAATTGTGGATAGAGACATGGGGCTGAAGAGTTACAACAGAAAGAGTAATCTGAGAAATTGCACTTATCATTCCTGTGCTACAAAAACAGCACAGGCAGCTTGCAAACAAATCCTAGAGAAAATAATACTCTGAAATAAATGGCAATAAGTTATATCATGAGTTAGTGAAGCAAAGAATTAACCCGATTATTTTTCTTTGGTAGTCTTTTTTTTTCTAGAGAGGCTAGACCCAGTAAAATGAATCCATTGGGACTTCATTAATGCCAATTTATCCTAAAGCCATGAGATAAATTATTAAACAATAGTTGTGAAGTAATAAAAGAACAGTAGGGTAAAAAAGAGTCCAAAGGAAGAAAGAGGTGTTCAGCATGGAGATGTAATAATACCCAAGGGAGCTGACAACATTAATTCTTCACTCAGTCTTGGGATTTATTGCTCTTACTTAAATTAATGACTTGGGCATGCAAGCAATACTTATGATTATAAAATTTTCCAATGGTGCAAAACTGAGAGGATCTGTACAGAAAACCAGTGAGAAGACCAGGACAAAAGAATACCAGAATATCTTACAGAATTAAGTAAATTATACTGGAGAGCAGTAAAAAGAGAAGAAGCAGATGAACAATAATTATGTGAAATAGAATATGACAAAATGAAAAAAATATGATCAGTGAAAACCTATCGTGTATGAGAAAACCAAATTGACTTAATTTGGTTCCCTAGCAAAATGCCATCTGAGACAATCTAAGATTTATTTCTATAAACAGCACAGGAAAGTAAACCCATAGGAGGGGGAGCTACTAAAGCAAAGGTTCACTGCAGGTCCAGGAATAAATTAATAAGCAGAAACTGTGCATCTCTTTTGTTGGAAAGAGATGTTCAATCTTCAAACAAATAGAATACCTTCCTGAAGCAGCAGAGTTAAAAAGTGCAGGTCATACACTTGTTTTCTCCAAAAACAAGACCTGCTCTCAGTAGGAAGGTCTTTCTGCTTCTGAGCCATGAGGAAAAACCTACATCAGGTTTAGTGCACTCGTGGCAGGAAGTGGCTGGCAAACAGTGCCTTGAGCAGATAGAAGGGATAATCACTTAGGAGAGGAAGGAACAGCACTGGGTGATCAAACAGAAATGCTGTATTGAACTGGGAAGCCAAGTGAAGGTACACAAAGGTGTTCCTTAGCAGAGCTAGGTAACGGTGACAGCTGGAGCATGAAGGGATGGAACATTTTTTCTGTGGGCAACTGTTGTTATTGAATTCTGAGTTTCAAAACTTGCTGGGTTTTGTGGTCATGCTGTTTATATTCAGATAAAAGATCAAAAAGATGGCAAGACTGGTACTTCATAATGTAATACAAATAAGCACATGTGCATGACCTTGGTATTTTAGCGTTATACTCGGGGATTTTTTGCCATGTCTGTCCTTTTAGTTTGGAATTCTCACTGGGTTTATGAGGTCTGTAAGACCATATTCTCTTTAATAAAGGGACTCCATCTCTACATGCTTAGTGATGCTTTTTTAAACTACTGAAAAAAATTAAAAGGAAAAAATCAACAGCAAAAATATATTAGAAAAATGGAAAATGTCTTTAGCCACTGTTATAAAAACAACTGACATGTGGAAACTTTGCAGCATTATATCTGACTCCACGCTGGTGGCACTGCTCTTCTTCAGTTGCATCAGTGTCATCATGCAGCTATTCACACCTATATCACAAGATCTAAATTCACTAAGAGGCCGATTGTGGTTTTAAATCTTACAGACACCAAATGGGATTATAGAAGATATGGGTCACCATTTTATTGACAACTCATATGTTTTTCATATCTTTGCATGGAGACCTGATGAGAATTCCATGACAGGACTGAAGGCCAGAATCACAAGTGTCAATTTCCAGCCTCTTGTAAAACCAACTCTAAATTCCATGGAAAAGGTAGCCACCACCAGAATGAACATTGCACTTTTTTCCCTATTCCTTCTTTAATCTTGGAGATGCCACTAAAACAACTCAGCTGTGAGAGATCTCTCCCCCAGGGCCCCCCAGAGCGAGACATGTGGCAGTGATTTGTGCACTGGGCTATGCCTCACCCTCCTGTGGTCCTGACCTACTGACACAGGAGGGAAAGCATCAGAGAAGAGGAAAAAGGATGAACAGGAAAGTTGTGGCAGGAAGAAAAGAAATCAGGTTGCAAATCAGGCAGGGCTGGTGGCAAAATGGGAACAGGGGAGTGCAAGGGGACAATGAGGAGGGAAAGATGTGGGCATGGAGGAAGAGTACAATTGATCTGGCGCAGACGGGTATTAGGGTGGGAAAATGCAAGGTGGGTGCTCCCTCACTCATGAAATGATGTTAGCTCAAAGGCATGACAGAAGCTGAATTCCTACAGTGAAATATTTGTTATAAAATTAACAATATATTAATCTTTAGAGAGCATTCACTTGAGATCTCTATTACAAAAAAGAACAGCCATGACTTGATTGAACTTTCCTATTACCTGGTCATTTCTTCCTCCAGCTTTCCCATACGAGTGTAAGGAAAATCTCTCAGAAAAATTATTCACTGATGTACCAATAAAGAAAAATTTGCCATAGAGTTTCACAATAAGCTTTAAATGATGCTATATTTTCTCTCTAGAATTAGTTTAATGGATGGCTGTATTTATATCTAGAAAATCAGTGTTGTCTTTTAGAGTCTGATAGCCTTGGGTGAGAAGGGACGAAAGCTCAGAAAATTAAACCAAAAAAGTTTGATCAGAATGGGGTTTCATAGTGTGAGAGCTCTTAGACACTTGGAGGAACAAAGTGTTTTCCTTTTATTATGAGTTCTCAGGGTGGCCTTTGAGAGTCTTACAGCAAGTCAGTAGCATGAGGAGGCAGCAGAGGGGAAGGGGAAAGCTGCTCTCAGAAGAGCAGAGAGAAGCAGCCATGGCAGTACCTGAGCATCCACTCTCCAGCTGCCTGTGGCTGTCCTGTAATTAATTATTTGCAATTCCTGACAACAAAGATTTGCCAGTCCCTGGCTTTCACTGAATAAAGCCATGGCTTACTGTCATGATGTCAAAACAATGTCCTGTTAGAAACGATGTCTTGTTGGTAAGAGTGAGAAAACAACCCTCTTTCTCCTTTGGCAGACACAACCCAAATCTGATTCTTTGCCTCAGGCTGTCAGCAGAGGTCATGAAGTATTTCTATAACATTCCTTTTGTTGTTTTATAGTCATCCTTGAGGCATGGGAGACTTTTATGTACTCTTTGTACAGAAGTCTATGAAGTTCTGTTCAAGCATTTTTTCATAACTATTTACTTCTTAATACACTTGTGATGTACTGAATGGTTTTGACATACTGAAATATATCCACCATATGGAGTGGATATATTTAATTGGTTGGATCCACTTGGTTGACCACCATTTTTCCTGCATAGAAAAACAGAATGGCTGAAGTTGACAGGCACCTCTGGAGATTGTGTAGTCCAAAACCTAGCTGAAGCAGGGCCAAGTAGAACAAGTAGTTTGGGGCCATAACTAGTTTCATTTTGGATATCTGAATGTAAACTGCACAACCTCTCTAAGCAACATGTTCCAGTATTCATCCACCCTCACAATAATAAGCAGAGCCAAGTAGAACAAGTAGTTTGGGGCCATAACTAGTTTCATTTAGATATCTGACTAGAACTACACAACCTCTCTAAGCAACATGTTCCAGTGTTCAGCCACCCTCACAATAATAAACTGCTTTCTCATGTTCAGATGAAATTGGACCCATCACTTCTTCTTCTGCTACTGGACACAAAAAAGAGTAGTGCTTGTGCACACACCTATTCACCCACAATGAGAAGTTCATTGGTGTGTTGTTGAGAATTATTTTCTTCTTGTGAAGCAATCTCATCCTAGAAAAAGAATTTTCTCAGTGTAAAGCAATAAGCCATCTCTGTGTCCTCATTGCAGCCAGTTTAGCCAATAAGACAGTTAAATTATTTTAAAATTATTTTTAATTTAGGTCATACAAAAGTGCATTGAACATCTGTTTTAAAGTCTGTGGTATATTAAATGGAACCTAACATTGAATTTCCTGCCCACAGCTGAAAAATCAAGCTACTGTGAAATGCTTTTATCTTTTATTAACAGGCAACACTAAAGTCACCTAGTGTAAAATAATGATGTTGGTGGTAAAATGACTGTTGTCTCGCAGGTGAACAGTTTCACTTCAATATAAATGTGGCATTTTAATACCCTATTTTGCAAATTCCTGTATCTGTTCTGTAAAATTTAGAGGTCACATGAAATTCAATGTAGAATGACAGTAGTGTTAAATGAAATTTCTCTTAAAGAAGCTAGTCACTCAAAAAAAATGGAACTCAAACTCTGTATCTGGAATCAAATTACTCAGACTAAATGAAAACCTCTTTGCTCTTGTAATTCTCTGAAATTCTTTTTACATGGGAAGATTCTTCTTTATCCTTCTCCTTTATCTTAATAGGTTTTGTGACAAATTAGATTAAATTAGGAAGAAATAAATGAAAGGCCTTTGATTTGAATGTGGAGATAAACATTATCTACCATCCTGGATTGCTTCCAGCAGGTCTGCTTGACACAGTAGAAGCTGGGAAGAGCAGTTAGTGTCTACTGCCTTAGTCTAAGTCTTAGGAATTCTGACTTTAAAGGACATGGCAGCAATGGAGTCAGGACTGTAAATTTGGTGTGCTAATCCCTTAGGCAGGGAAGAGAGCATTGCTGTTTAGGTGAGAAGGATACTGCATATATTGAGTCAGAGACATACATGAAGAATAAAAAGAAAAAAAGATAATGCAGATCAGTGTAGCCATTTTCTGAACAAATGTGGCCATCATGTGGCAAATTAAAGACATGGCCATAGGAAGAAAAACTGTTGATTTACAGAATAGAGTAATAAAGAAGAAAATATACACCTTTCATCATGACTTGAAGGAAACTGGTGTTAAAGTTCAAATATAGAAATTACTTCTAGCATTTCAATTTTTCACAAGTACCTACAGAGAAATTTTGAAAGATATTTTGAAATTTATTTTCATTTTGAAATGAAATATTCTTAGATGGAAATCGCATACATTTTTCCTGTCATAATTCCGTAGTGCCTTTACCTACCCTTCCATTGGAATGTGAGCAAAAATTTTATTTGGTTTTTTTTTGTTTGTTTGTTTGTTGAACAACATGGGAGTAATGTATTGCTTTACAATAGTATTAAATATATGCATATCAAAGAATAACTGAAAAGTTTTTACGACAAGCAAGCGCATTGATTAATCCAAAATGAAAGCTGTACAAAATGTTATATATGTGAAAGGAAAGGTAAGAAGAAGTTAATCCTGGGGAAAGAGAAGAGTGCCTAGAAAGAAAAAGTGTGGTGCCAGTATTAACCAAACAGCTTGTCATAGCCTCAGCAGTAAAGAGAGTAAATAGTGCTGGCCATGGTGCACCTACACTGCTTACGAGGGCATGTAGGGACAGGACAAGGGGAAATGGCTTCAAACTGATAGAGAGCAGGCTTAGACCAGGTAGTACGAAAAAAACCCTTACTCTGAGTGTGGCAAGGCACTGGAGCAGGTTGCCCAAAAGACGTGGATGCCCCATCCCAGGAAGTGTTCAAGGCTAGGTTGGAAGGGGCTCTGAACAACCTGGTCTAGTGGTGTCTCTGCCCACAACAGAGGGGCTGGAACCAGATGTTCTTTAAAGTCCCCTCCAACCCAAGTCATTCTGTGATTCTTTCTAAATTCTGCTCTGTTTTTTTAATATATTGCTGTAATGAAAGCTGTCCTAATTATGGACATTTAAAGTGTAAGTGGGAACTCACAGTTCCTGTATCATATAGATATGCTTTCCTTCTCCCCTCAGCATTATTTCATTTTAACATCTTGTATATAATGACCTGATTTTTTTTTCTTGGATTAATCAAGTTATTCACTTACTCCTTTCCATCTGTGATTTGAGAACCAAATCAGAATTAACATGGAAATAGAACAATTTCTGTTTGTTAGATGATGTAAGGATCACATTTTTTGTCTTAGAACAAGTGTTTGTGTATTCAAAAAAGATTCTTAACATATTTGTCTCCTTTAAT
>JAYDZK010000113.1:21671442-21685412 GCA_034509185.1 Euphonia xanthogaster
CTCCTTTAATAAGCAAATGAATGATATAATTTCTACTCAGAGATTATATATGGAAGCACGATATTTGCAATTAAGTTACCTAAAACATCAGTAACTTTAAATGTCAGGACATTTTAAAACAGCCCTATACAATTTCTAGTATTTCCATTAAAAATGTCTCTGGCTTGGTAAATGTAAGGCTGCAGCCATTGTTATGGATGTACACAGACAAAGGCAAAATGAAATGTACTCACCTTCCAATAACAGGGATTGCTAAAGATAGTTGTCCTTGTGTGTTCTGCTCCTTTCCTTCCTGTTCTCTACTTTTGATAGCTCTAGAGTCCACGAAATTCACAGCAAAGAATTTGAAGTTGCTGCCAGTCCTGTTTCTTACTTTCAGCTTTCAATTAATTGCCTTAAGGTAATAATGATAATGATAATTGCCTTAAGGTAATAATGATAGAAAAATGATACCATCCTCTCTTGGAAATACAGAACGAATTTATGATTACAGATATTGTTCTAGACAATTTGTCTGGAAGACTGAGTATTTGACAATTACAGTTATTTAGGCTGTCCATAGATACAGTTGCAATGTAGCTTTTTCTGCGCAATGAAGAATTGAATGGTTTTGCCCTGTATTCATAAGTATCAAGTTTCTTCTTTCCTCCAAGCTGTCTTGTTTCCTTTCAATGACCAAATCCACAAGTTAGACTGGATTTTGAGGGACAGTAGTAGGACAAAGACTTATAAAGGTACAAATAGACTATACACCTTGAGGAAGATATTGTGTTTATGTCTATTTGTGCTGTGAATGATTACAAGGATTACTCACTAACAAATGTTTAAAGGAGCTATTTAGTGTCTTACATAAATTAAGCTCCCAGGAAGGTTGATTTTATAGACAAGTATAGCAACAGGAAAGAGACATCAGATTCAAAGGATTTTCTTGCAAGTAAGGAGAACGGGTTCCACTAAATCTTGATTGGTGGGGAGTCAGTTTTAGGGAGGAGGACCATTGAACTTCTCCCAACAAGTGGGATAGTTCAGGAAGAATGTTGGAGGAATGCCTGAAGAAGAGACAAGTGGAGATCCAGAACTGATGTACAGTCTTCCTTTGGACATGGTACATGGTCCACAGTACTGGTGAGAAATACTCTTTCAGAAACTCTTGAGGCGAGGGAGAATGAGGAGTTTACTCATGCTCTCACTCTACATCAGATACTATAGAAGGGTTTAGAAATGAGACACTTGTTCCATAAAGAACAGCCAATTATCCTCGCAGGAGTCAACATGCTGGAGAAAGTTGGGCAATAGGACACTGGTATTTAACAGCCAGATAAGAATCTGCAGTATTAATGACTTTCTAGACCTAAATCCTCTTTTTCTTCTAAGAACTCTATTTTGATTAATTGTTTCAGCAGGAGGGCTATCAGACTGTTGAATGTAAGTCCTTGCTTTCTGTTTTTTCACAGTCAGTGGCATTTGCTTGCAAAGTGGTTAGGATTGACAAGGTTGTGTCAATGCTGACATCTCTCTAAAGGCGTGCTCCAAGGATAGTGAGGCACAAGAAATGTGGTCTAGAGGCACAAGAAATATGTGGAAAACATTAAATTACCTTCCCTCAAAACAGTGAGTCTGATTGAAACTGCTGCAGGCTCTCAAAGACAGAGGAAAAAAGGCCTATTATTTCAGAATAACAACATATGCATATCGTCCTGCCTTCAGAATGCTCATGGGCGAGAGCTGACTGCTCCAGCAAGGAGGACTTAGAGCTCAGAAAAGTGTCTTGTGACATCAAGGGGAACCAGAATGGTTAGAGCCTAACTGAAAAGGCAGAGCTAAGGAGTAAGACCTCTTCAGCCCCTTGGAAAGATGTGGTAGAACAATGGTCCTTAAAGCAGAATTGTCCTAGTTTAGTCAACCCTTCCTTTGGCTAAACCATTGCAATTTAAAGGTGTATGAATAGAATGTGATGAAGAACACATTTTTGGAGGTGTCTTTGTCTGTCCTTTTGGCTTTGTGCCTAGAAACTGCATTATGAGCTATTGAATGGTAGTTCAATTGTAGCAATACGGCTGTCATTGTCTTCTGAATAAAAATTCTCAAAAGGATGTAATTGTGAGCAGCAGCATAGCTGTTCAAGCTCTTATTTGGAATTGGGATTATTATACAAACTTTTGTGTAAGTCTCAAGAAATACTTCTTTAAAAATGTAGAAGAAAAGAATGGGGAAAAATAAATTGTTTTGGGAAGTTTCTGCATTTGATGTGAATTTCTGAAATACATTTTAAACTATACAGCCAAAATTTAAAAAAAATTATTTTCAGATGTTTCTGGTAAAATATTCACAGTGTTATCTTGATTTTAATGAAGAGCTAAATTGTTCTGGTAAATCAAGCATCTTTGAAATGAGTTGGGGAAATAACTCAAACATTCCTAATCCAATAATTAGAAAATACCTCATCAACAATTAAAAATACTATTTTAAAAACAAAATACTAACATCCTGAATTTAATTTACAAATATCACTCTATGTTCTTACTTGAATATTCAGACTATAATGTTGAAGACTACCTATTTCATTCTTACAGTTGCAAGTATAACTTATTTATATTATTATGCAGAGTAATATCCTTATTGACAGACAAGAACCCTATTGTATCAAGGAATGCATAAATAGAAACAAACAAATTTTCCAGTCAAACCAGTTTTCCATCTAAGACAGAAACAAAAGAAAATAGATATGTGATTCAACAGGAATACAGTGAGACTGCATCAATCAACATTTTGTGGAGTGTAATTGTACATGGTTGAGCCTAATTGATATGACCTATCTGCCTACAGACTGGTTCTGTGTGAGTAAATATCTAGGTGTAGGCATGACAGACCATATGTATAAATCTCAGGGAATGAGAAATGGCTATGACGGAAGTGAGGACAATTGATTAATCGAGACATTTTAAAACTTAAAAACAAAACTTTACTGCATAAATACTCAATAACAAAATACATTTCTACTGTTTAGTCATTAATAATTATTAGTCAATATTACTCCATGTTTGAAGCAATTAGTCCTTAACAGCCATCCCATATTTGCAAATAATATACAATATCCCAGAGCCATGCGAGGAACTCAGCACCGATGGTTACAGTCCTTGAGAGTCTCAGTCACGGCAGTTCTCAGATTCAAGAGCGCTTCAACCAAGAACGTCAACACCAAAAGGATGGTTTCCTTCCCCCTCCTCCAAGTCCAAATCCAGAATTTCCACCTTGCATAAAATACTCAGTCTTTAGAGAGCTCTTAGTCCTTGACCTCTGACTCCTAGGACTTTGACAGACTTGCAGAGAGTCCTTTCCCAGGCTGCAGCAGACGCCTTGTCTTGCCCATCAGTTATGGTCTTGGGTTTTTTCCTTATCTATTGTTTAATTTCCTTATCTATTGTTTCATTTCAAGCAGTCTTTTTCCATCTCTTAAGGTTGCAACTCTTCAATGATCAGTAATTAACCATCAGTAAGGTATTTACAGTTCTGGTTTCAGCTTGTGCCCATATTTTCAAGGCCTCTACTAAAACTCCACATCATATCAGGAGACCTGTGTCTTGGTTCAGGGCGGACAACCTGGCATCAAGCTTCAGCTGATCTGCAAGTTCTCATAATGTATGGTAACAACCTGGCCTAATAGGCCAGGACTGACTGTCTCACACAGGCACAGCGAGAATAAGGCTTGAGGTTTATTTCTGACAGGAGCAAAACTGTTTTTAATAAGCATGAAAATATTTCCAAATTGCTTACACCTAATTAGTGGGAATTTTGAAAGAGTTTAAAGCAAGCTAATAATAATTACATTTGGCTTAGCATGCTTCTACTTTCATGAATGCCATGGGCATCTGCTTTGGCCACATAAAAAAGAGGTTTGAACAATGAAAACTGGTAGTGAGAAAATGGCACACATTTACCTAGTATTTCTTGGTATGGCTTATGAAAGGAATGAGGAAAACCAAAAGTAACAAGACTGACTGTTGATATTGCAATAATTACAATGACAAACGCAGCCACAGTGACAATTCAGAGATAAATACTGCCTTGAATTGAGATGTTGCATTACCCACTTTGAACATTGACCAGGGAATAGTAGACACCTTTTTTAGCCAGAAGCTGCTGGTGGGTGCCCTGCTCTGCGACCCTGCCATTCTGGACCACGGCGATCTTGTCGGCGTTCTGGATGGTGGAGAGGCGGTGAGCTATCACGATGCACGTGCGACCTTCTCGAGCTTTATCCAGTGCCTCCTGGACAATCTGCACAAGGAACAAACCAAGAGGTGAGCTACTCTGGCAGCTGCCGGGACATACACCTCAACTGCCACCTGTAAGCTCGAATATGACACTGAAGGAAAGGGAATATCTGTTGATCAAGCTACTTGATTTAGAATTAGCCTGTGTTGGCTGAGTCCAGACTGTTAGAATGGATAATGCTGTGATAGTTAAGAGAATTAGAAGGAGCCGGGTTCGTTACTGAGATGCATAGCAGGAAAAAAAAAAAAAGAAAATGTTTTAAGTGTAGGAGATGTTCTGACTAGATATAAAAAGGATTCACTGCAAGGATAATTAGGCATTGGAACAGGAACAAAAACATCCCTACTGAATCTCCTTGAGATTTTTCAAGTACCCTACCAGACACAGCACAAAGTAATCAAAATTTGTGTTCAGTATTGGCCTTTGTGTGAAGAGGAGGTTTAACTGGGGATGTCCACAGCTTCCTTTCAAGACTGATTAATTATATATGGAAGTCAATATTCTTGGGCAAGCTGCTATCGTACTAGTTCTCATGATTTCACAGGGAGTCTCATGAATCACATTTTCTTAAAGCTACCACTGGCAGAAAGATATTAAAAACAATCTCTGTTTTCTTGTATTTATTCCTTAAGCTTATTAATGCAGAATAAAGAGGTCAAATTTAAATTCCTAACTGGCATATAATCAAGAAAACAATAAATCATGAGATTATTTAATGGAATTTTCCCCTTAAACCTAATATTTTCATGCCTACAATTGATCAAAACTTGGTAGAAATCTTAACTTTCCAGATTGTAATATATGATATAATATTTGCCTCATTAATAATCTCTGTTAATTTTCTACAGTTGGATTGTACTTTTGTAGTATCAAGATTACAACTTTGGCCTTAAAAAATAAGTAAATGTGTTAGCAATTTTTACCTTAAAAGAATTTCCATTTTAGCCATGAACATATAGCAAGGAGCAGAGAGCAATGGGAGAAGGAAGAAAACTTAAGAAAACCACATATCACAGTTTCACAGCAAAAAACCCCAAAATGATGTTCTCTGGCAGCATCCTCAATCTTTTTGGCTTCTGTAGTTTGTGTGCCCTGATTCAATTTTGATAGCACTTTCTCAGCTGAAGCCTGAAGACTTCTAGGCTATGGAAAGCATTCTTCATAGCAACTTCAATCTGCCTACTGCCATACAGATGTTAAAAATACTTTTTTTCCCCCAAGGAGGGGTAAGACATTTGTATTTGCTTATTATTTGCCTAAGTATGTAATTTGCATAAGATGACATATTTCCAGCTTTTGGCTTTAAACTGTGGGAGTAAAAACTGTAATCATGATCCAAAAAAAAAGTTTAGATTCCAGATTCCTGGCTCAGACTCAAGTTACCTTTTCACTTTCTGTGTCTAAGGCAGAAGTAGCTTCATCCAGAAGCAGGATTTGGGGCTTGCGTACGAGAGCCCGGGCAATAGCGATGCGCTGTTTCTGGCCACCAGAAAGCTGTGTTCCCTTGTCTCCTACACGGGTATTGTATTTCTGGAAAAAATATATTAAGTTCAGGCTGTGAATCAAAATCAGTTCGGATGCATATTGAAGCATATCAACTCTGACACCAGCCTCCCATAATCTGCATATTCCACACCAGTAGCTTTCTGAAAACAGCTGACCAGAATTTCTATATGCCACAGATCTGTAGATCTTTTCCTGGTAGACTTCTTTATAGAATCAAGTGTTTAATAAATTCAAAGCAGTGAGCCACTCTGAGGTTGAAATGACAATGTTATTCTCAATCAGACGACACAACACCAAAGGTCAGTGAAAGTCTGTGACAATATTGGGGTTCAAACTCTGAAAAATGGAAAGTGGGATGAGTATTCAGGGGAAATGGGATTAAATTTTTAGCCTTTATGAATATTTGTATTTACATCTTCCTGGTCTGCATAAGGACAAGATTTTGTGTATGGCAGACCTTTCACCTGACCCGAGATGCTCAGTCTTACAGTATTATGTGTTTGTCTCGTGCATATAGGTGAAAAATTTTTAGTAATTTTCAGATGACAGGAATACTTGAAATTCAAATTCTGGCTAGGTATTACTGGAAGAAAGTGTAAGCTCATCAGTCTAGCAGAATCTTTTACATATGCTTGAGAAAGACAGGAGCTTAAAAAAATGTTCAACTTTAAAACCCCCACCCCTTAGTAGCAGCTCTCTGTAAGTTATAATTGTGTGTCTTCTTCCCTGAGATCTTTAAAGTTCCACTCTTCACCTGACAATGGAATCTCCCAGAGTGAAAATAAGTATGCTAAACACAATTAAGGAAAATATTTTAAAAAATGTTTCAGATTTATTTTCATGTCAGAAAATTATTGTACCCCAGGTAATTATAAGCAGACAGTTTTTCCCTGCCACTTAAGTTCACATCCAGTTCTAAGAAGGAAAGAAAGGGAATAACTTACCTCTGGCAGTGAGTCAATGAAGGAATGAATATTGGCTTGTTTTGCTGCACTAACAATTTCCTCAAAGGACACCTGCCGGCTGTTATCTCCATAGGCGATGTTTTCGGCGATAGTGAAGTCAAACAGGATTGGCTCTTGTGAGACAATACCAATCTGAGCTCTCAGCCACTGGATATTCAGTGCCTTTGCAGTTTTGCCATCAAAAAGCTGAGAAAGCAAACATTTTAAATTTTAGTCACATGGCTATATATGAATTTGAGACTTACTGTAAATTCACACACAGCAGCTGTGCAATTGCAGCTCTTCCCTTAGCTCTCTCTTACCAATTGCAAGCCCACATAGTCCCTTCCCCTCCTTCTCGTCTACGTTCCAAAATTTTCTAATTCATACAAATGAATGCTGCCTCAGCCCATATATTTATTAGTTTTTAAAGTGTTCTTATTATAAAAACCTCCGGAAATTTTTCATGAATTTAAAGCCATCATCAGACTGTGGATCAGTATTGTAATGTGGGAAACTGGGACTTATATACATCTAGTTTCATTAAGGAGACCCAATGAGTTACTGCTGATCTTTACATTAAAAATACTTTTAAAAAACCCTAGAAATACCTATTGTACTTATAACATCACAGAAAAACAATGAAGAACACCCTCACTTAACCTGTTGACATGTTCTTGCAGAAAAACTTACCACTTCTCCATCGAGTGGGTCATAAAATCTCTCCAGCAGCTGAACAACAGTGCTCTTTCCACAGCCACTGCTGCCAACAAGGGCCAGAGTTTGCCCCTTTTCTACTTTTAGATTCAATCCTTGGAGGATTTTGACCTCTAGTCGGTTTGGGTAGTTAAATGCCACATCTTTGATTGTTATGTTTCCCTCAAATGTTTCCTATAATGAAAATATTATCACTGTTACGTCTTTAAGACAATTTCACAGATGATTAGAATAGAATTGCAGAAGCATCCCGACCCCTCAGAAATCAACAGAGGTTTTCAAAACAAATACCCTTTCAAGTCTTTGTGCAAAAGCTGGACTGACAAGAGAGAACTTGGTCCATGTTGTGTTCAGATAGTGTCAAAGATGCATTGTGATAAGGATGTAATCAGAAGGAGAGGAAGAATCAGTTTGAAGAGAATGAGGAGAGTGCTGTCCATATCACCAATAAATAGTATCACCCAGCACACAAGGCTTACTCACAGGCTTGTCTCCCTCCTCACTGTAACTGTCTATTGAGGGCACTCTTTCGAACAGCAGAAACAAGTGGGCTGCTGATATCTTGGCTTTGGCATAGTCTGGAGCAAAAGAACTGGTTTGTCCGAGTGCCATTGCACCAAATACAACAGCTGAAAACACTCTATAAAGAAATCAGGAAAAAATATCAAGAAGAACAGAACAGTGGAAATGTGGCTGCATTCAACTTTCACTCAGAGAAAAAAGAGGGCTAACTTTAGAAAGAATAAAGTAGTAACCAACAATTATTGCTTTAATTATTCATTTAGCTCCAGAAATTTATTTTTACCATCTTTTAATGACATGAGATAAACATGCCTGCATTCCAAATTCAGTGTTTTCATTCCTCATTAGCAGTTATTATTAGTTATTAATTCTGGTTAGTATATTAAGTCTCAGCTGGGGCTATGAGGAAAGGGATCAATGGATGGCATAGTTGCTACTCTAATGCTGTTCCATCCTCTCTGTGGTTTCCTTTCTAGGGTTCAATGACCTTTGGGAGTTAATGATCACCTTAAGTGATCATTAACTCCCAAAGGTCATTGAAAATAAGAAATCAAGCCTATAACAAGGTGACAATAAAGATTTAATTTTCTACCATTTCTCTGCTGGAAAAAAAAATGCAGGATTTACAATACTGATAAACGTTGAAAACTATGCTTTTATTGGGTTTTGATAACTTAGATGTCATTTTATGGAATTTTATGTAATTTATAGGCAACATTAGAATAATTTAAGGACCTGTTGTCTTCAGCTATTACTTACTGCCACACAGCACAGAAACAAAATCATCACCAGGAACAGCTATTTGGCACATGAAACCGCTTTGCCTGTTTTAAGGCAAAGTAAAATAGATTCATTTTTATTAACTTTGTCTTTTTTCTTCAGAGCTACATAAAGTGATCTGTTTTATTCTGTGTTTGAACCGCATAGAAGGGCGCACACAGTTTTTGCTCAAACCCTTCCTTTCAAATCTAACCAAAAATTCACTCAGCTGGCTAGAGATGTTCAGCTATCAGATGGAATGCAGACACTTTCTAGCATCTTCTGCTCAAAATGAGCTGTGTTAACTATCTCTAATTAGGTTGGCAAGAAAAGTATGGTTGATCATCTTGGGTATTAAGGAAACTGATATCCCCACTGGAAGGATCACAGTCTATCGTACTTGTTTCCATAGCCCTGTATCGAACTGTTGCTCTTAAATTAGAAATATTTTTTCTGAACAGTTAGAAAAGGGATCGTAAGAGAGATACTTACAAAAACACACTTTTATACTCCATGTGTCCATTTACCACTAGGTAGGCACCAAACCGGAAACAGCCAGCATAGGTAAAGAACATCATTGCTTGAGAAAGGGCAAAACAAAAGCCAAATATGTGTGCCTTCTTCACAGAATTTCTGTACAGAAAGAATGCATATTTTCATCAAAGTGTGCAGTCATACTGAAGTCCTGGTACACAAAAAACAATTGACTTCATTTGATACTGTTGTGAATGGAAAGTTTACATGCACCAAAATATTAACTAAAAATACCTCTTCTCTCTCATAGGGCAACAAGTTCTTATTTATACTAGAAAGATGAAAGTCTTGGAGCTATCCCATCAGTGTCAACCCTGAGAATGGTTAGGAATTGTTCTGCAAATCACTAGATATGAGCTCAAAAGCCAGCAGCATGGGAAAAAAGCTAAGTAATATCTTTTATGTCCCGCAATGTGCTCTAACTTCTTTCTCATTATATCTGTGTACATATACTTTCATTTACTTTACTTTTCTCACAGATGTCTGAAAATGAAACAGTCCAGTCTGGAACAAATAAAACTATTGGTAGAATCTATTTAGTTGTTTACTTTAAGACTTTTCAAATTTTTAAATTTTTATTTAATCCAGAGAGACTTATATTACTTTATTTTCAGCCCCAAACCAGTAAGTAATTGTTCAAATGTTTTCAATCTTACTAAAACTTTAAAAAGTGGCTTAATGTAATATTCAATTTACATTAAAATAATTTTAATTAAATATCCAACAAATCAGGTGGAATTTTAGATTAGACCACTTTGAAAGCTCACTTAAAACCAACATTTTTCCAAACCAAGTAACATTGTAATAGAAGATACCAATATTATAGAAAATTAATTACAGAATAATTAGTATACAGAAAATTAATTAAATCAAATTTTAAAAAATGTTGAGTGGTGGTGGTTGCATTTGTCAATACAAATATACAAAACATTGACATTAATTCTGAGATAATTAAATTATACATTAAATCATACACACTATTAAAAAATTATTCTTGTCAAAGTAAATGTTTGCAATTAATTACATATGTTTTTAAGTTTAGTTATTTTTATTATACCTGTATGGTACAATCAGATGTTCTCCATACATCGATTCAAATTTTCTTTCTCGGGTCAAGCTAACAACAGTTCTAATATTTTCTATTGCTTCTGTGGCAATCTGCAATAGAAAAACAAATGTTTTAATCAAAAGTTAAGTATGTTGCAATTCCTTATTCTAAATTAGTAGGAGATTCTGTTGGAATACAATTTTATATTTTATACTGGTTATTAAAATCATAGACTGTTGATATAAAAATAAGCATTCTATGTTTTTCTTTTTAGGACAATGCTTAGAATTTTCTGAAAAGACCTCTTTAATGTTCTACAAATAAATGGTGAAAGCATTTAGACAGCAATAACAAATATAGAGAAGATACTCAACATGAAAAATGGCATATTGGCATTCAACTTCCAGTCCTTAGAGTCTGGGCTATAATCAAATTGTCCAGGTTATTTAGGTGCCTTAGAGTCTAACTGAGATCTCAGCAGTAAATATTTGCTCTGATATCTTCTTTTAGCTTGCAGATTCTTTAGACCTGAGTCATTTGTGTACATAAATGTGCCAGGGGAGATTCAGATTAGATATTAAAAAAAAAAATCACTGTTAGGTTGGTCAGGAATTCAGACAGATTGCCCAGGTAGGTGGTGGAGTCACTGCTTTTGCAAGTGCTCAAGAGGTGGATGTGGGGATATGGTTTAGGGGTCATTATGGTGGTGCTGCCTTGATGCATGCACTTGATGACATTGAAGGTCTCTTCCAAACTTGATGATTCTCTCAAAAGATTCTCAAGGCTTCAATGCATTTTGCTATCGTATGCATTTCATGTAATTTTAGTTTAATTAAGACCATAAAGTTTTTTAGTAACCTAAGTTCAGCAACTCTTTGCAGAAAGCAAATTTTCCAGGTGGAACACTATTTTTACTGAAAAAACTCCCATATTTGTTAAAAAATGAGAATTTAATAAAATGCCTATGGTCCAGTGCTTGCTTAGGTGGCCTTGAGAAGAGAAACTAACATTACGATGAAAAGAAAATATTTTTTTAAGTTTTAAAAAAAATTCATAAATATTTGTAACACCTGCACTAATTCTTCACAATATGCTGCATTAAGAACGTCTTTAGTGTTTATTTCAAGAGTTGTCAACTATTTTCTATCGCATCTTACAACAAAATAACATAAAATAAATGCTCATCCCTCAGAGAGAAGCAGAAGAAATGTACACAGTTGAAAGGAAAGGAATGGAATGGAATTGCATGACCTTGGATAAATGATTTTCTTTTCAGCAACTGTTCAAAAGAGTAGGACATGAGAAGAGATTTTAGAAAAGTTTTACCTTGAAGAAAGCAGTATCTGGGAAGTGATGAAATAGTTGTTCTGTCCCGAAAGGATTTTTGGAACGAAGTGACATTAAATGCCTTCATTTAATTTGTTAAACAAGAGTCTAGCCTTCTTGCTTTTCAGTTCTCATCTTTCTCTTCCACTCAAGAAACAAAGGAGTGGCAAACAGAAACCAGTGGATATATACAGATTATCACTGCAAACATTAATAAGATGAAGAAGGGGAGAGAAAAAAAAAAAAAAGCAGTGTAATAAATGTAAGATAGATGGCATGCCAAAAAGAGATGACAGGAAAAAAAAAAAGAATGTCAAAATGAGAGTGGTTGCCAAATAAGGAAAACAAAGATGTCTAGAAAAGGAATGAGAAGAGATTATGCCTGAATTGTCTTTAGCACATTCCAACATTTAACTACAATATTAATTGGTTAATACCATAAAGTCTTCAATTGTCATTGAAGAGGTGTGATGCTCTGTAGGTCTACCAGTGTACCTGGCTGCGTACCTGGCTGTCTTTGGAACTTGCATATTGTGAAATGTTCTGGAGTCAGAAGTCATACACCCGTTAACAATGCTTTGGCAAATATGACTGTATACATTATACAGAAACAGATACATTTCTCTAGACCCACCTTTCCTGCAGCTTCCAGCTCTCGTTTATCTTTCTTAGCATGCCCAGCCAACATCTTCATTTCAATCATTCCTGCAACTGCAATGATGGGCACAACAGCTAAAAGCAGCAGGGTCAGCTGCCAGCCATAAATTAATGATATAAGAATTCCAGTCCCCAGGTTGGCAATGTTTTGGGCAATTAATGCTAGTCTGGCACCAGTTGCCTGGACAAAGGAAAAAAGGCATTTCTTACCAACATAACTGCATTTTAAATAAGGAAAGCATTTTCACCCACAAAATTCCTGATTCTCAAAACATTGCTTAGAAAATCTTAACTCAGTTTTGCTATTTTTCAAAATGGCAGGTTTTTAAATGTTTTTGTGAAAAATTATCTAGATCATATTTATATCTTCTTTCCCCGTTTTCTGATTACTTCAATATACTCTACAATTTCTAAATTCTACTCTTGAAACTGAATAAGCTTTACCCTCATCACATACTCACATTCATATCTAAACATTAAAATCTGTCATATTTTCTAGATCACAGAGCTAGTTTTACAAGTCATCACACAGAGCCAAATGAAGAAGAAAATTAAATATTTAACTTTTCCTGTGGAAATAAAGCTTCAGAATACTTAATTTTAGAAAAAAACCCCAAGCACATAACTTCATGTAGCAGTAAAAATTTACTTAAACATACACAAATGATTGCATTCAGTGCTCTTTAGCTTGATATTGCAGAGCCCTGAATATACAGAATTTACTTTTAAAGAATCTCAGTAAGGTAACAGAAAAAAGGAAGTCAATTGCTGACAGTTCTTTTTTTTTAATAAGAAATCTGTACAACCAAAAAAATAGCAGGAGATTGTAAACTGAATAATTTTAGTTGCATGTCTTTGGGTGAATAAGACCTCTTTAAAAAGACTTCTTAGGTAGCAGATTCCCAATAAATTTGTTTAATAATAAAGACCACAGTAGAGCACAATAGTTTATTTTTTAGAAAAAACTATTTGGAAATGAGTCTGTAAATGCATATTACCATAATTTTCATAAAGTGCATCAGTGCATTCTCTACCAGCTATTGGCATATATATAATTATTATAAATATATCAATAGCTGGTATAATAATTTATATATAATTTATTTTATATATAAAAGATACCATTTTATCCTATATTTTACTTGTCAAAATCAAGACTGTTATCCAGCTAGTCAAACCCGAGATGCAACTTCATTGCATGCTAAACCAAATAGGAAAACTTCCAACCCAAAATTTTACTTACTCCTTTCACTTGAGAGGCATCATTAGCAAGTCTTGTAGTTAAGGCTCCCGTGCTATTTTTAGGATTATCAAACCAGGCCATATCCTACAACAAGAAAAATTATTTTTAAGACCAGATTTTGGATATTTCAAATAAACTGCTAAGTAAATCTGGTAAGTGGCAGTGCCTTGGTTCTACATATTTAAATAAGTTTAATTCCATCACTGCACATTGAATATATTTAGAAAGAAGTGTAATCTTGTGAATCATTGATGTATTCATTGTCACTGCTGAGAAGGAAGGGGAGCAGCTGAGAGATTCCCAAAAGCAAAATTTACCAATTTACCCTCCCTCACTGTTGCTCCTTCACTGAATCTGCTTCAGTGGAGGAGAGGACTCTGGTCACACTCCCTCATGGTTGCAAAACTGTTTGGGGGGGGGGGGGGGGGCAAAATGTAAA
>JAYDZK010000113.1:21685512-21698938 GCA_034509185.1 Euphonia xanthogaster
CTAAATGTAAAGCATTTTCAGGTTAAAAACTGAATATTCCTTGCTTTGTTTCTTCCCATATTGAAGAGGCTGATTTTTAAGTTATGAGACACCAACAAGCCAACAACAACAACAACAAAATCCCAAACCCAACCAAAGGAAAAATCAAACTGTTCTATCTGATTAAAGTTAATTGTTTGGATCAGGTACACAGTTTATGATTTATTCACCAAATATCTGATTTAAACTGTCAGGTGTAGTATGCATTGAATGAAGTCCTGGTATTGTATTGCAGACATTTGTGACTTCAAGACTCAATTGTAAGATTGCCTTTTCATTAGATTTTTAGTATGGCTGATCTATAAATTGTGATTTTTCAGACTACAACAGTTTTCTGTCACATTGAAAATAGTCATGTTCACATGGATCAAATTCTGTGTCTACATGTAGCTTTATGTGCAAGACTTAAAACCCCATAACTATCATATTTTGTATTTCAAAATTTAAAATAGCGATCCTGAAGTCATGCAAAACTAAGGCCAATTTAGAATTACTTAACAACATTACATTCTATTTATATTTTAACTTTCTGAAAGTGGTTTTACTTTTCAATACACAATCTTATTATTGCATTAACAAACAACAATAAGAGATTTGGGGGATTGTATGGAGACTTCAAATAAATTTTAAAAAACACATATCTGTACATATCACAATTCAAATCAGAAATTTGAGCTAAGAGTTACAGTGTAAGTTGTGTTGCATTTCTTTAGGGGAGATAGGGCCTAAAGAAAGCAAAGCAGGCAAAAGAACAGATGATGGGATACTGCTGGTGCACATCAACTTGTCAGACCCTTGTAACTTGGCTGTAGAACTAAGTCTTTGCAAGGAGTCCATAAAAAGCTCTTGTATTGATTTAAGACTCTTCCTCTAAGGACACTGAGCATAACCACATGTAATTAATCAAATTGGTTTCTAGTCTGATTTAAACAAAATTCCTTGTATGATAGAGTGATGTAGAATACAGTTATTTTATACCAATACCATCAAATATTTTTAAAACCCTGGAAATCAAAATATTTATTATCTTTACCTGTCTAAGCATTGCTTTAAATGCCATGAATCGAAGCCTCATTGTAAGAATTTCTCCAGCTTTGCCAAATGCGAAACCCTGTTCGAGAAAAAGTACAATGCTTAGTATAGTATTACACTGGTTGTGTTTATTCTATAAATATTTTACATAAATTGCCTCTACAACGTCAAAGTAAAAAATATTGCAGTCCTGTTTGCAGAAAGCAAATGTAAAACCAGGTTTAATATGCATAAATTCTAGTAGGTTCACAGTACTGACATTCAAATACTATTAATGAAAAAAGCTTTACCAGCATGCTTTAAGGAGAAGGTTACTAATCAACCTTTTGACTTCATTTGTCTGAGTCAATGTAAGTCAGATTTAAACAAGTGACATTTAGGTCATTCATTTTAGATTAAAGGCTTTTTAAGGCAACCTGGGTTCAGTCAAACGCATCCGTCAAATTTAATAACATTGCCTGAACATTTCTAAACTGAGCAAACCTATCACAGCCCTGTACTACTCAGCCTTCCATACTCAAGGTCCTTTTTGCTTGTGCAATGAGACAATTCCATAAACAAACCAGGTTTCTGCAAGAGGCTGTTCATGCTGCTGTCCCAAGCACGGTATTATTTCACTCCGTGGGCTCACTTAATAGATAAAACTATACAAATATGTTCCTAAATTATAAAATGGACTATATATGGAAATATTTAATAAGATTACTTTTTTCTTTTTAAGTGGCACTGTTGTAGCAGGTACAACCCTTAGTATTTGAGCAGGAGGAAGTGACTATCAGTGTGATGTTACCTGACAAACTGGGCCTGGGAGTCTTTGGGGACTCCCACAGGAGAAATATGGGACATTCCCTTGGACAAGGAAAGGGTTAGGGAAGTAACAAACTGGAGAACAAAAGCAGGAGATTGATAGATTTTCAGTTACTAACAGATTCGAATGGGAAGGCTTGAGGTGAGAGGGGGGTGGTAAAGGAGGACTGGAGAGGTTGCCTGTTAGCTGACAATGCAAAATGAGTGAGAAAATCCAGAGTTTCATGCTGAGAAGTGTCTGACTGATGGACAAGATGGGAATTTCTAAAGTTAAGAGGTCTGAATAGATTTAAAACACTCTTAAACACAAGCAGCTCTAGGTCAAAAAAGTTTCAGCACAAGACATATCTAGAACCATAAATACAGGTGCTGGTTCGAGTTGGAGACATATTATGAAGATGCAAATTTTTAGTGTATTTCAGGTTTCTAAAACATGATGAACAATTAAAATAAGGTTAAAATATTAAAACATACCTGAAAAAAGAAAGTAAAAAAGGAAATGATCCCAAGCACTAAAAACAGCAGTGAATATAAGTTGCTCTGTTTTCTTAAGACGTCCTTGTCAGTCTCTGAAAAAATCTATAATATAAAATTTGAAACAAAGTTATCATAAAATTAACTAACAATCTAAAATACTCTCATCTTTCTCAGTAACTTTTTTTGGTGGTCAATTGCATTCATATGAAATTTGATCATATATTACATAATATTTAATGTATAACAAGCATATTTCAGGTTGTAGCAAGATTTTTAGCATTTTGTGTCATACAATTTTTCAGATTTTTTAATAATGTTTCATCTACTCTTCAGCTTCAGTGATTGCTTTTAGTGATTATTTTTAACCTAATTTTATTAAAAATAAATATTGTGGGCGTATAGTTCTTGCTTATTTTATTCCAACTTACCCCAATGATTTCGGAAAATATGACTGCAAATGCAGGTTGTAAAGCTCCATTGATAATTGCACACAAGGTTCCAGCTACAAAGTATGGCCATTCAGTTTTGTTCAACTTCATAATTTTCAGAAATGAAGCTGGAGGTATTTCTTCAGCCTAAAAAAAGTGCATTGCATTAGGACAAACATGAATGTATTTGGAGAAATATGGAGAAAAGGAGAGATTAATAATAAATTCTCTATTCCTATTCAGGGGAAGCAAAACTGTATAGTTTTTAATAACATGAATAAATGATGGTACTTTTTTTTGTTGTTCTAACATGAGGGAGATCTGTACACTATATCTAGAGTACTTTTCTTTTTATATTAGTTTATCCATGTAATTTTTGTTGGTGAATACTTTGGTATTGGTCAGTGATGACTGAACTGCTCATTCTGGGCATATTACTGTGAGTAATCCATGGCTTGATTAATTCAAGTAATTGTTAATGAAGCAATTTTTAACAGTAAAATAATTGCCATAAATACCAATGTAATCATATTGGGGGGGGGAGGAGGTTTGCAATTTTTGTTGTAAGTTGTTATGTTGGGCTAAATATTTTGTTTCTTATCCGAAAATGAATGTTTTACCTGTATAAGTTATGTTGGTATGGTATGTAAATATATGTAAGTATGTTTCTTTTAAAGGAAGTTTACTTTCAATAACAAATTCATCATCTTTGTTATATTATCATTTTATTTCTATTATCATTTAAGTTAAATGATAATAGAAATAAACTAAACTAAACTAAAAAAGAAAGTTATGAAAGTTATGAATATTTATAAATAAACTAAACTAAAAAAGAAAGTTATGAATATTATCAGTCAAAGGCTATTTAGAATTTAAAAATTCTCATGTCTTTTTGTACCTTTTTTCAGCAGAAGAATGAATTTAACAAACTTCGTTTAAAGGAATTAAGCTCACTAAAAGCTCTGCAAAGATACTTACAGGTGAAGTTTTTTCCTCATCAGGACTATCATTTTGCTCTCCTGGCTTTTTCATGCTTCTCCTACTTGATCGTCTTCTCAATCCTCTAGTTAAGGATTCTTCAGAGTCTGGTTCAGATTCCCTGGTTTTGACACTATGTACATTCTCATAATTTTCTGATGATGGAAGTACATTCTCATAATTTTCTGATGATGGAAGTACATTCTCATAATTTTCTAATGATGGAAATTCAGCTTCTATTGCCTAAAAGTGGGAAGAACATTATGCTAAGATTAAACATGCACATATTACTTCAAACTTTCAAAATTATGAGGTAACCAAAGTAAAAGTAACTTTTTTTCAGTTGAAAGAGATATTGAGGAACAACATATAATGCCTTAAGGAGGTATGAAAATCTGGATCATATGTAATAGAGCTCTATCTTCAGAGCTTTAGTCATATATGAGTTTTGCATCTCTCATGAAAATTCTTATAGTAAGTGGAAGACTGAGAGTAGATGCTCTATTTTTTAACAAATTTAACAAAACCCTTTAAATTGAGATTAAACCCTTCGCACTCCTCTTGGGATGTTTTAGAACAAGTTCTTGGAGAATATACAGTTTACTTATGAAGTGATAAAACATTACTGCTTTTACTGGAAAACACACTGAAAGTTCTTGTCTTTAAATGGAATAAGGAAGTTCAGGAGGAAACAAGTCAAAAAGAGATTTTGACTGAAAAATTAGAGCAGCCTGGAAAAGAGCCTTACCCTTGCTGATACTTTTGCCAGTCTCTTTGAGAGAATAAATAAATGTCTACCTACCCTGAGATTTTTGATAGCAACTGGATTCAAAGTTGCCTTCAACTTGTATTTTGTTTTTTCCAGATTTTTTTTATTACTTAGTGCTTTTTGCATTACTAATAAAAATATCTCTTTTTACTTGCTTTCATTTTTTTAAATTTCCTTTTTTATTGTTTTTCAATTTTCTTTCCATTTTAAATTTCTTCATTTTCCCCATATTTGCATTTGCTTGTATACAAAGTTACTTTGAATCTAAAGTAACCAAATGTATTCTCCTATGAAGAAATATTTTTACTGGTCTGGTTAACCTCTTCGATGTGACATACTGAGATGGCAGTTTCAGATTCTTTAATGGCCATAGAGGTTATGCAGTAAAACAAAGGCTACAATGAAAATCTGCTATAACCTAATGGTCACATAGGACATTGGGATGTAAGTATCAAAATACCTTGGTCTTCATTTAATAACTAACACATTTCAGAAATTTATCATAATTTGCAATATTTTTATTTTTTTTTTAATCTGTATAAGTTAAGAACACATTTTTGCTCTTGGCATAGCCGAATTACTTTTCTTTTGCTTCTATTCCAACACTTTTTTTTTCTTTAGAAAGGAATTCAGTATGAAGGATGATAACTAAACAGCTTAAAAAATGCATGGTCTATTCCTCCAGAGTCAGCTACTGTATTTTACCTTTTATCAGACTAAGAACAAGAAATGGAATACCAAACTATTGTAGCTATTTGCTCTACACTAACTGCATAAAAGGAAAATATAAAATAATATTTTAAGTTTAAATACCTAGAGGATAAAAATGTACTATCCTGGGTTTAAACAGGTCTTGTAGCCAAACTAGTGGTCTCTCTCAAGTTATTACTCTCCTTTCAAAGTACATGAGTCTTTTGCTGTTATCAAAATATGCCGCAGAATTTCTCATATTTCTGCTAAAATGACTATGGGTGTGGGAAAAAAGGAAAAGAGGCAACAGCTAGAGACAGAAGTACCTGCATGTTAACAAGTTTGTAGTAGATTCCCTTTCTCTCAAGCAATTCAGTGTGATTCCCTAGCTCTGTGATAACTCCACCTTCAAACACAGCTATCACATCTGCGTTTCGGACTGTTGACAGTCGATGAGCTACCACAACCGTGGTGCGTCCTTCCCTTGCCTGAAAACAGCAATATTTAACATGAGTATTTATAAGTAAATGCAAAAACTGGTCAACCTCATAGCCGAGTTGAATAGGACCTAAAAGAAACATTAAAATGGGTCACAGAAAAATACAACTTTCAAAAAAAAAAAAAAATCTAAAAACATATTGCAATGAGTTCCTTAAAACAGAAATATAATTTAAAGATTGAAATTTAATATTAGAGATCATCTTTCACTGTGGCACATAAATACATCAAATTTGATCAAAAATATCCAAACAAAAAGCTCAATAGATAAAATTTTAGAATGTTACAAACCCTAAAATGTTTAAAATGCTATAATTTTTAAATTTAGGCCCAGAGTTGCCCACTTAAACTATAAAATCCATGGAGAATTTATACACAGAAACGTTAGAAAATATTTTACACTCACTTTTAAAGATATCAGTGTTTTTAAGACCAGAACCACGTGAAGGCCTCCACCCCAAGAGACATTATGAATTCAAGCAACATGGCTACTGACTGCTTTAACTCACTACAGAGTGAGCACAACCAACATGCAACCAATAAAGATTTTTTCCACTTTCTCAAGCCGCACGTTGGGCACCAGTAGATGTTCAGGGCAAATTTGGGAGAGAACCCCCCTCCCCAAAGGGCTCCTCTAGGAAAGCAGATTCAATCGGCCCCTCCCCCCACCCGGTCTGGGCGAAAATACCTCCTTGGAGAAAAGCAGAAAAAAACTGTTTATCAAGCAGTGGAATTCTGGAGGAAGCTGGATGGTCTTCATCTTCAGTGATGTCCCTCAAGAGGTCCCTCATACCGGGACCCATACTATTCAATGTCTCCATGACTGATACTGGTAAATGGGATGGAGTGCACACTCAGCAAGTTCAGGGGTGCCATCAAGCTGAGCAGTGCAGGTTGTTCACTTGAGGGAAGGGATGGCACTCAGGAGGTCTCTGACAGGCCTGAGGAGCAGGCCCAGGAGAACCTCATGAGGCTCAGCAAGGACAAGCGACTGACAACAATATGAACGGCGGTAAGACAGATAATGGACAAGGATGGTATTTGCACCAAGAAAATGTTGATTTAAGCTTAATAAGGCAGAAAATTTGATTCCATCTTCTAATTTGAAATAAGATTTCTCTCTGTAATACCTGCAGGAACTCAAAAATTCTCTGTACAAAGAATATTTGCCAGATTAAAGTTTACATTTTGTGTTTTTGTGTGTCTCTATTTGCAAAAAAGTCCAGGAAAGAAGTAAATAATAGGCTCCTACTTACATGCTTCATTTTAAAACACTACTGACCTTGTCCAGTGCTGCCTGCACAACTGATTCGCTCTCGGTATCCAAAGCTGATGTTGCCTCATCAAGCAGAAGAATTTTAGGATTGCGAACCAAAGCTCTGGCAATTGCTATTCTTTGCTTCTGGCCTCCACTGAGCTGTGCTCCTCTTTCTCCAACCACAGTTTCAAACTTCTACAAGACAAACACATGTATTAAAAACACTCAGTGGCACAGTCCTTCCATTAAAGATGTCAGTAATGCTAGATATGCTGTCAACACCTTCTCCTTTCTCTACAGGAATAAACGCCAACTTGGATACACCTGACTAATCATTTGTGTTCCTGGAGTTCTAGTAGTTCTTCAAATGACAGCCAAATCATTGCCTGAAGATATAAAATAAACATTATTCTCAAAAGTTATGAGGAAGCTCTGTATAGCTCTGCATATTCACAGGTCCAGAGATAGCTTCCTGCCTTAACAAGCATTCCTTCTGTAGAACTATTTGGCACAAGAAGTCTTAGAAGAAATTATTGCAGCAGGAGAGCTGATCTGCTTACATTAGGTAGCTTCATTATGAAATCATAAGCATTTGACTCCTTGGTGGCTTTTTCAATCTCCTCCATGGTGACGTCCTCACGGCCGTAGCGAATATTTTCTGCAATAGTAGTGGCAAAGAGCACGGGCTCCTGATTCACCACACCAATAACCTCCCGCAGATACCGAATGTTTAAGGTCTTAATGTCCTGCCCATCGATGGTAACCTAAATAAAAGAGAGCAGACAAAAACTGTCCACTACTTGTTTTGATCAAGGAACCTCTCTGTCCATGCCATCATGTGCCATTTTAGGGGACACTTCACCACGTCACTGGAAAATTGGTAAGAGCAGTGAGGCTGGAACTAGACTTTCAGCACACGTGACATGCAGAGCAGTCATCTCACTTGAGGTGTCTTACCGTGCCTTCCTTGGGATCATAAAATCTCTGGATGAGTTGAACAGTTGTGCTTTTCCCACAGCCACTGCCACCAACCAGGGCCACTGTCTGGCCAGAATTAATCTTGAGATTCAAGCCCTTCAGTATCTGTCCATATAAGAAGGTTGGTCAAAAACATAACAGTATTTAGAAATGTGAAGGTAAATGTGAAAGACTTGAATGAAACAACTTTTATATTTCTAGCAGAATTTTGTAAAAAAAAATGATTAACTTGTGGATTTAAATTTTGTATTGCTGACGACTTCAGCTTAATTTTCCTTATAATTACATCCCAATTTGCTCCGTATCAATGTATTATACAACACACTTCTCAATTACCTGTCTCATGAACCAATTCATAGGACAAAATAATAATAACAGCACACTATTTGTAACTAACATATAATACAGAAACAGTAAAATGCAAAATTTCTGTGTTATGTTGCCTCACCTTTTTCTTTAATTCACCATGCTGACTACAGGAAAGCTATGTAAAAGTCATGGTTAAAAGCAGAGTGTTATTTTCTTTCTGCCTATTTAAAGTAAGAAAGGTCACTTTATCAAGGTCAGTCATTTTCCTTCAAGGTAAGGAAGGAAATAGTGACATAATGCAAAGACACTCTCCATGGAAATAATCTCAGGAATCATTCATATGTTGTCTATCATCACTGCATTAAGATTCTGAATATATGACAGTGCTTTAAAAAGGAAACTTATTCTCTGTCTAGACAAATACAGATTCTGATCTCTATTCCATAAACAGCAAGTCCTTGCTGAAACTGCTTTCTTTTTTTCCTGGTTCAGACACAGTCGTAACTGAGCTGCATTGCAATTATTTCAAAACTTACTAGCTCATTATTATTACTATACACAAACACTTGAGTTAGGATTGTAAATTTATTCTGATAGAAATATGTATTTATAGTTATTTGCATATCTAGGGCATTAGACACTAACTAGGGCATTAGACAAAAAATTATTCAGGAAACTTAACATGTTTATCTAAGGTGGAAATAAATCTAACTAAAATCACTGTGATGACAAGGTAGTTTTATATACATTATAGAATCAATCTAATCAATGTTAGATTTTCAACAAAAAATAAGTTATCTGACTTTATAATTATTTTTTTCCCAACACATGATCCATATGTTCAACTGTGATATATATATATAAAGTTTCAATTACAGTACCTCAATATCTGGTCTGGATGGATAATTGAAGTAAACATTATTTAATTCCAAGTTCCCTTTTATGTGGTCTGGTTTGTAACCTTTCTCTGAATAGCTGTCAATTTGAGGTTCCTGTATAAAATAAAATTTAAAAAAACCCAATATTTTTCATAAAGAAGTCCTCAAGTGCACCATTATTCTGCAGAAATGTTAAACATGTTTTTTAAATAATTTAGGTGGGATTTCTGAAATATCTAAGTTGCACATTGTTTTGCTCCCTCAATGCTACATTGATTATATGCTCATGAAGGAATACTTATACAATTTTTACATTAAGCTTCTGTGTGAATTTAGTTCCTGTCTTTAAAAAGAAGGGTGTCTTCACTTCAAAAAGAAGTTTTGAAATGATAGTGAGGGCAATGATACTCACATTGTCTATTATATTAAAGATGGTATAGGCAGCTCCTCTTGCACTTGCAAATGCCTCTATGCTTGGAGCAGTCTGTCCAATACTGAAAGCTCCAATCAATACAGAGAAAAAGACCTGAAAGAAATGTTCACAGAGGCATGTATTCATTCTTATTTAAGCAGAAAATTTTATTTATTTATTTATTTCTGTTAGGTATTTTTGGGTAAAGATATTCCATGTCTGTTAAGGGAAGTTTAAGGAATCTAGAATTAAAGCAAAACTGAAAAAGTCTCTCTTAGGCAGAGAAAAACATTAAGAAAAGGCCTTTTTAAGGTTCAGAGCAGAGCTGAGAAGCTGTACAACATTAATTTTGGAAATACATTGAGAAAAAGTTAATCAGAGTTGTAAAACCTATGAAAAAAAATTAGAATTTCTCTTGATATCTCAGGATTTATTGTACCAATGCATTCCTTGGCCAAAACCCAGAAAGCGTATTACATATCTGCCAAGAGAACAACAACAGATATGCAAAACACTATCATTCTGCTTTCAAAGAGACAGTGCAACAGAAGTATAGAAACCCAAGTTCTTCATCACAAAGTAATAAAGGATCCCCTTCTTCAATAAAAGAGCTAAGTGCAAGCAAACAAGAAACAGCAGCAAAAGAGAAAAATTAATCATTTTCTCAGAATAGCAGTTCATTGCTTTCAGTTAGTATCAAAACAAAAGCAATTAAACCACCCTGCTCAGAGATCATAACAGCCATAGTAGTCAGAGCAAAGTCTGTCACACCCATCCTCTTAAACAGGTCATAAAAACATCGTTTGAACTACAACACAGACAATTTGCAATAGAGTTTGCAAATACTTTGAACAGAATAAATTACACATAAGGTCATGAACTTCACTGAGATGTTTCATATGCCAGCCTGTACAAAACGTTCAAAAGAGCCAAAACCACATATCAGAGACATTTTCCACAAACTTCAGTGATTCATAAATGAAAGAAGTAGTTTAAAAAATCTACAGATATATGCATAAGGTCAACCGGCTGGGTTCCATCATGGTTAACAAAGTTATTCTTCTTACCCTGTTTACTTCATACTTCATACAAAATTAGAATGTTTTCCACATCAAGAGAATACTTTAAGTTATTATTTAAATGTTATGGTTTTCTTCCTTCAGTTAGACGGTGACATCTAGTCACAAGTATATTTTTATCCCACTCAATTTCTAAAATACTGGGAAGTGATTCCAACCTCTCATGGTGCAAAACATATGCAAACATTAAGTAAATGATCTACTTAGACTGCACAACAGCTAAAAAAAGTATTTGTTTCTGCACCCCGGAAATATATTCAGCCCTCAGAAAGCAAATAGTAACTAGATAGGGTATTGTACTTCAGTTTTTGCTTGAACTGTTTCTATATCAGTCTGATCTTGTGAAAATCTAGAAAATATAGAGGATCAGTTGAAAATAATATGTGTTTCAATTGGGTTCATATAGATTTTGAGATCCTACAGAAACAACATTTAGGCTTTTGTGTTGAGAATCTTTTTGTTAAGAAGGGATGCTACTTTGCCAGTTTTGGGACATAATTCTCATTATAGTCAAACACACACTTTAAGTTTTGTTCTTTATTATTTCTCACTGTCCCTGAGAATTTACTCATTAATACTTACTGTAAGAACTTTGCCAATAGTGTAATCATCAGTTAAGACCAAAGTAGTCCCATACCAGAATGCCAGTGCATATGATGCATATATTAGTAAGAAAGCAGCACCCATAGAAATATTAGCTGTAATAGCCTTTCTTATTCCAATCCGTTTAGCATCTTCTAAATTTTTATGGTATCTGGAAGAAAGAAGTTCAAAATAGACTCACACTTGTACCATGGCAGACATCACAAAAGCTCTGTGGATGGATTAGAAAAAGAATGTTTACAAAGTACAGCAGTTAGGTACATAAAATATCTAACCCTAAGACTGTATAAAGGTAAGCCTGCTAGTCAGGCAGGGAGTTTCTAAGGTAACCCCTAAAAATACCAAAATTAATCAACTTGGTATATAGAAATAAAAGGGCATTGCAGGTCAGGGACTGGCATTTAAGTTGCTTCTGTAGGTCAGTGAACTTTTATTGTGAACCACTCAAGATTAAAGGTTAAAATATATCAGCAGATCTATATTATACAGTACAGTGGAAATAGAGATACTGTTTATTAGCACCTTCTCAACTACTGAGTAATCAGATTACTCAATAGTTTAGTTTCAGATTAGATTACTCAGTAAATTACTCAGATTACTTATAGACTACCAAGGATATCATCATCTCTTCACAGAACAGGGGTCTTCTTTTGTCTTAAGCTTGTCTTACTCATGGTAAAATAGTGACAACATATCAACTCTAGAAAAATAACTGATTGTCTTTCAACATGTAGCAAACCTTGTAACAGCCTCTAACAATCTCTCATTAGTTAAAAATGCAGAAAGCACAAGACTTTCAACAGAAAATATACAAGAAAATCTCAAACCATTTGAAGTGAGTATTTTAAAATCCACTGATGAAAGCACATATTGCTCTTACCTTTTAATTTCTTTTTCCTGTCCTCCAAAAGCTATTACAGTACGGATTGCTGCCAGAACTTCTTCTGCAACAGCACCTGCTTTTGCATATGCAGCCTGTTCTTTGTCAGTGAAAGCAGAGAGAACCTAACACAGAATCAAGTTTTTTGACATATGAAAACCAGAATAAGCTCAAGCACTCAAAATGGTTTTTATCACAATTAGTGTGTTCCAATATGAAGCCTTTTGACTATATTAGGCATGGGTGCATAATGTCCAATATCCAAATTCCTAAGTATGCTGTGAATTCAATCAAATAATTACAGATTGTAAACAACTAAGGCCCAGATTTTCCCTTTTCACCCTGCGCAAGAGATAGGAGGAGTACTCATAATGAGCAGGTGTGGTTCTCCCCAGGCAGACCTCCTTAGTTCATTCTCATCTCTGACTGCCTTAGGCAGAGGACCCTGTAGCTTAGACTGTGAACAGGTGGCCACAGTCAGCCAGTTGACATACATGGCACATACATCTCTAATCCTACCTTTTCTGCAATATATTCACTCAAGACAGTGAAAACTTTAATGATCTTTGAAATATAAGGGAATTAAAATACCATAAAAGTCTGAAGACTTAAAAAATATAAGGCAGTGTGATCCCATGGAAATTTGGACCTTTTCTCATCTAGGTCTTTACAGAATTTCTTATCAAATTTGTTAACAACTATGAAAAAACTCTGTGTCTGAGACAAAGGTTTTTGCTAAATTATTCTCTTATTGTCCAGGAGGTACAATTATTTCTTTCAAGAGAAAAAGTACTTATACAGATGTAAGTTAAAGAGTTACAGGTGTGGATTCTACACATATATCTTGCTTCTTTCTCTGTATGTGCTATATTAGCAGAAATAGCTTCAAACCAAACAAATCTGCCCAATCTATGGGAATTATAATATTCAAAAGCCGTAGAATTACTGAATCATAGAATGACCTTGGAAGGTATCTTAAAGATAGCTGGTTCCAGCTGCTCTGCCATGGGCAGGGACACCTTCCACTAGACCAGGTTGCTCAGAGCCCCACCTGACCTGGCCTTGAATGAGAGGGTACTGATACACAGTTCATCTAAGAGCTTATGCAGTTAAGTGTTATCAAAAGGTATAATTGCTCTAAGCAACATATTCTAATACTAAGACTTACAGATATGTAGATTTATTTCATTATCTGTCATCAATATGAAACCTGGCACTGTACATATGTTAACTTACCTTTGCCCAGAGGGCTGCTGAAAGTCCCAGGACAGGGCTAACTGCTAGTATTACAAGGGTTAATTTCCATCCTCT
>JAYDZK010000113.1:21709403-21726288 GCA_034509185.1 Euphonia xanthogaster
CTATATACAAAATAAATGAAAAATTAAATGTGTATTTAAAAGAATATGCCATTAATTAGATTTTTTTTAGTTATCAGTGAATTTATAAAATATCTCTGATATTAAAAAAACCCTCCAAACTACTGACATACCGTGAAAGGTTGTTCCCGGTTTGTGTCTGCTCCTCTGAAAAATTATTCAAGCCCAAGCAGAATTAATATGGTTAAGGACATGCAGCATGATTGGACTTTGCTCCTCTTATGTAAGAGAGACATAACAAATAGCTCTCACTCGGATTTTTTCCCACTCCAATAGCCTCGTTTATCTTGGATAGGGAAGGGTATGCACTTTGGACTGTACCTCTTTTTACCTAAAAGGAATAATACTAGTCCTAGCATTCATTGTCACCTGGGAAAACAAGCCTGAATACTTTATTCTTCCACCAGAAAAATTTCCCTTTTATAGGTACTGTTGTTTTAATTATGCTCCTTAAACTGGAAGGAACTCCTCTTTACCTTATTAGAGATGCTGCTGAATGCTTGAAGTAACTGTTGTGCTTAAAGATAAATCCATTCTTGAACACACAGTGAGAATGATACCATGTAACACCAAAACATTGTTTTAATATTTTGCTTCCTTTCCCATCTTCTAAGTCTAATCCAAGAGAACATTACCCATCTAGCATGAAAGAAAACAGGATTTTACTATAGTGCATGTAGTTCATCATTTGAGTAATTGCAGAACAGTAAGATGAGTTTCAGACTCTGTTTAGAAGTATTTTGGAAATAGCCCTGGTCAGCAGAAATGTGCTTTACTAGTATTCTTATTTTTGAATGTATGTTTATATTCTAAACTGTTTGAAATGGGCCATTTGTTCTATTGTGGAATGTGCTGCTTTTATGAGTATCTGTAGGCATTACTTCAACACAAATAACAAAAATTTTAAACACTTGAATTATTTTCACTTCATAACAATTATTTCAATGTATGTGATAAAGCAGACATGTTCAACGTTTTTACAGAGGTAAAATTTATGAAAAATTAAATAAAAATACTTGTCCTAGAAGACAAGAAGGTTTACATGAATTTTCCTGTAGATCGTCTATCACTTTACTCACATAAAATTTACTTAATAACATAGTTACCCAGAAAAAATTATTTTTGTTCTTTTTTGTCATGCATGCCTGTAATCTCAAAGTGATAGTAAAACAGTATTTTTATAATGTTTTATAATGGAATAGAGATAGTCTTATCAGATTGAGGATTACTTTCGAAAGGGTAGTTCATCATTGCCAGTCGAGAAGAATATAAACAGTTAATATGTTTATCAAAAGTCATTGTGATGTATTTATGTAGAAGTCTATCCACAGCAGTTACTGGGAATACTGGGTTTTAACTTGCATGCCTAAATGCTCTCCTGGACTTGATGTTAATGGACTGGTCCAATTATTTCAGTGGGAACCAAAACAAAACTAAAGTAAGAATCTTTAAAGGAAAGTCAACTGATTAAAAAAAAAAAAAAAGAAAAGGAACAGTATATGCAGTTCTTTCACCACTGTTCTGCCCTAAATAGAAAACAGAGAGAGCTGTGAGATCTGTCAGCATGTTCTGTTATCTCATTGCAATATCTCAATGCTATTGCAGTGCAATCATGATAAGAAACGGAAATAGAAATAAAACATGAGCAATTTTTACCAGAGTTACTCTTGCTTGCACACAGTAATGCAAAGAAAATTAAAGACATCTGGTTTTATCACACTAAATTGATATTAAAAAGTGGAAAAATTGGGGAAGGACAGTATTTTACATCTTCTTAATAAGATACAAAATTCTGTAAGATCTCTATCGCTTCTGTGGTTTGTCCAGTCACATAGCTCCACAATTGCAGTGAATTTGAAATCAGAGAAGATCATCAAATCTTTCTTCTAATCTCTTATATCTTGTTTACAACCTATAATCTGGGGGGTATACCATTTCAGCCTGAAGAGATTAAATCTGTAAAATAAACCAACAACATTAGAATCTGAGGCATCACCACTGCACATTATCTGAGTATATAAAAATCATGTGGGTGAACATAGTAGATGATTTATAACCAAAAAGTACAAAACCACCTAGAAACAATGTAGGTGTCAGCCAATCTAATCTGAGGAGAAAAACGTTCTCATCCAAAATCTGGCAACTGGTTTTGCCCTAAATACAATAGCAGGATTCAAAAAGCCAGTGTTTGAAAACTCAGATCAGTTATTTGGTTACATCAACAGCTTACCCTCAGCTTTAGCCAATCTTTGATATCATCGAAGGGGAGTTTTTAATTCTATAGGCCAATGACTTGAAGCTTGAAATCTTGTACTGACCTTGTCTGTATCAAGCAGACATTGACTAGAAGCTAAGTAAGGATGTCTTGAGAGTGGAGTGTCCTGATCATTCAATAGTTCAAGACAAAAGAAAAGGGGTTTTTGATTTCTACTTACTTGTCACAAAATTTCTCACAGAAGAGGGATTTAAACAGAGATGACCAGTCTATGACCTTTGAGGTATTTAAGGCTCATAAAATTCCTTCTCAACCCAGTTTGTTATACTATGATTAGAAGAAACAGAGATCTCGTAATATGGGAACTGTTGTACAATTCAAATCCCTTGTTGCAGAAGAAAATAAAGAATAGCTGATAAGTTCCATCCACCTGGACTGTCAAAACATCTGCTACATGTCCATTTCAGCCCTATCCATCAGTGGATCTGGGGGATTTTATGAAGATAATGACAACTGCAGCTCAAAGAGCTACCTTTATTAAGTTATGGAGTAAATGATTTAAGAGATTTTAGCCATGAGGTCAGGTAAGTTGGCCTTGTCTAAAGCAATACCTGTACAAGAGGAAAATTCTTCTAATTTTACACTAAAAATTACAAGTGGTCATAAGTTTGTTGTGCCTATTGGCTAACTGCTTCTATGCTCCATTTCCCCTCACAGACATTGTTTAGCTGAAGATAGAACAATGCTTCCTGGATATTACAATTTCTGTGAAACTCTGCATCATCAGATATATTTTCTATGTGAAAATACTTATATATATTCATAAGGTTTACTTAATCCCCTCTTTGTTAAGATAGTAGCCAATTTCTCTCTGCCTGACATACTTGTATTGTGTCTGCATTATATTCACACATCTTTTTTAGAATTTTAAGGATAAATACTTTTTAGGTGTTTGAAATATGATCATAGGCCCCTTGAAATGTTCTGTGACATTGATTCTGTAGACTGTAGCACAGTAATGCCTTTCTCACATATGTTATAAATGCATGGCTTGAATAACCTCTCTTGGGCACCTCAGTACAATGAGAGATTGTATTGGCACAATAAACTAAACCTTAAATCATCCTTTGAGTCAGAGCTCTTACAGACTATTCATCAGACTTTTCATTATAACTCCGTGATTTAAGTTGTAGTTTGCATGATCATAACATAATTTTTGGACTGCAGTTAAATTAGTTATATACAGATCATGCTGTACCGTACTCACTATGAATTATTTCAGACTCTTTCCATGTATTTAACTATTTAAATTTACTTATCTAAACCCCTTCTTGTGTCAAATTTTCTTAATATATAACAAACTGATAATGACACATGAGTTTCTGAAAGTGCAGAAAAAAGGCATCTGAAAAATAGGCTTCTCAGGTTTTGTGGTGAACTACTTATGCTTCTAAAAAATAATTTATGTTGAGAAAATCTCATCCCACAAATCATACATTGGATCTATGCACGTTTTTATCTGATGCAGGCCAGCACATCACAAATTGACAGATGATATTGGAACTACTGACACAGAGACATTAATCTAACTTTCATATCAGAGAAAAACAGTTGTGAAATGATGGCACAATGCCTTCAAAATTTTCTAAACAATATCAAGAAAAGCTAACCTTTTTTCTATGTACTTATTAACAAAACTAGCAAACAAGACAAGAAACTCAAGGAAATAATTCGACATCTGCATATACTGTGGCCAGAGAAAATCACACAAACTCTTTTTTTCTTCTATTTACTTTAAAGATGGAAAGTTGGATTTTCTAATAAGAGCCAGGTAGGCAAAATGCTAGAAAGTATTGCAGGAATTATGGAATGACTCCACAGTGACATTCAACCCTAGCATAGATCAGAACACCTGTGAAGAAACTTTGATTTATGGTACTAGAATTCCTGTTCTATTTCGGCAGCCTGTTAATCAGGGCTGGAAAAGAATAATACTCTGTAAAGGAATTTTGCCAGCTTGAATACCATTCTATCAATGAGAATTGTCCTATATAAAGGGAATTATTACACTGTCAGAAACTGACAATTTTGTGTTCCTTTAACTATGCTGTATACTCAGCTACAGGATAATGCCTATTGTAGTTGCTGGACATTTTATTTTTCCTGGACAAAGCATGAGAAAAATCAAGTTAATGTAAACATCAAGCTTCTATTTGTGTTTAAAAGGAAAGTCTATTCTGAAAAGCATGTTTTAAAATTACAAAACTCCACTCTTATTTTCTGTGATTTGATTTGGAGTTAATTTTATTCACATAAGGAGGACTGCCACAAACCAATGTCACTGGATTCCTACTACTAATGTGCGAGTTTTCAGCTTTACAAACTCAGTCTTGTTTCTGAAAACGTAATTATTATTTGCTGCATAGTTGCATTTAAAATTTTATTATTACTACAGTTAGAAAAATTAATTTAAAGAAATATAATATAGAAGATTAGGGCTTTAAAAATGTTCAGGACTTTATTTTGCAAATGAAAACTGATGGGAAAAGATAAATAAAATTACTTTTTGTGCAGGTGGAAAACATTTTTCCCACTTAAATCTGAATAAAATATATAATACTATGACACATCCAATTTTTGTCCATATAACTTTTCTAGGCAAGGATATGTCTGGTGACATTGTAACAGTACAAGTAATCCTTCCCTCACTGAGTGGCTTTGATTGGACAGCCACTGTTTGCCATACACAGAGAGCCCTTTGTAAACTGAATATGCACAGCTTAAAAGTATTCAGCAGTTACTGATTAGTTACCACACATTACCATTTTTTGATAACTTGAATTAATGAAATACTAAACTAAGTGTTGGTGTATTCAATGTCCATAAGCAAGAAACAGGGAAAACCTTTGTGGGCCAAGAAATCCTCAGTGAGGGAAGGTAGAGCTGGTTTCTACTGCCCCTGGAATGGATCCTCATTGGGACTGAATTGCTGTCTTCCAAAGCCCTGCTTTTCCCTTAGGATTTTATTTCTTTTCATGATGATATTTTTTTTCTCTTGAATCCCTAAACTGCTGATTAACTCCATTTCAAGAGACTTACCTCTGTCTGCAACTTTTCTTACCTTGCAGAATCCCACTTTTATCAACTTCTTTGCAGTTCTTGCTCCAAATTAGGCAATTTCCTCAAAAGTCTGAAAATGGTTGCACTTCTGTCTTGGATCACAGACAGCTGAACACCTGAGAAACAAGGAAAGGAGTTTACAAACTCACTACATATGAAATACATAACAGAGTTGATATTATATTTTATACAGAAATCAAAGCTATTGACTTATTTCCTTGTACAACAGTATTCAAAGCCATATTTTCTAAATGCTTGCATTCTATTGCATACTATCTATGAAATATCTAGATCACACAGGAAATTATGATACTGAAAAACCTCTCATTCAGCTTTTTCCCAGTAATACTGAATTTCAAGTTTTTATTTCTGTGGCTACAGTTCATTATATGTGGAAGACATATAATGTCAAAATGCTGTCCTGTCCATCCTCCTTCCTTCAGATCACATCAAATATTACATATTAAATTCTTAACAGGTGTTCAAATTCTGTACCTCCACTGTTAGTTTCCAAAAGCAAAGATGAAGAACTTCATACTATCTGAACTACTTGGAGGTTTTTTGGATGTCTAAAATGAATTGTTCTTGATACAAGTTTGACCTGTTACCCCCTCCTTGTCCACAACAAATAGGGAGAACTTCTCCCACTTCACTTCACTTCACTTCACTTCACTTCACTTCACTTCACTTCACTTCACTTCACTTCACTTCAGAGTACTTTCAAAATTTTAATGCTGCTTTCACAAATGTTGCTTGTCGTCTCCCGACCAAAAAACCCAACAAAAACAGAACCCCAAACCAAAAGAAACAAACACACTCCTCCCCGCCCCGCCTCATTCCTATAACCCCTCTAGGCAGAATTGGTGCTATTGATCTTTGACATTACTATCCTCTTGACACAAACTATTTCAAAGATTTGGGGCTTTTTCAGGAAAGTAGCCCCAAACTAGGGGTTATTTCAATAAGAGGCAAATATTTTTAATTTCTGTAACTAATTTGACTTCCATTTTCTGTGGCAGTATGGAAGTATACTTATTATGTTTGATCTTAGACTTTGGATTTCATAGCTGTGGTCAAATGACTAAAAATAACTGTCTCATAAGACATTGATTATGGCACTGTGACCATGTTCTGCATGTTGCCTTTAACCACAGTCAAATTGCCTTGTTCCTTTTTGATGTTTACTGTAAAACAAACGATTGTGCACTTTTGTAAATGTGTTTCTACAGACAATTGGATACCTTACAGACACATGTTCACTGGCTCCAAACCTTTCAAACAGCCATAACCGTGGACAACAGAGGTAATGCTCCCTCATATAATTTTTGCTTCCAGAAACATCTGCCATGTGCCACTCCTCTACCTTAAATGTCAAAACCAATGATGCCTGACAGCAATCCAGGGAGACTCCAGTTATGATATCTACATATGTTTGCTTGTGATCGTTTTGCAAGAAACAGTTCTAAAGAGACCAGAGGAAATAACTCTTCATCATGGAAGACTTCAGCAATCAGAAAATCAGATTTCTCTATTTTGTGGCCAGCTACATTGTGGCTACAGTAACTGAACAGGCCATTACCTGCAGTCTTTCTAGTGACTCAGATTAGATGCTCTCATGTCTGATTAATCTACCTGCATCTTCTCAAAGTCTCCATTTCCTTAGTTCCATAAAGGATCTTTAATCTTAATTTCCATAAATTCATCATAAGATCATTAAAATGCATTTTGATTGCAACAAAGTTTATAGTTCTATCCGCAGATACTATCTTTGTTAAGGGAAAAACAACATTTTCCCATACACTTCCCACTGAAACTTGAATTTATTAGACTTTGTGTAGCAAATCCAGATTTCAGGGCATTTTTCTTATTTATTTCTTACTGATGCCTAAGTATAAACTTTGTGTAAAAGTGACATAATATATTAAACAGTAATGCAATCAATGAAACTTAAGAAGTGCTAATCAGGGCCAAACTCATTTGAGTAATTTTAGTAAATTCGGACCTTCCTGCCAAGAAACAGAAGAAAGCACCCATATAAAATATTTAACTAACCAGCAAGCCTCAGAGGTCTTCCTCAATGTTCCTCCCCTTCCCTGTGTGGACAGCGAAATCACAACATGATTTCTTGCTTCCCAGACAGAATGGAAGATAAAGGCTGCACGTCAGAGGCAGAAGGACTGGCAGGTGGCTCCCCAAGTGCTGATATTCATGGGGACCCTTGAATCACAAGGTTTTGGACAGTGTTGCAGCACCACAAAATGATAATTGAAGGAACAAAGTGATCTCTGCTCATCTTCCAACTTCCTCACTCTGCTCTCTAGACATCCTCCTCTCTGACTCAGCCCTGTCATGACCTCTGTGCAGTTTACGTTCTGCTTGCATGCAATGACACATAACCCTGTGCGAATGCCACGATAGTAAATGCAATTCCTTGATTTCTTTTTATAGTCAACAATAAATCATGAATGATTAGCAGCTCACCCTGGTTCAGAGCAGTTCTGTTTCCATAACACCACTCACTGAGGGCAAATGAGTTTGTTAGTATGGAAAACATTCAAGAAAGCAACTCTCAGCATCTCATTTGAGCACTAGTCAAACCAATATACCTCCTACTGCAGGAAGAAATCTACTCTCCTTGCATTCGTTGTCTGCACCTGGCACACAGGGAATGCTGTTCCAGCAGAAATTAGAGAACCTAAGGCAAATATCCTAAGGATCCAGAGATTTCCTGTGGGCAAAGTATGCTTATTAAATGGTGCTGAGATTCCTCAATGGGAGCATCCTCTGGGGTTTTCTGAATAGTCAGTACTATGAAGCAGAACCAAATTTAGAAAATTGATCTCTTTTAAACTACCTCTGGTGAGTACCTATGGGATTTGGCATGCAAAAAAAAGCCTTTTATCTAACCAAGAGAAGAAAATACCTGGCAGTGACTCCATGTCATGGGCCATTTGCAAAAGACATTTTAGGACTTCTCTGGTGTCTGAAGGTGGATATATTGCTAAATTATGTCACACCTTAAAGAAGACAAATGATTTCTGCAGTGAACACACATGGCTGACAATCACTTCATGAAGGCATCTACTGAGCTGGAAGCTATAAGCAGGTGTGAGCAGAACCAGGCCAAGTCCTATAATGAAACTGATTCCATGGTATGGTGCACAAGAGGCAGGAGAATGTATCTGCCTAGGTTATTTATGGAACAACTCGGCAACACATTAGGAAAGAAAGATGCTTATTACCCTATGTGACAGGACCATAAAAATTTCTCACACACTAACGGCATTATCTAATGTGTATATGAAATAGTATGTTTACAAGAACAAAAATTATTGAAATACAGTACTTCATTTTGTTCCAAATATATATGTGACAAAATTTCTTTCTGAATACTGGTGTGATGCATTGTTTCACAGAATAGACTTACGACCTCCTTTCCTAATAGATTTCCACCTATATTCATATATCAAGTAAACAGAACTATTCAAGTGTAGTAGGTCTCTCAGGAAAAGCATGTGTACGTGTTTCCTTAAGGCCTAAAAATGAAGCTAAGTCTAAGTCATCATGAGTGCATGGTCTTTTCATGCACTGGGGGTTGGATTGTGTTATTGCATTTAATTTGTTGCAGAGTTCACCTTGCTCCATTAAACCCAGCACTAGAACTGACGATTTCCTCTGTTTCACAAAAGGGTAAAGTTGGGTAGGCAGAATAATGCTTACCTCCAGATTTCATAGTAAGATGTTCCCCATAAACATTTTAACACCAAGAACAGCAGAAGTTATATTGCCCCTTTTTATGTGCCACTATGGTAGTCATCAAAACAGCCTTTGTGCTACCACAATATTCATAGTAGTGGCTATTCTGATAATGGTAAACTAAGCAAACTGATCTCCTCCCAACAGATCACATGGATACAGATAAGGACCTGATTGTCATGCCATATCAGATGACTCATGTAGACATTAGTGTTAAACCTTGATAGGAGACAGAACAAAAGAGTAATGACATTGTTCAACTCTGAAAATCTCCTTCTTCTTCATATATATTTAGATGAATACATGAAAAAAAAAGGGTGAACAACAGAAAAGGAAAAATATGTATGTATATCTTCTATATCAGCAAAATATTAGTGGAAATGATGGCAAATCTTACCAAAATGTTACCTCTTTTTTGCATCAGTTTTGATCTAGCTGATAATAAGAACATCCAGGCTTTTGTCTCTCTTTGGATCTGGGTATATAATACTAGTCTAATGGTGTTTAAAAGCAGATTCTCTGTTTCGGATTGCTGGGTGTACCCTATAGTTCCTGCAGTGAACCATTCACTAACTTGAAGACACCCTGAAACCTCTACTGCACAGATGGATTTCTGCACACTCAGAAAGCCCTTTTACTTCATCACCAGTCACCCAGAACACAACTGTCAACTATACATACAAGGTTATAGGGGAAACTCAGACCACAACTATACTGAAAATTCAGGCCAAAGTGACAACAAAATAGGCTTTTATCATCTATTTATGATGTTAAAACCAAAACAGTGTTAAAAAAAATTGCACCCTGCTGGTTACTCCTGCTTGGGTTGTGCTGCTTGTAAAATGAGGGAGATTATTATAACAATAGCAGCTGACCTGACTGCAGAGCAAGCAAGAGTATTTGCTTAAAACTTGAGGCCACTGAATTCAGAAACTTTTAAAATGGGGCTTTGGGGACTAAAGGATTAGCTTTCTTTAACTAGTAGAGATTGCACAGCCTCAGAATGGAGTATGATTATCAGCTATACTACAGGAACAATTTCCTGTAAGAAATTTAGTAGGTAGATGTCTCAGAACAGTTATCTGAACAATGACAGGAGACTTGGCTAGCAGGTTATTCCACCTAGAATCCCACGAGAACGTAAAATACTGTGAATTCTGGGATAATTGTTGGTATTGGCATCTGGGACTGTATCTGATCAAATAGAACCACAGTCTTTCATGTAGCAGTGGTGCAAGATTTAAGCTATCAAGAGTAATTATCAGACCTGGGAATCAAGCAGAGCTACAAAGACAGAGCTGCAAATTCAGCTTCAGCAAGTATGGACAAGGAAAATGGGCAAGGTAATGGAGGTAAGAAAGAATACAAGGAAATCCCAGTTCTGTGGATCTCCTCAAAGGAGATGTCCACACTGTAGACATTACAGACTGTAATTGTGAGAAAGCCTTAAAGGAACCACAGTCTCCATTTAAGATAACAATAAAAAGGAACAGAAAAGAAAAAACAGTCTTCAGTGTGGGTTAAGCTCTTTATGTAAAAGAGGTGGTAATGGTAACTGTAAAATACTCTTGGACAATATAATAAAAACTTCCTTTAGGGGAAATCAATGAAACTGCAGGAAGAAAACAACATAAAATTTGAGAAAAAGAGGCAAAGATTTTAGAAAATGGAATAGAATACATAAATTCCTTGCTGGCTCATTTTATCAAGCAAATAAAAAATCATGAGGAATGAAAGCTACAGAAAATAATAGGTCCCTCTCAGCAAAGCCCTCAGACATCATCTCTTCCTCTCAGTAACAAAGTCTAAGGAGACTGCAATCTATTTGCCCTGGTCTAGAGGTAAAATTAAAATATTACCAATGGAAATGGCCAATAACCATATCAGTACTGGGTAGTCAAGGGAAGAACATTAACTACCACCAGTGCCATGATGTTAATTGATACTGTAGCGTCAATAACCACTCTCCTCAACAATTATTTGTTCCAGCTACAGCCCAAGAAAGAGGGAAAATGATAAAACTTGCTGCACTGTATGCATGAATGGATGTTCAAGTACCTGTATTAAGATCTTTGCCTGCAGTTAAATAGCTGCCCAGCACAAGAGTCTCCCTCTCCTGTTTCTTCAGGAATGGGAGGATCCCTTTTAGGAACACCAGGGAATTATTGGCACAGCCTTGTTGAAACAAAATGGATTAGCTACAGATTTTGCTATGGATGTTTGTGAAATTTGGCCTGACCAGTGGGAGGTGAGGGTGGAGTGATTCCTGCAAGTCATTGATGCTTTGTTATTAAGAATCCGGAGGAAGCAAAAACAGTGGCTATTTGGGTAACAGAATTTCCTCAAGTTTTGTGTGTCTCTGATTTAAAATGTGAAAAAATAGAAATTGTGTTTTAATGGCAGAGGAAGGACTCCAATCCACCATCAGCAAGTTTACTCGCAAGCAAGATCTTAGTACAGAGATCTATTATTTTAACATCCTATTTGTCCAGGGTTAAAAGCAAAGAAAAAAATGCTGAAAGTGAGATTTTAGCACTTAAATAATGTAACCATCTCTCAGGTTGTTTGTGTGACTGAAATTCGTGTAACACTAAGCTGATTATTTGACTCTTATTTTGTCACTGATTTAGCCAGTGCTTTCTTTGCAATTCCACTAACAGAGCAGAGCTGATAACAACATCAAGCTATGAGAGAAAGCAATGTTGTTTTGTCCATGTTCCTCCAGACTTTCAGAACAAATACAACACATATGCATGAAATTACTGTCAGAATGTGTTATGTCATACTGCACATGAATGATATGTCCATACACGGAAAAACTGGAAGTTTGGGAATATACTCAAAAAGTAGCCATCATTACTCAAAACATAGGTTTCAAAGCTAATCATGACAAAACTCAGGTACAGAGGCTTCAAAGCTCATCATGACAAAACTCAGGTACAATTTAAAGTGAAATACTTAGACATAGCTTTAGTTTGAATGAATGGTGATGCTGGCATCAGCAAAGGGTAGAACTGACTATGTGAGTCCATGCATGAAAAAAATTGCATTTGTTTCACTTTTGCAGCTGCTTGCATTTTTGTGAGAATCATATTTGCAGAAATTAGTAAACCACTAATCAAATTAGTGAAGAAATCTCACCAAAAAATAATGGAAAGGAAAAAAAAGTAAAACTGCACTAGTTCAAATGCTGGCCTTTAGATGCACCTTACTGTAAGCTGCTTCATGTTCAGCTGGCCACTACCAATCTTCACGGTGCTGTTTAAAGAACACAGAAATAAAATTATTTTGCTTCGAGATTCCCAGGATTTGTGGGGAAAAAACTGTATTCCTTATTAAAAACCATGTTTAGCATTAGTATAGGCAATTAGCTTTGGATAGGCATCACTAGAGGCTGCTTTGCAGCAGTTCATATCACACGATCCACTAATGTACATATCACACATACTCCACTGAAGTACATAATCAGTGGAAAAGTAAAAACTGGATATATATCAAACCTAGGCTAGCTGGATACACACTGGCTTTTATAAATAAGAGCTTCCTGTAGAATAAGGCAAGACTTTATCATTAACTCTATAGGGTTTTTAACCACAGGAAAGAACAGAAGTGCACTTTACCTTTTTATGTGCCTCTCACTGGATAAAAGCTCTGTTATTGTCTTCGTGCCACAGGTTATTCTGTGTGGTTCACAAATGGCTCCAGCTTTTATCAAAAGTATGGAAAATCTTCTATTACATATGCTGGGAAAACTAAAAAAGAGCTGTCTGCTTTCATTCTGCACAAGCGACAGAGCCACAACCTCCGCTAATGGCGTTAAAAGAGAAACCCAAAGGAAATGACCTAGCTTCATACTTAGTTTCAGAATGGATACATCAAGCTTTAACTATTTGGCTACCAAAGTATGGAAATCTGGTAGCCTCTCCATCATGGAAAGGAAATCCTGAACATAGGATAATAGAAGCACAGAGAAAAAAAAATGCATGTCCTGTAGAAGCCTACCAAAAAGAAACATACAGAGGTAGCAATCTTGGAATAGTAGTCAAGAACACACCCTTGCCAAGGTTGTGGTAGTCCCAGTAGATTTGACATTGGAAGAAACAGCCAGCTTGCAAACAAACTGAAGAAAATCATACAAAACAAGATATAAAAAAATAGAGCAACTTTACAACCTGGAAATGAGGGTTAATGTAGGAAAAGTTTAATAACTGGAGCAAAGTAAAATACAACAGCAATAACAATAATTGTAGCAATAATAATGAAAGAGAGAGAGAGAGGGAGATAAAACCCAGGAGAAATTAGTGATGCACAAGATAGTTGCTCCCCACCCACTAATCAATGCTCAGCCGGTCTCTGCACTGTGATTGGCTCCTCCCAGCCAACTCCCCCACCCTACAGGACCTTCTGTGGTAGGAAATATTCCTTTGGCCATCTCGGGTCGGCTGCCCTGACTGTGCTCCCCCTGCTCCCAGCTTCTTGTGCAGCTCTTCACTGGCAGAACATGAGACACTAAGAAGCTCTTGACTTAGGACAAGCACTACTTAGCAACAGCCAAAACCTCAGTGAGAAACATCAGAAGAAAACGAACTCTATCCTGGCCAAACCCAGGACAACAGGCTAAGATACAAACAGACTCCACCAGAATATGTGCAGTTCCACCTTAGTCTCACATACCATGCAGAGTGAGAGTAAGCATGGTTTCCTAATTCTAGACTCACTGACAAAGGTGGTTGAGGTAGTTCAGTCAAGAAAGCTACAGCCAGGTGTACCACCATGCAGGCTTTTATCATTGACGCAATTTAAACCAATAAATTTATTTGAGAAAAGGAACATATATTTCAGGGAAAATCATCAAGGAATTATGTGGAAGCCTGTGAAGAAAAGAAAGACTCCATGTTGCTGTGAACTTGCAGTTCAAGGTAAACTGAATGGCCCAATGGAACTATGAAAATAGCACTAAGCCAAAAGGTGAAAAATTACAGAAGGGTTTAGGATATTGCATCATCTTGTCATTGTAATGACCTGTGAGCCACAGCTTCTCCCAGTTTCATCTGATTTAGAGCTATGACGGGGAGAAAAAAAGTCTGCCTAATGTTTTAACTGAAGAATAGTTACTGACCCTATCTAAACACATGGAAAGAGATTCATGTTGCTATAGCAACTCAGATTGGAAGGAATGCTCAATGCACTAGTAAACAAGCAAGAATGAACCACAACTTTGCAGAATGGCAAGGAGGATGGTGAGTAATGTTGCATATTTTCCACGCAAGTTTATAGCCTAGACTGTAAATGGGATGAACTAGCTCCAATTATAAACAAAGCAGGATCTTATGTATATCAAGATAAAGTGATAAATGCAAAATAGCCTAAATAGTTCCACTTTCAATTTAAATTATGGAGAGGTAAATAAGCTAACAAAAGCAAGAAGGTTATGTTATAAATATTGCTGTTAAAATTTAAGAGTACATAAGGGAAGTCTCAAAAGAATTATAGCCAGCAGAAAGGCTTTTAAAAGAAGCAGAATAAATTAATTAAGTTTTGTCTGAGTGAAGTCTGCCTGTTCTTATTTTTATTATTAACTATGTTAAGTTCAAAAGTGTGTCTATGTGCTCGCATAACAAAGAAAGTAGTAAGCACCCTGCTCTTTATTGATAATAGAGTTTACCTGTAATGACAGTGGAAAATTCTTTTGTACCAAAGACAATGAAAACATTAGATCCATGTCCCCACTACTTTAAAATTGTGGGAAACAAATGTGAGGTAGAACATATATACTACTTTTATTAAAGGGCCATTGAAACCGTGATCCAAAAATTGATTTCATGTGATTGAGTACAACAAACTGAGAGTTTTTATGGATACCATTTTAGAGGGAGTAGAAATGGTGACTGGAATTTTGAACACAGTTATGTAGAAACTTTGACTTGTGAGTTATCAAAACTGGAGCATATTATAAGCAACATTCAAACCCCATGAAATAAAAATATACATAAGTAAATAATTGAATAGTATTTATCTGAGGTGTAACAATGTCACAAAGGAATAAAAATATGGATAGAAGTAGCAAAAATAATTGTTTTAGAGAAAAAAAAAGGCACTGGAAGTAGAAAGTGCTATTAACGTTATTAAACTACTGATATCAGTAGACTCTTTAAGCAGCAATCACCAAAACACATGTTATGGGCCAATCAGAGTGTAGGATGACCAAAGTGTCAACTATTAATAGAATAGAGCTGTAATTTTAGGAGAGAAGAAGGCCAAGATCCTATACTGGAGAAGGTATAGAGATGATTGTAAAACAGCGCACACACAACCCGCATTGCTATTGCCTGAAGAGACGTTATCAGTCACCATGTGGAAGGTAAGGGGCAGTACTGATGGGCTATTAACAGATTCAGAAAGGCATGTAAGAAATGGGGTTATAGTCACTGGTCCTGTCCCACAGAAATGCAGTCTGAAGAAGGCTCCACAATGGAAACAGAGTATTGCTCCTACAATAGCAGTAGCTACTTGAGTGTGGACCCAAATAGTTAATGATTCTAGGATCTATGATACCTGATACAGATACATGTAATTGTTTCTTTGTATTTCAGTAGAAATTGTCAGAAGATTGTGATCTGTGTAGAGAAATAAGTATGCAATGTTTCTCATCTATATAATTTTGGGCAAACATTTAAAATGTTCACCTTCACCAGCAGAATAATGATATCCAGAACATCGGCACCCTGGGGCTAACTGGAATCTTTATAATAAAAACATTAAGGAATCACAGAAAACTGAGCAAATAGCTAAAAAAAAATCACAAGCAGTCACCAAGCAGTGAAAGGACATATTGCTTCAGAGAATCAACAACCACTGAGATCAGGAAAGAATGAAGAAACTTTGAATCGACTATGGTAATTTTAGAGGACAGTCAAGCACTGTTACAAGAATACAATATTTTAGCCATAAATCATTATCTCTGTATTAACTAGATGTCTTTTTGTTACAGCTTGCAGTATGTCTTGTGTAGTGTGTGACAGAAGACCTGGTGCTATCTGGAGCTATACAATGGCAAAAAGACCTGCATAGATTTTGCAAGAAAATCACAGGACTGAAGCAGTGTGACAGTGCACTTACTTGTTCTGAGGCAGTGCCTAGCCTTGAACCAGTAGAGTGTGAGACTGGGTTCAGAATCACAGAATCACAGAATGGTTGAGGCTGGAAGGTCATTTGGTCCAACCTCTCTGCTTACAGAGGGTCCCCTACAGCCCCTTACTCAGTATTGCATCCAGATGTCTTCTGAATAGGTGGTTTCCCTTCCAGGGAAGGAAACTCCACAACCATTCTGGGAAAGCTGTTCCAATGCTCAGTCACCATCACAGTAAAGAAGTTCTTCCTCATATTTAAGGTGGAATTTCCTGTGCATCGGTTTCTCCCCGTTGCCTCTTGTCCCATTGCTTGGAACCACTGAAAAGAGTCTGGTCCATCCTCTTGACCCCCTCCCTTCAGATACTCATAAACACTGGTGAGGCCCCTTCTCAGCTGCCTCTTTTCAAGGCTGAACAGGCCCAGCTCTCCCAGCCTTTCCTTGTAAGAGAGATGCTCCTGTCTCCCAAACATCTTTGTTCTCTGCTAGATCCATCCCAGGAGCTCCATTTCTTCCATTCACTGATGTGCCCAAAACTGGACACAGTCCAGATGTGGCCTCGCCAGGGCCGAGTAGAGGGGCAGGATCACCTCCCTGACCTGTTGGCAATTCTCTTCCTAATGCACCTCAGGATACCATTGGCCTGC
>JAYDZK010000113.1:21732264-21754993 GCA_034509185.1 Euphonia xanthogaster
CTGCCGGGAGCGGGGGGGCCGAGCCGCCCCCGCCGGGGACCCCGCGCATCCCCGCCCGACCCGCCGCGGCCTCGGGAGCGCCGGGACCGGGCAGCGGGAGGAGGAGCGGGGAAAGCACGGGGGCTTCCTCATCCGCTTCCTTCTCGTCCGCGTGCGGCGGCGGCAGGCGTAGCATCCTGGAGAGCGGGAGGCCGGGAACAAAGGCTCCGCGCCAGCACCGGCGGCTTCACCTGCCCTGCCCAGCGGAGATGGCGTCCCTCGGCTTAGGGGGGCTCAACGTCTCCGCCCGGAGGAAGAGCGTCCCGTCCCGCAACGCCGCGGTGGAGAGGCGGAACTTGATCACGGTGTGCAGGTGAGCCCCGGGCCGGGGCCCTGCCCCGCCCGAGGGGACCGTGCCCCCTCGCTCCCGCCGCAGCCCGTCCCGCCCCCGCTCCGCACGGGTGGGTCGGGGGCAGGAGCGCCGGGGGCGGCCCCGCCGCAGCCCTGTCCGGGGCAGGGAGGCCGGTGCCGGCCCCCGCGGGGGTAGAGCAGCCTCCTCCATCCATCCTGACTCAGCTCCTGGGTGCGTTCGCGGGAGGTTGTCCGGGCGGCGGCGAGGAAAAGGGGCTCACCGGGCAGTGCCACTGCTGCGGGGCTTGGAATGGCCCCTTCTGAAGCGGGGAACTGGCGGGTTTGGTCTCGGCACCGTGTTTGCGTTCTCGGGCGAAAGGCGGTGCGGGAGCAAGGCAGGGCAGGATGAGCGCTCGGCAGCGCTGTAGCTGCCCTTCATTGGCGCGGTCCGGCCGTGGGTCCAGTTCGGAGTTAGTGTGATGAGGTTTAGAGTTCATGGGATGTATCCGGGGGGAAGAGGTTCAGGCCGCTGACCGTGTGCCCCTGCGAGCGCGCCGGTGCCGCAGGACCATCCCGAAGAGGCTGCGCTCCGGGATATTTTTATCTACGAAATCTAGATCAGGAAGTCTGCAGTACTTGAGCTACTGTATTTAAATTTCTTTCTTTCTTTCTTTTTTTTTTTTTAAAGCATCTTAGTGCTGAGCTTATGCAAGCTTAATAGCAGTTCTGTGACGTTCTATTCAAGCGTTTCCACTGCTGTCACTGTGGAATTCATGCAGCATTTCCAGGTGTGCAGCAGTGACATGTAACGTCATGTCAAACTTTTAAATATGTGGATATGCTGGCAGCAATGTCTCCATTCGGTCGTTCTTTCCAATTGCTCAATTTTGACCTTATTAAAGTAATTTGAGTATTATCTGGGAAAGATTTTCAACAGATTCATAAGGGTTATGATATAATTTTAGTTCTTGCAAATCTTACTAAAGTGACAAAACAACTATTAGATAATTTTGTACCATCATCACTTAATGCTGCAGCATGATTTTTAAAAACTCATACAACCTCATATTTTCCTTACTCTTTTTTTTTTTTTCCTTTTATGGTACACTGTTAGCAGGTTTTTCAGTGTGACTCTATCATTCATTTCATGAATTTGCTTCAGTATTCCTTCAAATCACAGTATCTGTGTTTGAGTAGCATCAGTACTATTCTGTCTTTTCCTGGGCTTGTATGCTTATCTCTACTCCTACCTGTGAAAAAGATACACAACAACAACAAAAAATTAAACAAGGTTTTTTATCACACCTGCTGAAACAGCTTAAATAATAGAAATAGAAGTTTTCAGTTTTGCTGTTGTTACAGGGATGCAGATATTGCCAATCCATGTGCTCAGGAAAACACTAGTTTTATCAAGCAATCACACAATTGTACAGGATATAAACAGTTATTTTTAGAGGAATATATTGTATTCTACAGAACTTGGGGTTTTTTTTCTGCCTCCCACTTTAGAAGAACTCTTCTGTACTCTGTGCTGTTACATTGTTTTTTTGGTTTATTTGATGTCCTTGTCCTGAAGTTGAAGTGATGGTGTAATATATTTAAAAATGCTTAGAAGTCTGAGGGAATTCACTTAAACACATTTAAAACAAAGATCTACTGCAGCAATTGCTTGAGATTGGTGTATTTTTATTATTTTCACTAAAGCGACTTAATTTTGCTTTTTTTCACAAAATCTGAAGTTCTCAGTTTCTGAATACACATTAAAATTTAGAAAAAATGTTGAGGAGGAAGGATTTGCATTATTGTGATGTATGTACATTTATTTATATTTTTATTTTGCCAGTGTAAGAGTAAGTGTTTAAATTATCTCTGTGCTTTTACTGTAGTTATTACACATTTTCTATTATAGAAAAGTGTTTTCTGTTAGGAATAGCCAAGTTAGTATTGAAAAGTGTAAAATAATAGTCCTTTCCAATCAGAATTCTATGAAAATAAGAAATTGTTCTGGTAAAAAATAACTCCAGTCAGTCGCTTCAATCAAATTTGGATGGCATGGACTGTTCCCCAGTGAAGGGAAAAGATCACAAGGAAGATACTCTTCTGAGTTACCATCTGTTAACAGTCTCTGATAGTTTAATGAATTATTTTTGTCAAAGCTTCAATTTAGCATATTTTTATTTAATAGTTATACCAGACTTTACGGTTTTCATATTTTCTTACAGTAATGATATCTAACTCTTCCTACAGATGTGGATAGTTTCTTATATTTACAATTTTGGAAGGAACAGTTTATTTCCACTGAAATGTTGAGTGTCACTGTAGCCATGGAAAGTGACATAGATACTTAAGTTCCATAAACCAATTGCATGTGAAAATGCATGGCTGGGGTTTTGTAACTGCACAGCCATGATTTAAATTGGAATAATTCTCAGAACTTTTTTTGAGTACATAACTGCATGTTCTAAGCTTTTTCTCTCTCCTTATCTGTTTTCCCTTAAGTTTGACCCTTTTCATGTTTCAGTAAGTGGCACTGAGATTTTTTACTAGTTATAGATTGTTCAACTTGTTTTAATCTAGTCTTTGATAGGATTCATAGATCAATGATCCATATAGATACAGAACAACTGAGACGGGCCTTGGAAGTGACATTCATAGCTTAAATACAGAGTTTTAACACAGAATTAAACAACTATTAGGAAATATGCTTTTTAAACAGGGATTTTGTTAATACACACAAGACTTGTTGCAGTGACATTGACCTTTAGCTGAACTCTCTGGTTTCATGGTTGCCATGTTTAGCATAAGGCATATTGTTTCATAATCTTAGGGATTATTCTATAGTAATAGTTTGAATTCTTTAAAATAGTATTTTAATGACACTTCCCAAATTTCAAAAATGACAAAATCTGCTGTTTTGGAAATAAGCCTATAGATGTGGGATGTATCCACAAAATGTTTGGCTTTGGTTTGGAGTTATTGAAGAAACTTGGGAGACTTCTTGCACATCTTGCAAAGGTGTCGTGGAACAACGTCTTGCAAAGTTGTAGTGGAACAACGTACCCTAGGAAGATTGGTTTAAGTCTTTCTTATTCAAGAATGTCTCCATCTTACATAACTCATAAAGGTCTTTTTAAGGTTGGGAGAATGCTGCTGTTTCTACATCTTCTTTTTGGCTCAAGCAAGTGTAGATTTGTGACAGAGAAAATGTGTAATAATCCCAAAATATCAGAGTTCATGAAGGTCATTTGGTAACATTGATATTGGAATCTCTAATTGCAGTTACTGTATTAAAAAACAAATAATAAAAGTTGGGGAGTAAAAGTTGTTGTAGTAACACAATGAGAAATGTTGGATAAAATACTTTATTTTAAAAAAGTCTTGAAGCAACAGGTATTATAGCAAGAGAAGCTACTTACTCATCTGCTCTTACAGTCCACTTAGAAGTTCATCTCTGATATGTGAGCAGACTGCTGCTCTGGAGTGCAGTGCTGCTGTGGCAGCCCAGTGGAGGAGAGATGGAGTGAGGTGGTGCTTGGGCTCTTTTCCCAGGTAGCAAGTGACAGGACAAGAGGAAAAAGCCTCAAGTTGCACAGGAGGTTTAGATTGAGTATTCAGAGAAATTTTTTCACGGAAGGGGTGGTCAGCCATTGGAACAGAATGCCCAGGGAAGTGATAGGATCACCATTCCTGGAACCATTCCAAAAAAGTGTGGGTGTGGCACTTGGGAACATGGCTTAGCAGTGGACTTGGCGCTCCTAGCGGTTGGACTCTGTGATCATAAAGGTCTTTTCCAACCTTACAGGTTCTGTGAAGATGGGAGCAATACAGGGAACCAAGGAAACAGCTCTAGCTATTTGGACTTTTTTTCTTCATAGCTCTTTGTACTTAAGACATGACCTTTTTTTTCTTGACTTTCAGTCTCCATGTGGCTCCACATAACTGTGCAAGAGCCTGAAATTTCTGGTCTGGGGCCCCATACACTGGAAACAACTTCAATGACTGAGGAGAATTGCTTACTTAGTGCTTACAGTGTAACCTTTTTCCAAATATACATGGTATATTTAATCCTTTTTCCAATATACATGGTAAACATGGTGAAGTGTGAATATCTAATATGCAAAACGTGCTCATGACTTTTAATTTGTACTTAAATATATGTTTGCCTCTTTGTAGTATTTGGAGGAAAAAAGATAGCACACCAGTATTTGCCTAAAAGGATTTTTTTTTAAATCTCAATAAAACGTTTCTAGTGAATCAAATTTTGCTTGGTAGTGCTGTTATCTTCCTGGCTTATAGAAGTAAGTACATACTTGCACTCCCTTTAAGTTCTCCTGAAAGCCAATCTAACCCAAGTTGACTATAAAGGTTTAGGGTTTTGGTGAAAGGGCAGAGTAGACAGATGAAAATTAACATTTCTGGTGTTATGGGAGTAATATGAGCACTTAAAAAGAACCATTTTGATGATGAGCTCTTAGACTGTCTTTTATAATCAGACCCTCGGTATATAAAAAATTTTTGTTTCTTTAGATACTAGATACTTTTTTCTTCCGTTGAGTAGCAGAATGCTTTAGAATGAAAAAAAAAAAGCTTATCTATGATTTTTAAAATGTTTATGAAATTGCTTCTAAGTGTTTCTTCTTGAATATATCTCCATTTCTGAATAGGTACTACATACAATATTAATTAGTGAACTTTCAAGTATGACATTGAATACAGGAAAAGTAGACATAGCTTTATATTGTACTCTACTTGATTTTGCAGTTTATGGATGATCCTGTCTCTGAGTTTTATGATGATATTCCTGTATGCAGGGCAGTGCATCACTCTGCTAACTCACTGTCTATCTTGTGTATGGATCTGTGAGTGATGTGCTGCACTGTATCTTTTTCAGACCTGCATGGTGTGGGAGGACTCATCTTGTTGCAGTTAATATTAGCTTAGTTGTGGTATTGCTATAGGCATTTGTTTTTCAAAATGAAGGCTTTTTTTTAATCAAAAATTTCTTAGCTCTGATATAGCTTTGAGGAAGCAATAAGTTCTGCGATTAGAAGAGTCAATAGCAGTTAACTGGTGGGCATGCATGTCTTTCACTTACTCAAAATTGGTTAAAAATATGGAGGAGGTCAAAACTGAGTCATAATTTGGCACTGCAGGAGAAGCTTCCTCCTCCACCCTAATTCACTCCTAATTCCTGTTCTGCAAAAAACACTACAACAATAGAAGCTTGCAGGAAAGGTAAAATAGGGAGTGTTTATTCAGAAGTTTACTGAGTAAAACACGATTGAGTGGAAACTCTTGAGCCGTGTGCCAATTCAGTTTGAGCACATTATTTTGTGCATCAGAAGGCTGTGCTGACTCCACTAAGGAGGCAGTTACTTCTGTAGTGCAGAGCGTTTCCAAGTAGTACCGGTGTAAGGAGCTTCATTCCTGCCCATGCCTATCATGCTGTGCTGCTTCGGCAGCTGTGCCATAGAAGTGCTTATGTTGAGATGCTCTGAAGGATATTTTTTATGAATGTATCCATATTTGAGTTACTTTTCCCCTCCTTTCCAGTGCTGAAAATCAAGAAGAGTTCATAGTGAGCACCATAAAAAAGTAGAAGTGGCAAAACTGAAGAAGCCAGCGCTCGCTCAGGTGTAGGATCTGGGAGGAGCAGGCAGTGAGAACATCTTGAGTTGATACTGTTGACATTTGGGTGTTGTGAAAACTATCTCCTCAGGCTGCAGTATGGCTCTATTAATACAAATAAGATTGTTGCAAAAAATCATAGTAAATGCTTCAGATTTAATACCTTGAAGTTTGAGAAATTTGTCTTGAAACTGAAAACTGGAAGAACAAGCTGAAGAAAGGAAAATAAAAATGGATAATAATAAAAATTATGAAGGCAAAAAAGATCATTTATGTCACATTTTTTGAGGTTTAAACTATCCTCTGAATAAAAAAAAAAGTTTGTATAAATGTAGGAGTAACTAAACACAGCAGGCTGGCCAGTTGACTAATTACATCTTGTCTGCATTTTACAGTGACTTGATTCAGCCGTTCCAATTTTAGGTGTTGGATCATTGAAATTGAAAGCTTTTCTAGCATAATAATGAAGTAATACAGTGCTGAATAAGGATTACCCCCATTCACAGGGAAGTCAGCCTAAGTGAATGCAGATTTAACAATGCATAAAAATTCATTGTTTTATAATATGTCTAGATTATTTTTGCATTAGAATGAAATTAGAGTGTTTTCATAATAGGATAAAGTTTGTATTTTTGATTATTGGACATGGATTTTCAGAATAAAAGGAGCACTGACAAAACATCAAGCAAAAATGTTTATGTTTAGGATTACAAAGAGAAACTGATGTTGGATGCTTTTGAGTGCTTGTTTTTCTCCAACTGCATTAAAATAGTTTAGAGAAGAGAAAAATCACTAACTCATTTCTGTGTAGTCTATTTAGTGCAACACAACAGAAAGGGTGGGGATTTTTGTTTTCTTTCTGATTTTATGGCTTTCTGCCTAAGACCAACAATGCCAATTGCACTTCCCATGCTATATCTGAACATTTTGTGTGTTCCTGTTGCTGTGACTGAACTTGATGTTATCAAGGTGGGTTCTGGTTTCTTGCTCTTTTGGTTTATACAAATTACTGCCCTGCTAAAGAGGACCACTAATTATTCATATAATTTATGATTGTCCCATATTTTTTGCTCTAGGTTTTCAGTCAAGACTCTGATTGACCGTTCCTGTTTTGAAACTATTGATGATACATCTCCTGAATTCAATAATTTTGCAGCCATTCTGGAACAGATTCTAAGTCATCGACTGAAAGGTATGTTTATTAACTTCCTTATTGGTGGTGATTTTGCCATGAAAATTTGTTTATACAAAACCAATGTGCATCTGTACAAACTCCTTGATGCTGAATGAAGGCATTGGATTTTTGTGTGTCTGTCTTGTTGCTGTTACCCTCCTGATTTTCTGCATTACTATGGAAAAATGAGAGCAACTATTTCTGTGAAACCCGTTTCCAATGATCTTGTTGGAAGCCTACTGGGCTGATAATTAAGCAAGTGAATGTTGCCATGGTGCTGAGCTCTGTCTGCTTTTCTGCTTTATGATAAGGCTGTGTCCTAAGAGTTGAAAAGACAATTATATTATCTGCTGCAGTAGGAGATACAGAGTGTATCTGGTGCTGCTCCCATTTCTTCCTCCCTTCCTTGCTTTTGTTGCCTTCTTTTCCAGATACTGTTCTTAGGTCCTTTCATTCTATTGCCCCACCTCTTTAGTGAAGCTCTTTTTTCTGCTGGAATGTCCTGAAAGAGTTTGCTTTTTAGAAAGGTCAGTTGTTGATTTTCTTCTTGTATCAAGTCAGATGTTCTAGTTCCAGATAATGTTTGTTTGCATTCTCCAATTGTTCTAGAGGAAGCTGCTTTGCTCAGAGAACAGTGTGTGCTTTAGTAGTAGCAGTCACTAGAAAAGGACTTTGGATGAGTCTTCTCTCTCCTCAGTTCTGTGTACAGTTTCTGGAATGATTTGAGGATTATGAAGAACATCATAATCATCTAAATATAGATGTGTAATATGACAATCTACTCATTTTCATACTTTTTAATATTCATAACCAAGCTTTGTGAACAATACTGTGTGTAGGCTGACGTTTGAATAGCACAATTACTACCTGCTGTGGTTCTGTCAGAGGAGGAAAAAAATGGTGCGCAGTATGGTAGAAACATAGGGTTTGTCACATTGTGACAAAGATTTTTGGAGTGATTATGGGTACTTAGCAGCTTGACTCTGCAGGGAAATTGCTCTCTTTTCTCCTTCTCCTCCTCCTCCAGCTTCAGCAATATTTGTGCAAAAGTAATTGAAATTTTTTTTTTTGTCAACATTCTTTTGCTTCACAGCCTTTTATTCAGGGCAGGCAGTATAGAGAAGAAGCCCTGACAAGTTGGCAAATGGAATTTGCAAGTAGAAAATAATTTCAAGTAAGAATTAGAGAAATTTAAATAGCTAAACTTTTGTTTCAGTCTTCCCCTTGTAATTGCTAGTGTAGTTTTCTGTTTGCAGAGTTTAAGTTACAGAAAAAGGTGGGAACTTGTAGATTGCGTTGCAAATGGAGAATGTTTTGGTAATAAACTAGTTGACTGCTTGTAATTTTTAAAGACTTTTAAAATAATAAGACAGAAATTGAGATAAGAAGTGTACTATGACACTTCAAGTTTTATGAGGGTATGTATTTTACAACTGGGGGCTTGAAAGAAATTGTATTTTATTGATGGAATTGACTAATATATTCTGAATGCATATTTGGTGTCAGTAGGAAGAGACTAAATGCAAACTGGTGATTGCAGTGAGTTGTTTAAAGTGTTGAAACTGGCAGAACATACTTGATCTGTTTGTCTGTGGTAGGATAAATAGCTTCATTGTATCAAAGTTGTCAGGATAATCTCATGGCAGTGTAGTTAAACTGATGATCCAGATTTGAGTGTTTAAGTATATTACTTTAAGTCCATGGCAAGCAACAATTCTTAATATTTACCTTCCTTTGGAAGCACTGGGTGAGGAAGGAAGAATAAAAAAACCCCAAAACTTTATGTTATAAAGTATGATGTTTGCTTTATTAGAAAACTTTTACTGATAACTCTTCTGGCATTAAATGTAATGTATTTTTAAGGAGCAAAGTGTAGTCTTGTTGCAATATAGTGACAGTTTCTGTTTATTGGTGTCATGCTTAATTAGGATCCAGACAAAAAAATCCAAACCCAAAATGGCAGGAAGAAGGATGGTTATTTTAAAGGGAGAGGAGTTCAGCTACAGGAATTATAATTTTACACTTTTTCTAAAACCATTGCATTTAAAAATTCTGTAATAGTAGTTGTCCAAGCCTTATCTGCCTAGGTGTTGTGGAAAAAATGGCCATTGTAGAAACACAAGGACCATGTAAAAATGATTTTTGATAGGTACCTGATCTGATGCTCCTGGTAGCAAAAGGGTCATGAAATAGCATTTTTTATTTAACCACCATGAGTAGTTTTGTTGATTTGGTTTTTTTTATATTCACTCTCATTGAATAATTAAGTTTTGGGAAGTTTTTAGAATGTCATCCACTTCAACCTCTTGCTTAAAGTAGGGCTGTCACAGATTACTCATGACATTGTCCAATTGTATTGAAAATGTTCATAACGTTTCTTAAACTCAGTGCAGTTTGCTATGGATTTTTATTTTCCCCCTTACTGCCCAACTCTGACTTTTCACTCACCTTTCTGGCTGTGGTCTTCATGGGGTCTTGTAGTGAGCCAGACCAGGAAGTCAAACAAGCAGAAAACTGATGACTTTCACCATGAATGCACTTTTTAGCCCAGCTGCTCATATTCTTAAGAATATTTTTCATATGGGTATTTGCTTAGTAGCAAAATTAGATTGGCAGAAGCAAACCAGATCACACAACAGAGGTCTGTAAATGCTGCTTGAATCGGTTTATGCGATACAGAAGACTTGGCACATGTGGCACCAAAATAGTTCCAAAAAGTAACAAAAAAGGTAGCATAACTGTGGCACTACTTTACAGCTGCATATACTGCCAATAAGTATCAGTCAGGAATAGGCCACTGTTGACAGCAAAAGCGGTCTGAATTGCCCTAAGGATGGGAGTTTGAGCAAGCTGTATTAACTGTTTTTTAAGGGACTGCCTTAAGCTCTAGAAAGGGGACAGCTATTTCCCTGTACTGTGTAACACCACATGTGCAGTGTACCTGGTACTTCCTACAAGTGCTGGATGTATTAAGCACGTGGAGTCAACCAAAGATCATAATGAGGAGGTCATAAGGCATGTGTTCTTCTTGTCATTGAAGTAAACTGCAGCATCCTTCCTGGCAAGATGTGATACTACTGGACAGGGCGGCTGAAAAATCTTGGAAAAGGAGGAGAGGAGAAGTAACAGGAAAAAGATTAGTGACTAATCAATCTTTTATTTCTATTTAGGAATAAGCTTTTGCATGGATTTACAATACAGCAGAGATTAAGTGGTACTCTGGGGGGATACAGCGACAATGTATTTGCAGGTCCAAATAATACCTATAGTCCTGAAAGGGGTTTTGCAAATTTGTGTACAAATGTATGTGTGTTTGGTAGCCTTTAAAGCAAGGTGGATCATTTCAGGAGCCATTTTTTCTCATACAGTTGTTTGGAATTTTTTTCCATTCTTGACCATTCTGTACTGTGGAGACGAAGTAGTATCTTGTAGTGATCTCTGTGGTTTCTTGTTTTCATTTCTGGCCACAGATTTTTCAGGTATGTTTCCTGTAAATGTCTTTTTTTATCAGATCAGCTAAGTATATACAGGTAGTGCAGAAATGGTAGGATATCAAAAGAGTTCAGCAATGGTACTTGTGATTTGTTCTTAGATATATCCAAGCTGATTTAAAACCTGAAGTAATTTCAAAATAATGTGTATTTTGTCTTTACTATATAACTAGGTTGTATTATTTTCTGCCTTTCTTATCACTTTAAGTTAGTGTTAAGTGAGTTACTACTGAAAGATATGAATAACTATTGTAGATTTCTGTGGCCATAATCTCAAACATATCTCTGAAAACTAGTCTCCTGGATTTATTTGCTGCCTTACTATGTTTTCAGTAATATCCTTTGTGCAGCAAAAATGTTTAATATCCAAACTGCTAGCCAGTATGTGCATTTAGAAATAGTCATGCGTCAGTGTGTAAATGTATCTAGTCCATCTTGCTTGTGACTTGTGTAGTTTTTGCATGTCATGGTTACTGTGAGCATGGTTACTGTGTACACTTACTTGCATTTGCCACCACGAGGACACAAAAAATATGCTGTACTGTGCTATTTTGACACATTCACAACTTTGTGTGCCTGTTTTCCTGTACGCTTAGGAGGCACTATAAACGTGTCAAAAGCTTCTGCTAGGATTGTCCATGGAAGCTGATTTTATCTATCCAATCTATGTAACTCCTAAATTTCAGCAGTAAAATGCAGCTTGTAATGCTCTTTGTTCTGAGAGAAACAAGACTGCTGGATTAAATAATTAAGGAAATGGTGATATAGTGGCAGTGAAAAAGGTAGGTTAAGGATATAGGAACTAAAGGCACTACTGTCGTGAAAAAGATGAAATAAACATACAGCTATGGTAGCCCTTTATTTGGTGCAATAATGTTGTTAGCAGAATAGCTTTTATTACTAGATTTAGTGTCTATACACACATACTGAGTTATTCTTTTTAACTAAGAAGAAACAGGAGAGCTCTTGTGTAATTTGTGGTAGTTCATTCTTCTTGTATGGAGAAAAATTGTAAATGAACTTATAATTGTCTTGCAGGACTGAGTTTATGAACTGCTTTAAGTATTTAATGACCAATTCTGTAGGCTCAAAATAAGGGTAGGTATCTTAGAAATTCCTCAAAGATCACACCAGTTTGTTACAAAGAAGTTGTACTAAAACTTACTTTTTATTGGATAGAAAAAATTGCTGCAAACTAAATAACATAGGGAAATCTGCAGAAAACCTGTCTGTACCTTGAAACTTCCTAGTCATGACTTCTTTGTAATTGTGGAACTTTGTAAATTAAATTGGACTATAATTGGATAGGGATCAGACTGTTTAATCGTATTTGTGAAGAATTTATTGGGCATGAAAAGGGTCTGTGATAACTGTGGATGTTTGTATCTAGTTGTTGAAACAGAAGTGGGTTGATACAAGTAGGTGTGCAGCAGTTTGCAAAAATGTGGTGAAAGCAAAAAAAAAATCACAATTTGTTTCTATTTGCTTTGCAGTTCTGTACACAGGAATGGAATTTATTTGAGCAATGTTTAATATTACACATGTAGCTTCCCTGTTTAGCTAACAGTTTTGTTTTGCTGACAAAACCAACATCAATTCTGTTGGAATAGCTGTCAGCTTCTACATCTTCAGATGACATGTGAACTTCACAGCAAAGACCACATGCTCATTGTCCTGTGCACTTGCTGAGAAACTTCCTCTTTCCTTATTACATACTTTGACAGAATGTAAGTTCTATACTAAAACTAGCTTTCAATTTTATTACGATCTTTAAAAATTTAGATATTATTTTGAAATCATAGAACAGCCCAAATTGGAAGGGTCCTTGAAGGATCATCTGGCCCAATCATTTGGGGATGGGAGTCTAGATGAGAATATCTGGCACCCTGTCCAATCATATCTTGAAAACGTCCTGTGATAGAAATTCTACCACATCACTGGGGATGTTGTCACAGTGACTTTGGGCTCTTGTTGTAAAAAAATTTCTTTCTTGGGACGCAACCTCTCCCAGTGCAACTTGTAGGTGTTGCCTTTTGTCTTCTGAGTGGCTCCTTGTGAAGAGGGAGCCTTCACTCTCTTTAAGTAATGGAAAACTGTGATGAGATCCCCCACTGAGCCTTCTCTTCCCTAGAAAGAAAAAGCCTTCAGTATTTCCTCATGGGACAGGTTTAACAGCCCTTTGAACATCTTTGTGACCTTCCTTTGGACCCTCTCCAATCTGATTCTGCCCTTGAATTGTAGAGACCTGAACTGGACACAGTATTGCAGGCAAAGCCTGACAGGTGCTGAGTAGTGGGAGCTATTTCATTTCTCATTCTTGAGACTTCTCGTGGCTGTGTGCATTGAGTGCTTTAAGGGCCAAATAAATTTCACATGCTGAAAGATTAAAAAATTTTAGTAAATCTATAGTTTAAAATCTTATTTGATATTTCTTAAAATACATTCTCACTATTCTCAGTCAGTCTTTTCCAGCATTTTTCTTTGTATAGATAGATTGAGAAAGTTTTTTTCAGATTATATTAATTATGAGAATGTGGGCAAGGTTTAAAGTTGTAGGAACAGAATAGTGAAATATGGGAGACCTTGGTTCACAAAAGATGCTGAGCTGGCTGTGAGTTTCAAGTGAAGAAAATTCCTACTAAAGTCTGAAACCCATTGCACGCCCTCACAGAGCTGGAATGAGATGGGAGCCCACTGTAGGGTCAGAGTATGTTGAATTATGGCCAGATGGCTTTCTTGATCAGTGTAAGCCAAGTAAGTGCTGGTATGGTTTTCTGTTGTAAAGTTATTTCTTGTTTTAAATGACCATGTATTTTTCAGGTGTTCAATTGTAAAAGGAATTGCCATGATTAGGAGCTTCAGAATACTGGGGTGAAACTGTTTTTTGCTAAATATATTCTGCCCTTAAGATAGTTTGAAGAAAATCACAAAAGATAATATATCATATGCTTGCCTTTATTAGTTAGAGCTGGAACTGATGATATGAAGTCATCTTTACACCATAGCTGCATTTAAATTTTGTAGGTACAATTCCTGGGGCAGAAATGTTTTTGATTTGATGAAGAATATGAAAAATATCTGTAGCTTTTTGTGCTGTTAAAATGCTGTTGAGTTTTTGTTGCTGTCCACTAAACTTGGCATTTCAATAAAATAGTAAGTTTGTAAAAGCACTTACCTTGTGGAATTTCTTTTATTTTAGTCCTCAGAGCTGAGCAGATCTAAAACTACAGTAACTGTGGCACCTTGGAATTCTATTTTTCTTTGTCATATTAGATATTATATATGAATTCTTCCTGCTTGTGCCTTTTTTTTTGGTGTTTTTTTTTTTCAAGTCTTTTATCATGCTTTGAGTTTAATAAATGTATCTTTGGTGAAGGAAGCAGATGGACCACCAAGGCAAGTGACATGCACCCTTTAGGGGAAGAAGAACCTGCCACTTCAATTTCTTCAGCTCATAGGGGACAGACCTTTGGCACTACTTTGGTTATACTTGAAGCTAAGTCTAGTCATGTCAGATAAAAATGCATATTTGGAATTTTATTTTCAGTATGTATGATTTGCAGTGTCACTCTAATATATTCTTTCTTGAAATCTGAGCTTTCTACAAAAAAAGAGTAAGAAGTCTTTCTCAGACATTAGTAAAGCTTCATAAGTGCAATTCAAGACTTGAAATAAGATAAAATCAGCTTAAAAAGAACTCATTTTATACAAGACAAGGTTTTGCACATAGCAATGCTGGAAGTCACCAGAGGGCAATATTAACCTTACTTGCTCCATACCTGCTTGCAGGTATGCCCAAAGTGAGAGCAGTGTGCTGTTCACTCTGAAAAATGGGGTTGAGCTGTTGTGCTGCTGAAGAAATTTATGTGGAGATGTTGCAAGTGCTATGTAGTTTTGCCTTTCATTTTCTAAGTGCAGTGCATTGCAAATTGGAAAAAATGTGAAGGATTTTGGTTGTAGTTCCAGAAGGGGTAATGGTCTGCTCAATTATTTTCTCTCAGCTTCTGAGGGAATGTTCTGTGTATACTCAAAAGAAATTGTGATTGCAAAACTTTTTTGTTTATACATCAGCTTCTCTTCAAATGAAAGTACCTTATGAAAAAATACAGTCTGTTTTTAAAATAAAGATAACACTACCACAGCAAAGTGGTAGTGTTATATTTTTATTTATATAATTTTAAGAACAAAAATCTCTCGACTTGACTGTATTAGTGAAATGTATATGCTGCCTATAGAAATAGCATAAATATTTCTTGCCTCACATTTTTCAGTTACAAATTTGTGCTCTGTTGTGATTGAAGAGTTCTGTGAACGACTCTTGAGTATTATTTTAGCATAATAACAAGAAAAAGCCCAAGAAAATGCACATATATACACAAAGCCCACCCTAAGCTTCTCATTGTTCATCACTTTCAAACCAGGATGAACTGAATAATGACACTTTTTTTACATCTGTGGCTCAGTTTTTAGTAGGAATTCATTTATACTTTGTTTGCATAAAATCCTTTCAGTAAAGGCAGCATATCAGAGAGTATTTAATTACATTTATCTCCAATGAGCAGAGAGGGAGGTCCATAAATCTGTCTGTATCTTTTATTTTGATTGAAGGTCAGATCTCCTGGTTCGGCTATGAAAGCCCTCGTAGTTTCTGGGACTACATTCGCGTAGCTTGCCGGAAAGTCTCTCACAACTGCATCTGCAGCATTGAGAACATGGAGAATGTCGGCTCTTCTAGAGCTAAGGTAGGCAAGAGAAAGGCTAAAGGGACTCTTTCATTACATTGCTGTGACACTTCTGTACCTGTGGAAAAACATGTAGTTCTTAGCTTGCTCTACATATATTTTCATTGCTTGAATTTTTTTTTATGTGCCTAGTAAATATTTGCCTTTAAAAAGCCCCACTTTTAAATCGAAATGTGTTTCCTTGAAGATTTACTACTCAGTATGAAAAATTCTCAATTCAGTGGTTGTGTTATGTTATAAAAGGATTGTCCTCAGACTTTTTAAATTACATAATTTTTTGAAAACACGGTTTTTTAAGGGAAATTAAGTTCTTGTGGACATGCCTAAAAATATTAAAATTATAGAAATTGGGTGATTTTTTTCCTTTCCCTTCTAATCATTTTACTTCATGTAGAATTTATGGACTAATAGAATAGGTGTGATCAGCTCTTAAGATTTATTTTATAGGTCTTTCTGAATTCTGAGATTTTGATAGATATGAATATTTAAATTCACTAGATAATAAGATGCAAGGCTATTTTCTGAAATATTCTTATAAATAAATAAAAACTTTCTGTTACTCTGTGGAATACTTGCCAAACAGTAGACAGAGAACCTAATTTGAGCAGTGAGTGTGGAGAACGGTGTTCAGTTTTTTAGGGGAGTATTTTGAATGTCTGGATATGAAAAGAAGGCGACCATGTTGACACAAATCCCCATCACGAGCATCAGTTTGACTGGTGGGTCCAAATAAGAGTCCTCCTCAGCCTGGAAGCTGTCAGCAAGGGCTTGCCAGAGCTAGTTGGCTGTGCTTTCACTGGAGGTCCACAGGCTTTAGTCCTTAGCTAAGCAGCATCATCAGTTTCATGGTTTCAGTCACATTCTAAATAAATGCAGCATAAAGGCAGCTATCCAGGTAAATATCCTTCTAATTTCAGTGGGATTTAATTTTGTTTCTATGTTAAATTTTTTGCTGTGCTGTTGGTATTTATGAAAGCAAATTTATTTAGCATTGCATAGAATCTTGGAATGGTTTGGGTTGGAAGAGGTTTTGAAGACTATCTAGTTCCAAACCCCCTGTTGTGGGCAAAGACATTTTCCTACTCTCTTTTATCTTGAAGCTACTCCCCCTTGTCCTGTCACCACCTGCTGTTGTATAAAGTCTCTCTCCATCTTTCTTGTAGGCTCCCTAGAAGGCCACAGTTAGGTCACCCTGAAGTAGGATTATAATCTACTGCTGGTTGTGGTGGAATGTCTGTAGTGATATTCAGCTAGATGCCAGTAAGCACCAAATATATTAAGCATAAAGACATCTTGCTACTTACATAAGTGTTTGTAAGTTTATGTGGCTTACACGAAATGTTCCTGGTGTTTCTCAGAAACACCATCATAACTGGGGCAGCCATTGAAATGTCTCCCTCTTGTAAGGCACAATCCTGTGCACTAGACCTACAAACACAGCACAATGTGCTTTCCAAAGGGTTATTTTTTAAAGGTATTGCTGTTGTTTATGGAACTGTTCAAGTGAAGTTTTGCTTTTGGACTCTAAAAATTTAGGCCTCTTGGATTTGATTTCATGTCTGTATTTTATATGCACGTTCTATAATAATGTTGTTACTGAGGGGAAAAAACATTGAACAATGCATTTTTTTTATGTAAATCCCTCAAATATTTGAATGAACACAGAGAATCACTTTGAGGACAAGTTACTGCCACTTTACTCTGGAAACAGCTGGATGCTTCCAATACCATTGATTTTAAAACTTAAAGCTTTCTGTCCTGATCTGCTGCCTCTCACATACATGAGCTTTTCAAAAGGCTGGAGCATATAATTAAAGAAAAAACCCTCCACCTTCTCCTTAAAATTTTGGATAACTTTATTTCACAATAAACTTTGTGTCCTTGCAAGAATGCGGTTTTTTATATTCATGACTGCTGTAACGAAGTACATCCTAGCAGCTGTTTCTGTTTAATGCTAGTTTTGTTAATCAGTCATTTATTCAGGTAAACCAATGGTGGTAGTTTTCAGATTGTAAAACTGTTTCTTTCTGTAATTGTTAAATATGTGATACCTGTTTTGTCTTACAGGGTCGAGCATGGATAAGAGTAGCACTTATGGAAAAACATTTGTCTGAATACATTTCCACAGCTCTGAGAGACTTCAAAACAACCAGGTTTACAAGAACTTTATTTTTGCAATATTTTAGTAAATGTTGTTTAAGTGAGGGACTTATGTTTGGAAGTGAATGGTGCACTTGATTTGTATAGTAAAGGATGTCATTAATGGAAGACCTGTAACCTAATGAAAGGTATCTAGAGCTGGTATGGATTTGGTTTTAGCATGGGTAAAACTGCAAAACTGAAAATCTTTTAGTGATTTAAAAAATGTGGAAATAAGCCTGGAATTCTTGAAAAGTCAGAGGCAAAGAAAACTTCTCTGAAGTAGGAACTAAAGCTGAAATTGTGGTGTAGTAAGGATAGATGTAGTATTCCTTTGAAAATTGATAGAAAGCCTAAGCACTCAGTGAAAAGTAATTTTTGTTGAACTTCTGAAGAAAAAAGGAAGAGAATTCCAGGAACCTCTTGAGAGCTGTAGAGCAGCAGAATTAGTGATCAGGCATAGCTAGGATTCTTGATAAGAAAAATGTGTAACAGATTTTTTTTTTTAGCTTCTAATGATAAAATCAGGGATGAGAAAATGCTGTGTGATAGAGAATACCCTGGCAGTTTTGGGCTGGTTTTAGATAATGTGATCATTAGATGCTATTTGGTCTCCGAACGAGTATGTCGTACAGATTTTGATGAAGTCATCTGAATACAAGTGGATCTGTAACATTTAGTGTGTGTTGAACTCTAAAGGTTTAGACATAATGAATGGGCTATTAAAATAAGAAGAATTTTCTCTGTAAGGACTTCCGTTCACTTAGTGTATTATTTGTTTTAATACTATTTGTCCAGAGATTTCCATATAGTTTGCCAGTATTAAGCTGATTTTGAAACACAACTAGGTAAACACCCCATTTCATTGCAGTTTCAAAACCTGTTGTCTTATTTTACCCAGATTTACTTGCATTTACAGTACACAAGAAGCACATAAAACAAAGAAAATATGGAAAAGATTTACTAATGCTGCTTCAAACTGAAAAGTCACATGGGTTTCTGAGGAGGAGATGAGAAACAGTAGGGTCACAAATTATGTAGTTAAGTAGTACATTCTTTGTCCCTGTTTTGATGGTGTAGTTTGTTAGTGGATAACAATGGTCTTACTTGATTAGCAGTTCTAAATTCATTTATTTGAACATGTCAATGTTTAATATATTTGAATGTTCTTTCAGTGGTATATCTTTTTGAAACAACTTCTCTTGCATTCCAAACATAGTAAGTGCAAAGTTTGTTTTGAAGTAATATTTTAAAATACATCTAATGGAAATAAAAATTGCATTTTCTGGTTTTGGTTGTATGGATTTCAAAGTCACTAGCAACAATGGACATATTTTCTTTTCCCATGTGGGATTTCAGATACCTGATAACTGACCTGATTTTTTGGGTGATGCTTTGCCTCATTTATTTAGCATTTAAAATCATATATTTTACTATATGCATGTTTAATATTTTTTTGTATAAACTATAAATTTCTTGTGTTGTATGTGTATGTAGAATACAAGCTATCATGCTGATAGCTCTTTTTAAACCTCACTGCTGTGTTTTGCTGCCTGGACGTAGCACTTGAATGAAGCAGCACATTCTTAGTGCTGGATGTGCATATTACACTTGGAGGAGTTGGATTAAGCATGGGCACAAAATTATTTTTTTAACTAATTGGTCAGACTCTTAAATTATAGCAGACTGCTGTGTTGTGAGATGTCAAGTGTATAGCACTGAATGAAGATTTGTGGGCTTTCCAAGGGTTTGGCTTGGCTGGATTGCTGCATCTGTCTTTAACCCTGGCACTGCCAGGCATCTCACCACTGAAGGTGTGCCTTGTCCTTTTTGTGTGATTTCTCCCAAGGCTCTTTTTTACAAGAACTCAGTGCAGATTGATACCTGGCAGTAATTTTACAAATGCCAGTGAAATGGCTGGTAATCTGCATGTACTGGGGGCACTGCTGTTTGTTCACAAATAAGAGTCACTGTGCTGAATCAGACTGGAGTCCCTCTAGCTCAGTGCTCTGGCTCAGCCAGCTTCGCCCTCTTGTGCCCTTCCTGAAGTCAGAGTGTACAGAGCTGAGTTTGTACTTCCTAGGCTCGCTATCAGGATTGTAATCTCTGTCTTCTGAGAGGAAGTCTTACAGATTTCTTCCTTCTACTGAGAGCATCTGAGATCTTGGACAACTCATCTCTGTGTAGTGAATGGATGTCTGTTACAAAGCTGCAAAAGTGGGACTTCTCACAGCATGCATTATAACACAGTTCAATTTCTGGAGCTGTGCCTCAAAACATGTCTTTTCTGGATGTTCACCATGCAGCCAGCTGGAGCTCTCTCTGAACTATCCAGAAGCTTTCATGCAATCCTTACAACAGATGGAGTTTTGGTAGGGCAGTGTTGCTGGTATTTGTCTGGTGCAGTCAGTAATCTGGTGCCTTCCTGCACTGATCCGCTGCTAGAACGTAAAGGTGAACTGTGCATCTCAGTTCTTACTAAGTGACATTTCAACCTTGGCTCTGGTACTGAGCACTTCTTGGTTTCTCTCCTACCATCTGTAATTCTCAGGTGAATTCTGATGACTTCCAGCATGCATCTTCCCAGCATGCAATATTTTAAGAAAAGGTAAACTACCTGTAAAATAGCTGATTGGTGAAAATACTTTTTTAAAAAAGATCAGCTACTAAGAATGAAAATTAAATGTTGAACTTTAAAAGAACCTACAAGTACAATTGTGAGAGAGAATTTCTTTTCATATGATGGAATCTTTATTTCTTTATGTACATGACACAAATTCTTCCTTTTAGAGGTAAAGTATAACATACCTTTTTTTTTTTGCATTTTATCCATCTTGTTCTACTAGTTCATAGGACTAATACAGAAAATTATTTTTGCTTATGTCTAAACTCTTCCGTGTTTTAAGATTGTGGTGTTTTGTGCAATGTACTCTATTAGTTTGCTAATAGAAATGAAATATGGATGCCTCTGGGGTTCATGAATTGTTTTAATTTAAACTGGATTAATTTGTTTTTTTGTTGAAGGAGGTTTTATGAAGATGGAGCAATTGTTCTTGGTGAAGAAGCAAATATGCTTGCTGGTATGCTGTTGGGACTCAATGCAATTGATTTCAGGTACTGTATTTGTGTGCTTCACAACAAAATGCTCAGGAAAAGTACTTACAAATCAATGTATTATGGAAAACATAACATTCTTAAATTCCTGTGATAGTTTGAGAGGCAAAACTTAGGTTGAGGCAAAGAAGAGGGCGAGAGAGAGATCTTGAATGGTTCTTCTAGATAAGAACCAAGTTATGCTTTTATGTAACTGTGTAATTATGGGTAGTTTTTTCAGGTATCAAAATCCTACAAGGAAAGAAGTATAATTGCAGAAGATATTTCAGACCTATTAAATGAAGCTTATAGACATGACATCTTATAAAGTTATTTTAAAACTGTAAGGAAAAGTGTGTGATTAAGTACTTGGTTATGTGCTGGTAGTCGAGGATAGCGCTGTAACTGCATATGTAGAAGGTAATCTTTACCACTTCTAAATTTGAAAAATGTAACCTACAAATGACCACTTAATATCAATTGGTGTTAAAATTGCCTGCAGCTGAACTGCTTACATTAATTGACTCTTGCAGTTTCTAGCCAGGCTTTTGTGGGCTTTCCTATATGATTAATTCTGTGTTTTTGAGGTAACAAGGGTGCAAGTGCACCCTAGATGATAAACAAACCAACACGGCATGTCTATATATGTACATATATTAACAAAACCCATCAGCAATATATAAAGATTACAATGCCTGTAAAAAGATAGAACCTGGCTGGTGCAAGACCTTGTTACTATGCCTGGTTGAGCCAATTTAGCCTTGGGCAGAGCCACTGGCAGAGAGTTTCATCATGCAGCACAAGGAAAAGGAGACTGATAATGCTGTTCTTCATTCTTCTGTCAGTTCGCTGTTAGTATTTACCTTGCAGTAGCATTAATGCTTGTCACAAACCAATATAGGAGGCAAACTGCCAGAAAACAGAATGGATGCGTTGAGTGATTGAACATTGCCAAAAGGCCCTTCAGAGATTTACTGCTGTTTATGTACCTCTGTGCCAGGCTTGTTGGACCCTTCTATGAGCCAGCTAAATTGTTGAAGAATGAAAAAACATCCCCAGTAAGAGGACTGGGTAGTTCTTTTTTTGTTAGCTAGTTTTGTTCACAGAAGCCTCCTATTAGTGGCAGAGGTTATGGGAGAATAATGCTTAGAGAAGAAAAGGAACACATGAGGAATGAGCAGTGTTTTCCCTTTCTGGTGGTAAAGAGCATTTAGTTCAGCTGGCTATGGAACTGCAGCTGGGTAAGGAAAGGAAAAAAAAAGGAAACAACCTAAAAATGCAGGTCTTGATGGCTGCTGAACCATCATGGAGTCAGGTAAGTGCCAATACCAGTGTAAGGAGGGGAATGTCATATTTGTATTTTTAAAAAAAATGGAAAAATAGGGAGGGAGATGTTGAAAACACAGGATAGCTTCTTTTTCCAGCACTGTTAGATTAGCTTAACTACACATTAGATTGGCTTAACTACATCCTCAGCATATGTTTTGGAAGAGCAGAAGTGTGCTGCAGGATGATAAGAGTGCTAGCCTTGCATACAGCAAAATTCAAATCTTACCAGACTTTATTACTTTAAGCTTTACATAATCTGAAATTAAACTGCTTCTGTATTAGCCCTGTACTTGGAAGGACTACAGCTATGCATGAATAAGCATTGCAAGATTAGGTCTGCATTATGTAAATCCTCTCATAAATAATCATCAATTGACAGTGTTTGTCTTTCAAAAGCCTCGGTGGTACATACGAGGGTAGGAGAGCTTAGTTGTCTGGCTACTTGTTCTTTCTTTGTCCTCTGATTTCTAATATAGAGGAACCTGTTAACAGTGTTCAGACTACTGATTGGCTCTTGAAGACATTTACTTTTTGTCAATGCAGCTTTTAAGAGTCTACGAATTTTCTGTGCAAAACGGGAGCTTGGTACTACAGGAGTGTTTTTATTGTGCCACATATCACAAAATGTTTCAGGTTGGGAGGGACCAGTCTGATCCAACCTCTCTGCTCAGGCAGGGTTATCCTAGAGCACATGGCACAGGATTGTGTCCAGATGGTTCTTGAATATCTCTAGAGAGGGACTCCACAACCTCTCTGGACGATCTGTTCCAGTGTGTGGTCAGCTGCACAGTAAAAAAGTTCTT